>OX333077.1:32475887-33075887 GCA_946863875.1 Alloplasta piceator | reverse complement strand
TTGACGCTAGTTATAACCCTTAAGATGCAGTGGTTGTCTCTTAAATCAATTTTTGAGTTTTAGTGCGCTGTGCACGATCCTGACCAAACCGCTTGACGGATCTTATCCTATGACGTATCATTTTCTCCATAACACTTTTCCGAACTGCTTAAGCACAGCACATTTTTTTTTAGGTCCTTATTATGGAGCAACACGGAATTTGAATTTTAGACCCATTTTTTGTTTCCCAAATTTAAAATTGGCCATGTAACTCTATAAAAAAAAATCGGCGTTTTGACGTCAACTAAACCCCCTTAAATGGGAATTTGTAATATGTTTAGAAACAACTTTTTGTACATCTATTTAATCGAAATGAAATTACGATGCTCTTGCAAAATTGGAATCATTTAGATATCATACTATCGCACAGCTCATTGTATCGGTAAAAACAGTCTTGTGCATGAGTTTTCGTTCAACGAATCATGTTCGCTTAGGGAAGTACCTTTGAGAGAAGAGAGTAGGACCGTTGCGAAGCTAAATTGTTGAAAATTATTAATAATCATTAAGTAATTAATAATTTCAGACTAAACACTGCACTTGAAACGAAATATTATTATTGAGACAATACTGCAATTGCATCGTTAAGTAAGAACGTATTAATCGTACAACATAGGAATACTTACTGTTTTGATAGATCTTCTTGAAGCAAGAAGTATAAAATTGCAGAATGATTATTACGGATGAAGCTTCGGTGGCACTCATACCGTTTCGGTGGCAAATTACGATTATACACGAAGTCGCAAATTTCGCGCACGATTCCACGCGGGAGAATGCTTGAATTTTGCAAATATCCTTTATATTTTTCACTTCCCAAAGAGACGAGGATCATTCCGAGATGACGAGGATTTTTGAAAAGATCAGTAAAAAAACGGGGCTGTAAGTTTCGAGGAGCCATCTCCATTGCCTGACGTTTATGAAATGAAGTTATTGCTGGAGATCTCAAAATAAATGAAAGTTATCACAGCGTGTTCGCAAAAACATATGAAAAGGTGAAATGGACAAAAAAAAAGTTCTTTCTCGGCCAAATCTAGTCCACGTCGAACGAGCACCCTCTGGATAAGTGAGGTGCAATGAATTCGTCTAAATCGATTTCGATCGTGGGTTAAGGGGGGGGGGGGGTTAATTCCCTCGAAGAAAGCATATTTTCAAGAATTTTTTTAGACGATGCAAGTTATGCTGGTTTATTTAATTAATTTAATTATTTATCAATACTTTCGGAAATTTTCGTCGCAAAATTTCTATAAATAAGACGTTGGCAGCAATTCTCCGCAGGCGCCTCGAAAAAGTCGGTGAGTACTGTAACTGAAAATCTAATGCATCGATTCTTTTGAAATTGTGTACACTATTTTCACACATAAATCACCAGGTATCGCCAGGGATTTTTATTTTTAAATAATTATTTTGGATTTTACGACAACAAATGTGCCAATTTTTTTAGCGAAATTCGCGTCCTTTACTTCCAAGTGCTACCAAAAATCAAAAAATTAAAAAAAAAATCCCTGGCGATACCTCGAGAAACTCCTCACCTGATAAACGCTTTTTTATTATTGAAAATATGCTTTTCTTCGACGGAATTAACCTTACCCCTCAAGGGGAAGTTACCGTTTATGACGATGAAAAATTCGATTTGGTTTTTTTTACATGATTTACGACCTTAAAGTGTTTAGAACTCGTGGGTAAAAGGGTATTTTCATATTTAAAGTAAATTTTCAAAGATTATCCAAAATGTTAAACTTAAATGCGTTTTCCTAGGAATAACATTTTTTAGCGCGCGGGGCGCTCTACAGCTTCAACAAATGATCGGATTCACATGAATCTTTGAGCAATTGAAAGGAAATCCAATTTGCGGGGCCATACCGAAGGGATTTTTATCAAAAATTGATCTAGAAGTATGTTTTTCTTCTGTTGAAGCAAAAAAAAACAGAGCAAAAAACTTGATTTTTTTCAAAGAGCTGGCATTTTGTTATCCAGAAGTTTTTTTAAATTCGCAAAACGGTATGCCCCCCCCAAATTTGATGTAGTTTAATAATTTTCAAGGGTTTTTTGTGTCAGATGAACTGGCAGGGCTGTGAAGCGCCCCGCGCAGTTCTAAACGCGCCGTGCACGGCCTTGTTTGACGGACGCTGGCGCTGCCATTTTGGTTTTTTTTCATCAATAAAATTAGAGTTTACTCTTCATTGATAGCGGAATAAAATACAATAAGACTCAATTAAAAAAGTATTCATTTTATATTTTTTAAAAACTCCCAAAGTTCATGCATTTTTCATGCTTCTCGACGGTAACCTCACCTTAAAGAAATGAAAACCTTTGATGGGAAGTCCCACAAGCGCAAGATAAATTAAATCTCGTTGTAGCAAAAAGCTATGCAAAATTTGATATTTTTGTTAGCAGTATTGTACGTAGCGCTGATACCCAATGATAATTGGCATACAGACAAGTCGAGAAAAAGATACTCCACCATGGGTTACAGATAATGGCTTAGTCGGTGGAATAATTCACGTCGCAACGGCTAAATTTAATCTCGTTTTAACGTAAGGGTGTTTTATTTTTTTATTTTTATTACAAGCATTTATTTTTTTATTTAGCAGAATTTAGTCCATGGTCAGCAAGTACTCATTGATAATAAGCATACAGGAGATTTGACTTGACCAATCATCACTGTGGGTTAAACAAATGGGATATCTGGATACAATATTTTCGATGTATCAGTCAAATTTAAACTATTTATTATTGGAAGTTATGTCATTCTTTCAGAATTCTTGTAGCAGTATCTAGCCCACGTCGAGCACGCAGCTACGTCGATAAAGTATGCGTTACCGATTTGAGAATAAAAAGTTATGCCGTGGGTTCGAAAAAAATTAAATACTTTGATGAAAAGTCCGAGACCCGTGGGTGAAATTAAAAATCAGTCTCAGGATAGGCCATCTCTTTGCACAAAGATATTCTTTTTCAGCATGCAACCCACATCGACCGGGCAACTACTGATCAGGATTTAAAAAAAAAAAATAAGGAAAATAATTTCCACGGTGGGGCGAAATGATGCGGTGCTCTCACCAAAAAAAGGGTTGAAAAAAATACAAACGACCTACTGCTGCATTATTTGCATCAGAATCTTCTTGGCCAATTCTAGCCCACGTCGATCAAACGCCGACTCGGCAGGTGAGGTACAATAAATTTTTCTTAATTGATTTCGATCGTGGGTTAAACAATGGAAACCTTTGATGGAAAATCCCACCAGCGCAAGATAAACTAAATCTCGCTCTAACAAAAAGCTACGTAAATTTCGATAATTTTCCTAGCAGTATCCAGCCCGCTTTACGCTGATACCTAATGATAGAGTGCAGGCAGACAAGTCGAGAAAAAAATATTCCATACTCGGTGGATTAATTCGAGTCGAAAAGGCTCAATTTAACCTCGTTTTCACGTAAAGGTGTTATATTCTTACTGCAATTTTCGCAGCAGGGTTCAGACCAAGGTCA
Source organism: Alloplasta piceator (assembly GCA_946863875.1). Lineage (NCBI taxonomy): Eukaryota > Metazoa > Arthropoda > Insecta > Hymenoptera > Ichneumonidae > Alloplasta > Alloplasta piceator. Next base: position 33,072,369 of record OX333077.1, on the reverse strand, counting down.
GCGAGTACTCACTGAGAATTGGAGTAAAAGAGGTTCGGCTTGAACCATCATCACTGTGGGTTAAACAAATTGGATATCTGGATACAATATTTTCGATGTGTCAGCCAAATTCAAACAATTTATTATTGGGAGCTATTACATTTTTTCAGAATTCTTGTAGCAGTATCTAGCCCATGTCGAGCACGCAGCTACGTCAATAGAGTATGCGTTACCGATTTAAAAATAAAAAGTTCCCCCGTGGGTTCGAAAAAAATGAAATACTTTGATGAAAAGTTCAAGACGCGTGGGTGAAATTAAAAATCAGTCTTAGGATAGGCCATGTCTTTGCACAGAGATATTCTTTCGCATCAAGCAACCCACATCGACCGGGCAGCTAATGATCAGGTTTAAAAAAAAAAAAAAACAAGGAAAACAATTTCCACGGTGGGGCGGAATGATACGGTGTTCTCACCAAAAAAAGGGTCGAAAAAAAAATACAAACGACCTACTGCTACATTATTTGCATCGGAATCTTCTTGGCCAGTTCTAGCCCACGTCGATCGAACGCCCATTCGGCAGGTGAGGTACAATAAATTTTTCTAAATTGATTTCGATCGTGGGTTAAACAATGGAAACCTTTGATGGAAAATCCCACCAGCGCAAGATAAACTAAATCTCGCTCTAACAAAAAGCTACGTAAATTTCGATAATTTTCCAGCAGTATTCAGCCTGCGTTGCGCTGATACCCAATGATAGTTTGGAGACAGACTAGTCGAGGAAAAAGATATTTCATCATGGGTTAGAGTTAATGGTTTACTCGGTGGAATATTTTACGTCGCAAAGGTCAGCGAGTACTCACTGATAATTGGTTTGATTTGAACGTGGGTTTCAAAAAATGGAATACTTTCATGAAAAGGTTCAAGACTCGCGAGTAACATTGAAAATAGGCCTTAGGATAGGCCATGTTTTTTTTTATCAAGATATCCTTTTGCAGGATGCAACCTTCATCGACTAGGCTACCACTAAGTGATGGGCTTGAAACAAAAAATAGAATACCCTAATAGCCGCATTATTTTCATTATTATGTTTGATTAAATCCAGTCCACCTCGACCGAGCGCCCACTGGATAAGTTGGATGCGAGAACTTCGTCTACATTTATTTTGATCGTGGGTTAAAGAAATGTACATCTTTGATGGCAAGTCCCACTAGCGCAAGATAAATGGAATCTCGCTCTAATAAAAAGCTACGTAAAATATGATTATTTGTTTAGCAGCATCCAGCCCATGTTGCGTTGATATCGAATGATAATTTGCATGCAGACGAGTCGAGAGAAAGATATTCCACCATGGGTTAGAAATAATGGGTTACTCGGTAAAATAATTCACGTGACAAAGGCTACATTTAATCTCGTTTCCACGCACAAGTGTATTATGCTTATTGCAATTTCAGCAGCAGAGTTCAGTCCAAGGTCAGCGAATACTTCCTGATAATTATCATACTGTAGATTCAACTTGAACAATTATCACTGTGGGTTAAAGGAATTGAATATCTGGAAACAATATTTTCGATGTGTCAGCCAAATCCGAACTCTTTTTTAGTCTCCTAGCAGTATCCAGTCCACGTCGTGCACGCAGCTATGTCGGTAAACCAACGATTCGAGAATAACGTGTCGAGCCGTGACTTTGAAATTTCGGGACACATGATTCAAACTTAAAATCTTAATGCAAGTTATTTCTTTTCATAGAGATTCATACGCAGCTTTAAATCTACATCGAGCTTGACCCTATTGTTTAACAGCCCACTCACTTATTCGTGTGGTTGCATTATGTTTATTTGAATATTTTCGGCTGAATTCAGTCCACGTCGAACGAGCAACTACTGGACAAGTTTGGTGCAAGAGATTCCACAAAATGAATTTCGCTTGCACCGTAATACCGTAAAATTCCAATCGGATGAAAAACCATTGACATTGAGTATCTTCGAAAAGAAAAAAATTTGTTTTGCCCGTGTAAATTTATACACGCAAAAGTGACGAAAAAATTATGCCAAATTTTTTAAACGCAATGATAAATCGCTCTAGTATATGAAACGTGTTGGCGAGAAAAAAAACCATAAAAATACACAACGGCAAAGAAAGTAACGTAGTCATAAAAAAATAATAAATCCGATATTTGGATATTTTTCGTTTATTTTCCACACCACATTTTTAAATTTAATAATCCGGCTTATTGCAATTTTTCTTTAATTTATCTATTCACTAACACGAGACGAGTAGGCTAAACACAAAACATTTCATTTTTCCAAATTTGATTTTGAAAATCCCATTCTGACGTCACGTGGTTATGTTTGACGTCGAGCGAGAAATAATTTTCAAAGCGCGTACACACGAACACACGATCGCAACTGTCATTAGCTGTCGGCTGTCAGCTATTGCTTCTTCGGCTCGCAGCTGGCTTCGAGTCGAGTACTTTGGCCATCATTTGTTCGGCGTCGATATGGCTTGGCCTTGTGAGACAATGCACTGTAGACCCGTCGTCTCACCGATGCCTTTCGCATTGTCGAAACCCCCAAACTTTGACCGTCCCTATCTCGGCCAATTTTTGTCGTAAAATTTTTTTAAAAAAAGCATTTTTCTTGGATTGCGACGATCTACAATGCGGTACCAGTTGATACAATAATTAATTTATATCCTGTATAGTACGTAATATAGTAGTAGTATGTGTTATATTTTTATTCGTGTTGCAAAGACGATTTTCTGAAAAAAAATGAAAATTAATTTTTTTCGCACGGTCTGACACCTTCAATGTCGTTGTCAATTTTATACAATCTCTAATAGTATTAGTGGGACGTACCGAAAAATCCACAATACGGCAACTGATTATTTTCGGGGTTAAAAATATGTTATTCGCGTAACTTTATGTAATTTTTTAGTGAATAACATTTGTTTAATCGCGAAAAACATAAGGAGCCATATTGTGGATTTTTCTGTACGTCCCACTAATACTATTAGAGATTTTATAAAATTGACAACAACATTGGAGGTGTCGGACCGTGCGAAAAAAAATTTCATTCTTTCCTTGCAGAAAATAGTCTTTGCAACACGAAAAAAAAAAATAACACATATTGCATTCAATAGCTGATGGAAAAACATAATTTTTTTGTAAGAATATTTTGTTTGTCCATCCTCTCCGTTTTAAGCTATATGGATTCGAAACTTTATGCAATTTTTTGTGAATAAAATTTTTTTAACCCCGACAATAATGAGTTGCCGTATTGTGGATTTTTCTTTACGTTCCACTAATACTATCCAAGATTGTATAAAATTGACAACAACATTGAAGGTGTTGGGCCGTGCGAAAAATTAATTTTCATTTTTTTTTTGCGAAAAATAGTCTTTGCAACACGAATAAAAATATAACACATATTGCATTCAATAGTTGATGGAAAAACATAATTTTTTTATAGGAATATTTTTGTTTGCACATCCTCTCCGTTTTAAGCTATATGGATTCGGAAAAATTGAAAAAAATATATGCAACTCCTTAATTCACCGCTTAAAAAATCTTAAAATAAAAAATTGCAGAGACTACTTTCAAGTGGGACTACATTGTGACAAGTTATGGGACGGATCTGAGAGGGTGGAAAAAAAGTGGCGGAATTGACGGAGAATGCCTCATAAATTAATTGGATAATTAATCGGTGCGATTCGAACCTTTGCGATACACATAATGCGTCAATAATAGATACTCGAAAAATGCACTACTGAGAAATAAGTTCAGGTCTTTTTTTGTCGAAGAACCACCAACTGAATTATAGAGGAAGATCGAGCCAGGCCGGATTTCCATAATTATTATTTATAAGTGAAGGAGATTATTATTTTTTTTATCAAATATTAAAAACTCAGGTTCTTGGCTCGAATACTTAAATGCACTTACACAACTATCACCCGATGTTATTATTGAGAAATAAAGTAAAACTTTTAACACTACAACGTTCTGAATCGTATGGAAAATGTATTATTATACTTGGATACCTCGCCGGGTTTTTGTTGCGGCATGAATTCATCAGCTCGAGGCGATCGAACAGGATGACGACGTTTGGGAGAAAGAGGGATCACCAGAGAGGCTGAACTAGAGGACGCCGTCGATTGATCGTCGACAGATGGAGATGCAATTGATGGAGAGGATGGAGGTGTGTGTTCTTTCATTTTATCTGGTTATGAGAGAATACATGGTCAACATTTTAGTCACAAATATTTTTAATAGCTTGAGCGATCCAAATAGGCTTGGCGCTGGAAAATGTAGATTTTCAGGCAGTAAATACCTCTGACTGCTATATTGCCGGTACAAACAGTTTGCGGATAAATTGTATTTTCATTTACTCTTAGATTCTACATTGAAACTTTGCTATTTCCACGTAGTATGAGGATGTAAAATTTTCGAGGACTGCTATTATTCTGTTACGTCTCGCGACTTTCGGGATTTCCTCGTCGTTCTTGAGTTTCCCATATCGGAAGATTCTCGAGAAAATTACGCATGGAAAAGGGACACGGTCGAGTCAAGGGTCCATTCTTTCGGTGTAGCCATATTTCCACCAATTTTCAACCACTCAAATTACGGAGCCATGAGGACAACGTCAACGCCTGGTTAGTCACGTATCGATTCAGACCACCGAGGAGAGTCTTAAGCGTGTTATTATTACGCTTACATAAAACAATCTCAATCATCGGTTCGAGAAAACATCCGCCGGAGTAACAAAACTCCACGATAAATATCGATAGGCCTTTGTGGAGCCGGGCGACACCGAGCGTTGAAATCTTAGAGAGCGCGTGGCACACACACTAGCCTAGCGTAGCGTTGAGACCCTCACGCACACCGAGTGCAGCTACACCGACGTCGTCGTAAATGAGGCACCGAAAAATTATATTAGTACGTACGGCCAGTGGTTCTTCCTTTTCATTTTATTGGCATAATCAGCCTGAGATCCCGAAAGATCGCAAAACCGGACAGTAAAAGTAAATTCAAAATTAGTATCGAGCATGAAAATTACATAGCTTGGGTCAGGTCATTCGAAATAGAAAATAAAATTATTTTAAGACGCAAAAATGCGAAGGAAAAATTTCTCTTGAGAGTTTACAGTCAAGGGTTGAAAGTTTTTTTGGAAGAAGGATATTGCAATGATTTATTAGGGTAGAAAAGAGGGAAAAAAAAATAAAAAGGACATGTAGGAAAAATGACGAAGGAAAAGAACACCACTGTCTCTTGAAAAGGTCACACACGTGGCCCATAGAAAATTAGTCACGCTTTGCAGAGAAAGGAATTACCCAAAGATAGAGCACACTACAGTGCAACCCGATATGTATGTATAAAAAAAAAAAAATCCTTTCAACGCTCTGTCTCAAGATTTTTAAACGAAGAAATGCTATCGGCATATTGCAAACATCCGGAGCTTATAAATCTGTCAACTTTAAAAAAAAAATACAGATCGTCCGAGAAAGAATTGAGATGACGCTGGAAAAGAGTCTTTGTCCAAGGGTCCGAGGAAATTCCCTCGCGTCCCGCGGACGGCACGAGGCCCGCAACCCTCATGCGTCGTTTCGCTCTCTCTCGCACAATAAGTCGCCACAGGGGACACGCCAAATTTGGGCATAGATAATATTCATAAAAAGCATTGTTAAAAGTTGCAAGTTAAAATTATAAAGTAGTTATAAAACTCAAGAGGAATTTCGCCTTAAAAGTAGGCGTGCGATTTAAGTTAATTATAAGAAATGTGCGTATGAATGAATGGCTAATTTCAGGTAAAAAGATCAGGTAAACTTCTGAGAAATAGAATTTGAATTACCCAAAAATGAGAGAAAAATATAAACCAAATTATTACATTTTACAAAAGTCTAGAAACATTTTTAAACATTTTCGATAATCAGTTCATTGGAAAATACAAATTCTACTTCGTCAAAATCGTAATAACAAGAAATTCAAATCAACAAAAGTAATTATTTAATAGAGTTAATATGAAATCGAATTATTTAATTATAAGCAAAACCAAAAATAGTTTCAGAAAAATGCACAAATAGAAATTTATATTTCATTTAAAATAAATAAACAATCTACGCTCAGGAAAATTATTTCGGAAATAACAATAACATAATTACCAAAAACAATCAGGAATAAAAATTTGAAAATTGAAACCTTATCAATTAAAACATTTTTCAAATTAACAATCGTTCAAAAATTAAACAAATTAATTTATCAATTCATTTTAAAATTCATTATTCGAAACCGTTTGAACAAATTAAAAATCTCAAATTAAAGCTCACAAAATATAAAATATAAAAAATATCACAATTACAATTATTCGAAAATATATATATTCATCAATATAAATTATTTAAAAGAATTTAACAAATGCGTTCAAACGAATTATCCATTCGAGACTCTTTCTCATTCCCTTATAAGGAAATGATGGGAGGAGCTTTATAAAGCATAGGAAATATAGTGCAGTAGAACAGAGAAGGAATGGAAAATATGAAAATTGTCATAGGAAAGAGAGAGAAGTAAACCATAGTCAAAAATCGAACCAATCAGAAGAGCTTTAGAGCGAGAGAGTATGAGAAGGCATGCAAGAGTGAAAGAGAACGAGAGGGATGGTCAAAGCCTCGGCGGTGGGGCCTAAGCGTAGCGAGAGCCCAAGCGAGGGCGGGAGTAAGCGAGAAAGAGAATGAAAGAAAGAGACCCCTCGACTCTCTGTACACGCAAAATATACGTAAAAATTGGAATTTAAAATTACAAATTGTTTTCAGATAATGCAGAATGTACAAGAATGAAAGTATAAGTGAAATTTAGGTTAAAGTTAAGTTTAATTATCATGGAATCAATGCGAAATCAAGATGACCGGCGAGGTGGAGGGGAGCTCTAAGACGTGCAACGTCTTAGGAACCAAGGGACAAATTGCCCCTTGCCCAAAACTAAGCTTGCCCAAAGAGTATAAAAGCGCGAGTCGCACCAAGTAATTAAGACATTGATTTCGAAAATTTTGCACGGTCAACATCGTCCACGACAGTCATCTCCGCGATTTCAAATTTCATTTATTTTCTTTGATTAAGCTCTCAACTCGTGACTTCGGTTAAAGCTTCAATTTTATATTCCCTTCGTTTTAATCATTTTAATCATTTTTAGACATTATATAGACTTTAGTGCGTGCTCAAATTAATCATTATCAACATTATTTTTACGTTATCCCGGCTACGGTTAAGAAAGACTCATCGGTGAAACGTCGTTTAATTCCAATTGTGAATTGTGCGAAATTAATTTGTGTTTAAATATATTTATAATTAACATTCTGTGGAACTGTGACTGTTCATTGTGTGTGCATATCGTCGCTTCCGATTCCTTTGATCCATTAATCGATCGTTTTGGGTTCGTGTTTCCATCGCCTCAACGACATTTTCAACTTTCGTTGTCTTCATCGCTGGGATTGATTGATTCTTGGATCTCATCATCTATCATCTTCATTCGTCACCAAGTTCGAGTTCGTCTTCCATTTCTCAATCCCCAAAAGAGAACAGCAAGAGTAAGTACAATTACAATGTGGTCATCGTTAGAAATTAACCCTCGAGAGAACATACTCTCGACTCCCATCGAGGACGGGTCCGCAATGGATTTTCTGTCCCTCTAGGGCAATCCTTTGAGTTTGATAATTAAATTTTGTCGAAATTAAATTCAACCCCTTTCGCGTTTTATCGGAAGTTTTCATTAAAATTCTGACACCCGTTATGTTTCTGTCGCGGTCCACCTTGCACACAATACACGGGGTGTCTATATTCATTCAAACTTCCTTCAATGTATGAATCCGATATTTTTCAATTAAAAATTGCTCTTTTGTTTCTGGTTATATTTTTCATCATTAACTTGATCTTAACTGGGTTTTTAGCATTTAAAGTCGAGTCGTTAGTAAAAATCTGGCGCGTCTAGAATCTTTTCCTAAATTCAAATACATTTTTACAAAATGACCAAACTCGAGGAAATAGCTGTTTGGATAGGCATGGTCACGATAATTGTTTTGGCAGTCGCGATTTTCGTTATGGGATACATTCTTATCACCGGTAAATTCCCGCGTTGAGAGACAAGCGATGGACAATCCCGCGTTTACTTTCTTCGTGATGATTCCACCGAAGTTTAAATTCATGTAATTATTTTCTCATTCAATCAATCAATCAGACAATCAATCATTCAATTGATGAGACTTTGAATGGAACTTGCGAGAACAATCTCTTCCCCCTTCGTTTCCAATCTCAACATGAAATTCCATAATTAAAAGTAATTTGTTTCGAATCTCCGTTTCTGGAAAATTCCCCCTTTTTACAATCATTCGTGATCTTAATTCCCCTTTAACATTCACGTTTTAAATCTTCAAAAGCCTTTGTTTTAAAAATCAAATTCTTATCCTTCTTTACTTTCTTGCAAAATAAGTTATTAAATCATCGAGACATGTGGTTTCTAAACGAATCCCGAATAATCGCCCTGATAACAATTAGTATTTTATTCCTAATTACGGTTCTTGTCTGCCTGATTTCCTTCCAAAAAGACCGAAAATTCATCCCTATAAAAATCGTTTCACAGGTTAAATTCACCCCTTCCGAAACCAATCATCCTGAACAATCACGCGTAATGACGACCGCTGTTTAAATTCTATAATCATCCAATCGATAAGACAATTAATTCAATCTACTATTATTCTAACTAATTTGCATTCAGAAATTTCACATTCTTGATTCACTTCTCCCCACTATGCCCAATCAATTCACGCCTATTATGTTTATTCCGGATCCAATCCCCGTAATCGTCGTATCAATCGCGTCTTCATTGAGAAATAATATCCAACCCTTCGAAGTACCATTTAATACCTGCAGGGTAGTCTGTCAGCCCCAATACATAGTAATATATTGTCTTGATAATTAACTCCCAATCGAGAAATTTCCAATAATAGTTAATTTCAACCAATACGATTCCGTTTCCGGAAAGTTATTACATTCCGCAGCCTCGCAACCGAACGCTATCGAGACAATTACCCTTGTTTAGTTCAGATTTTTCCTTTATTTTCTTCCGTCATTTAAATTCAATTCCAAGAATCAATTCCGTTCTACATTACAAACCGTCGGCCCCCGGCGAATCAGTTGTTGGTACAGGCTACCATACCGGCCAGTAGCTGATATCAAAAGGCCCCGAAGGTTACACAAAAATCACACACGAACAAATCCGAAGGTCCTGACGGGTTAGATCGGCTGACCCAGGCAACCTTGCCAGTCAGTGACTAACCACGAAGGTGATTCCCTAGGATTACACACAAGCTCTGGGACCCGGAACACACAGTTGTTGGTACAGGCTACCATACCGGCCAGTGGCTGCTGATGTGAAACCTCTCAGAGCAACACAAATACTACTCAATCCGAAAACCTCCTCAAATATTCCTGATTTTATCTCCTAAAAGATGATTATCTGTAGGAGGATACTTTTCGCTCGTGGATGGTTTTGGGTTGGCTGCGGAGGAATATTTTCCCGCTTTGAATAAATTCTACTTGAATAATCTTCCACTTTAAATAATTTTAAATGAATATTTTTTTTTTTTTGGCCCTTTTTAATAATTTCAAACGTTCGAAGAAAAGTAAATCTTTATCGTTGATCAGCTCTTGGTAATTTCCAGAGAAACGATTCTTGCCCGAAAAATGGATCTGTTATAAAAAGGAAAAATCCCTTCATTATGTACCCTATAATTGAGCTTCGAATTTCGGCTCATTTTATGATTTTTAGTTTGGTCTTTCTGGTCGCTTAACATGTTTATTCTATTTCGAAAGTCAAAAGGAATCCGTTCCCGTTAAAATCGTTTCGCGTGTAAAATTCTCCCCGGCTAAGAGAAATCACCCTGTTCAATCCGGAGGAATTGCAGCAGCGGTTTAATCGAGATCCCTGTTCATGCGCGACCTTTATAATTTTCGACTATGCAATTTTTCAACATATTATTTTTTTTTGTTTTGTTGTGTTGTCGCAATATTCCCACGGTTCAGTTACAATCCGTTATTTAAGACACCGAGCTCAATAAAATACACTCTCACGGCCGTCCTGAGCAAATTTCCGCGAGGTTAGGCTCAAAAAGGCCACCTGTCCAACATAACGCAGTTCTTCCGAATAACGAGTAAAGGAAGGGTTTTTCTCTTCTTGACCGAGATGGAAAACTCGCCGGTTGGGACGTAACAAATTGGGGGCCCCTCCGGGATCCTCGAGAGTGTGTTTTCTCGATATATGTATAATGTTTTATTGCATCTGTTTGCGCATGAAAAATTCCTTATAATCTGTGCATGAACCATCATTTCATACCATACTCTCGTTATATTTTTCGAAATTTCATTGAATTTTATTCATATATCGTAATATCCCCATTTTTGCGTCCCATATTTCCCTGAATTATTATTGTACGTCGCCCCTCATCAAATGTGGACCAAGGTAAGTCCAATTGTCCACTGGATATTCCCTGATAGCCCTCTCGGCCCAAATGCGAGGAACGCGATCAAAATCCGCGGTAGACGATAAAATACTTAGCGATTATCCTAACGAACGAAAATCAAAGAAAAATAAAAATCAGGTTAGTTTATCGCGTCCTAATTCTCCCGAAGATAGCGAGGAAATTGAAGAATTTGAAGAAAAATCGAGCGTAATAAATAATACTCCTGAAATTACCGACGACGAGGACGGTGACGCGTATGAAAAACAGTTAAATCAATCAATTAAAGAAACGGGAGATAAATTAGCAAAATTAATTTCGGAATCGTTCGGAATTTCGGAAAAACCAGAAGAGACTCAAAATTTAAATGAATCCGTACACGCGGATCAAGAAATAAAAACATCCCTTGAACTCGAAGATAAAAACGTAGCTTCATCGTCAAAATCAGTAAGCAATTGGGCATTCAGACCGTTTTTAAATTTATCTCAGTCCACGGATAAGTATCGAACTCCTACAGAGCCTCGCGCAATTAAAGCTTCTGGCATCGATCTAATTGAACTAGAACCTGACGAAAGTACTGATAATTCATTCGACGCTCCGGAAATGGCGTTATTAACACCAGCGTCTTTGAGCCTTTTACGTGAAGCAATGAAAGCCGTTCCGGATTTTGATGGAAAGCGCGAATCTCTCGGGCGATATATGTCCGGAGTCGAGGTAGCCGCCTCATTAGCGGGGGATGACCTCGAATTGCAATTATTAAAACTCGTAAAGGTCAAATTACCTCCCGCCATTTGGAATAAAATCTCAAAAATAACTTTCGCGTCAGTTAAAGAATATCTTAATTATCTCTGCGAGACTTACGATCCGCCGCGAGACGTTTATCAGCTAATCGCGGAGCTCGGAAACACATGTCAAAAACCAAATGAAAGTGTAGATGACTATGTAGATAGAATCCGTTATTTCGCTGAAAAAATATTGCAAGCTTATGCATCAGACGCGCCGGTAACCAACGAAGAAAAAGCGAAAATCGACGAAATGGTGAGGAAGGTAATGACGCGCGGTTTATTGCCCGAAATAGAAGCGAGAATGCGCGTCGAAGGTTCCCTTAGTGACGCGGTAATAAAAGCCAAAGCTATTGAGCGACAGTTAGAGGATGTAAAGCGTGTACGCGAAAAAAATGCAGTAAAATCTAAACCGTCCGAAAAATCCGAGAAAAAGGGCGTGATAAATTTCGTAGAGCCCGAAAAAAATGATCCGTCAGGTAAACAGGTGAAAGCAGGAGCCTCGGGCCCCGTGAGCTGCCAGCTCTGCGGAAAGCCCGGGCACACTGCGAACAAGTGCAAGAAGAATCAGGGTGCCGCTGCACCTCAGCCTGCGGTCGAGTGCCAGCTGTGTGGGTCAGCGGGTCATATAGCTAAGAACTGTATAACCGTGGGCCCTGTAAAAGCACGAGTAGCCACGTTTGTATGTCAAATCTGCGATAAAACTGGTCACACCGCGGACAGATGTTACTCTCGACCCGGCTTGACAAATAATCCAGGATTGACTGTTTGTCAAAAATGCGGTAAAAGAGGGCATCCCACGGAAAAATGTTTCCAGAATCTGTGTCGCAATTGCGGCCGAGCTGGGCATAATCCGGAGGTCTGTTATCAAACGCAACGCAACACTGAAAGGCAAGCGGCTGCAGGTAACCCGACACCTCTCGGAACTCGCACAGTCGGAGGTCAATGTTACAGGTGTCATGGATGGGGACATGTCGCGAAAGATTGTCCCACCCCAAGTTTCTGTCAAGCTCTTCAAGGGATACCAGGCCCGAATTATTTCACAGGTCCTAAGGCCTCAGCATCAAGCTCTGGCGGGGCTGTGACTTATGCAAATGCCGTTCAATCACCCTCTTCGCAAGATCTATGCCGGTATTGCAAAGCTCCCGGTCATATGCTCGAGCAATGCGAAAAGAGAATTCAGATTAACATGCGCTCAGCCCACCAGGGAAACTCAAGGGGCCAGCCGGGGGCGGGTGCCCAGGCGGAGGCCTTTCCAGGGACTCACCCAACCCTAGTGATGCATGTTGCGCAAGAATTCACTCACGAATAATGGATGTTTTTCTCACGAGATTATCAGACGATGTAATTCCACCGACAATCTCTCTCAAAGGAGGAGATTTAGGAAGAATTATATTAATGTTAGATACAGGAGCGAGTAAAAATATTTTAAAAGAAAATTGCTTATATACAGGTACACCGATTTGCACTGATTTAGTTTTGGGTTTGAGAGGAATAACTGAAAACGTAGTCCGTACAATGGGATTCGTAGAAGTTATGACTCTCGGGGTGGATGCAGTTTTTCATATCGTGAACAGCGAATTTCCTATTAAACAATCGGGAATTTTATCATCTGAATATTTCCGCGATAATCTTGCAAAAATAGATTACGAAAACGATTGTTTGGAAGTTCGTGGTAAAAGAATACCATTCCATACGAGGGAAAGCATGGCATTCCCACCCCACACAACTCGAATGTTTTATGTTCGTATAAGAAACGCTGAAGTTCGCGAAGGATATTTGCCAACCCTCACGACTGATAAGGGCGTAACCATCCAACAAGGATTGGTCCGAAATATCAGAGGAAAGGCATATATCCAAGTGACAAATCACAGAGATCATAAAATCGAGATCGAAATACCGATTGTAACCCTATTGCCTGCTCCGCTCTCTTTGCCGAAAAGAGAGAGTGAGGAAACGCAGCAAATACTGGTGTCACAGAACGTTGACGTACAGGAAAAGATCAGCCCATCCATGGAGAGGGCTGTTGAAACGATTCCTTGTATTAGAGGAAAAAATGGGTCAATTGATTCAAAGGTAAGTATCATCGAAGGGGGGAGGTTCCCCGAAAAACCCCGAAAATATCAAAAAGAGACAAAAATTGAAGATCTAAAGATAAATGTTCAAAATTCAGAGAATTCGAGCATTAAAATCCAGGGAGAAATTCAGGAAGATTCAAATCAATTCGAATGCAAAGAAAATCCTGTGAGTGAGAGTTTCGAGAATCTCGATAAAAATTTCGTTGAAAAGAAGAGTCCTGTTCATGTTCTTGAGAGTTTTGGTGATAAAAAAGAGAATAATCCAGTCGTAGAAAAAGTGAATTGTTTTGAGAAAGAAAATTTGGTTGAGAAATTAAAAGAAAATTTTGAACAGGAAAATGAAAACTTCAGTCAAGCGAAAATAAAAACGAGTTTTGAGAAGAATCATGGGAATTTTGATAATCGTGAAATTTGTGGGAATTCAATCGAACCATATCCAGAAAAAGAAAAAGTAGATCCTGATCATTCATTCAGTAATCCTGAAAATTCCCTCCCGTGCTCAGAAGTAAAGAATTTTGTGAGTAAAAATTTAGAAGAAGAAGCAAAAATCGCTGGAAAAATTCACACCTCCATTCCTGTAGAAAATTCATGTTCTATTCCGATGGGCGATATAATTCACCATCGAGAAGCGGATAAAGAGTCAGATTCAGAATCCGGTGGCGTAAGAGGGGATGCCCAGCCAAAAGAGGAAACGAATCGACCACTAATGCCGGAACTTGAAGAAAATTCGAAAGAAAGAGAGAATTTTGAAAACGCGATTTTGCCATTTAAAAAGTATCAAAATGATCAAAAGGAAAATGATGAAAATTTGCATAAAAAACGAAAGAAAATTTTTGAAGAAATGCAGAAAAATATCGATATAAATTTTCGTCTCTTTGTGATAACGGGTAGAGTACCAGACGAAGAACGTTTTGGGAAAATAATAGAATTGCTTCGTTTAGATCATCTGGAAAAAGATGAAGTTGGATTGATGCATGAATTAATCCGGAAAGGTGCTGATAGATTTCATCTCCCAGGTGAAATTTTGGGCGCTACGGATGTAGTAATGCATACAATTCCAACCACGGATAATCTTCCCGTTAATTCGAAGCAATATCGATTTCCGGTCAAACACAAAGAAGAAATAAGAAACCAGGTTGAGGAATTACTCGCGGCAGGATTAATTCGAGAATCAGGATCCCCGTATAATACACCTGTGTGGGTAGTGCCGAAAACCCAGACTCTCAGGGAAATCCACGGTGGAGAATGGTGCTCGATTTCCGACAGTTGAATGACAAAACGATAGGCGACGCCTATCCGTTGCCAAATATCATTGACATTCTAGATCAACTGGGCGGTGCCCGATATTTCTCAGTTTTCGATTTGGCCTCCGGATTTTATCAGATAAAAATGCATCCGGATGACTGCCATAAAACAGCATTTACCACCCCATATGGACATTACGAATATGTACGAATGCCTATGGGCCTCAAAAACGCACCACCTACCTTTCAAAGGGCTATGGATATGGTGTTGAGAGGACTCCAAGGGCAGGAATTATTCGTATATTTGGACGATATCGTGATATATGCAAAAACGTTGGAAGAACATATGGAGAAATGTTTGAGACTATTCGATCGACTACGACAAGCCAATTTATCCTTACAACCCGATAAATGCGAATTTTTAAAGAAAGAAGTGGTTTATTTGGGCCATATAATCGGCGATTCGGGATTAAAACCGGATCCTAGAAAATTAACAGCCGTGCGAGAATTCCCGAGACCAAGAAACGTTAAAAATATCCGACAGTTCTTAGGACTTACAGGATATTATCGGCGTTTTATTGAGGGATACGCGCGATTGGCTAAACCATTAACAAATCTTTTAAAAAATGAGGTTCCATTTTTATGGGATAATGATCAAGAAGAAAGTTTCCAAGAGTTAAAAGAACGACTTTGCAAAGAGCCAGTATTAATTTTTCCAGATTTTTCAAAACCATTCGTTGTCACTACCGATGCCTCTGGCTACGCTATAGGCGGAATTTTATCACAAGGTCCAATAAACAAAGATAGACCAATAGCATACGCTCCACGTACACTCAATGGTGCAGAAAGTCGATACGATACATACGAAAAAGAGGCTTTAGCGATCGTATATAGTGTCTTACATTTCCGACCGTATCTTTACAGTAAACGTTTCACATTGGTCACTGATCACAAGCCATTAATATGGTTTAAAACTTGTAAAGACGGAAATGCACGCGTACTCCGTTGGAGGCTAAAATTAGCCGAATACGAATACGATGTTGTATATAAAGCAGGGAAGACAAACGTGAACGCAGATGCGCTATCGCGAAACCCTGTTCCGCAACAAGAAGAAATATCCGAAGAAGAAATTTTCGTTGTCGAAACTCGCTCGCAAAGAGGTTTAACGGATAAGGAGATTAGAGAATTGCTCGAAGGAGAAGAGAGTGATGCCTCAGTCGAAGATGAAGAAGAAGTAAACATCGAAGAAATCGAACAAGAGGAAGATCCGGAGGTTCAGTGGAAAGAGTCTTTAAATTCGGAAGAATTAGCTGAAATCGAGGAAAATTCTCTCGAGGAAAATAATTCACCCCCGAAAGAGACAAAAACCACGTTGAATTCTCCGGAAAAGAAGAAAATTACATCGCAAAAATCAAAGATAGGAAAACCCCCTCGAATCTCAGTCCAGCCAGAACCTAGAATCACGAGAAGTCAGACAAAATTAAAATCCCCATCAATCCCATCAGTAAAGGAAAGTATTCAAAAGAAGGATATTCAACAGGTTTCGACGCCTAACGAATCATCTGACGATGAAGAAATTCCAAAGAAAAAGAAAAAGAAAATTCCGGCAATTAAAGAATCTGATGAGGGAAAAGAGACTTCCGGTTCAGAGGATAATAGCAGCGACGAAAATTCCGACGAAAAAGCAAACAGCAATGATGAAAATCCAAGGGAAAATCATTCTGAGGAAAATAGCGAAGATGAAGAGGAAAAGGATGAAGGACCGCGAATAATTGATGAGGAAATAATACCTCGGAATATTATTCAGTCTAGAGATCTTTTCTTCACGCGAAAAGACACACTGGCCTACTTCTTGAACATCCGAGGCGAACCCTTTGACCTAGGGTCGCGTAAGCTGAGCGACCGCGGGGAATTACCGTATTTTCCTGACCTGCAGCTGGGACATGCTTGCGCGGTGAAAAAGGGAAATAGGTACCACGTGGCTCTGCCGGTGAGCGATGATTCTGGGGAAGGAATGTCATTGACCCTCGGACATATTAAAGATGTAATAGCCAATCTTCGCGAAATGACAAATAAGTCGAACATCCAAAGTATAAGTATTGCAAAAACTGACACTGTGGGAAATATCCCCTGGGATAATATCATTACTGAATTGCGACTGGGCTTTCTAAGAAGCCCCGTGAAAATAATCATCTGTCACGGTATAATTCGGTATCCGAGCAAAGAAGAACGTGAGGAAATAATGAAAGAAATGCACAGTTCACCTGTGGGTGGACATAGAGGCGTTACGAAAACATTTAATAGAATCCGTCAACATTATTATTGGGAAAAAATGAAAGTAGATATTCAACATTTTATTCAACGATGTTTAGCTTGTCAATTAAAAAAATGTGTCAGAGTTAAAACTCGCCAACCCATGATAATTACCGATACACCGGGTTCGGCTTTTGATAAAGTTGCAATAGATATTGTCGGTCCTTTGCCAAAAACAAAAAGCGGCAATGAAAATATATTAACGATTCAAGACCAATTAACGAAATTTTGTTTGGCAATTCCTATACCGGATGCCACCGCTGCTACAGTGGCGAGGGCTTTAATTCAGAATTTCATCACGTTATTCGGAGCTCCAAAAGCAATCCTTACCGATCAAGGTCGAAATTTCATGAGTAAATTACTTCAAAGAGTTGCAAAAACATTTCGGATAAGGAAAATACGCACAACTGCTTTTCATCCGCAATCGAATGGATCTCTAGAGAGATCGCATCATGCGCTGGGTGAATATTTAAAGCAGTATGTAGGAAAGGAATTCGAGTGGGATGAATGGGTCCATCTCGCAATTTTCAACTACAATACAAGCGTACACGAAGGAACGAAACATACGCCATATGCTCTAGTTTTCGGTGAAATAGCCCGAGTGCCATCAGGAGATCCTCTACGAGTGGAAGATAAATTGCCAGATTATGACGATTATCTCGTAAAACTCGTTACTCAATTGCACGAGGTTCGAAATATGGCTAGAGCCAATTTAATCGATGCCAAAGAAAAATCCAAAATTTTATACGATAAGAGAATAAACCCTAAAACGTTTAAAAAAGGAGATTACGTATTTTTGCAGAAAGGTCCTAAAGCTAAAAAGCTCGAAGACCAATATACAGGGCCGCATGAAATCGTAGAGGTGATGGGTAGAGGAAATGTGAAAATAAAAATAGGTAAGAATACAAAGGTCGTGCATGAGAATCGGGTCAAGCATTCTTATCTGATCCCTGCATGAAAATGCCGCATGGAAGAAAGAAAGAAAAACTGCACCGCGGTGAAGGAAATTCAATAAAAAAAAAAAAAATAATAATAATAATAATAATAATAATAAGATAAATAAGGAATAAATAAATAAATAAATTATAAATAACGCATAGGGATCCTTACAGGAGATGGATCCTCGTTTGGAAAGACGTAATGAAACGATGGAGACGGTGTTGATACACCTCCGGCAACGGATGCAGGATACAGACGAAATCCCCGAAGAGGTTATGACCTTATTAGGCCAGACTATCACCATAGCGCGGAGAGACGGCGATTGGCTGCCCGTAGATTTCAAAAACGATATAAAAGCCATAATATACATAGGACTCATGTGCATGGAATATGGGTCAGAAATAGCAATGGGCAGGCCGTCACCGGGCGTATGCGTGGTGGTCCAGCGCCTAACTTTTAACGGATAACAACGGGAGTTTACGGCTAGGGCACCCACGAGCGGGGAGGCCGAATATGAGGCCGCCCTTAATATGGGAGAATGGGTGTATACCCAAAGGGTGCCTCTGTGCGTAGAATACAGACGGCGATATCCAGATGAGGATGAGGACGAGGAAGAACTCGCGGAAAGGAGGAGAAGCCGTCGTTGCCGCAGAATGGGTTAGGAGGACAGGTTAGAAACCCTCTCCTTAAAGAAAATTAGGGAATAAGAAAAAGAAGGAGGGACCTTGCCTAAATTTCGTTTTTAGTTTTATTATCTTTGCAGACATCCGGTGCCCCAAAAGCCACTGAAAACACCAATGCTGTTTTCCCGAGGAAAAAAAAACATATATATATATACACTTAAAATTAGAAATAGGATTATACATTAATATTTACATTATAAAAATAACCATAAATAACAATTAAATAAACTAAAAACAAAACGAAACAAAAAAAAGAAGAAAAAAATTTCCTAAGCGTCATTAATTAGTAGTTAGAAAACCTATTTCCATAAATATAAAATTCCCCATAAATATAAGAAATAGGAAAAGCTCGAATTTAGGATTATTTACTTTTACGTTTCAGAAACGAATAATTAAAATGGCTGCAAATAAAAAGACTCCGATAACATTGCTCGACGAGTATGCGATGAAACAAGGTCGGGGCGTGAGATACGTGTGTCTCCGAGAGGACGCGCGATCGAAACCCGCCGTTTTCGAATATAAAGTTACGAGTCTAGGAGTTAGTGCATGCGGCACAGGCACGTCAAAGCAAAAAGGTCGTCACGCGGCGGCAGCGCTTCTATTAGAAAAATTAAAAGCGAAAGAAGAGAAAGAAGAGCAGCATAAGGCAAGGATTGTCCAAAAGAAAGAAAGAAACGCTGGGCAAAATGATAATCAAGCTGCATGCCAAAGTCGTGAACCGCGAGAACAGGTCCTGTCATTTCCCGCGCGAGAAATCCTGCGTGGATTTGCCGTATCTTTCCTTCGTCAATTATCCGATAAGGTGGAAGCCGCAGGAAATTGGATAAACGAAGGATGCATGATCGCATATCGCGAGGAATTGCAGAAAATTCTGTATCCGTGGGGACGATACCTCACTCGCACGAACCATTATGGCGTGGGAACAATTAAAGTCGCATGGACCGTAAGCGGAAATCCAGAAGTTACCCAGGGGAGAGAGGGATACGATCTCCTTAAATTGGACATTGAAGTATTCGTTGCAATAATGGAGGGCCTCCTGGCCATAGAAGACTGGGAGTTGTCGGTTTGACCGCCCCTCTACGTGCCCCTTCGGTAAGCAGGGCTGTTAGATAATAAGAATACCTACCCGATAACATTTATCCTCGCTTATTTCCATCCTAAGCTTTACGTGACGTCTTTTAACGCTTTTAAGAAATACTAATAGAAAAAAAAAGAAAAAAAAATAGATAAAAAGGAAATGGGGAAAAATTAAAAGTAAATTTCTGAGGAAAAAAGAATAAAAATAAAAATAAAAACAACAGAAAATGAAAAAAAAATTCTGAAAATTCAAATCTTTTTCTTAAATGATAATATTAGGAGTTGAAATAATTTTATGCAATCATTAAAAGTTAGAATTAAAATAAGTTTGGGAATCACTAGAGTAAATTCTTAGAAATCCATTTAGAGCTTAAAGCAAAAGTAAATTTCATTCTTTAAGAACTTAATTGTTAAAATTAAAAATAACATAAAGGGAAAAAGTGGGAGGGGGGTAATCACTAATCCTTTACTTTATGTTATCCAGATAAAAAAAAAAAATGAGGATCCTGATAATAGGCCTGTTGGTCTGGGGGATATTAGTACCCTTGCCAGTAGATGCGATTGTGGGATATGAGTGTGGAACGTCAGCATCCAATATAACCACCCTATCGCTATTAAATGTGGAAGAGTGTGATATACCTCAGCCGGTATTGAACGTTTCGGCAGTGCACATTCAATTTTTGCAAATAGACGATTATTCAATGGTCAAAGTACGACAATGCAAAATAGAAATATCTCGCGATATTGTGAAGTGCGTGATGTTTTCGCACAATAGCGTTGTTCATAACGGGAAAGCTTCGTATTTACCTGAAGTAATTAGAGAAGCGTGCCTTCAGATGCACATACACGGTTCCTTAAGGATAGACAAAGCAATAATCTCGGGAGTTGTTTCTAACGAAAGCCGTAGCTATCCGGTATTATTAGCAGGAGATGTAGACTCAAACGGAAAATGTGCCGGTAGCGCGTACTTAGATTATTACGGGAGTTGGACGGAAGTAATCGTGCCCGCCGATGTAAAAATCACAATGAGAGACTATTACGCGCGAGTAGGAGTGAAAAACAATAAAGTCTACCTAAATTCCGGAGTGCGATGTCAATTAAATAAAGGTCAATGCGTTGACATAGAAGGAGGTCATACTTTTTGGGAATCGGTACCGCAAGAAAATTGCGGGAAAGATAAATTCAGTGTATTATACGAAGGACTAGCTGAAAAGGTTTCCGATCAAAATTCCGCAGTAATGTACTCGTTAACTACATCAGATATTACCTTCGCGCTTACGATAAAAGGATCCTTGAACGTGTGTGATAAAACTTTGATGCGAACGGAGCATCCGCGATTGCTTATTAATGAAATTCTCGACGGGAAAAAGTTTATACAAGGAAGCAAAGTGGACGTTAATAATATGGACCTATTCGCGTACATAAACTCAAAATTCGTATACGTAGAACGGCATATTAAAACGCAACTTCAGCAATTGTACTATGACGTGATGGTGCAAAAATGTTCTCTCGAAAGAGAAATGTTAAAAAACCGACTTGCGATCGCAACCCAAGCTCCAGACGAATTCGCATATCACCTGATGCAAGGACCGGGTTATATGGCCGTCATCTCAGGGGAAGTGGTACACATCGTCAAGTGCATCCCAATGGAGGTCAAAGTTCGCCACATGGAAGACTGTTATACTCAGTTACCAGTCACAGGAGGGAACGACACATATTTTATGGCTCCAAGGACGCACGTGTTGATGAAAGCGGGAACCCAAGTGACCTGCAACAAACTCGTGCCGCCTATGTACTTTGTCGAGGGAGAATGGTACGGCATGGCGCCCGGACCTGTCCATGTGTATCCACCTGGTACCATGAAGCCAATGACGAAGCCGAGCTGGAAATATAAGGATACCAAATCTCTCGCTACAAGTGGAATATACACATCTTCAGACCTGGAGCAATTAAGGGAGCACGTGATGTTTCCCGCAGAACGTCCAGGGGTGCTGAATAAAGTCGCGAGAGGAATGATGGGAAAAATCAACGGAAAAGAGGGAGGATCGGTCGCGAATCTCTTGGATGATCCCCAATTTGAAAACGTTCTCGAAACCGCGTGGAAAAAGACGTGGGGGAAATTTCTCTCGTTTGGACATATTAGCGCAGGGTTAATCGGGATTTTTATGTTGGTTCGTTTGATAAAATTAGTAATCGATACGATGATTTACGGGTACGCGCTTCACACCGTATACGGGTGGTCCGTCTATTTAATCGGAGCTATATGGGATTCGGTAACCCATCTATTGTTACATCTTAAGAGAGGAATAGATCGAACAACCCCTCCCGATTCGAAAGAAAAAGAAGCTGAACAGATAGAAGAAAGGAGAAATGATAGGGAAATAGTAATAGATGTGGAGGAAAAATCCAATAAAATTCAGAAAAAGGGTAAAAATTCAGGCATAGAAGGGCAAAGTACCAAGCTAGCTTTATACCCAACGTTGCCAAAATAATCCTCGAGTTTAAAACACCTTATCTCTCGCACTATCTTTCCCAGCATGAATAACTCCGAGTGAAATTACTAACGAAATAGGCTAAAATTATTCTAATAGGAAAAATCCTTGTTTATTTCTCAAAAACAAAAGACCAATCCGCCATGCTGCCCTATGGAGCTGATGTTCTCACGGTAAAGATCACCGTCAATCAAGAGTGGCCCCAATATGGACCTGCCGGAATGGAAGACGAGTACGAGTATTGGGAGGTGGAGGAAGATCTTTGGGCGCCACCGGAATGGAACTTGTTGTCCAAGCAATTCGCGAAATGTTGGGCAAGGGCCGTGAAAGAAAAAAAGGGGGCATGGGTAGAAATAGGAGGACATAAATATAAGATAGAGGGAGAGATAATCCTGCCCGAAGGGCAGGACTTAGATTATGTAGTTTTAAGTGGAAGTAGAGGCTGGGCTCTTGAGGAGGAAGAGGATGAGGAGGAAGAGGAAGATAGAAACGGGGCCCCAGCTGCCTAAATTACAATATCATTTTTTTTTATTTTTTTTTCTCCTTTCTTTATTTTACGTTTAACCAAATTATTTTTTTATTATGCAATTAAAGTTTTTTTTTATAAAATAAATATTACTCACCCCCATTCTAATAAAAAGGGAATAATAATCTACGTGAGTCGTTTGAATTTATTTAGGATAGCGTGTTTAGATGTTAGGCCCTCAAAATTATCCTTATCCATTTTTAATCCTTATTCTTACTCCTATCATAATTTGTTTTAATCCAATTGTTATTGTTTCAACCTTCATAAAATCATAAATGATAAATTTTTTTTTTGTTAAAATCTTAATATTACGATCATTACCTTTTGCTTTTAATTTACATGTCACAATCGACAATTATTTACCAGAGATGAAATCTTTCTTTTTCTGCTTGATTTAATGCTTGCCTTATCTAATCCTCTGGTAAACGGTCGAAAGTTTTAGTAAATAGTTTATTGCACTTATTCATTAATGATAACTTGGTGTTGGTTTGGTTAATTTTAATTTTGCTTAACGTAAATTTAGTCAAGTAAAGAAATATTAGAATCATAAAGAAGAGAGAATGGAGAAGTCACGATGAGACAACAATAAGAAGACATCATCCCAGAATTCGATTCATCTTCAGTCAACCGATCGAATTACAAAGAAAAAAACTTCGAGAAGAGGACGTCAGTCAAACATACTTCGTCATATCTTCAGCCAACAACACCATAGAGCAACAGGACAAGGAATATCACCCATCGGGACATCTTCCAGGAACAAGATGCAAATGACCACTTTCATCATCACAGTACAAAAGCCGTTTGAAAAAGGCACGTACCAGATCCTGAAGGATCCTTTTTTTTTTACATTTATATAAATTCTTTTATAACAACAATTAACTTGTATTTTCCGAGTTCGTTTTCTGTTCGCTTTATTTTATTGTTACAGATAAAGGATAATTCGACAATGAACTGACCCAGGAAATTCGCTATGATGTGCCTCTTCCGAGGTCGAGCGCCGTTCTTCGAAGCGACGCTCGTTTAAAGGGGGAGGTGTTACGTCTCGCGACTTTCGGGATTTCCTCGTCGTTCTTGAGTTTCCCATATCGGAAGATTCTCGAGAAAATTACGCATGGAAAAGGGACACGGTCGAGACAAGGGTCCATTCTTTCGGTGTGGCCATATTTCCACCAATTTTCAACCACTCAAATTACGGAGCCATGAGGACAACGTCAACGCCTGGTTAGTCACGTATCGATTCAGACCACCGAGGAGAGTCTTAAGCGTGTTATTATTACGCTTACATGAAACAATCTCAATCATCGGTTCGAGAAAACATCCGCCGGAGTAACAAAACTCCACGATAAATATCGATAGGCCTTTGTGGAGCCGGGCGACACCGAGCGTTGAAATCTTAGAGAGCGCGTGGCACACACACTAGCCTAGCGTAGCGTTGAGACCCTCACGCACACCGAGTGCAGCTACACCGACGTCGTCGTAAATGAGGCACCGAAAAATTATATTAGTACGTACGGCCAGTGGTTCTTCCTTTTCATTTTATTGGCATAATCAGCCTGAGATCCCGAAAGATCGCAAAACCGGACAGTAAAAGTAAATTCAAAATTAGTATCGAGCATGAAAATTACATAGCTTGGGTCAGGTCATTCGAAATAGAAAATAAAATTATTTTAAGACGCAAAAATGCGAAGGAAAAATTTCTCTTGAGAGTTTACAGTCAAGGGTTGAAAGTTTTTTTGGAAGAAGGATATTGCAATGATTTATTAGGGTAGAAAAGAGGAAAAAAAACTAAAAAGGACATGTAGGAAAAATGACGAAGGAAAAGAACACCACTGTCTCTTGAAAAGGTCACACACGTAGCCCATAGAAAATTAGTCACGCTTTGCAGAGGAAGGCATTACCCAAAGATAGAGCACACTACAGTGCAACCCGATATGTATGTATAAAAAAAAAAAATCCTTTCAACGCTCTGTCTCAAGATTTTTAAACGAAGAAATGCTATCGGCATATTGCAAACATCCGGAGCTTATAAATCTGTCAACTTAAAAAAAAAAATACAGATCGTCCGAGAAAGAATTGAGATGACGCTGGAAAAGAGTCTTTGTCCAAGGGTCCGAGGAAATTCCCTCGCGTCCCGCGGACGGCACGAGGCCCGCAACCCTCATGCGTCGTTTCGCTCTCTCTCGCACAATAAGTCGCCACAGGGGACACGCCAAATTTGGGCATAGATAATATTCATAAAAAGCATTGTTAAAAGTTGCAAGTTAAAATTATAAAGCAGTTATAAAACTCAAGAGGAATTTCGCCTTAAAAGTAGGCGTGCGATTTAAGTTAATTATAAGAAATGTGCGTATGAATGAATGGCTAATTTCAGGTAAAAAGATCAGGTAAACTTCTGAGAAATAGAATTTGAATTACCCAAAAATGAGAGAAAAATATAAACCAAATTATTACATTTTACAAAAGTCTAGAAACATATTTAAACATTTTCAATAATCAGTTCGTTGGAAAATACAAATTCTACTTCGTCAAAATCGTAATGACAAGAAATTCAAATCAACAAAAGTAATTATTTAATAGAGTTAGTATGGAATCGAATTATTTAATTATAAGTAAAACCGAAAATAGTTTCAGAAAAATGCACGAAAAGAAATTTATATTTCATTTAAAATAAATAAACAATTTACGCTCAGGAAAATTATTTCGGAAATAACAATAACATAATTACCAAAAACAATCAGGAATAAAAATTTGAAAATTAAAACCTTATCAATTAAAACATTTTTTAAATTAACAATCGTTCAAAAATTAAACAAATTAATTTATCAATTCATTTTAAAATTCATTATTCGAAACCGTTTGAACAAATTAAAAATCTCAAATTAAAGCTCACAAAATATAAAATATAAAAAATATTACAATTACAATTATTCAAAAATATATATATTCATCAATAGAAATTATTTAAAAGAATTTAACAAATGCGTTCAAACGAATTATCCATTCGAGACTCTTTCTCATTCCCTTATAAGGAAATGATGGGAGGAGCTTTATAAAGCATAGGAAATATAGTGCAGTAGAACAGAGAAGGAATGGAAAATATGAAAATTGTCATAGGAAAGAGAGAGAAGTAAACCATAGTCAAAAATCGAACCAATCAGAAGAGCTTTAGAGCGAGAGAGTATGAGAAGGCATGCAAGAGTGAAAGAGAACGAGAGGGATGGTCAAAGCCTCGGCGGTGGGGCCTAAGCGTAGCGAGAGCCCAAGCGAGGGCGGGAGTAAGCGAGAAAGAGAATGAAAGAAAGAGACCCCTCGACTCTCTGTACACGCAAAATATACGTAAAAATTGGAATTTAAAATTACAAATTGTTTTCAGATAATGCAGAATGTACAAGAATGGAAGTATGAGTGAAATTTAGGTTAAAGTTAAGTTTAATTATCATGTAATCAATGCCAAATCAAGATGACCGGCGAGGTGGAGGGGAGCTCTAAGACGTGCAACGTCTTAGGAACCAAGGGACAAATTGCCCCTTGCCCAAAACTAAGCTTGCCCAAAGAGTATAAAAGCGCGAGTCGCACCAAGTAATTAAGACATTGATTTCGAAAATTTTGCACGGTCAACATCGTCCACGACAGTCATCTCCGCGATTTCAAATTTCATTTATTTTCTTTGATTAAGCTCTCAACTCGTGACTTCGGTTAAAGCTTCAATTTTATATTCCCTTCGTTTTAATCATTTTAATCATTTTTAGACATTATATAGACTTTAGTGCGTGCTCAAATTAATCATTATCAACATTATTTTTACGTTATCCCGGCTACGGTTAAGAAAGACTCATCGGTGAAACGTCGTTTAATTCCAATTGTGAATTGTGCGAAATTAATTTTTGTTTAAATATATTTATAATTAACATTCTGTGGAACTGTGACTGTTCATTGTGTGTGCATATCGTCGCTTCCGATCCCTTCGATCCATTAATCGATCGTTTTGGGTTCGTGTTTCCATCGCCTCAACGACATTTTCAACTTTCGTTGTCTTCATCGCTGGGATTGATTGATTCTTGGATCTCATCATCTATCATCTTCATTCGTCACCAAGTTCGAGTTCGTCTTCCATTTCTCAATCCCCAAAAGAGAACAGCAAGAGTAAGTACAATTACAATGTGGTCATCGTTAGAAATTAACCCTCGAGAGAACATACTCTCGACTCCCATCGAGGACGGGTCCGCAATGGATTTTCTGTCCCTCTAGGGCAATCCTTTGAGTTTGATAATTAAATTTTGTCGAAATTAAATTCAACCCCTTTCGCGTTTTATCGGAAGTTTTCATTAAAATTCTGACACCCGTTATGTTTCTGTCGCGGTCCACCTTGCACACAATACACGGGGTGTCTATATTCATTCAAACTTCCTTCAATGTATGAATCCGATATTTTTCAATTAAAAATTGCTCTTTTGTTTCTGGTTATATTTTTCATCATTAACTTGATCTTAACTGGGTTTTTAGCATTTAAAGTCGAGTCGTTAGTAAAAATCTGGCGCGTCTAGAATCTTTTCCTAAATTCAAATACATTTTTACAAAATGACCAAACTCGAGGAAATAGCTGTTTGGATAGGCATGGTCACGATAATTGTTTTGGCAGTCGCGATTTTCGTTATGGGATACATTCTTATCACCGGTAAATTTCCGCGTTGAGAGACAAGCGATGGACAATCCCGCGTTTACTTTCTTCGTGATGATTCCACCGAAGTTTAAATTCATGTAATTATTTTCTCATTCAATCAATCAATCAGACAATCAATCATTCAATTGATGAGACTTTGAATGGAACTTGCGAGAACAATCTCTTCCCCCTTCGTTTCCAATCTCAACATGAAATTCCATAATTAAAAGTAATTTGTTTCGAATCTCCGTTTCTGGAAAATTCCCCCTTTTTACAATCATTCGTGATCTTAATTCCCCTTTAACATTCACGTTTTAAATCTTCAAAAGCCTTTGTTTTAAAAATCAAATTCTTATCCTTCTTTACTTTCTTGCAAAATAAGTTATTAAATCATCGAGACATGTGGTTTCTAAACGAATCCCGAATAATCGCCCTGATAACAATTAGTATTTTATTCCTAATTACGGTTCTTGTCTGCCTGATTTCCTTCCGAAAAGACCGAAAATTCATCCCTATAAAAATCGTTTCACAGGTTAAATTCACCCCTTCCGAAACCAATCATCCTGAACAATCACGCGTAATGACGACCGCTGTTTAAATTCTATAATCATCCAATCGATAAGACAATTAATTCAATCTACTATTATTCTAACTAATTTGCATTCAGAAATTTCACATTCTTGATTCACTTCTCCCCACTATGCCCAATCAATTCACGCCTATTATGTTTATTCCGGATCCAATCCCCGTAATCGTCGTATCAATCGCGTCTTCATTGAGAAATAATATCCAACCCTTCGAAGTACCATTTAATACCTGCAGGGTAGTCTGTCAGCCCCAATACATAGTAATATATTGTCTTGATAATTAACTCCCAATCGAGAAATTTCCAATAATAGTTAATTTCAACCAATACGATTCCGTTTCCGGAAAGTTATTACATTCCGCAGCCTCGCAACCGAACGCTATCGAGACAATTACCCTTGTTTAGTTCAGATTTTTCCTTTATTTTCTTCCGTCATTTAAATTCAATTCCAAGAATCAATTCCGTTCTACATTACAAACCGTCGGCCCCCGGCGAATCAGTTGTTGGTACAGGCTACCATACCGGCCAGTAGCTGATATCAAAAGGCCCCGAAGGTTACACAAAAATCACACACGAACAAATCCGAAGGTTCTGACGGGTTAGATCGGCTGACCCAGGCAACCTTGCCAGTCAGTGACTAACCACGAAGGTGATTCCCTAGGATTACACACAAGCTCTGGGACCCGGAACACACAGTTGTTGGTACAGGCTACCATACCGGCCAGTGGCTACTGATGTGAAACCTCTCAGAGCAACACAAATACTACTCAATCCGAAAACCTCCTCAAATATTCCTGATTTTATCTCCTAAAAGATGATTATCTGTAGGAGGATACTTTTCGCTCGTGGATGGTTTTGGGTTGGCTGCGGAGGAATATTTTCCCGCTTTGAATAAATTCTACTTGAATAATCTTCCACTTTAAATAATTTTAAATGAATATTTTTTTTTTTTTGGCCCTTTTTAATAATTTCAAACGTTCGAAGAAAAGTAAATCTTTATCGGTGATCAGCTCTTGGTAATTTCCAGAGAAACGATTCTTGCCCGAAAAATGGATCTGTTATAAAAAGGAAAAATCCCTTCATTATGTACCCTATAATTGAGCTTCGAATTTCGGCTCATTTTATGATTTTTAGTTTGGTCTTTCTGGTCGCTTAACATGTTTATTCTATTTCGAAAGTCAAAAGGAATCCGTTCCCGTTAAAATCGTTTCGCGTGTAAAATTCTCCCCGGCTAAGAGAAATCACCCTGTTCAATCCGGAGGAATTGCAGCAGCGGTTTAATCGAGATCCCTGTTCATGCGCGACCTTTATAATTTTCGACTATGCAATTTTTCAACATATTATTTTTTTTTGTTTTGTTGTGTTGTCGCAATATTCCCACGGTTCAGTTACAATCCGTTATTTAAGACACCGAGCTCAATAAAATACACTCTCACGGCCGTCCTGAGCAAATTTCCGCGAGGTTAGGCTCGAAAAGGCCACCTGTCCAACATAACGCAGTTCTTCCGAATAACGAGTAAAGGAAGGGTTTTTCTCTTCTTGACCGAGATGGAAAACTCGCCGGTTGGGACGTAACAATTCAAAAGTTTTAACCTCCCGATAAATTTTCTCGATGTTGATAAATAATTGTGGCCTATCCATGAAAGTTTTAGCGAAGGTTTCACGGTTTTTAAAATCATGAAAGTTGCCAATGATATTACCGAGCGAGGTATCGCTTTGGCACAAGTGTATAAAAATCCTTTCATGGAACCGAATCAGCATAAAAAAAAACAGACTTTTAAAAATAAATATAAATGTACGTTGAATACGTGTAAGCCCGACCAATGGTGCATCATTCGGCGTATCAAATGAATTAATTGTTGACGCTAGTTGAAACCCTTAAGGTACAGCGGTTCTCTCATAAATCATTTTTTGAGTTTCACTGTGCTGTGTACGACCCTGACCGAACTGCTTGACGAATCTTATCCTACGATATCTCATTATCTTTGCAACACTTTTCCGGACTGCTTGAGAGCGGCAAATTTTTTTTTTTTAACTCTCTGTTACGGAGTTGCAGGCTACCTTTTGAATTTTTGACACATTTTTGGTTTTAAAAATTCAAAAAGTAGCCTGTAATTCTGTAATAAGGACGTAAAAAAAAAGTGTGCCGCACTTTAGCAGTCCGGTAAAGTTTCATGAAGAAAATGAGACGTCGTAGGATAAAATCTGTCAAGCGGTTAGGTCAGGATCGTGCACAGCGTAGTGAAACTGAAAAAATGATTTAGGAGAGGATCGCTGCACCTCAAGGGTTCGAACTAGCGTCACAAATTTATTCTACTTCAAGCATACTTTTATCAAAGTGAATATCCCGACGGGATACGGCTGGTTCCCGTAAGCGTGGCCCGATCCCAGAACAGCCTGGAGATGGAGATGTTGAACGAAAAGAACGATTGGCAGAGCCCTCCACATCACTTTCAATGTTTTCAGCCCTCTCTCGGCCGAAATATTCATTCGTGGTAGGCCCAAGCAACTCCTCTTCTAGTCTTTTCATTGCATGGCGACGCACCTTTCCCATCATCTTCATCGATTTTGTTTTGTGTGCTTTTGCTATTGGGTCGGCCTTGTTCTTCTTTTTCTGACCAGGCATTATTTTTCCGCCGATCGATACGTCGATCGCCTCGAGAGACTTTTTGTCTTCTGTAAATATGCATACATATGAGGCATTCTCCGTCACTTTCGCCACTTTTTTCTTCGACCCTCTCAGATCCGTCCTATAACTTGTCACAATTTAGTCCCACTTGAAATTAGTCTCTGTCATATTTTTCAGATTTTTTAAGCGGTAAATTAAGGAGTTATATTTTAAGAAATGAAGGAGCAAAAGAGCAAAATATATTTTTTCGAATCCATATAGCTTAAAACGTAGAGGATGTACGAAAAAAATATTCCCACAAAAAAATTATGTTTTTCCATCAATTATTGAATGCAATATGTGTTATATTTCTATTCGCCTTGCAAAGACTATTATCTGCAA
Organism: Alloplasta piceator; assembly: GCA_946863875.1. Taxonomy (NCBI): domain Eukaryota; kingdom Metazoa; phylum Arthropoda; class Insecta; order Hymenoptera; family Ichneumonidae; genus Alloplasta; species Alloplasta piceator. The sequence goes on along the minus strand of OX333077.1, from coordinate 33,041,505 downwards.
GAAAAAATGAAAATTCATTTTTTTCGCACGGTCGGATACCTTCAATTTTGTTCTCAATTTTATACACCTTTAACAGTATTAGTGGGACGTACAAAAAAATCCACAATACGGCAACCGATTTTTTCCAGGGTTAAAAAAATGTTATTCACATAACTTTTTGCAATTTGTTGTGAAAAACATTTTTTTAACCCCGAAAAAAATTAGTTGCCATATTGTGGATTTTTCTGTACGTCCCACTAATACTGTTAGAGATTGTATATAATTGACAACAAAATTAAAGGTGTCCGACCGTGCGAAAATTTTTTTTTTTTATTTTTTTTTGCAGAAAATAGTATTTGCAGAACGAATAGAAATATAACACATATTGCATTAAATAGTTGATGGAAAAACATAATTTTTTTGTGGGAATATTTTTTTCGTACATTCTCTCCGTTTTAAGCTATATGAATTCGAAAAAATATATTTTGCTCCTTTGCTCCTTGATTCCTTAAAATATAACTCCTTAATTAACCGCTTAACAAATCTGAAAAAAATTACAGACTACTTTCAAGTGGGACTAAACTGTGACAAGTTATGGGACGAATCTGAGAGGGTCGAAGAAAAAACTGGCGGAATTGACGAAGAATGCCTCATATGTATAGAAACAAGGATTCAGGTTTACCCACATCCCCCAACACCGCAATGGTCGACGAATTGATGAAATATATATTAAAACATTTCGAGTTTTACAGATCACGTGACATTCGTATAATTTATCAATATGATTGTCGTTCAAAATGATTTTAGTTATGTTACGATTTAGTTACGATCACATTGATTTTATTTATAAATACGTTTCTCGATCGCGACGCGTGTCACCAACCGATACAAAAATAATTTCCCGTACTAACTGGATGCCCTGGGAATAAAAAGAATACAACAACGAAATAATACCGCGATTACAAAATTATTTAATTTTAATTTGGTTTGTAGATCCCTCAGTCTTGGTACTGTCATTAATTTAGTGTATTGTACACTTATAAAACCTAATTTTTCATGATCGGGACTTTTGTTTGGAAATATTGCACCTCTAATAATAATAGACTCTACCGGGTCTCTTGAAGCGCGAAAGGAAATGATTGAATACGAAAAAAAAGAAAGAAAGGAAATAGGAAGGAAATTTAAAGAGAAAGGATCATGCGCTTTTCAACACGATACGCGATACACGATAAAAAGTAGGCGTCAAATATATTTTTTCGCAGATATAAGATTGCACGCTCCCTTATCATAATGAGACGCGCGCGCTTAAGATATATCCATTAACCCTAATTGGTCACACAGGGTGAAATTCACCCCAGTAGTTTTTTGAGCACCTCGTAGACCCGAATATTTTTCAAAATAGGGCTCCTTGCGCAATATACCATTGAATCATAATACGAACCGTACTTTCAAGCAGTTGACCCGGCTTGGGAGCCAACAGTGTGCATCTGGCGTTCATGAGAAGCCATTTTGGCGCTTTCAATGTTAAAAAAAACCCTGCAAATTAAAATTTGCACATCGCTTCCTCATCTTTATCCATAGTTCACATAGCTTCCTTTAACATACAGTATGGCGATCAAATTTTGCTTCCTCATAAAAGAAGCTTTGTTAACTATTGAAAAATATTAGTAATCAATGTGCAAATTCGATCGATTTTTGCCAAATTTGATAGCGAATAACATTGATAGCTATACTGGCTCTTTACAAAATTTCATTGCAATATCTTAAAAATTTCAAAAATTATAGCGTTTACGCTTTTTTTATAAAAATTTAAAATTTGATAAAAATTTAATCATTCGATGGATTTTTGCTAAATTCAATAACGAACATCCTCGATAGCTATATTAGCTCTGTGTGAAGTTTCAGTGCAATATCTTAAAAATTGCACAAGTCAGAGCGTTTACGCTATTTTTGAAAAAATTAAAAATTTCATAAAATTTAAATCCCTGGATGAATTTTTGTCAAATTTGATAGGGAACAACCTCGATAGCCATATTCGCTCGGTGTAAAGTTTCAGTACAATATCTTAAAAATTGCACAAGTTGGAGCGTTTAGGCTATTTATCAAAACATTCAAAATTTCATAAAATTTTAATACCTCGATGGATTTTCGCCAAATTCAATACCAAACAACCTTCATAGCTATACTAATTCTGTACAAAGTTTGAGTGCAATATCTTGAAAATTGCCGAGGTAAGAGCGTTTACGCCATTCTTGCAAAAACGAAAAAAGTCGATAAAATCTGAACACCCGTTATAATTGAAGCAACAAAATTGTCACAATGAAGAGCAATTCGTGCTCGACAAGTGTGTCAAATTTTAGCTTGATATCTTGAAGCATTTTCGAGTTATTAATTTGTTACATCAGGAACTCTGGCCACACACACACACACACACACACACACACACACACACGCGCGCGCGCACGCACGCACACACACACACACACACACACACACACACACATTCATACGGACATTATTTCTAAATATGATTTCTCGATGTTTTAGGACATTTTGAACATATTGGCATAAAAATCGCGAAATAAAATTTTTTTACGAAAACAAAGCTTCCTTTATGACGAAGCAAAAAATTAAAAAAAAAAAAATTCGAACGGACAGTATTGGAATAACATTTGTTATCAGATCTAACAACTGGGAGAGACGACTCACGAGAGACAAAAAATAGCCCTTAGCCCATTTATGGTAACGAAATGAGGACGTCATCGCTCTATCTCTTTTCGTTCTATACAGCTGAACTTCGCGAAAATAAAATAAAAATGGTACAGTGCTGGACATAAATGCCCTTACATGTTTGAAATAATTTTGAAAAGAATCTTCTCATCTTTGAAAGAAGCTTGAAAATAATCTTTGAAAGAATCACGGATAGCATCCGGAGCAAGATTCTTTTAAAGATTATTCCCAAGATTCTAAGAATATTTTCAAGATTCTTCCGAACAATCTTTAAAAAAATCTTGATAAGTATCTTAGAATCTTTGAAACAATATTAGAATCTTGGAAAGAAACTACGATTTTTTTCAAGATTCTTTCAAAGATTTGCAGGCATTTATGACCTGTACAAGCAATGACAACACGTGAATACAATCTCGAGGTCGAGTGAGTAACGTTTGAGACTTGGCCGTATTAGCCACATTTCGCGTGATACGTTGTGAATAAAAATTTAGTAGTTATTATTAAGCAATTGAGCATGAAGGAGAGTTGAAAAAAAAAATTCCTACACTTTTCCTTTTTGTACATTTATTTTTCAACTTGTCACTTATATTATTCCACTACGCGATACTTCTTCATTTCACGTATATGCTACGTCGCATCAATTTGACCCTAAAACCGACTAAGGCACCGCTTGAGATTTTTTGTCAGTGTGTACCTCGCACAATGTTTTATATCATCGTAAAATACCAAAACTTTTGATAAAAAAGGCGAAGAAAAAAAGGCCTAAAAATGAATCAGTTTAATATACTTAGAGCCCGATTTTTGAAAACAATTGAATTCCTATAATCTGTTTTTCGATAGTCGGCCCTTCAATATTAACACGTTAAACGATTCGCCAGTCAGTGGGAATTGACAGACAACTTTTTCTACAGACGGCATATGGATTTACCGCCTGAACGGAAAGCAGAGCAGAATCGGCGTTCAACGTGTTAAGGAGATTCATCTGGTACACGATTTACAATACAGATATTGATAACAAAATCAGAATATAGTTATTATTATTCAAAAAGTCATCTGTTAAAATGTCAAGACCTGAGGGTACGTTGTTCGTGATAAATAGGTAAAAATGTAAATCCTAAATAACATGGGCTCTTATGGGATACTGTCTATAAATATTAAATGCACAATCATTACAGTACAGATTTTGACGAAAATTTAAGAATCAATGAAAAAGTATCTAAGGGACATTTTCAGAGCTTCATAAAATCGATTAAGTACTTGTGAGATTCATAATAAATTAATTAGTCTCAAAATGCTGATTATTTTGAGGTTAAGCATTGTCAATGACTACGCTAGTCACCGCTTATTTTGAGGTTAGGCATTGACATTTTTCTTTTGACTCACTCGTTACCAGATGAACCTCCTTAATGTAATTTCACGTGTTTCATAGAAAGTTTAATCTGGGAGAAGCCAATTGTTTCAAAGTCATAGCAATTTCAATTTTTCATGGCTTTGAAACGGTTTGTTTGTACTACATTGTAGAACCTTTTATAAAATTTCTATGTCATCCGTGAAATAGTAAGAAAATAAATAAAAAACTACTCATAAAGATGGGCCCTTGGTCACAACAATTGTCTTATTTTTTTTAGGCAAAATCAAAATTATAATAACCTTGAAACGGCGGATTAATTTTCAAGTCATTAATATGATATGAACAAAAATAAATCGCACAACTATGTTGAGACTCATGGTCAGAATAAAAGATTACAATTTCACCGAATATCAAAATTGTCTAGATTTTGGTACAGCTTCATTTTCGATAATACAACTTTCTTTATGATCTTTATTTCATCGATAGAATTTAAACAAAATAAATATAAGTAAATTCCATGAGCACAAGGCAAGAAAAAAAATATTACGTTTATTTGAAAACTGTAAATTATAATAACTATAAAACATCTGGTTTATCCATAACAAAACTTTTTATAAAACTTCCATGCCATCTACAGATAATGCAAAATAAATAAATGACATTAATATCGACGATCCCAGGGTCAAAAATTTGAAAAAAAAAATTTCTTAGATTTTCCTCAAAAATCGGGCTTATACTGCTAAAAAAATCGAATATTTTAATATTTTAGATCATGATAAAAACGATTTTTGTCTCTGCTTATAAGTTTTTGTACAAAAGTCGCTTCCAAAATATTTTTTTTTGAGAAAAAAAAATTTCTCATGCGTGTAAGTTGGCAAATTGGGCGCTGCGGGCCTTAATTAATACTCGTATACCCTGATATAAATAAAAATTTTAAAGTACTCATTTTTTGTGATTTTTCAAACCCCCATTTGTTACACTATACTCCAAGCTTACTTTTACCAAAGTGAATATCCTCAAGGGTTACGGTTAGTTCCCGTGAGAGTGGCCTGATACCAGAATCGCCTGGAGATTTTAAACGAAAAGCACGACTGGTAGAGTCCTCCGCATCACTTTCAATGTTTTCAGCCCTATCTCGGCCGAAATATTCGTTCGTGGTAGGCTCAAGCAGCTCCTCTTCTAGTCTTCTCATCACACGGCGACGCACTTTTCCCTTCATCTTCTTTGTTTTTGTTTGGTGTGCTTTTTCTGTTGGATCAGCCTTGTTTTTCTTTTTTTCAATAGGCATAATTTTTCCGTCGGTCGATACGTTGATCGCCTCGAGAAACTTTTTGTCTTCTGTAAATATGCATAAAGATATAACATATATACGTATATAAACAAAGATTCAGGTTTAACCAGATCCCCCCCACCATCAGAATGGTCAAGGAATTGATGAAATATATATTAAAACATTCCGAGTTGTACAGATCACGTGACATTCTTATATTCGTCAATACGATCGTTTCTTCGAAATTATTTTAGTAACAAAAATATCAATTTTAGTTATAAATACATTTCTCGATCGCGACGCGTGTCGCTAAGCGATACAATTATAAGTTTAAGTACAAACTGGATACCGTGAGAATAAGGAAATACTACAACGAGATAATATCTCGGTTACAAAATTATTTTATTTCAATTTGGTTTGTAGATCCCTCAGTCTTGATAATGTCTTTCATTTAGCGTATTACGGTACACTTATAAAATCTTACTTTTCATAATCGGGACTCTCGTTCGGAAGTCTTGTATGAGAGACACCTTCATCATCAACAACAACAACAACAACAACAACAACAACAACAACAACAACAACAACAATAATAATAATAATAATAATAGAATTTACAGCGTATCGTGAAGCGGGAAAGAATAAGGGATCGAATATGAAAGAAAACAAGAAAGTAGCTAGGAAAGTGAAGAAATTTAAAGTAAAAGGTTGAAGCGCTTTCCAATACAACGACATGCGAAATTTGCGATGATCGCGTGTTTAGAGATAAGCGGGATAAGACGGCGATAACAAGTAGGCGTTAAAGATATTAATTCTCGCATATAAGATTAACCCTAATTGGTCGAAAGTTTTTTTTTTTCATTGCAGCCATTATTAATTATTATTATGAATTGGCAAAACGATACTTTTTAAATATTAAACCGAACGTGTAGAAAAAACGCCTTTTCTCTAATAGGCTATATCGATGGTTTTCTTTACCCTTGCGAAAAGTCTATTTATTTTACACAATGAAAATGGACTTTGACGCAAATCTAAAATGTTACATTTTCGGCTGCTATGTCTAACAGAATAAATATTTTTCGACATCATACGGGAGTAATTGGAAACTTATTATATCAGGTATGCGATAATAATGCGCTAAATAAATTTATTGTTAATGGGAAGATTTTTAAATAAAGAAAAAAAGAAAAATCTGAAAATGTATTTTTAGAGTAATTAATATACATTTATTAGTAAAAAATCATTATAAAATTACACAAATGTCAATGAACTTCGGTTCAATGGATCATTCGGTGCAAGAACGACATACTACAAGACGGTGTTCGGGGCATATCGGTAACCCACAAACCACTCATGCCTTTGAAGTTTCGTTGTCGGATTTTGTTTTTCAAAAGAAGTTTGGCAATTCCGTATTCATATCTTTTTCTCTCTCGACAGCGTCCCTCTTCGGAAGTAGCCTCATCATCGTAAGATTCCTCTTCATCGAACAGACGCAAAACTTCATTCGCATATCTGAAGGCCATTCTTTGCATTGGAAACGACGCAGAATTATGCAGCGACATTTATCGTTTCTTAATATTCAATTATACATTAGATTTGAAAATGTTTAGACGGGAGGGAATAGAGATATAGTAGCCTCATCTGCTCCGAAACGTCTCTTCTTCTCTATTCAAAGTAAATATTTCTTTTTCTCACTAACATACCTTCGAAGTACAACAAGCTGTCCTCGAGTATGCAAGGGTCTCTCTAGCACACCCCAACTGATAGACTCACCGAAGCTCACTATGAAGACGTGCAACATGCATCAATCCAAGGTGGCGGCAATTTCTTTGCCATGGGGGACGTGCGTAAGCGAGCGAGATAAAAAAGCGATGCAATGTCTTATGGGCATAGACTTAAGGAGATAGTCTGAGCGCATTGAGCGCAACTGAGCGCCGTTATGGGCCACTCGAAGCAGTCATATAAACGGGGGGAGTCCACTCCGCAAGATTAATGGTGGGGAATGACGCGGTTGAGGAGAGTGAGGAGAAATCACGCGGGCGCTTATCCTTTCACTGCTCCGATATCTCCCACCATCTCCCACCGTGACACCGATTGAAGAGAGAGAGGACTTCTCCCGATATATCTCTGTCCTTTATATATGTCTTTCAGCGCCTCTTATGGAAGCGCTCAGTTTTTCTCTTTAAAGCCCGGTTTATGCAGCGGCCGTAACTTAACTTAGCCGTAACTTAAGAAGTTGAAAGTACATATTGCCCTTGTGGCGTTTATGCAGGCATTAGCCGTAACCGTAACCGTGCATAAACGCGACAAGGGCAATATACACTTTCAACTTTCTTAAGTTACGGCTAAGTTAAGTTGTGGCCGCTTCATAAACCGGCCTTTAGTCTATGCTTATGGGTCGCAACACTAGCGCTCCTAGTAGACGGTTAAGGCGTAACTTTGCCTCACTCATTCTCATCTGTGCTTGGACCCCCTGACCCCAACCAGCGAACATAGAGGTTCATGGAAGCGTAAGCCCTGTGTTAGCGTTTGGCAGACTTTTTTGGGGTGATTAAGCAGCACCTTACCAAGTCGCTCGGTAAGGTGGCTATGTATTCGTGCACACCGTTACAAGCAGCGGTCCCCGTATTGGGGTGATTAACTACCAATCACCCTAAAAAACTCTGCCAAGCGCTCCCATAAGGCCTACGCTTCCATGTATCTCTATGTTCACTGCCCCAACCTATATTCTTCTATTACTGCATTCTATTCTTGCGGCCGCCGTAAAAATAATCTTCAGTAGAAAGGAGGGAGACGTCACGAGCGACGGTACAGCGTTCAGGCCTTTCAAAAACCGCGTCGTGAATTTTGTGAAAATAAGAAACTTATTAGAGAAAGAAATGTGTCTAAAAGTATATCGAAGTGGCTAGAGCTAGTAGCAGGGGAGCTGTGGACGTGTTTACCAAGGAAAATATTCAGTGGCTTATGAAATATTGGACATTTAGTTTGACGTAATGGGACTTTGAGGTTAAGGACCGGAGATGGCAAAGAACGGGATGGGCAAGGCTGGTGTGCATTAGCAAAAGGAATTCGTAAAAGATTTTGGTGCCTGGCCATAAAATGAAAAATGATTATTAATTGAAAAATAGGATTCCACGTCAAGAACAACGACGGAGGAAAGAAAAGGAAAGGGAATGACAATATTGACAAAGACAGAATAAAGAGGGAAACGGAATAAAATCAGTAGACAAGCAAAGTCCGACAAGGCGAAGACAACGAGTGGAGATTATTGACAAGGTGAATGAAAAAACATACCGTCCAAAGAAAGAGAGAAGATATTATCGATTAACAATAGTTTGACCTCTGGAAAAAATAATGACAGATCGACCAAATAGCTTAACGTCCCATAAAACTACGTTCAACTTTCGAATTTTGAATTTCAGATTTTTGAATAACGAGCTTCCTAATCGTCTATACATTTTGATGGGGTATTTTGACAACAAATACCTAATCGTTAGTATTAATTTAATATTTTAAACATCATTTTATTATAACCAATCAATTACCTTAAAGAGGTTCATCTGGTGCCGAGTGAGTCAAAGGAAAAATAGCAATGCTTAACCTCGAAATAAGCGGTGACTAGCGTAGTCATTGACAATGCTTAACCTAAAAATAATCAGCATTTTTCGAGACAAATTAATTTATCATGAATCTCACAAGTACCTAATCGATTTTATGAAGCTCTACAAATGGTCCTCAGATACTTTTTCATTAATTCTTAAATTTTCGTCAAAATCTATATTGTAGCGATTGTGAATTTAATATTTATAGACGGAAACCCATAAGGGCTCATGTTAATCAGGAATTACATTTTTATTCATTTCTCACGAACAACGTATCTTCAAGTCTTGAAATTTTAACAGATGACTTTTTAGATACTAATAACTATATTCTGATTTTTTTATCAACATCTGTATTGATAATCGTGTACCAGATGAACCTCCTCAAGAGAATTAAAGTTTGCCTTTTTTTACATGAATTTTGATAGACGGTTCGATACCATCGGAGTTTTTTTTTTGTTTTATTAGAATAAAACAAATTTTGTATCTGGTGGGTATGCAAACTAAGATCCAAAATTTAAACAAAATACCTTTTGTCACTATAAAAAAAGAACCCCATGCAATATCGTGAAATAGAATGTGTGCAGCGATGTACACAGTCAGCGAACATAGAGATGAGTGGAAGCGTAGGCCTTATGGGAGCGCTTGGAAGACTTTTTTGGGGTGAATGGTAGTTAATCACACCATTACAAGCAGCGATCCCCGTGTTGGGGTGATTAACTTTATGATTAAAATGTAACACGCTTTCATTTGAAAACTTGATACTCCGATAAGAGTGATTCCAATCACCTCAAAAAAGTCTGCCAAACGCTAACACATGGCTTACGCTTCCATGTACCTCTATGTTCACTGACACGGTATTCCTTGTTTTTGAATAATGATTAATGATTTCATTCACCTTTACATCTAAGTTGGGAGATACACAGAAGAAAACATTTATTCTACCGTAATAAAAAATAAACGAAAAGATTTTTTTTTTTTAAACAAGCTTTTATTAGTACGAGCTTTTATATATTAAATCTTTGTGTACTTATCACTGTACTTCAAATGAAAGCGGGTTACACCCTCTTTCCTTTCCCTTGCTGTTAAAATGTAACACGCTTGCATTTGAAAACTTGATACTGCGATAAGAGTGATTCCACGTCAAACCAGCTGGTCAAGAAAATTGATGTCTCCGATCATACTCTCGATATTTTCCTGTGTTCTCTATCATGAGAAAACATTGCTGTTAAGTCGGTAGCCCAAAATAAAATTATTTGTACGAGTCATGATTTTTTGAAAATTGCGTACTTTTAAAACCCTTCGGAATGAGCACAAACTAACCTCATTTGGTTCATTAATGCCGCCACAATTGTAAAACTACGTTTTTTCGAAAGTCAAGAACAACTGAAAAACCTCATTTTTTATAAATCTAAAAACTCATATTAAATTTTCAGGACAAAAATCTATATTTATGTGGAGTTTAAACTAGTTCTGACGGACAGATTTTGAATTATTGATCAATTTCATCTTTTAGAAATCAGTTAGAGCTAATTTGAGACTTTCAGGTTTTGACTCAAGGTTTTCTAAGAATTACGTCAATAAAATCGATAGTCATTGTTTCAAAAAAATTATAAAACAATTTATTTACAATTCTTTGAAATTTATCTTCATCAAATGATAATAATATTTACGAGTGATTGCTTTTTCTGCGACTTTAGGTCGAAAAAATAATGAAACGATTTATTTACAATTCTTTGAGATCCATCTCCATCAAATGATGATAATATCTACGAATAATTGCTTTTTCTACAACTTTAGGTCTAAAGTTGCGATTGTTTAAATTGTAAAAAATTATAAAACATTTTATTTATAATTCTTTGAGATCCATCTCCATCAAATGATGACAATACTTACGAATAATCGCATTTTCTGCAACTTAGACATTCTCTGCGTTAAAGTTTCTGATATAATAATTACCATATGCTGCTCATGTATGGGAATTTTTAAACCTTTCCACATAAGGGCATTTTATTCAAATTCCCATATTTTCTGAATGTATTATGAAAATTCCTAAACAATTCTACGTATGCTAATTTTTTTAATTCCCATACATTCTCAAGCAATTATTTTCTACAGAAATTTCCATACGTGTAGAAAATATAGAAATTTTGAGTCAATTCAAGTCGCCGTTCTCACCGTTCCAAATTTCGGATAATTACCATATGTTGTACATGTATAGGAATTTTTAAACCTTTCTACGTAAGTGAATGTTATTAATATTCCCATACTTTTTGTAAGTATGGGAATTCCTAAACGTCTCTACGGACAGTAATTTTTAATAATTCCCATACATTCTTGAGTATGGCAAGATTTCCTTAGTATGAATTCTAATACCGGTAAAAAGTATGGGAAGTCAAACCATTTAAAGTCGATTTCAGTCGACGTTTTCATGATCGACAATTTCTGTTCAGAAAATTAGTTTTAAACCATTCCCCAATTTTTCATACGAGTTCTAAAACTATCGATTATGATACGAAAAAAGTTAGGAACTCACGCACATGCATTTTGAAAAAAAAATTTGCCACGATATTATTTGCAGATCATTTTTTCATATTAATTATTTCCGCTGAAATCTCAAGAACTATTGATAAAAGTATCAGAATTCGAGTGCATGTGATAAGAAATCTCGTTCATTTTTGCTTTGCTGCGGTATGTTTTGCCCTAACCATCAAGCGTGAGACAGAAGGATTACGCAAGGAAATAAAAAAGTTCAAAAACAACAGATTAATGAAATACATTTCCAGTCATCGCGCATTTCTAGTTGGTGGTGGAAAAATCGATTGATCCGCGTTGCCCTGCATCTGACAGCTATGCGAGCGTTTGTCTTCTGCTTGCTTCAAGCAGCAATCGCAGCAGCCGACTGTCTTTTGACATGTCTAGCGAAGTCTCTTGATTGAAGTTTCGCGCTTTTTCGAGCGTCGAGACGCTGTCGCTTTTTTCCGAAAATCGAACCTATAATCAGTCGATTTTCGATCGCCTATAACTTCGGAATTACTGAACGGATTCCGTTCTCCCTGGTCGCATTTTACTCGGGTGACCAGCCTGCGTCGTGTAGTACCAACCGTGTTCCTCGGTTAAGTTATGCCCTGTATATTCTTCCTTTTGAAAAAAATATTAATAATTTGACTCTGAAACATTTAAACCTTACTGGAAACTATTTATATCTTTCGTAAAAAAGACAAAGAGAAACCCGTAATTTCCTGATTTTTCAAAATAAATTGTGATTTTGGAAGGAGTACGCGAATTAATAAAAAAAAAAAAACCCTTTCAACAGCCCAAAACTCGTAAACGATTAGATCTTTTACTCGCACGGTTTCAGCTCTCCTTCCTTTTCCCCGTTTTCCAAGCGGTCAATGATCCCAATACCAACGAACCTTCCGTATCGCGCGATCTAGAAAGGTCATTGATCGGGGGAAAACGCCTTCAACATCGATAGATCTTAAAGTAAATTTGTTGTTCTGAAAAAAAAAAACAAAAAAAAAACAAAAAAAAACGAATAATCATTCTTTTATTTTTTGTTTTTTTTTCCCCACCAATCTTGAATTTTTTAAAATTATTATTTGGTGATATATCACAGAAAATTTCCCCTCCCAAGAACAGAGTAGATAAAATATATAAAAAAAAGATATATACTCAAAGTTTAAACATTCATGGAAGAACACGACAAATTTTTGGAGGAATTAACTGAAGAACTTTGCCTTCCCGAAACCCCACAGCCTTACAAACTTATTCCGATAGATTTTTCTTTAGATTATCCTGTAAATTGCCGAAGCAACCATCTCGATCCTCGCTATCAATATTACAAGGACTTGGAAAAGACTCAGCAACTACAAGCAATAGCAGCACCCCGTTTTGCCGCAGAAACAACATCTAAAAAGGAAAAAGGAAATAGAGGTGGAAAGAAAATTCAAACGCAAAAATTCAAAGCAGCGGCTATCGATTATAAAAATTTTAATAATCAAATTAAAGCAAAAAATCAAGAGCCAAGCGGGAAAATCCCAATTTGGAATTATCGAATACCCACGTATACACGCGAAACAATTCAAGAACAAAAATTTCAGACCGCGACGACACCAATTTTTTTACCAAATACGCCAACCTTACCAACAATCACTCCTAATAATCTTTTGAATCGACACCCGATTTCCCCTCCTCAATTTAATACAATTATCATTTCTCAAGTACAAATAATCCAGACGTCAATTTTGCCAGGGTTCCGTCCAAATTGATGATAAGTGATTAATTAAGTTTAAGTTTGAAAAAAAATATTATAATCATTATCGGTAGATGATTGACGGTTTTTATCTTGGAATTTTACAAATGCCGTCAACAAGATCTACGACAAATGTTAAGGATTCTCTGCTCAATATTTATCCAGAAGAAAGAAAAAGGAAATTAGTAGGAAACCCAATTCAGAATCCCAGTAAAAGACGAGAGACGTCTGAAATCGATGATAACACAATTGACCAAACGGAAAGACTTTCCCTCCCAGGATTATCGAAATCCATTTCCGATCTCAATATAGGAGATCTGCCAGAATCAACCTCGTCGGGGTCCCAAAAATCAAATTCACAAAAGTCAAAAAGCAGTAGCGAATCGTCACTCGATAAAATTTCAACCCCGAAAGAATATCACGACTCATCAAAGGAGTCACAAGAGCCTTCAGAAACTGAAGTTCATAAAACCCTTCACGAGCAAGAGAAAGACGACTTTAACAACGTTGACCCCCATTCTGGGAACGTCAACGAAGAATTTGAAGAGTTAGAGGGAGTTAATACTGACATTTTGCTAAATCTTGAAATAAACGAACATAGCTGTCGCGATCTTCTGCCCAACGTGGTCACTATAATCCCTATTTCGAGTTAGAAAACACCCGATTTACCAGCGATACCAATAGAGACGGACTGTAAAACCGCGAGAAGTTTATCCTGTGCATGGGACGAGATTATTGTCGAACCTAGCGAATCAGACAATTCTCCCGCTGAAAACTTGGAGATAAGTGAAACACCTTTAAGGCCTAAACAGAGTCTAACTTCAATTCTGAAAACTCCGCGTTTTCGCGATATTTCCACTACAACGAGACATTGGAAAACCCCTTCTAATACATCTTTCAATTAATCACTCACTTTTTATTCCTGTAGAGACGAGAAAACACCAGCGCCTCGTAAGACTTGGAATCTCCTCGAATTTTTCGCGAGAAAAAAAAGATCAACCCCATAGAAATTTTCAAGAAACAAAAAACGCCTGTACGATATTTGCACAAAAATACCATAAGCAGGAAAATAACCGAATCAACCCCCCTAATAACAAAATTGGCTGAGTCACATAACACACAGAATCTCAATCTTGGTAAAGAATCTAGCGAGAGGAACACAAATCAGGGAAACGGTCATAGCGGAGAATTTAACAGGGACCGAGAGACGATAAAAGGCCCAGGCGACAGGGAGAACGATAAAGATAAAGAAAGGGATAGAGAGGACGAACCCAACGGAAATAATAACCCAAATTTTTTGAGATCTAAAATTCAAAAACCAGGAGAAATAAAAGGTCCAAAAATGGCAAGTAATGATCAATTAGTATCCCTTAAGGACGCTCTTGCAGTAGTACCTGAATATGATAACACCAAAACCTCATTGGCCATGTTTATCCAGGGTTGTGAGGAAGCACTCGGAATGCTCGAACCAGAAAGTGAAAAATACCTCGTAAAGGCAGTTCGAGTAAAAATCAAGGGAGAACCCCGACGAACTATACATTTGAAAACATTCGAAAATATGAATCAATTATACGAATTTTTAAAAATGATTTATTCCCCGGCGCGAAATATGCATCAATTACAGGGCGAATTAGGGACAATTTATCAAAAACCGGACGAAACGGAAAGAGCTTACGCGAATCGAGTCCGCGACATAGGGATTCAGATAAGAGATGCTTATGAAGTTGAAAAAAATCTGACCGCGGACGAAGATTTTGTAGCCAACACCGAAGCAGGCGTACTCTCGTGCTTCCTGCAGGGTTTTAAACCAGAAATCGAACAACGAATGGATTTTACGCAGGGTATTGAAGAAGCGTCAGAAAGAGCTGTAAAAATCGGAAAACAACTAATCGCTCAGGCGGCGCTCCGTAAAGTCAGAGGAGAGCCCGTTGAGAATAAACACTCGAGAAATGAGAATAATAGATCAGTAAATGTCATTACTAGCAAAACGATAATTTGCCAAAATTGCGGTAAAATTGGGCACGTGGCAGGAAATTGCGAGTCGAATAAAAATCGTAATGATGGAAATCTTGGAAGAGACGACGAACGCAAAAATATTCCTACGTGCCAATTTTGCGGAAAAATGGGACATACTGTAGAGAAATGTTTTAAAAAACAGGCCCAACAGGCTACTGGCAACCCAAAAAATTTTCCCGCACCCACAATTACGGTGTGTCAGCTTTGCAACAAACGTGGCCATACGGCTGAACGATGTTTCCAACATTTTCTCCCTCTAGTAAAAAATGAGGGAAATACAAATATGGCATGTCAATTGTGTAAAGGGCTGAATCACATGGCTTTTAATTGCCCTCAACTACAGAAAAACACTCAAATTCCTAAATTGTTGAACACAGGCCAGGTGCCTCAAACACTTAGATACCAATCATCACAGTACACGAGGTGTCAAATTTGTAAAAAGGAGGGACACGGGGCTGATAGATGTTTTTTCAGAGACAATTCGCTCCGAACTAATAATAAAAATTCCTCAATCCCTCCAAAAACATACGGTGCAGCCACGAGCAATCAACAAAACCAAGATAAAACATGTTATTATTGCAAAAATCCTGGTCATTTTGCTCGCGAGTGCCAAATAAAAATGAACGACGAGCAGGGATTTAAAGATTTAAAGGGAAACGCGAGCGGTCTCCCGCCACAGGGTGCATCGCAGGAGGCCCCACGGAACGCGCACCCAATAAGGACTATTACTATAGCGGGGAGAAGCCTGCATTTAGAGCAATAAAGATATACACGATCCATCTAGAGAGAGCGCGTTCTGTTCCCACGGCAATGATGAGTGCAAAGGAGCTAAAAAACGCGACCACTCTCATGATCGATACAGGAGTAGGACCAAATCTGCTAAAATTATGTTGCATAGACAAACCCGAATTGATAAATCAAGGAGAAATTTTGCAGTTGAATGGAATTACTAGTTCATCAATCTACACCATTGGTTACGTCACAATAGGAGCTTTTGGACGTTTTACTACATTCCACATAGTGACAGACTATTTTCCTATCGAGGAAGATGGAATTCTCGGTTCGGAATATCTAGACGGAAATCGCGTAAAAATTGATTATGAGAGGCGTCAACTAGAAATGCAAGGAATCGAAATTCTCTTCGCCTCACCGGAAACAATTTTGATTCCTAAAGAATCAACCAAATTATGCTTTATTCGAATAAAAAATTTGGGAATTAGAGAGGGTTATCTACCCCCGTTAGACGCTGGAAAAGGACTCATAGTACAGTGTGGATTTTTGAGAAATGACAATGGAAAGGCGTACGTATATATCACAAATATAAACCCCCACCCCGTACAAGTGCATGTACCGGTGCTGGAATTGAAAAATGAAGCTGAATTCGCGATCTGAGAAAATTCTCAACGTACAGATTTACTAGATAGGGATCTAATTGAAAAAGGTGAGCTTATCAAAGGATTGGACGAAATAAAGGAAACAAAATCATATCAAACGGAGAATAAAAAGGGAAAGGGAAATTTAAGTAAAAATACGAAAAAAGACGAAGTAAATTTGAGTAAAAATACGGAAAAAGGAAAGGAAAATTGGAATAAAAATACGGAAAAAGATGAAGTAAATTTGAGTAAAAATACGGAAAAAGAAAAGGGAAATTGGAATAAAAATACGGAAAAAGATAAAGTAAATTCGAGTAAAAATATGGAAAAAGAAAAAGTGAATTCGAGTGAAAATATGGAAAAAGAAAAGGTAAATTCGAGTAAAAATACGGAAAAAGAAAAAGTAAATTGGAGTAAAAATATGGAAAAGGACGAAGTAAATTCGAGTAAAAATTTAGGAAGAGGGAAAGAAAAGAAAAAGGAAAAAGATTTAAGTTAAAATACGAAAGAAGGAAAATTTGGTGTTCATTCTTATTCAAACGCACGGGAAAAGATTTGCAAAAGTGAATCTGCCAATTTTTATCCAACGGAAAATTGTACGGGATTTATTAATGCAGAAAACTATCCCGATGTAGGGCCAACGAGAGTGTCGGTACCTGCGAGAGACAGGAAAGGCTCCGTTGGAGAGATGCCTAACACGATAAGAGTAAATAGACTCTGCGGGGCTAGCTCTGTGCATGGTGTCGGTCTTTGTAACGCTTCTGCAAATTTAGGCTCTTCGGAGGAACTAGATCCGGATGATGGGACAAAGATTAATTTTAGAGTCGACTCAGTTAATTATTCAATAAATGGCCAAAATTTAATTAATGAAAATAAATACAAAGGAATAAAAACAGGGACTGATCATCTTTGTTCAAATTCACGGGTAACACTTCATGCGGACAATCCTTGCGGTTCATTTTCAGAGGATTGCCCAGTATCAATCGATACAGCATTTAGCCCCGATTTTTGCTGCACAAGAGAAATATCAGGAAATAAAAAGTTAAAGTCAAAGGAAAATATAAAAGTGGATAAATTAGATTTTGTAAGAGAAATTGATCATTTGGACCCCGAGAAGCAATCACACGGTACTGCAGACCCAATGGTTGCAAATAACGGGATTAAAAGTGTCAATTTAAAGTCAGAAATAAATAAATCCGAATCAAAAGAAATGAATAAAAAAGGACCCTTATCGGAATTTTCATCAGATAAAACCGCAAATTTTAAATCACAACAATAAAAGGAGAAATGCACCCAAGATTCTCCGAAAAATGCAATTTCAAAAATAACCTCTCGCAAACAAAAATCTTTCGAGATACTAAATTATGATTTAGTAAAACGTCTCAGTACGTATAAAATTTCACGGGATTTACCGAATTTTCCACGCCAAAGCTGTTGTCATTTAGTTAAAGATTCACACGTAGAAGAACGCCTTAAGAAGATCAAAGAAATTCTTAGACTAGATAGTTTAAATCCCGAGGAGAAGGAAAGCATTGAAACTCTCCTGAAAGAAAGTGAACAATTATATCATCTGCCTGGGGAACCGCTCAGTTGCACCACCATTTTACAACATAGAATCCCCACCACCGATGATTTACCCATCAATACTAGGGGATATCGTTGGCCCGAGGCGACGAAAAACGAAATAAGTCGGCAAATGGAGGAAATGTTGACTAACGGCATAATAATACCATCTGTATCCCCTTACAATTGTCCTGTATGGGTCGTGCCTAAAAAAGCTGACTCTAAAGGAAATAAACGATGGCGTGTCGTATTTGACTATCGCTCTCTCAATGAAAAAACAATAGCAGATGCTTATCCTATTCCCAACATTATCGAAATCTTGGACCAATTAGGCGGTGCACATTATTTCTCAGTCTTCGATCTAGCATCCGGTTTCCATCAGATAGAAGTCAGTCCGGAGGACCGTCATAAAACTGCATTTACGACGCCCCGAGGGCATTTTGAATTCGTGAGAATGCCTTTCGGGCTACGTAATGCTCCCCCCACCTTCCAACGCGCTATGGATCTCACGCTTGGCGGTATATTGGGATAGAGTGTTTTTGTGTACCTCGACGATATAGTAATATATGCCAAGAATCTTGAAGATCACAGTAAAATTTATAGGGAATTAATAAAACGATTGGAAGCTGCAAATTTAAAATTACAACCCGATAAATGCGAGTTCCTTAAACCCGAAGTCGCATATCACGGTCACATAATAGGAAAGGACGGAGTTCAACCCGATCCAAAGAAATTAGAAGCCGTTAGAGAATACCCGAGACCCAAAAATCTTAAAAATATTCGACAATTTTTGGGACTTACGGGTTATTATAGGAGATTTATCGAAGGTTACGCAAAAATTACTAAACCCTTGACGTTATTACTCAGAAAAGAAACAGATTTTAATTGGCAAATAGAACAACAAGAATCGTTCGAGATATTAAAAAACAAATTATGTACGGCCCCCGTGCTTAAATACCCTGATTTCTCAAAACCTTTTATCTTAACCACCGACGCGTCGGGTGTCGCGATTGGCGGAATATCATCCCAAGGAGTAATTAATCGCGATCACCCCTGTGCCTATGCATCAAGAGCTCTAAACAAAGCTGAAGAAAAATACGACACATACGAAAAAAAGCCTTGGCTATTGTATATTGCGTATTACACTACCACCCCTATTTATACGGGCGACGCACAGTAGGAGAAAAGCCCAAAAACCTGGCCAAAACCTCAAATGACCCTTGACGGGAATGAAAATTGGCTTACAGGGGTTTTCAAGGTCGCTGATTACGAATCTAAAAGCCAAATTATCGTAAACAAAATGGCCGATCCAATATGGCTGACATGAATGTTGAAAAGTTGCCAGATGTCGACAAAAATTGGTATTTACGGGTTTTTAAGGTCGCTGATTACGAATCCGCAAGCCAAATTATCGTAAAAAAAATAGCCGATCCAATATGGCCGACATGAACGTTAAAAAGTTACCAGATGTTGACAAAAATTAGTATATACGGGTTTTCAAGGTCGCTGATTACCAATCCGATATCTATTGTTTATAACTTGCAACAAAGAGCTTACAGCAAATTGTTATAAACAAAATGGCCGAGTATCCTGCTAAATAGATAAATTAATATATTTAAAAAAATCATCATAATAAAATAAACGTGAACATTTTTTCTACCATAAATTCGATCAAGGGAGCGAATTTATCGGATAAATGCTCGCTGATTATCAGAAATACTTCTTTCCTTGTCAGCACCAATTCTTTGTAACCGGATCCTGTAATAAAGACACAAAATTGTAGAAAATTGGTGTTAAAGGAAAAGATAAAATTTTCAATCAATACAATAACTTGAACAATGTACATTATTTTACAAAATAAATAACCGCAATAATTGAAATAATTTTAAAAAAATTAGACAGAAAATATTGACATGGATTTGGTTAAAAGAAAGCTTTGCTTACTATATAATATATATATATTTAAATATTTTATTTGAATGTTATAACATTTCATTCATATTTAAGCAATTTTTATGTGGTTGATTTTAATATGTATATATATATATGCATACGTATATATCATAATTAAATCACAGAAAATTTATATATATATATATATATATATATATACACATACATATATATTAAAATAATTTATTTCAAGCGTATAACAGCCGTCTTGTCCGTTATGATGCTACTTCACCCATTCTCAGGTAGAGGCGCAGAGGCTGCTCAATAGTGCCGCGTGCACGCTCGGCTACCGCACGATGCGAAAAAAATCATAACGGACAAGACGCACGTTTTCCGCAGGTAACTCTTGTAAATTTCGAAAGCTTATACATTAAACTAAAGGCCGAGACTAGGAGCTTTGCAAAATGTGACAAAATATATAACTTTTCGGACCGTTGAAAATATAAGTTTTCAAAATTATTCAATTTTATTTATGCCGAAGGCTATACTACATTTCAATCATTTATACATAAAGTTTAGATTCAACCGATGTAAAAATATGTTCTACATACCTCCAGAAGTCGTATCCATGTTGCAGAATTGAAATTAAACCCGTCACTTTAAAGTTATGGGTTTTTGAAGTTAGCGTTATTTTCGTCTATTCAGCGCGTGACACGTACACTCTTCACGAACACTAACTGCCAACTGACGCTGCGGCGCAGGTATACACTTAAAGGGCTTTCCCTTCCACAATAGAATGCAGTTACTAGTCCTCTACCTGAATGACTACTCAACTGACCCTATTTCGAAAATTTATTTTTTGGGGTTTTGGCCAGGTTTTTGGGCTTTTCTCCTACTTTGCGACGTTTTACTATAGTAACCGATCATAAGCCTCTTATGTGGTTCCTACGAGCCACGGACGGAAATGCAAGAGTTTTAAGATGGCGATTAAAACTCGCCGAGTACAAATACGATGTGGTATATAAAGCTGGCAAGACTAACGTCAACGCCGATGCTTTATCAAGGAATCCGGTGGAAGATACCATTATTTCCGATGAGATCATGATAATTCGAGCAAATCCAGAAACTGGAAAAAGGGAAAAACCGAAGCACACATTAACTGAGGCAGACATTTTAGCGTTGTTAGAAGAAGAATCCGAAGAAGACGACGTGGAAATGGACGAATTAAATGAATTGATACCACTTGATAATAGCGAACAACACCGTTGGTACCGCGGATATGGCGATAATATTGAAACGAATGATATGAATGATGTGGAGGTCGGCTTTTCCAAAGGGCAGGATGCCCCTTCAGACGAAGACATAGGAGATCTTCATTTGATTTATACACCGAAAGATACCGAGTTCGAAAAAACTAATTTAGAAACCCCCATCGTAAAACCCACATGAGGCGGAATGGCAACGGAAATCGTTACCAATAATGAGATGGATAGTACCGATAAAAGAAATACGGAAAGTAATAAAATTGAGAACGTATTGACGAGAGGACAGCCGGAAACTCATCTCGATGAGATAACAAATAATGAGAATCCGTCAGACACGGAAAACCTCGTAGGCTCGCATTCGCAATCCTCCGAAGATCACATAAACAAATTTCTCATGCCTGGCATAGAAGATGCAGTCGCCGAGGAAGATAGGTCAGTAGGCAATCCCGACGATCGGGTTGAAAACAGTCTGGTCGAGGGGAAAAGTCGTAAAAAGTCGGAACACGCCAACAGCATTTGGGAAAAACCAGTCAAAAAGAATGGTCCATCAACGAACCAAGAAAAAAATGGTTCCGACAACGAGAGGTGGGACTCCGACGACGAGGGTCCAAAAGGCCCCACGCTTGCAAAAAAAAGAGGCTCCGCCGCCGACGAGTTAGACCCCTTGAGAGTGACACAGACACCCCAGATGATCTCGAAGAAAATGCGACCGAACACACCGAAAGCGACGAATGCCCTCTCCCCCCGAGTCGACACGTGGACCCTTTACCAGAGCATGGCACCACAACCTGCCTTAATATCAAACAGTCTCGAGATCTATTGCATACTCGTAGAGATAATATGACCTATTTCGTCTCGGTTGAGGGTCAACCGTTAGATGTAGGAGCCATTCTACTAAAAGAAAATGATAATTATCTACCTAGTAAAAAACTGAAATTGAATCAAGCCCAAACTATGAAAAAGGGAACGAAATTTTACATAGCATTACCCATTTCCGAAGGTAATAAAGAAAGCCCCACGATAATACTTGAAAATATTAAACAAACATTAATATCATGTAAAATTTTAACGGAAAAATTGAATTTAAAAACAATTAGTATTGCAAAATCACAATATATATGCAACATTCCGTGGGAAGATATTTTACATCAATTAGAAGACTTACTAGCATCCGACGATTTAAAAATAATTATCTGTAACGGGCTTGTGCGTCAACCACCGTCAGATTTGCAAAATGAAATTATTCAAGAGATGCACACCTCACCTGTAGGTGGACATAGAGGAGTGAGTAAGACGTATAATAGAATCAGGCATCAGTACTATTGGAAAAATTTAAAATCAGACGTAAATTTAAAATCAGAGTAAAAACAAAGCAACCAATGATGATTACTGACACTCCTGCCACAGCTTTTGACAAGATTGCAATGGATATCGTGGGACCAATGGTAAAAACTCAGAAAAATAATGAATACATTCTGACGATACAAGATCAATTGACTAAATTCTCTATGGCAATTCCCATACCCAATTCTACAGCTGTAACGATTGCAGAAGTATTTGTAAAGAGATTTATTTGTAATTTCGGAGCACCGAAAGCCGCTTTAACCGATCAGGGTAGTAATTTCTTAAGCGATTTCTTTAGACAGATCGCAAAATTACTTAAAATCCGGAAAATAAGAACTACAGCTTTTCATCCGCAATCAAACGGGTCATTAGAAAGATCTCATCACGCACTTGGCGAATATTTAAAGCACTATACTTGCAAAGAACATAATTGGGACGAATGTTTCGAATTAGCCATATTTAATTACAATACGAACGTACACGAAGGAACCAAGCACACTCCTTACGAAATGGTATTCGGGAAAATAGCTAGAACCCCTTCTAATCTACCGATCGGTGAAGCAGACAAAATAGCCACGTACGACGGATATTTAATTACCCTCATAACCCAAATTCATGAAATACAACAGAATAGCCGCGACAATTTAATCAAGGCCAAAGAAAAAGCAAAAATTATTCACGACAACAAAATCAACCCAATCCAATTTAAGGTCGGCGAACCTGTATTTTTGCTTAAGGGACCGAAACCCGGAAAATTGGCAGATCAATATACTGGGCCACACGAGATAGTAGGAATTTTAGCCAATGGAAACGTCAGGATAAGAATTAAAATGAACACTAGCATAGTGCACCCTAATCGCTTGCGAAAATCACACATTCCCATAACAACAGGAAAAGAATAAGGGAAAATTTATCTTCCCTCATAAACATTCTCTGTCCCATCTTTTATCTCAATAAATTCAAGAACTAGTAAATGAGGAGCAAACAAAAGGGAGGGAGGAAAATCAACAAAAAAATATATACTAATGATAATAATAATAATAATAATCATAATAGTAATAATAAGAATAATCATACGAATCATGCCTCAAAAAGAATAAAAAAGTGAGTGAGGGAATATACATATTCACTTATGGCAGAAAGACGAAGAAACCAGTTCACTGAAAATTTAATGGACTTTGAACAGGATGTCGGAACACGTGATAGGCCGGCGTAGTGAGGAAGTGAGATTGGCAAGCTTCAAGAACTGGGGATGCCTTGTCGCGATTCCGCGAGAATTGGCTGCTGCAGGATTCTATTATCTCCAAAAGGGAGATTTGGTCAAGTGTTTCTCATGTGGCATCGTCCTAGGCAAATGGAAAGAAGGAGACCGACCTATGGATGAATATGGGAAGTGGAGCGGAAATTGTAGTTTTATACAAAAATTACCCTGTGGTAACGTGCCATTGGATGCGGACCCTAAGGATATACCGTTGCCAGAGAACAAAGGAGGAGACGTCTGCGGGATGTACGACCCTGAATACAGACAAGCCATACCAGAAGAATACCTATTGAAATTGCCACCATCCGAAAAAATAGTGTCGAAGGCAATATCGACTCCTGTGCAGTTCACCTGGATCCCCGAACACCCCAAGTATCAAGATTATAAGAAAAGATATGAAACTTTTAAGACACAAAAATGGCCAAAGGAATCAGTAATAAAATCAAAATCTTTGGTTGAGGCGGGATTCTTCTATAACGGTCAGAACGACGAAACGATATGTTACCAGTGCGGGGGGGGGACTGAAAAATTGGGGAGAAGGAGAAGTCGCATGGGCTCAACACATCTTGTGGTTCCCGAGATGCGAATTCTTATACGATACGTTCGGCGCGCGCAGGATAATAGAACATCACTTCAGGGGGTTGCAACTTGAGAAAGCCAACGTGATAAGGCAGATTCCCCAGCAAGTAATTTCCACCGGCGTGTGCCAAATATGCCGTTCTAAGCCGGTGGAGAAATATTTTCAACCGTGTGGTCACTCTCTCACTTGCGCTTCCTGTCCCAACATTATTTACCGTTGCCCTATATGTAAGGAGACCATCGAGACTTCCGTGCAAACCCCAAAGGATAAAGGGAACCATTCCCGTGGCTATGACGAAATCGACATATAGGTACTCCCGGTTAAGTTCTTGTTCCTCCCTTTTCTCCCTCGCCCTTATTTTTATCTCTTTAAGGAAAAGGGGGAAGGAGAAAGGAAAGAGGAAAGCCGTGATGACATAATAAATTTATTTCCCTCCTCAATCAGTGGCCCGACGAAATCCTTCCTGTAGGGAAAAATATCTAGATCCATCACGTCAATATTCTTTTTGGGTTCTTGAACAAAATTTTAAACCTCGAATTTCTTTTTATTTCCGTTATCGTTTTTCTTTTTTTTCCCATACATACAATAATTTAAATCAATAGGAGAATAGAGTAATTTCTCTTCCTCTCAAATCAGATAGCTTAGAGGAATTGAAAAAAAGGGAAAAAAGGGCAATAAAAATAATAATAATAAAAAAAAGGGGGAGAAGAAAAAAGAAATAAAAAAAATATATGTTATAAAAATAATAAATAATAATAAATTGGGAAAAACTCATATGAACGAAATCCCACCAGCCAAATGGAAAAGGATACCATCTACCGAAGCGAAGCAATGAGGCTCGCGAGCTTCGCGAAGTGGAAAGTAGACTTCATGGATCCAGCGGCAATGGCCAAAGCAGGATTTTATTACACGACCACAGGAGACCTAGTTCGTTGTTTCGAGTGTGGACTGGAAGTACATAAATGGATAAAAGGAGATGACCCAATGGTCGATCATCAGAGATGGGAACCACAATGCGTGACGTCTGTGGGTTTGAAAAACTCGAGCATAGCCCCGTACGAGTACTAAAACCATTAGAACATGTAGGGAAGGGGCAAGGATCGCGAACCCGGCCATCGGAACCCCGAGAAATTCCTAAACACCCCGAGTTTGAGGGACTAGGTAGCAGGTTACAAACGTTCGCCACATGGTCTGAAGATGCGATTATAAAAAAGGAAGCTCTTGCGGAAGCAGGATTTTTCCATACAGGGAGACGCGACCAGGTAACATGTTTCCACTGTGGCGGAGGAATCCAAAACTGGAAGGAAGGACAAAAACCATGGGAACAACATGCCAAATGGGCGCCTGAATGTCATTTCTTGTTGATGAAAAAGGGAGCCAAATACATCAAGTGTATTCGCGAACGGCCATCACAAGATCCGGCTAATGGACCGACAAAACCACGAGCAATCGTACCTAGCGGCACGTGTCAGCTCTGCCGTACAAAAATTACAGAAACGGCTTTCTTACCCTGTGGACATTCCATCACTTGCAGACAGGAGGCGTTTTGGGGAAAAACCAGTCACGACCAATTCTATTTCCTCGCCTACTCTGTGCCCCTAATGGAAAGGTCCCATCGAGAGGGAAGAGAGAGAGAGAGGAATGGGAAGGATCCAGGCCATGGATTTTTACTCCCTCTCTCGCCTAATACCCTGATCTCAACACTCTAAGATATTTAGAAAGAAATTAATATAAATCATGAATAAACAATAAGGAGACTCGAATTTACATTTAATTAGCTCGGGCATTGCGAAAACTGAAAAAAAGGAAAAAATGCCTACTACGGACTCACTTCCATTGTTCGATATCAATCAACATTTTTATTGCTTGATAGGAAAATGGGACCTTGTCAAAGAAGAGTATCCAGGAAGAAGCGAGGGCATTATCGACACCCCGTGCCTGAAATACTGCCGCTCACTATGAACAGAACACTACCAACTAAACTTGCACCGGAATGCCGCGAATTAATATTTTATTGGAAAATTGCTCTACATTTGGAAATTCCTAACTTGCGGATCGAGTTGTACGTGCCAACCGAATGGAAAACACTGGAAAAGAACTGTCTGGAAGAGTGGGTCGGAAGGATGAGAGATGATCCATACGAAGATATAATACTGGGAGGCATGAAATATCATTGGACACATGAAGCATTAATACCGTACGGACAAAAATACGGCTTAATTCATATACCGGGAAGAAACGGATTACCCAACGTCTCCGCAGAGGTCCCATACTTCGACCGTTCGAGGATCATGTTCTCCAACGGGGAAGATCTGCCCGTCAAAATCAATCGCATTCTAACACCCTAAATAATGAAAGGAATGGAATACATATACTGTTACTGGAGGATCATGCTTCCGGGAATGCACAGACAAACAATCTATGTACCCCCTGAATGGAGACGTCTAACACCCAAGGCACTAAAAAGATGGTGCGTTACGCTTGCCGATAAATTAGGAGAAGACATAACGTTGGGAAGAGTTGAGTACACTTGGAACGGGAACAACCTCATCCCCGTGGGCCAGATAATAAAACTTCAAGAGACAAAGGGGTTCGGAGATTTCGACTGCGCAACCGACGAAGAAGAAGAAACTTTGGAAACGGATAAAATGACCAGATTCCTATGCAAAAGAAGAACTGAGAAAGCTCCTATTTATTACGACCCAAAAAAGTCCAAACTCAACAAGGCTAACACGCAGGATGAGCGAAAAGATGTTTATGAAGAAGCATGCCGCCCCCCCACTCCATACCAACCTCATTGCGAAACCCATCTAGATGAAATAAACAATCATAGGCAAGAAGACGAACCTGGCGAAGCACCAGACGCACAGGAAATATTTAACAAAGTAATAGATGCATTCCACGACAAATTAGGAATAACAGGAGTTAAGAAACGCGAGGGAGCGATGAACGAATCATATTCACTGGGAGAGATAAAATGGACCTGGGGATTCGAAAATATAGATCACGCTCGAGAACAGAGATCAGTGGGAACTCAAACCCAACAATTAAATTATTCAACAGAAATATTAAAAAAAAAAAACACACACACACATATGTATATGTGTATACGTCCTTAAGGAAAGGAGGCGAACGAAATTTCTGTTGTAAAGACACTTCATGCAAAGTAAAAATAATATCCAAAAGACAAAGAAAGTAAATATTCCTATAAACAATAGCAATAATCAACCTTCCTTAAACCAGATCGAGAAATGAAAAGGGGGAAGAGAGAAAAGAAACCCGACAAATATTTAACAAGTTATCGAAAATAAATAAGTAAACAAATAAATAAATAAATAAATAAATAAACAATAATAATAATAATAAACTACAATTTTCCAACCAAGCAAAGAGAACATTTTTTTTCCCTCTTCTTCCCCCTCTTCTTTCCTCCTCGTCGTATTCCCCAAAAAAATAAATTTTGTAAAATATATATATATATATATATATACATACATATATATATATAGCCCAACGGCTTATCTGTAAAAACCGGAACTCAATTAAAAATTTTGCTTGAATTTTTTTTTAGAAATGAAATGAGAAGAAACTCAACAGTTGTTAATAGAACTGGAGTATAAAAGACAGAATCTAGATTTAGAAGAAAGAAAGGGGAAAAGAAGCTCAACGACCTACTAATAAGATCGGAACTAAAGGGGCATGCTGAAAAAAGAGGGTAGCAGGAAACATACATTTTTTTTGGCGTCCTCCTTCCAGAGGAAATCCTGAAAAGAAGAATTCCTTCCTCTGGCATCATTTCTTTTGTCTCTCGTTGCTTCGTTCTTCTTTCCTCTTCCCTTTTTCTGGTTCCTCATACTTTTCTCTCCCCATCTTTCCTTTAATTCGCGTATTAAAAAATAAAAACAACGTAACGAAGGCGGTGACGAGATCCAACGACAACGACAAGAATCCACGATAAAAAAAAAAATTGACGAGAAGAAAAAAACGACGAAAAAAAATCAACGATGGAAAAACGATGAAAAAATCAACGATGAAAAAAAGAACAACGGAAGAAGAACAACCACGACGAAAGACAACAGAGGAAAATGGCGAGAAACGCCGACGCCGACCAAACGAAGACAAAGAAAATCGCCACGATAAAGGAAGGAAACAACACCAGGAGGAATCAAACTCT
The DNA here is from genome assembly GCA_946863875.1 of Alloplasta piceator. Taxonomy (NCBI): domain Eukaryota; kingdom Metazoa; phylum Arthropoda; class Insecta; order Hymenoptera; family Ichneumonidae; genus Alloplasta; species Alloplasta piceator. The sequence goes on along the minus strand of OX333077.1, from coordinate 33,012,852 downwards.
TGAAGAAGAATTCTATTCCTCCCCTTTCTCGGGCACGAAGCGGGAAAGGGAAGCGTCGATTGAAATTTTTTTTTGCGAAAAAAAAATTGTTTATTCAGGGGTGAGGATAACCTCTCCCCTCACCAGACTCTAACCCTCAATACAGAATAATAAGAAAAAAGAGAAGAAAAAACACTATTTTTGCATCCAGTTGCAATCGTCCTCCCAGCACTCTATACCCGCCCAGGGGTGGGGACTTTGCCGAATTGGGCTATAGCACAACGAGGTGCCCTCACTGGAAACCTCGCAATCACTATCATCGTCGTTATCCTCGTCATCATCCTCAGCATCCTCGTCGTTACCCTCGCTGCCGGCCTTGTCAACCTCCTCGCCAGTATCTACGACGACAATCTCATCGTCCTTGCTATCACTCGAGAGTAGTATGGTTGATGCCGGGGTCGGGGGAGGACGATAGACGCCGTCAGCGACGGAGAAATATGACTTTGCCGGCATGGCAAAGGCCTCCTGCCTGTCGAGGACACCGAGGATCCTCCTGGCCCTGACGATGGCCGCAGGGGATAAGTCACCTCCTGTGATCTCTGGGGACCTAGGATCCTCATAAGCACACTCGAAGTTCCGGTAATGAATCCCCTCCGGTGTTACATCATCTAAAAAAATATTTAAAAAAAAATCATTATTATGGTTATTAAAATAAAAAAGGGGGTTTACAAAAAAAAATTCAAAGAAGAACTTACCAAAATCGAAGTCATCCGAATCCACCTCTTCTGGGCGAGCCGACCGCCAGGGGACTGGAGTGTCCACCCGAACTGACGCTGAAAAAAAAAATTAAAAAAAAACAACCAAATAAATAAACGAAGTGGAAAAAAAATACGAGAGGTTGTCGTCGACACAATAATAAGGAAAAAAAAGAAAAAAAAACCCTCACTTTCCGGCTCCATGCCGCAAACTCGCTTCAGAGGTGGTGGCATAGTTTCAACATCTAAAAAAATAAAATATAAATAAATTTAATGAGCAAAAAAAAAACACACCTTCGAAATCGGAATTGAAAAAAAAAAAATAATAAAATAAAAAAAAAACACGAACTTACCGTTGGCATCCCGCGACTCGGAGGAGTTTCTCGTTCTAAGATCCATGGCGATTTATTTTTTGTTTTTTACTGGGGTTGTCACGAAAATTTTTAAGACTGTTGACGGAAACTGCGCGACACGCACTTTTAAAGCCATAGGGGTCCCTAGCCCCACTCCGGGCACCCCAAGCTCGCTCCGATCTTCCATCGAGAGCGAGAGAGACGAAATAGAATGCTAAGACCCTATAGGGTAGGTCAGCAGACCGCCCCGTCTTTGGGTCCAGCGGACCAATCTTAAGACAATGGTCAAAGTTTTCCGCCAGCCAGAGGGAAAAAGAGACCCTCTCCAACTCATTTTCTCCCTCCTCCACTAATTTTTTCCGTCACCCGCGTCTAGTCCAACTATGCCCCCGCCCAAGCAGAAGTACATAACTATCATTTTCCCCCTTTTATATTTATTTGTAATTTTCTTCCTCATCAATGCGAATAATTAAATTCAAGTATACTCAACTAACAATCAATAAACTGCAAGTTCAAGCAGAATAAAACGAAAAAAAATATAATAAGAATTTTTTTTTATACTTACATAAAGTTAAACATCTTATCAAAGCAGATGATAACACAAAGAATGGACGTCACACATAAAAAGAAGAAACATGAAATTATAGGGGAAAAGAACGAGTCCAGTACGCAAAGGGGTAAAAGCACGGTGAGAAAAGACCACGAGAAAAAGTACCGAGTACACACACATACAGTTCACCGCGCTCGCCCCACTAACAGGTATATTGCACACAGATACTCACTCTCACAACCATGAACGACCGATTTTTTGTGTGTGCTGGGTCTGTCGCGTTCCACGGACAGTAGATTTCGTGCAATTTCATCTTTTCTTTTTCTCGCTTCGGAATTTAAGATACACCTGTATATGTATGTCTATGTCGAAATATATATATGTGTGTACTTAAGAGGTCGCTCATTCCCTTGTAAAATGGGTGAATTTGCAGGAGAATGGGGTACCGATTCTCACTGACATTGATGATCCTGTATCTACTGTCGAAATTGAACATCTGTACGGGATTGATCGGATTCGACTGTGGAAGGGTGACCACTAACATCACCACCCTTTCATTGTTGGAACCGGGAGAATGCGACATACCTCAGCCGGAATTAAATGTCACACAGGTTTACATTTAATTAATCCAAATAAACCAATTTTCTTCGATTAAAGTAACGCAATGCAAGGTCCAAATTTTTCGTTTCATAACAAGGTGCGCAATGTTATCACATAGTTCCGAGGTATCAAACGGACAGTATGATTATGTACAAGATGTTTCTCTTGATGAATGTATGGATATGTACGCGGGAAAGTTTAAAATTGGGAAAACGGAAATTCACAGGCTTAGCAAAAATAAAACAATGGACAGTCCAGTGCTTATCGCTGGGACAGTGGACGGTAACGGAGCCTGTACGGGAACATCATATGCAGACCCATACGGCGCATGGAGTGATGTTTTGGTACAAGGAACCGTGAAAATAACTTTGCAAGGATATACTGCACAAGTCAACACAGAAACAAATACGATATATTTAAGATCAGGTACAACATGCGAATTATCAGCAACTCGCTGTATAGATATCGACGGTGGAAATACGTTCTGGGACCATATTCCTGAAAATAATTGCGAACCAAACAATTTCGGAGTTCTCTACGAGGGAAACGCTAATAAAATTACCGATTTCAATTCTAACGAAAAACGAACAATTTATTCTATGGTTGAAGGGGACGTAACTTTCGCCCTCTCCACCAATAAATCCATGTCAATTTGTAACCGAAAGCTTTTTCGCACAGAATACCCCAAGTTATTAATAGCAGAAACGACAAGAACAAACGCATTTATAAAGAAAAATCCGATCGCTGTATCAAATCTCGATATTTTCACAGATGTAAATTCTAAATTTGTGTATGTGGAAAAACATGTTCAAAGCCAAATGCAACAAATGTACAAAGACATTCTGGTCCAAAAATGTAATTTAGAGCGCCAAATGTTACTCAATAATATTGCACATGCTAGACACACTCCAGATGAATTCGCATATAATTTAATGAAAGAACCCGGCTATATGGGCGTGATGTCCGGTGAGGTGGTACATATCGTTAAATGCATACCCGTAGACGTTCAGGTGCGAGAAACAGAGGAATGTTATAACGAAATGCCAGTAGCCAGAGGAAATTTTTCTTTCCATCTTACCCCACATACACACATTCTGATAAAAACAGGCACCCAAGTAACCTGCAATCGTCTTACCCCTCCGATGTACAAAATAGACGGAGAATGGTATGGGTTGGGACCCAAACCTTACAACATACTGGCTCGCACAGTAATTTTACCCACAACAAGAGCCACGTGGAAATATTCAATCATACGCTCGTTAGCGACGAGCGGAATTTATTCACAAAAAGATTTAAATGAATTACGCGATCGCATTATGTTCCCTGCCGAAAAATCCGCTATCTTGAACTCTATAGCCCGAGGAATATCTGGAATACCCACAATTACACAAGGGGGAATGATTTCTAACTTATTTGACGAAAAAGCATTCGATAAATTATTGGAATCTAGTTGGGATAAAACCTGGGGAAATTTCATGAAATTCAGTCACATCAGCGCTGGTTTTATCGGGATAATAATAGTGTTTAAAGTAATAAAAATGATAGTGGACACCGTGATTCATTGCTACGCCTTACACACTGTGTATGGTTGGTCAGTATACTTAATCGGTGCCATTTGGGACTCCGTGACTCATCTTTTATTGCATTTAAGCAAACGTTCCTCAGGATCCAACACTGTCGGAAAAAAGCAACAAAAATCAAACAAAAACGACAGACCAGAATCCCCCAAATCTCCAACTTACGCAAAAATGCAACAGGATGACTGGGAAAATTTCTCTTTCCCTCCATACACATTCACAGGGCCACTGACAAATGATAATGAACTTTCCGGAAATCAAAAAGGCTACCCACAGAGCCATCAAGAACCGCAACAACCATATTTTATGCCGAAAAACACCAATAATTCGGATCAATTTTTTACAACAATCCAAAGAGGAAATAATTTCACCGAAGGTGTGGCAAGATCCCTTGAAAATACGCAAGCTTTTCAATTACAATCCCGTCAAAAATACATACGAACCTCCACACTACAAAAGCCTTCGTTTCCTACGATCTATGCCGAAACGCGTTGAGCAGCCAGAGACACAACCTATTTATATGGAAATGACCGGCTTTAAATTAACTCCGATAGATGGAACAAACGCAGGTCCATCATCTCGTCCAAAGTCAATGATTGAAGTAATCGATAAAAAAGATAAGATTGAGAAAACGTCACCTCTTTATCCGACCTTAGGCAGAATAAGCGAGATGAGAAAAACCGAAGAACCTCGACCCGAAAAACGAACGTCCACTCTTTATACATTCGAAGCAAACCCCGATCAAAACGAAAGCGTCGTATAAGAAAAGAATTCGAGAAGGAGAGGGGAAAACAGCGTATACAATAACTTGAACAATAATAAATGTAATAATAATACTCATAATAATAACAATATCAATAATAAACACGAAAAGGAGAGAGAAAAGGAAAAAAAAACGGGATAGGAACATCGTACTATATTAGAATACAATACATTTTCATTTTTAGTTTTTCCTCGAATAACAGTAATTTAAAAAATATATATATATATATATATATACATAATAATAATAATAATAATAATAATAATAATAATAATAATAATATAGATATATAAAGTAAGGTACGGTAAATAAGGAAAATAACCCTTTAGAAGAATAACAATTGGTAAGAGTAAAAATAATTACACTGAATACATAATGCTCATTAAATTTTTCGTTAGTTTTGAAACGACAGATTTCCAGAAAATGAAGCACCAAAACACTTTACTTATGGTGATTCTATGGCTCATCGCGAATGTGCACACTGGAAAGGGACTAACGGGATACAACTGCGAAAAAGCCGAAAACGTCATGAGCATATCGCTTTTGGAGGTGGGAACATGCAAAATACCTCAACCAAAGGTCAATATCATACAAACTTACATACAGGTAGTTGAAATTAATCAATTCCCTTTTACCAAAGTAATACAATGCCGAGTCGAGATTTTGCGCGTGGTGAAAATTTGTGGCATGTTTTCCCACACCATGGATACAACCAACGGACGATATCAATTCTCGCCGAATATATCAAGGGATGCATGCCTTAACATGCATTCCCATGGGAAAATAAAAATAGGAGACACAGAAATTCGCGGGCTAAGGATAAACGAAACCGTCAGTCAACCGATAGGCATTGCTGGATCGGTTGGAATCGTTGGTACTCGCAACGGAACCTTCTATTCCGATTCTCACGGATCCTGGGAAAGAGCTGTAGTACAAGGAAACGCAAAAATTACGTTGCATGAATACTTCGCCCCGTTAAACGTAGAAACAGGAAAATTTCTCTTACGAACAGGAATAACACGCGAATTAACCACAGGACAATACGAAGACGTGAACGGGGAATATAGCTACTGGGTTCCCCTACTTAAAAGCGTGTGTGGAAAAGGGTTCCGTTGGAATTTCATATGAAGGCGAGGCCGAGAGAATGTCCAGTACAATAAACGACGTATCCCACCAATCATACATAGTAACAAAGGGAGATATGGTTTTCGCGCTTTCCACAGAGAATCGAGTGGAAAAATGCGGATATATGTTCTTCCAAACCGAACATGCTAAAATTCTTATAATGGAAAGCTCAGAAACTCTCCGGTTCAGTGAAAATAAGTCCGAACATAATTCTTCAGCAGATCTGTCCAAGCACGTGAATTCTAGATTCATTTATCAAAACACACAAACGAAATTCCAGTTGAAGAAAATTTACACAGAAATTTTGAAAGAACAATGTAATTTAGAAAAACTAATGTTATTAAACATCCTCACTATTGCAAGAAACGATCCTGAAGAATTCGCCTACACGATTATGGGAACTAAAGGATACACTGGTAGAATAGCAAGCGAAGTAATCCATATTTTAAAATGTACACCTGTTGAAGCAAAATTTCGATATACGAATTCATGCTATAACGAGATTCCTGTCACTGTTAACAACCAAGAGTTCTTTCTAAAACCTCGTACACACGTTTTAACCGAAAACGCATGGGAAATTTACTGCAACACAAAATACCCTCCAATGTTCAAGGTAGATGGAAAATGGCGTACCTTCGGATCTATAGATACGCAACGACCCGCCCCTAGAATCATTTCCGCTCATACAGTAAAAACATGGGGAAAATTAAATAGAGATATCCCGGGAAACAAAGAATTTTTTTATGATTCCCCGAACGATGAGTCACCAGTTTCGCGAGATTTTAATCTGGAATAAGATGAAAAAAAAACACACACATTCGGAATTATCTCAACAAAAATAATCAAACGGACCAGATCTTTGAATAAAGTGGAATAAAAAACGGGGAAATACACTTTCTCTCTCTCTTGGAAAAAATATATTAAAAAAAAAGAAAAAAAAGAGGAAAAAAAACAACAATAGTAAAATAAAAATAAAACGTAAAAATAAACTTATACAACATCAATAAGAAAGATTTTTTTTCCCTCGCTAAAGGTTATGTTTAGATAAAACGTAGGATGAATTATAATTAAAACAAAATCATTCATACTTTTTCTGTTCTTAAGGTAAATTAGGGTATACTTACATGATAGTTCCTACGATAGAAATCAACATGACTCAATGCAGCTGTGGAAGGGACACCGTATCGCCCAGCGTGCTACATCCATCAATACCTGCCATTGCACTGGAAATATTATGGATTAATACTAATACCGGACAACCATTTAACCCCGTACCAGGAACAACTAAAATTTGCTGCTATTGGAAAATTAAACTACACATCGATATTGCGGAAAAAGATATCATACTCTTTGTACCTCCAGAATGGCGAATGATTCAAACAGAAAGGTTAAACGAATGGATGGAAATATTAAGGGAACATCCTTACGAAAACATAATACTTGGAGGAACAAGATACGAATGGATCATCGACATATTGCTTCCAGAAGGACAAGATTTTGCGAGAGTGCCAATACATGGGAGAGACGGATGGCCCGAGTTGGAAGAACCTGTGCCATATTGGAACACCCCTCGGCAAATAAAATCAGACGGGGAATATCTGCGAATAGCACTGAATCGCGATCCCACTTGGGTGACAATAGGATTAGAAAAGGCGGTGTGTTATTGGCCGATCAAATTACCAAAAACTACCGACAACGACATACAACGTAGAGTTTGGGTTCCACCAGAATGGCGAAAGCTCGAGGAAACCATCTTAAAACTATGGGCTGAACGTATAGCAGCGCATCACTGCGGATTCATCGGATTCAGTGGGCTATGGTACAAATGGCACAGCGATTGCGTTTTCGCTCCCGTAGAACAATATTTCAGTCGAATCAAATTCATAGGACATGGCCGATACCGACACGTTCAAGTCGAACCTCTCAATCTCCAAGAAACACATACTCTCAGTCCGAGCGGAACATCGCAAACGGACCATACGAGCGAATCAGCCACACTACAGGAAGAAACTGACCTTCTCTTAAGCCTTTCACTGGGTCGCAATCAATCTTCCCAAAATAAAAAACACGAATCAATCGGAACAACGGAAAAACCTACCCATCAAAAAAATATTGAACATAACAAAGATACTGTCAATACCACAAAGACAGACCCAATAAACGAATCAAGCCAGGCTGGGGGACAAAAGACAATACTTCCCACCTTAACAACCAAGAATGGGGAAATCGACACAAATATCGAGGAGGCTGTCGTCGAAATAGCTACAAGCCTAGATTTGAGAATGGCAGAATTAATTGACGCGGTCATTGACGGGTGGGGTACAGAGATCGAATTAACTCAACCAACAGAAACAATTGAAGAAATTTCACGTCATCTCGAAATGATGTCAGAAAGGGACATCGAATCAGCAGAGGAAATGGACCACGAATAAAAAAAAGAGATAAGAAGAGGAAAAAATGGTAATAGAAAAAGAGCAATACAAACAGTCGAACGCAAAGGAATACGGTAAAATACAAGAGCAAAAAGGTACGGTAAAGAATTTTCCCTGGACAATAATGCTATTAATAACAATATTGACAATAATAATAATAATAATAATAATAATAATAATAATAATAATAATAATAATAATAATAATGATAGTAATAATACTAATAACAATAATAACAGCAATAATAATAATCATAACATTAATCACAGGAACAACAATAATAATAACAATAACAACAACAAATAACAATAACAACATTAACAAACCTTTAAAAATATATATATATATATAAAAAGCAAAAAAAAAAACAAAAAAAAACAACAAAATAAAAAAAAGGGGGAACGATAAAGTTAATTCGAGTAAATTTGATTTTCTACACACTACCATAATATAACTAACTTTCTTTCATACTACTATTACTTAATCTAAAATTTTTACTCATGAAAAAAAGGGGAAAATGAAACAAAAAAAAAGGGGTAAATTAATATTTAACAATGACGATTTCTTTTTATCAATTACTTGAACTTTCCTCCTCACTTATAGAAATAATAAAAAAAAGGGAAAGGGGGAACATATACCCTATGGAATTTAATTACATTAAGCAGTTTTCCAGGACTAACAAAAAGAGGCCTTAACATTGTGCAAACTTTTACCTATATTATTCTTATCAAATAGGACTGAATGGCCATAGAGGAAACGATTAAGGAACCATTCGTGTGCCATTTGTCTGGCGTTACTTCCCAGGCAATGCCATAAGAAGCCAGCCCAGGATGACCCATAAGAGAGTACGGAGCCAGCAACATTCAATGGTGCCCGTATCGACACGATGAGACCTTGGAATTTCGACAACGTCTGGTCATACCCACGGACAGACCGCTTGGGTTGATTATACGCAACAACAACCTCATTCACGTTTCGAGAAGAAACATGTACGTCAAAACAACTCGTTCGCAGAAGACACACCGAAAACAACTCGGGAATAGCAACACCATACATCAGGCCAACTCATCGTTATCATCCTCCGTAGTCTAATTAAGGAAAGCAATATTAGATACTTTCGAAAGTACGTATACACGAAAACCAAAGAGCAAAGTTTAATGGCTATCGAAACCAATCGTTTGTTAAAGAACAAAGGCCAAACCACGTAAAGAAAAACTAATGGAATTGAGACACGCGTATATACATGTCAACTATTTCAAAAGAAAAGACATAAATGTTCGTAATTTCTCGTGAAAGTTCACTCTTTCGATTATTGGGTTCCCCAATAATCTTTTTAGGGGGGGAGGTGTTACGTCCTGACGTAACGTCCACCGAACTTTATTCTTTATAAAAATACCCTCCTATAGAACAATAAACTCGAAGATCTGTGAGAGGAAAATTTGTCGTCTCCTACGTTATTCCGTTCAACTCAATGATAAAATTAGAAATTCACTTTACCAACTGGAAATCTCAAGGAAAAGGCCATCGGTAAAATCGGGTAGTATGGAAGAAAAACCAGGGTCGAAGATCCCTACAGGAAACGCCATAGGCTCGTTACCCCATCTGGTGGGTCAGGCACACTAACATCGCTTTCCTAACTGACATACCCTCCACCGGCCTATCGATCCAAGAGATGGATCCTTGGATCTGAAAATGCTCTTACCATTGAAAAAAGAAAAGAAAAGGCACATAGTATTTTTCTCTGCCGTAAAACCAACGAGGGGCGCTGATTACACCCCCTCGAAGAACAAGCATACAAGAGAACGTTGCGTTCCTCTTCTCTCACACATACGTATATGTATATGAGTATATATGCGTGTATCAATAATAGATTAAAAATAAGAACGAACGGAATGGCTCTAAACAACGATGGATTTCCCCATCTCATACCAATATAGAACTTTGAAGCAATAGTTAAAATTGATTTAAGTAACGAACTTGCGGGAGAAATTCGCATTGGAATTAAAAAAAAGAACAGAACGAGATAAATAAATGAAACCAAATAATACTTCAATGAACAAAAGAGACTGAATAATAGTTAACTAAACAAATGAAATAGTTGAAAATATATCTATAACTCTCTCAATCAAAATAGATAATGAACATTATAATTAAGAACGAGATCCAAAATAAATATTAAGTCAACTAAGAACAATGAGTATTGGCAAGGGAGAAGATCATAGCAAAACGGAAAGGAAACCATTAATCGTTCCCAAGAGGGCAATGACCCCACGAAAATACAAGAAGGGAAGCGAGAAAAGATTTTAAAGGGGTCTATGCCCAGGTTCGCCGGTCTTTGACCTTCTCTCTCTCTCTCACTCATGTCACAAGGCGCGGAAAACCCAGAACCGTCCTTAAGACCCAATTCTGTACACTTCACGGGAAACAGGTATCAAGGCACGCACACACATGCACTAAAAAATATACTGTGTGCGAGTATGTGTGGGAATATACGTGCGAGAACATTCCAGGATGGGAAATACTCATTCAAAATCATTCCTTCCAAATCGGAAAATCATTACGCAATGCTAAATAATATTTCGAGGAAGTAACCATTCAAACAAACTTAGAATTGCAAGATAAAATCATGCATCGAATTCATTTAATTCAATAATCGAACTCCAGAAGAAAACAATCTAAAAATTTAAATTAGTTAACTCAAATAACTCAAAACTCGAAATATTATTTTACCATGTTAAAATCTAGAAGAAAGAGGAAAAGCGAAACGCCCCGAAGTCCATGAGCAGAGGCAAAGCTCTTTTACATAATCCTCTCCCCTCTTTCGACGATCCACGGAGGTTGCGCGGCAAGGCGAGGAGCTCGGCTCTCGTTGCTACCCGGAGACCGTTCGAATGCCTCCCCACTCTCCACCCTCTATCCTAGCCTTACCCTTTTTATCTACCCAATAAATCCCCCGTCTCTCTCTCGTAGGAAAAAAGGACGCGAATAAGAGTTGAGTTTTTCTAGTCATGCGCCGTAGCTCCCTACCTCCCCTTTTTCTCGTGGACTCATACAAGAAGCCTATGCGACCACACCCCAAAGAAAAAAAATTATAAAAGTATGAAAATTAAGAAAAAACAAAGTTTCAAACGCAGGACTAATCTTAATCATAAATTCTTTGAACATTAACAATTCAAAATCCACAGAAAAAATCACGAACAAAATTATTTATAACAATTCAGATTGTAATTTTAATCCGCAAAAATATCACACAAAATATTTAATTTATTGTTTCGACGTTCAATTCAAAAACAACAATTTTATATTTATTAATAATTAAACAAACGATAGGATATAAGAAAGAAAAGTAATCCTAACAATTGCGCAATACGATAACTATAAGAGAAAATATAAGAACTTTATCCAAGATAAAATAATCAAGAAAAAACACCTATAATATTAGAATTACTATTGCTCATAAGAAAGTAATATTATATACGGAATAAGAATATAGGAAGCGTGTGGCATAAGCGTGTGCATGTGTGGGGGTGCACGTGCCGCGGTACAGCCACGCGCGCCGCAATACAGCCACATGCGCCGCGATACAGCCACACGCACAGCGTAGATCACCCTGTGATCTACGCTGGCGCCCTCGCTATGACCCGAATTTTCAAAGGGAAGCTCACGAGATACAAAAGGAAAATGCATTGCGTCAGAAAAATGCATCCTCTGTCTTTATCATCAATCCCCACTTTTATCGAACGGGTTAGCCTGGATCACGGGTAAATAAAGGCCGGAAAAAGGGCTGTCGGCAGACTTCTTCGACTTTTTTCCGACGTGGAAACTACGAAACCTATCGTACTCATCGAATCCATTCTTGGGCTGAACTTGTAAAATTTTTCGACAAAGACGTTCTTGATTCTGGAATTTTCCAAATCAATTCGTTTTGGACTTAGAATTTCACTCGATTTTCGAAGGAAGATAGTTTTTTCCGGTTCGGAATTTCAAATCTTGAATTCTGAGTCGAATTGAAATTGCTTCTATTTTAAATTCTCGAGATTTCGGGTTGGCCTCTGAATGTCTGAAGAGACGTTGGACCTCGTTTTATTCTATTTCATTTTCCTTTGTCTAGTTGTTATTTTCTGTTTAGTAATTTTCGTTTATTTTACTTTGACATCCGCAATCCACGAAATATTGGATAACGTATACATCGCGGTTATTGTTAAATGAATTGCGAAATTTAAGACTGAATCTTTGTTAACCATTTCTTTCTTTTTACAATAATTTAAATAAAATTTTGGATCTCGAAAATTAAACTCTGTGCATCGACAAATTCTTTGACTTCATCGCCAACCTGCCACGCCCTTGATCTACTGCCGATTCAACTTCACCGTTTCCGTCTGAGTCGCCGGTGCGTCTACAAATGCTGTCACCCTTTCCGTTTGGAGAACGTCTCAGCCAGTAAGTGAAGTTTTATTACAACCTCATCTTTCTCTCGTGAAATTGTGAGGAATAGTTCGGGAAAAATTGAACACAGTGAATAACATAAATTTGGACGGAATTAATCGATTAAATTCAATTAAAAACCGGTTAGTTGATTATTTTTGGAGAATCTCTATTTTTGGAATCTCTGTCCAAGTGATCCTAAATTCATATTACCCCCGCGGCGTTGGTGATTTAATTGTCCATAAAAGGCTTTATTTAAAACAATTTCATAAAAATAATTTAAAAGAAGAAGTTTCAACATTATCCAAGTAAATCTTAAATCTAGATTTTTCTTGCGGCATTACTGAGTCAAGTTTCATAAAACTTTAATTAAACCAATTCTTTGAGATAATTTGAAGGAGTAAAATTCATCCGCGTGAATCTCCTCTTTCCATTGCTGAAATCGTGTCATTCGAGAATTGGGGTTTCGCGACAAAGGAGAAAAAATGTAAAATTCAGGGAAGGGTTAGATAACAAATTGATCAATTTTGAGACTCTCGCGAACCAGTGACTCATCAATAGTCACAGAATGAAGTTTAATTGAGTTTTTCCTTTTCGGTATTTCATTAAAGGTTCAAACAGTTAAACAAGTTCAATCCAAGGAATTTCTCTTCCCCAACGACTAAATTCAATGTAAAAACCCCCCCACTCTCTCTATTATTCGTTTAACACATTCGATCTCAAGACTCAGTACGGTTGTGTAAATTTACGTCTTCATCCGAGGATTCTTGTTCTTTACTTATTTTCTTCCCCTGTGCGAAAGCTTGGTTGGGACTAGAGTTGCGTCAGGTTGCACGCTCACCAAGTATTCGTTTACCTATCCTTGTGCGAAATTTGGTTGGGACAAGGGTTGCGTCAGGTTGCACGCTCACCAAATATTCGTACTCCTTTTTTTTCTTGGCGGAGATCTGGTTGGGACTAGAGTTGCGTCAGGTTGCACGCTCATCCGGAAATTCACCCCGGATACTCTTCCCTTAAATTCCATGAGAGTCAACCCTCCAGTACCGCGCAAAAAGAAAAAAACACGCAGAGCCGGACGGAGGTATCAATTACGTAAACTCGACGCGATATATTCGAATCCGTGGCCAAAAAGGTTAAACCCTGTTCAAAGATCTGAATCAAATTATCACGGAGTACGGGCATTGCCCGCAGAAACAGAAATAACTAGAGAGACTCCAAAACCCAAAATTATTTCCACTGAAATCCTTAAACATCCGATAACTATTTACAAACTAATTCTAATTGATCTTACTCCAATCACCCCTTTGTTCAATAAAAGTAACGTCAGTGATCCTCGGGGTAAAGCCAATAGTAAATTATATCGAAACCCCGAGTTCAAATCTCAGCAGATACCTTACGCAATTGAAAATTTAACAGTGATTCCAAGCCCATTTCCCGAGTAATTTTCCGAAAGGTTAGACTCAAAAACAGGGGCAGATGTGTTCGAGATTGATTCCAGGAGTAGTACCGAAATTTTTCCACGACTAGAGAGTCTCAATCAAATTCAACTCATCATACGTCAAAAATTATTAATAGTTCGCGAAAACTCCCATTTTTGAAGTAACACTTATGAAAAGGTTAAATCATTATACGAGAATGCGAATAATGAGCGGAACTCGTTATCATAGGGTGATAAAATGACGCGTCCGATCAGCTCATAGAAAATCGCTCGTACAAAATATCGGAAAACGGCAAATCGTCTTACGGATATGCGAATAATGCACCAAGGTTCGTTATCGTGAAATCGTAAAAATTATACGATAAATGCGCAGATCGTGCAAAAAAGGAGCGATATATAACGGTATAAAAGCATTCTAAATCGCGCGACATTTTTTTCAAATTTTGACGATTACATATATATATATTTTAATGAGAATAATACAGTACTATTTTTTTTCGTACATATATATATAATATAACAAATAACACACAAAGTTTTATGAACCTTTTGCACATCCACTCCGTCATTTTGCATATACCAATAGAAGCAACTAACAGAAATTGACTACAGTGATAAAAAAGTTTTAAGTTGTATTTTTTCGGGAACGGAGACAAACACTTGTCGTCTGAAAATGTAAAGAGTGCCAATGAGCAATTGATATTTTTTTGTTCCAACTTTAGCAGTAAACACCCAATCACTTAACACAGATGAGTGCTTCCTTAACGGACAAAATTAATGCTGCAATCTGTAAAAATAGGGACAGAATGCGGATGAGGAATGATACGGATTATTCCAGGATGTAACATTATCCGTGGCACACGTTATGCCTGACTTGAAGTCGCAAGTATGGCAAAGGGTGAGTCAGTGGTAAAGGAATTCAGTCATACGTATTTTATCGACAGAGTTTAGCGGGTATTGAAAAAGTTATTTATCAGAAAATAAATTTTTGTTGTTGTTGAATGTAAGTGTTATTTTCAAGACCTCAAATCCGCCTGTGGCCCGCGCCCTTCCTCACATTGTTTCTCCAATTATTTTTCAGATATAAAAGCGAATTCTCTGTAATTACTTGTATTTTGCAATCATGATTCGAATTAAATGAAGTCAATGAAATCATGAATTGAAAGTTTCGAACGAAAAAATCGACAAACTTATCATTTTACAGAAATTTTTTTGAGGCTTGTTAACACTTTGGAAATACTTCTTGAAACGTTGTTCAATATCTGAAGTTATTATTAACAAAGTAATTTGCATAGTTCTCCCAATTTTTTCGTTAAACAAATACATTTATAGATTTTTCGTTCAACCGAACGTTCAAAACTTCAATTATCTGTGAAATCAGGAAAACTATGTATGAATCTTTGAAAACATGTTGGGTTGCAATCACTAAAATCATACACGAAATCACGTGAAGGCGGACCCTCACTGAAATCATTTGTACACCGGGCAGGAGAGTAAAGCCCCTCGATGCTGTATCATCGGAGAAAAAATCATATATAATATTTTAATTTTATGACTTGAAAAATGAGTTATAAAAAATAATGGTTTAATTTTACGAGACTAACAATGATGAGACTCAAAGCCTGATTTTTTTGACAACAATAGAAATAAAATATTTTTCCGACCGAGAATCCCTTGACGTTGATGTCTTTTATATTTTCTTATAATCTATCGATTATATTTAGAAATTCGTGTAAAGTTTTATCATGATAAAAATTAGAGTGGTTGTTGCTGGAACATTTTCATATATCATATGGGATTTTTCAAAAAAAAATTCAGTTTTTTGGAATCATTTATATGAGCAAAATCAAGAAGAAAAAATCTCTTGCGAAAAATCTGAAATTTTTTTCATAAATCCGATATTATATATAAAAATGTTTCAGCAACCATTCATAGTAAAATAACTTCCGCTTCTATTTTTTTGAACGTTTTTTTCCGAAAAAGCTTAAAAATAGTAAGAAGGAAAAATCTCCCCACTCCGGCTCTAAGCTCAAAAATTTTGATATCTGACACACGATTTTTCAGAATTTTTTCAGATGTTTAAATTGTGTCGATCAATAAAATCGTTTAATGAAATATAGAAGATTCAAATTAAATCTGAAAAATCTAGAAAAAAACTGGGTACCTTTCAAAGTCAGAACAATCATATAAAAAATCGCGAGCCAAATCCGAGAGGTCAAGGGTCAGACCCAGGTCGAAATGGTATGGAATGACACATATATTGATATATCACTTATATGCGTTAATCCTGGAACAGAACAAAATATTAAATTTTTCTCAAAGAATTTAATTGTCATAGCTTTGAAATATCTAAATATCGAAATATCATGAAAAAACTTTTTTCAATTTGAATGTCGTTTGAAAATAATGAGAACAAATAAAACAGTGAATATCAATGGGTCTTTGACCAAAAATATTTGATTTCATGCTTCTAAAAAATCACGCAAAAACTACAATAAAAATGCAATTTTTGAAATTATCTCTACAAAACGTTTGAATCATTAGGTTGGTTTGTACTTCCGTAAATAATGCTGTAAATATATTGTGAGGTTGAGCATAACATTGAGGATAAAAATAATCTGAAGCGGTGAATGGAAATGAACGATTGTTAGCAATTTTTTTCGAGTACGTTATAAACGTAGTCATATTTTTTCGCGATCAAAGGTGATTATTAAAACTATGCAATCACATAGAGTAATGATATCGAATATGATGCTGAGATAAGCAGTTATTTTGCGTTCCTACAGCCTTTGTGTTTGAACGTGCTTTTCTGTGTGTATGTTTGTGTTCGTGTGTCTTTGTTGTATATCTGTGTGTGTGTGGGTCTGTGCACACACACGACACGTGTGTGTGTGTGTATCTGGACACGTTAAATCTTCCGCAAAAAAAATTTCGCAACGTTACACATATGAAGAATGAGCTCTATCTTATTTTCTGGAATAGATGGAGTGTCGCGATTGAAACTTGGAATGCTGGTGAGCCGCTGCAGAGAGAATAGCATTTTTGCTAAAAGTTGCAATCGGATATCCACCGGGGTAAAAATGCTGACAAAGTTTCATACCGACGTACCATCATTGTCTTTTTCGGTATTGTTAAGAGGTCTCAACTTTGCACAACAGCTGCAGTCCTCATCCAGTCACCAAAGTTCGCGGATTGCTCCACTGCTCGCGTTTTCAGTGAAAAATTATGTATTTTTCAAAGTTATAATTTTTTATAATTTCAAACAATATATCGTACGGTAAAAAATAATGAAAAATTCAGAAGTTTCCATAACATCGTTGCATTTTAAAACTTGTGGAGGTGAATAACGATGAATTTCGGAAGTGAAGTTGAATTTTCTCTAAACACATCAAAATTGGGGAACAAAGATTTGTTTCAAAATTTTAAAATGTGCTCAAAGAATTTTTGTGCAAAAATAGATCAATTGACGCAACGCAAAAGATTCGTTTATCGGGAAAAGGTAGAAACTTCGGAAAGTGAAGAAGAGTGCTCGTTCGGAAGCGGTAGATTCAATAACCTAAGATTTTCGAACACGTACGCAATGGATGTTGTATGCGTCGATAAAAAATTTATCGAAATTTAAAAAAGGTTGTATTATATTATTCGATAATAACTAAACATTTAAAAATACTCTTATTTTGTAGTCACTGATTTGTGGCAGCGTAAATCGGTAATGCACAGCTCCACTCATCCAAATTCCGTGTAATATAAAAAGTTCGCAGTGTCAGCAATAAATGGTCCTTGACCATTCAGCGTGACTAGTGAAGGAAATGGGTGTCTGTGTGTGTGTGTGTGTGTGTGTGTGTGTGTGTGTTTGTGTGTGTGTATGTGTTACCATCGAGATAAGATTCGCTGAATTATCAGTAGTAAATCCAACAACCATGAGTTATTCTTAATAATAATAATAATTATTATTATTATTATGATTATGAGAGCGGGCCCGCGCCGCGTGTGTGTCGTTGCTGCGTCAACTTCGAGGAATATGACATGGGCTTCCAGATGCAAGTAGTTCCCAATTTTCACTATCATTATTATTATTATCAGATTATTATCATTATCACCACAAAATTGGTACTCGTGTGGCACCCCCTTGTCCTCACCCTCCCCCGCCATCATCCTCACCTCATCACTTTTTCCTCGGCCACCTGGATGTGGTGGGGGAAAAGTGGAGTGGTGGGGGAAGCCGCATGGTGGGGGAAAGAGTGGGGATAGGAGTGGGGGCGCCAGACGGGTACCAATACTACTCTTGATAATGGATGGAAAACAAATCAACGTCCACTTGAAAGCCATAGTCGCTGATACTCCGGCTCGAGCTATGTGCAGGGGAACGAAAGGACATAGTGGTAATTATGCTTGTGAGAGGTGTACTATATGTGGAACCGGAATTGAAACAAGTACCAACAAATGTACTAAACGTGGTCAAAAAACTTCATATTCGACTACAAGAGTGCATCCCGGAGTGGGCTATCCAACGAGAACCAACACCTCATTCCGAAACAAGTTAGAGCCCGAACATCGTACTGGGCCTTCGCCGTTGGAAACTGTATTGCCAGAATTGGATATGACTCAAATATTCGTATTAGACTTTATGCATTTGGTTTGTCTCAGAGTGATGAAAAAACTTCTCGAACTTGTATTATCAGGCCCATTTGAGGTGAAGGTAGGTCCCACGAATGGACGTAAACTGTCGCCTTGGATGATTTGTCTAACATCTCAAACGCCAAAAGAATTTCAAAGAAAAACACAATCCACCGATTACATTGCACGATGGAAGGCTACACAATTTCGATTTTTTTTGTTATATTGCGGTACAATCGTCTTACGAAAATTATCACCGGCCAAACGGTATAAGCATTTTTTAGTATTACATGCGAGAATGAGAATTTTGTGCAATGAACAGCTGGCAATGCGCTACAAAGATAAAGTCAGAAAATAGTTGGAGATCTTCATACAATGTGTACCATTTTTGTATGGAGAAGAAGCACAGATTATAAATATGCACAGATTATAAATATGCATATTGTTGATGATGTAGGAGCCTTGGTGGTGTAAAGTAAACGTTGAGTAAAGTAAACTGCTTTCCATTTGGGAGTTATTTAGGGAGAATTACGAAATTAATCAGAACGCCTAATCAACCATTGAAACAATATTGGGACAGACAATACGAACGAAATCTTCTCCCGAGAAAAATTGTAGAAATTCCGAGTCCATTCAAAATCATTCGCAGTTTTATTGAGAATGGAACAATATTTGTCAAAAGATTGATTTTTAACTCGGCTTTTACGATTACGATGAGTTCACCAAACAATGTTGTACTTTTAGAAAATGGACATGTCATGGAGATTAAAAGTATTTATAGTGAAAATAAGCAACAAGAATTTCTTTATATAAAAGGAAATATTATGAAGAAAAAAAACGGACGCTTACAATTACCCAATTAAATCAAATAAAGTTAGAGTATGTCAAATTTCAAATGAGCAACTACATTTATCAGAAGCTAGCCTTTGACGAGTATTGAGCAAAAATTAGTGCAATTAAAATTATCACTACAACCAGGGAGAAAACTCTCAACCTATGTATTAGCTTTGCTTCATGTGTAGATGTAAAGATGAGAAATGTAAAATGTCATCTACAACTCTTATTATTTAAGTCTGTAAAATGTTGTTTACTTCATCTTAAAAAATCAGATGCGAGTTCATGTCCATGTATATCATATTGAATACATGTACTAAATTTAATTTCAATTATCTTATTCTTCCAGTGTACCAAACTGCGTTTCGTACTGGCTAACCTATCAAGTCCTTATTTAAATTTATTGTTAGGAATCCCTGTTGAACTCAACCGGGCTCTAGCTCAATTTACCTATAAAGCCCTTGTTTGAATATATAATGGAAAACTTGTTGAAATCTGACTGGGCCCTGTTTTGATTTACCTACCGTCACGTCCCTCTTTCGCTAAATTTTTATTTCGCGCAAGAACGGACGTGGACTCACGGTCCCACGCTAAAGCGTCACGTCAGCGGATTCCCGAGACTTGTGGGTTGCGTGTGTGCGACCACCTTATGTAAAGTGATCGCACCTCGTCACCTCGCCGACGCTGGTCAGCACTGTTGTCACCTTGAGCGAGCTCGCGGGTGATCATCAAGGGCATGCACGAGCCGCTCCGGGAGAGCAAAATTGCAAAAATACTTGCTCGGCTCGCCAACGTTCTAAGGACCGTTGCCGAGTCGAGTTAGTACCCCGTTGACCACCGATAGGTGATAGTGGGAAAATTACTCCAGCCTTCAGCCAGTCGTTGCGGCATAATACCCCGCGCTTCCATGCAAGATTGATACGCTCGTTCGAGTCAAACTCGGTGCGTTCATTCGGGGTGCTTGCGTAGACCCATAAGTCTCGGGCTGTCTTCAAGCAAATATAATAATCAAGCCAATATAATAATCAAGCAAATATAAAAATCAAGCAAATATAATAATCAAGCAAATATTATAATCAAGCAAATATAATAATCAAACAAATATCAATATCGAACGAATCGACTATCCAATTAACCATACACCCGTGCTTCGCGAGTGATCATCGAATTACGGGCGCCACGAGCGCGCGAAGAAACCCTTCACGCTCGCGAGGTATTGGTGCGCGCGAAGGACAATTAAAGACTCTGGTGCGCGTGATAACCATCTCCGATCTTGGTGCGCGTAGAGGACTCTTAGTAAGGACTATAGAGTGCATAAAGGACGGTAATTAGAGACTCTAGTGTGCGTATAGAAATTACGAGAGGCTTCGCCTTGTCGCCGTGCGCGGGGACCACCGGACCCCTCCGATACTGTAACGCGCGTTAGCCCGGAGCTCCGGCCAGCAAGTAGTAAGTTCGATAATAATATATATATGCTATTCACACAAGCGACGGCGCGCGCGATTGTAAGCGTGTGGACGGACCTTCGCCCGCCTTTAAGGTATCGTCACCCGTGGTGAGACGGTACAATAAACGATAAACATTTATATAGCACAACATAATTCGTTCCTTTTTTTTATTTATTGACGACCCCTACCTCTCTCCTTTCGGCAGTGGTCGGGCCCGTATGGGACGACGTGGAGGGCCCAGACACCCCTCTTAAATGATTTCTAATCTTTTTATCTTTGAAACGTGCCCTTTTGGCACGTGACAAGTTTTGGTGGCAGCGGTGGGATTCTGCCTCCACCACGCACTTCCGGGAAAGGATTGGTGGTGTCGTCATGTATATATATATATCATATATATATATCTTTATATTAACCCGCGATATTACGAGTTGAAAATAATTTTAATTCTGTTTTTCAATTATTTGTATATCACGAACGAATACCCTACAATACTTCGAGTTTATTCGATTAAAATGATAGATTATGCTCTGCGTAATTGGGCAAATTGAAACGAGGAAATTTAAATTTCGGAATCGAAAGGAATATACCAAAATTAACAACTCAAAATTTCGCAATCTCGAAAATTGGAAACCCTTGGCGAGGGAATTTAAAACCGATAAAATATCGCTTCCTATATTCTTTGTTTTTGTCTGAGATCGTTCGATTTGTTTTGTCTGCATTTTGTTGTTGAAAATTCATTCCTGATAATCGTGCATGCGGGCTGACGAATTTTCCTGCCGTAAGAAGTATTTAAGGAAAAATACATACAGGTTCAACTACATGGTCCAACGAGAATATCCCGCGGGCACTCCCACGGTGATCCCTGAGGGGGTAACTACGGTCATTTTTTATTCCCCCGATTTAGCAAACGGGTTCGGAAGGTTCATCGTGGACACGGGCGCGACCACGAACGTGATTAAGGCCGCGTCCCTTCTGAACCCCTCGACTAACTCGGAGAATTTTAGCCACCCGAACGCGAACTTTCTCGGTACGGTCACCTTACTTATCGAGGACAGCCCGTCGGACTTCCTTGTTGCTCACGACGTACCGTTCGGGTGCGACGGAATTTTAGCATTCCCATAGGATACCAGTAATTCATTGTTAGTATTAATTATAATTATTAAACTGTAACCTACTAAATAATTTCATACCCAATTGATAATTAACTTCGTTAACTAAATAAATTATGTTAATAACCTCCATTAAGTAAATGAAGTTTAGCATTTTTCTTACCTCATTACCAATTTCAAAAGGGAAAACCAACCATATTTAGTTTATCTCTATTATTACTATTATTTTCTTTTTCTTTTTTTCTCTTTCGGAGGTTTGGACTTATTTCATTTATTTTGCATTTTATTTTTGTTCTCCCTCATATATACAAGTGTCCGCACCTCGCGTTAACCGTTGAAAATCTGCGTTCCTGGGATTAGCTCTATAGTGCCCGGTTTTGAATAAAAATATTATCATGGACGATCCAGATATTTCCCAGAGGTTGGCCGACTCGATGGCCAACATCTCAACCATGATGAATACGATAAATTTGACCAGCCAGCTCTCGAGTATCCGCGAATTTGATGGGACAAATATTCCCTTGAGGGATTACTTGCAGGACTTGCAGAACGCAGCGGCCCTGATACCGGCGGAATCCGTATCTCAATTTGTCGCGGCTGTCATAAGCCAGTTGCGAGGTGAAGCGCGCGCATGCTCCAGGGTGAAACGATTGAAACCGTCGACGTGCTGGTCTCATCCCTTAAGGAGGGACTAGCTGCGTCACGAAAATTTGACGACTGCCTAGGCGAATTCATGCGAATACGCATGAAACAGGGAAAAACCGTCCGGGGATTGTATAATCGCGTTAGAATTCTTGTCAGCGTGTCACGAAATGTGTGGAAAACTGACACGGGAGCCGAGGCCCCGGCCGCGCTAAAACAGGTACTCGACTCAACCGCCCTTAAGGCATACTGTCGAGCTTTACTTCCACGTCTCGCGGAACTACTAACTGTCGCATCCCCAGCCTCATTAAAGGCGGCGGTAGAACTCGCTGTACGCGTATCGGAATGCAGCATTGACTCAGAAAACACAGAAAAACAAAAATCTTCCTCTAAAGACGCTCGCGCGCTCGTCGCAAAGAAAGAACCGAAAAGATCAGCGTCGCGCTCCCCCTCGCCAGCACCCCGCAACCCTCCGTTTGTTAAATATCGAGGGTCGAGCCCTTACCCGATCGAAAAACCAAGCCTACCCGGAATACTCAAATCTCGGGAGGCAAATGTTTCCCGATCACCCAGCCCCCGTCGTGAGGGCGGTGAGGGAGGGTGCGACCGCAGATACTGCTGCGTTCGAGGAACTGGATGCTTGTGTTGCCCCTGGAACAGATGGACCCCTCGCTCGGCATGTGGGGGCGGCGGCTGCAATCGGCGTTACTGCTGCGCGCGTAACGGCGGTTGTGCCTGCTGCCCAAGGACCGAGTGTGGGCTACGCGCAGCCAGGAATCCGCGAAATTCCTCCCTCGGCGAATTACGAGAAGACTCGAAATTCGTCGCCCGCGAGGTGGCAGGAGTCGCCCCGGCAAAAGGAACCCGAGCATTCAAACTCCCAAGGGGCTCGTCGCCACGACTCGACGGGCCAAACAAACATTCGTGCGGCGGCCACGGAACCCCTGAAACCGTCTGTGAGTTTTCAGGCTCCAAAATAAAAATATATCTATTAAAAGAGGGAAGGGCAGACGCGCTGGTTGCCCACTCCGCGTCGGAAACGGACGACGAAATGGAATCTCCGGTGGTAAGGTTGTCAGCCCCCGAGCTCGCTCGGGGAACTGATGATTTCTATTGCGATTCCGGGTCAGATTTAAATTTCATTAAATTGCAAGCCCTTCGCGAAAACGTACACTATGACCCGATGAAACTCAAAGCGTACAAAGGACCGTCGGGGGAAGATTCGAAATCGCTGGGTACAACAACACTTACAATTAATAAAGTCCCACATCAATTCCACGTTGTAAAAGAATTCGCGACAACGAGTTACGGGCTAATCAGCAAACCATACATGCGAAAAGAACGCGCGGAATTGTCTTTCCATCACAACGCCCTCGTAATCGCGAGTGATCCAATTCGCCCGCGTATGTTTCTTACCTCTGATAGAGCCAACGCAAATTCCCCTTCGGTCGGAAAAAAAATCTTCACGGTAAAGGCTCGCGCGCGGTGCCCGTTACCCATTGGGGTAGCTAACGCCGAAATCCGTGAGGGTTATTTACCACGGATCGCCGGCGTAGATGGTTTGTATATAGGAGATGCGCTGGTTTCCCAGGAGCACGGCGTTTGTCACGTGCTCGCGGTTAATACTCTCGATCGTGATGTCAATATCGAGGTCACACCCCAAGAGATTATTCCGTTCGAAATCTGCGACCCTGATTTTGACCTACGGTTTGACGACGACGACTCGACAGACGATGCAGCGATACCTCCACTCGACCGAACTGAAGCCGTGCTTCAGGCCCTGCGCCTTGACGACCTCAACCAGATCGAGCGCAAGCACGTTCGCCGCATCGTGGAAGAAGATCCGTGGCGATTTCATCTGCCCGGTGATAAACTTCCCTGCACCAATCGAGTCGCGCATCGAATCCCGACCGTGGACGATTTGCCCATCATTACTCGACAGTATCGGTTCCCTTCGATTCATCGTGACGAGGTCGAGGCCCAAGTAGCGAAAACTCTCGATAACAAAATTGTCACACCTTCGCAATCGCCCTACAATTCACCAGTGTGGATTGTGCCGAAAGAACCTGACTCTCAGGGTCGGCTGCGAATGCGAATGGTGATAGATTTTCGAAAGTTGAACGAGAAGACTATATCTGATGCATACCCATTGCCTAATATACTCGATATATTGGACCAATTGGAAGAAGCGCAATATTTCTCGACTTTTGATTTGGCTAACGGGTTCCATCAGATCCCAATGGACCCAAGGGACGTCGCAAGGACAGCGTTTTCTACCTCCAATGGGCATTATGAATATACTCGAATGCCCATGGGATTGAAGAACGCCCCTGCGACCTTCCAACGATTGATGGATAACGTATTGCGAGGTCTTCAAGGGACGGAATTGTTCGTATACTTGGACGACATCGTCGTTTTCGCTCGATCGTTGGAGGAGCACGAAAAAAAGGTGCCTCGCCTCATGCAACGCCTCCGAGACGCAAATCTTACTCTCCATCCCGATAAATGTGAATTCCTGAAAAAGGAGGTCGCATACCTTGGCCCTATTATCGGACGGGATGGGCTACGCCCTGACCCACGTAAACTTGAGGCGGTGAGGCGCTTCCCCACCCCTCGGACGGCCAAAAATATCCGCCAATTTTTAGGTCTCGCTGGATATTACCGGCGCTTCATTGAAAACTTTTTGGGCCGTGCGAAGCCTCTCTCCGACCTCACGAAAAAGGGGAGAGCGTTCACGTGGGGCCAAGAGCAGCGTCGGAGCTTCCGAGACCTTCGCATGGCCCTATGTTAAGAGCCAGTGCTCGCTTACCCTGATTTCGACCGTCCTTTCACCCTAACGACTGATGCGTCTGATCTGGCGCTCGGAGCCGTGCTCGGACAAGAAGTACATGGGGTCGATCGGCCGATCGCCTATTACTCTTGTATTCTATCAGAAGCCGAAGTGAATTATGGCACGGCCGAAAAAGAGTGCCTTGCCGGGATTCGCGCCCTAGAAAATTTTCAGCCTTACCTCTACGGTCGAAAATTCAGATTAATTTCTGATCACGAACCCCTTAAATCGATCGGATCGATGAGCGATCCAGGGAAAAGATCAATCCGATGAAGGTTGATCTTACAAAATTACGACTATGAATTTGTGTATAAGCCAGGGCGATTGAATGTCAACGCGGACGCGTTATCCCGAAACCCGATAAATCCATTGAGTTCAGACTCCAGCGATGCTGAAGCTGAACCATCACCGGCCAAAATGTTACCGGTAAGAGGGGGCCAGCGAGGCCCCGGCAGGCCAAGGGTGTACTCGGACTCCCAGCTATCGCAGCCGGCATCCAGCCGCGTTTCACAGCTCACACGACCAAAAAACCCAAGAGCACCTACGTCTTTGGATGCGAGCGCTGTAGCAACTCGCACCCGAGCGCGGAAAAATCCTGAAGATCCTCGTCGCACTCCCCCGCGATATGCCGAGACCTCGGACACGAGCTCGGCCGAGGAAGCACGCCCGATACAACGGCTTCACCGAAGCATGTTGCCCGCTCCCCTCTTACCCCCGAAGCGCCTTTCTACACTCAAGCCTAGTGACAGCAAGCCCCCTGCAGAACAATCAAACCCCTCCTCTGCATGCGAATCACAGGAGGACCAGGTCGGAGAGGGCCCAAGCATGGTGATAAATATCAGCCCCCCCGGAAGCGATACGGAAGGAAGTACCCCGCTAGAGGAGATGTTAGATGAGCATGAGAAAAATGAACATGAAAAAACTTTGACCCCATCCCTCGAAAAATCTTTCCAAAAATTTGATGAGTCATTGCGACAACTTGAGGAGAAATATCGGGATAGAAACGACCCCCAAGTTGAGGAAGAAAAAACAATTCTCCTCGATCACGTCTCCGATGGAGACGGGATTGACGAAGATACCCAAAACATCTTTTCCGAGCTCGACCCGTATGACGCCAAAGGTGAAGATGATAGCGAGCTAGAACGCCGGATAAGACAATTATCCGAACGCACGCTGGCTGTTACGGAAACAGAGTTGCTTCAACGTACGAGTCTCGTGGGTGCAAGGCGTTCGCGCGGCCCAAAGCTAGAGAGAGAGAGCGACAGTGAGGGCCAGCTGACCGATCGCCCAACCGCTGCTTCTACTATGCTACATGACGTAACGTACGAGGCTTCTCCTATCCCACAGTGTGGTCCTCCCCCTTGCCCTCCGACCCGCGCGGGCGCCCCCACTACACGTGGCCAGAGAGACCCCGATGCCCGAGCTCTCCCACTCCCTGCCGCCGTGCCCTCCTTCTCTCTCTTTCCGGTACGAGAGGAGACCTCTCCACGCCAGCACGTGCTGAGAGAGCGGCCATCATGGAAAGATGCTATCGCCGGTTCCCCCGACCCCGCGCCCGGCGCTGCGAAGACGGAGAGCACAACAGAACGGCCGAGAGGCAATGAAGCCATCAGCTGCGAATTGTACCCTCTCCTTTCTCCGCCCAGCAACGAGGCAAGGCTAGAGAGAGACCGCGACAAGGAAAATACGCACGGAGCGACCGTAGCGGAAAAACCCTCAATAAAAGGTTCCCGCGAATGCCTAACTTATCGTCGCGACAATTATATTCTTTTTTTATCGGCAGACGGAGAGGTTTCGACACCGGTCAGAAAAATATTATCCGACCCGGACATTATAAACCCTCTCTCTCTCAAAAATAAAAATATGAATATTGGGCAGGTCGCCTCGACGCGTTATGGACCTCATCAAGTATATAGCGTAATTGTAAAGCGCAAATACTACGACGAAACATCGAAAAAAAATATCAAACTTGGCCTGACGACCCTAAGGGAATATCTACGGGGTTCAGGCACTACGACCCTGCGAATTGCTCGATACGGCGATTTTACTGACGACTTACCCCCTAGGGCATTCCTGCAGATAATGCACGATATTTTCGAAGACTCAGGAATCGCCGTAACGATTTGCTATGGGAAAGTAATATTGCCCCTGCCCGAGGATCGAGCGGAGATCCTGCGGGAATTCCACTCGAGCCTTATAGGTGGCCATGAAGGGGTGATTAAAACTTACCATAGAATTCAGGAACGATTCTACTGGCCTACGCGTCGCAACGACGTCCAAAATTTAATACGGCGTTGTAAAGGCTGCCAGGAAGATAAGCTGGTGAGGGCAAAGACTCGTGAGCCGATGCCCATTACGGATACCCCCGTTGACACCTTTGACAAAGTCTCGCTTGACACCGTGGGGTCTCTGCTGACCACCCCTCATGGCAATAAACATATCCGGACAATGCAGGATCATTTATCGAAATATTGCCTGGCAGAGCCTATACCCGACCTGAAGGCGACTACCGTCGCCGAAGCAATAGTAAGGCGCCCCCAGAGCTATCCTGACGGACCGGGAAACTGCGTTCATAAACGGGTTGCTCCGTGAGATCTCGCGAATTTATAAGGTCAAACACCTGACCACGTCAGGCTATCGGCCGCAAACGAATAGCGCTGTCGAGCGAAGTCACATCGTCTTGGCCGAATACATTAAACATTATGCCAACGATTACGACGACTGGAACAGGCTATTACCCTTTGCCGAATTTTCCTATAATACGAGTGTGCACGAATCCACCAATTTTACCCCCCACGAGATCGTGTACGGTAAATTGGCTCGTCAACCGAGCTCGTTCTCCATCGAAAAGCTCCCCACCACAAATTCCCTCCTAACAGAGCTCATCAAGCGACAATCAGAGATTCGAGAGCTGGCCGGAGAAAATTTAATTAAATCAAAGGAACGTTCAGAAATCTATTACGACAGGAAATGCCGCGCGTTTGAAGGGAAGGTGGGGGATAAAGTTTATGTGTTGAAGGAACCTAGAACCGGAAAATTCGACAGGCAGTACCACGTCCCATATACGATAAAATTGATCTCAGACAAAAGCAATCTGATCTTGGAAGCTGAAAACGGGCGGAGATTCCGAAAACACGTAGATAAGTGTAAGGTAGCCTATGAGTAACCTTCGAGAACGATGTACGCGAGTGATACACATGTATGTATGTGTGGATGCATGCAGGGTTGCGAATCTTGATAAGAGAAAAAGAGGAATAAAATTAAATAAATAAATAAGTAAATTTATTTACAAAATCAATTTTGAATTCGTATGTTAAGAAGTACAAATTGGTATGCCGAATTTTTATTCAGGTATTGCAATTAATGGAACAAATTTCATGAAAAATAAAAAAAAACTGAATCAAAAAAAAAGCGCGTAAAAAAATTGGAAATTTTGGGTTTTTCTAATCCGAGTTTTTAGAATTAGTATGTAACAAGGAAAAAAAATATTAATTCAAGTGCTAATCCAATTATGTATTGTTTTTTTTGCATTATTTGCGACCCTGGATGTATGTATGTATGTATGTGTATGTGCGTAAATGTATGTATATATGTATATGTATATGTATATATACATGATATTTTATTAGCACTCACTAAAGACAGACAAGGAAGAGAAACGGACTGCCATGAAGATCTTTTTGTTCGCCTGGGTAATGGGACTCGCCTGGACCGAACGCGACAGTGACGTATACCGCGTCACGCCCTTCAAGGACTGCCCCGGCCTGTACTATGAACGTCTGCCCCCTCTCCAACACCAAGTGGCAGACTGGAGAATCACTATATTCATGGAAATCTCGAGAGTGCAACGTGACTTTCCGCAGGATCTCAAGGAAATGCACGTGATATTCGGCACATGCAGTAAATACAATTCGCGGCAAGCATGCAACGACCTACTGCACAATGATTATCTGGGAAATCGGTTCTCGCGAGCTATGACTCTGCGAGATGAACTGATCGATCTCGCGGAGCGATCAAGGACCAAACAAGGCAGGGTACAGACGCCGCAATCCATGCAAAGGCGCTCCGTCCCCTTGGCCATAATCGGCTCAATAAGCAAATCTCTCTTCGGCACCCTCACAGAGGACGACGCGAAATACCTTACGAGCCAAATTGACCGTCTGTATGATGATCGATCTAAGCTCACTCATTTAGTCGGGGAGCAAATGCACATAACCGCCTCTAAGTTGCAAAAGCTCCATAACCATCACCTCGAGGAGTCGAAGCGAGTGGAAAGGTTACTGGGAACCATAGAACAATTAAATGAGGACCTGAGGAGCTCGGATCATCGTGCCGCACTCGCTCGTTATAATAGCTCCCTGATACACTATGTGTTCGGAGTGGGGACGAAAATAGAAAATTATATCAACACCTGTCGCAAGTACATGCGTGAAATAATAGCAGCCAGAGAGGGGCCACCAGAGGCCGACGCATTGGAAACAGAACAGCTGATTGCTGCGGCGAAGGAGGCCTAGCTCCAAGCGGCGTTGTACGAATTCCCCCTCCCCCTCGAGCACTTACGACCGGAGACGCTAGCCCTTCTCGTACGGACCGATCTCGTGCACGACGCGGGCCGCATCGTTATTGTGGTGCATGTCCCCCTGCTGGAGCACCAATTGTACGACTTCTATCGAATACGCCCGTGGCCGGTGTCGCAGAAATTCCAGGAGGAGAGGGGTACCGCCCTGATTATGCCGGCCGCCCCCTACTTGGCGCTATCCACGGACTATCACTCGTTCTTCATGGCTGACGCGAATTACTATGACTCTTGTAAATTCGCGGAGAATCGATATATATGCACAAAGGCTATCCCAATACTTGACGTATCGACAGCAGAGACATGCGAGCTGCTAATGCTAACTCATCCTACGGAGGAAGCTTCACAGCGATGTGACGTACGTATCCGCCCCCACCACGAGGTACATTGGACGCACCTCTCAGCTCAAGGAGGGTGGCTGTATTCTTTGCCTAATACTGAAACAATGCAAATTAATTGCCCGGGTCGCCAAGGGATCCCTGTGTAATTAGAAGGAGCCGGAATCCTCTACTTGAGCCCCAATTGTATTGGAATAACCCATAGCGTAACACTAACAAGTTTGCGCACGTAAGAGAGTCAGACAGTATTTCAATATCAACCATGCATAACTCTAAACGTCTCAGTCATCGCCCCGGCATTCAGAGACTTTGTCGTCCGGGAAGGCATAAAAATCCTATTTGCCCGGGAGAGTGATAAGAACCACCACGTACACCCGAGCGGGGACTCGATTACCACGGGGGAATCACTGCACGAAATCGAACAAGGAGTGCGCGATATCGGTACCCATAGGCGAGAGCAAGACAGGCAACGTTTTCTCGCTCTCAGTGGTTTCGTGAGTCAGGGGGCGATGCTGCTTGGTATAGTGTGCTATCTCGCTTGCTCCAAGCTAGCGCTCCTTCTCTCTCTCACACGCAGGGTCTACCCATGCGGGAAGAAAGAGCACACAGCAACGGGACACATTGTTGAGGCTGTGAATTCCGAAATAATCTACTCGGCGCCCGAACAGGACTCTCGAGCCCGAGAAGTGGGAAATATGACACCCCCGATTACGGGCCCAAGTGCCTGCGCGTCCCCTGCCCCGCGAACCCTCCCTCGTCAAGAACCGATAGTACCATAAACACACCAACAAGAAAGAAAGAAGGAGAAGAAGAAAGAGAGAAAGGAAATTCTCCATCCCCTCCGTGAGAAGAGTCAAAGAAACAAGGAATCGGACGACGCGACGCTCTGGAAGCCACGTCAAGGCGACAAAACCAATCGAACTGCGGACTAGTTCAGATCGACATTCAAATTCTTTTCGGAAGTCTAAAAAAAAAAAGCGAGACTGTGAATTTTCGAAAAACTGTGAAAAATTAAAAGACTGTGAATTTTCGAAAAAAAAACTGTGAAAAATTATTACCCTTTTTTTTGTTTTCTTAATTTCTGAAAAACTACCCTGAAAAAAAAGACTGAGTTTTCGAAAAAACTGTAAAAAAAAACTGTGAGGAAAAAAAAGGGGAAATAGGGAAGAACGATGGAGAAACGCATCGCCGAAATGTGTCTGGCAGGGAAATGCCCGGTCTGCGAACGCAGCACCCACACCTGCTCGGGGCTGTCAGCCTGCATCCAACGCTCCGTCACAACGAAATCACGGGCATATTTAAAATTCTCGTGCCCTCTTTGTATGTCGGAATTGCGGGGCGAGCAATATGTCTCGCACATGCGGTACTGCGAGGAGAATTTTTTCGCGCGCTTGTCCACCGTAATTCGAGAGACAAACCCCCGAGAGAGTCCCTCGATCGCGACGCTCGCACTCGACGATGAGGAAGGGTCAATTAGCCCCTCCTCTCAATCAACCGTGGATTCAGAAAACGAGGAAGAGCCCTCGAGCCCTCCTCACCACGTGTCCATGAACTCCGTCGACGAGGTAGGGGCGCGCGACCTGAACATTGATATTGAGGTGAAGCCTGTGAGCTCTCTCTCGCAAGTGAAAGTGAACGTGGGAAGTAAGGTGAGGCTTGTCAGCCTCCCCACTCGCTCGGTAAGTTTCCGGATTGCCGAGAAACCCGCGTGTGCGCCGCCCCGGGAAAGTGTCAACCACGCCAACACTAGGGGTTGCAGCGCAGCACCCCGGGCACCTGAAGGGACGTGCCGATCATGCAAGCGGCCGAGAATAAAATTTTGCGACCTTGGCGCGTGCATCGAAAAAGAGATGCCGCACGCATCAAGAAAGAAGGGGGGGAGCTGTATGCCCTCTTTGTAACTACCGCTCTGTTGGTTCAGAGTACACGCGCCACGTGGGTGCATGTCTCGCAAAGTACGAGAAGAGGACAACCAACACAGCGCAAGGAGCAGGGGAAGCCCTTGCTAGAAATAGCCGCGCTCTCGCACCCGCGAGGAAGGACGTCGCGCCAACAAGCCAGCCACGCCCGAGCTCGTCGAGCCGCCGTCGATCGTCATCCAGGAGCCGTCGTCGTTCGCCGTCGGCCCGGCCGACCAGACAAGAGAGAGAGAACACTCGGCGAAACGGTCCACCCGTTCTGTTCGCACCCAGACGCCGAAGATCAGACTCTCTAGGTCGGGGCCCAGTCCTCCCTTCATCCGGTGGCAAGGTCCGGTTGAGCGGCCTACAGTCGCACACAACGCGCCGGCCGCCGCCTCGGTGGGCACGAGTTGAGCCTACGAAGAGGATCTTCGCCCTTTGCCCGCGAGATCAGCACACCACAACGAGGCAGCGAACCCGTACCTCATGTTCGCAGATCTCGTGGCAGCTTGGGCCACCACCCTGAGAAAACCTCAATAAAGCGGTGAAGTACATACATATATAGCCCGTATATGCGTAAAAAGGAGCAAGATACGAATTTTGTTTTTCTTCATTTAAAAAATTTTTTTTTTGTCTGTAAAAAAAAAGAAAAAAAAAAGAGAAAAAGGAAAAAAAAGAAAAAATCTTGATGGGACGGGCTACGTATTTTTTATCAATTATCTTTTTCTATTTTGATCATTATCACTATTACTATTATTGTTAATTGCATATGCGATTTTTTTTAGCTTGAGCCGATGACGGGGCCAACATCGCTTTCGTAGATGGGGTGGGTGTCACGTCCCTTTTTCGCAAAATTTTTATTTCGCGCAAGAACGGACATGGACTCACGGTCCCACGCTAAAGCGTCACGTCAGCGGATTTCCGAGACTTGTAGGTTGCGTGTGTGCGACCACCTCATGTAAAGTGATCGCACCTCGCCACCTCGCCGACGCTGGTCAGCACTGTTGTCACCTTGAGCGAGCTCGCGGGTGATCATCAAGGGCATGCACGAGCCGCTCCAGGAGAGCAAAATTGCAAAAATACTTGCTCGGCTCGCCAACGTTCTAAGGACCGTTGCCGAGTCGAGTTAGTACCCCGTTGACCACCGATAGGTGAAATTGGGAAAATTACTTCAGCCTTCAGCCAGTCGTTGCGGCATAATACTCTGCACTTCCATGCAAGATTGATACGCTCGTTCGAGTCAAACTTGGTGCGTTCATTGGGGGTGCTCGCGTAGACCCATAAGTCTCGGGCTGTCTTCAAGCAAATATAATAATCAAGCAAATATAATAATCAAGCAAATATAATAATCAAGCAAATATTATAATCAAGCAAATATAATAATTAAACAAATATCAATATCGAACGAATCGACTATCCAATTAACCATACACCCGTGCTCCGCGAGTGATCATTAATTCATGGGCGCCGCGAGCGCGCGAAAAAACCCTTCACGCTCGCGAGGTATTGGTGCGCGCGAAGGACAATTAAAGACTCTGGTGCACGTGAGAACCATCTCCGATCTTGGTGCGCGTAAAGGACTCTTAGTAAGGACTATAGAGTGCATAAAGGACGGTAATTGAGACTCTAGTGTGCGTATAGAAATTACGAGAGGCTTCGCCTTGTCGCCGTGCGCGGGGACCACCGGACCCCTCCGATACTGTAACGCGTGTTAGCATGGAGCTCCGGCCAGCAAGTAGTAAGTTCGATAATAATATACATATGCTATTCACACAAGCGACGGCGCGCGCGATTGTAAGCGCCGTCCCGTTCATGCTTATTCGTCGTGTGGACGGACCTTCGCCCGCCTTTAAGGTATCGTCACCCGTGGTGAGACGGTACAATAAACGATAAACATTTATATAGCACAACATAATTCGTTCCTTTTTTTTATTTATTGACGACCCCTACCTCTCTCCTCTCGGCAGTGGTCGGGCCCGTATGGGACGACGTGAAGGGCCCAGATACCCCTTTTAAATTATTTCTAATCTTTTTATCCTTGAAACGCGCTTTTTTGGCACGTGACACTACAAAGACATTGTTTAAATATATAATTGGAAACCTATTAAGACCAGACCAGGCCCTGTCTTGATGTACCTATGAAGTCCTTGTTTAAATATATAATGACAAACCCATTTAAACCAGATCGGGCCCTGCTTTGTTTTACCTATCAAGGCCCTATCGAATTTTCAACTGGAAACTTATTTAAAATAGACCGGGCCCTGCCTTGATTTACCTATCAAGGCCCTATTAAATTTTAAACAGGAAAACCTATTTAAACTGGATCAGGCCCTGCCTTGATTTCCTTATAAAGGCCCTGTTTAACTTTAAACTGGAAAACGTATTCAATCCAGACCGGGCCCTGCCTTCATTTCCCCATCAAGGCCCTATTGAATTTTCAACTGGAAGACCTATTTAATCCAGACCGGGCCCTGCCTTGATTTACCTATGAAGGCCCTATTGAATTTTCAATGGGAAAAACTATTATTGCCTTATCGGAGCCTTTTCAGGCTGTACCCGGGAAAATCATATTTGGGTTTCCACATTGAAGCCGACCCAGGCCCCGATTATTATCAAGGCTTCCCTAACTATTTTCCACACGGGCAACGTCTCGCTTCACGAGCGTTGCTAGGGCAGACCCCAATTACTCTTTGAGTCCCTCCAATGAGAGTTCTGACTTTCTGAGCGTGCCGTAACGCGCTGCGTGAAATTTTACACTAACTCTGAGGGCTCTTCGAAATAAATGTAATTTCCACCAAATTATTGAAATCCTTTCAGGCGCACTGTGATTAGATTCACAGGAAAATCGGCAAAACTAGGCCGATGTGCGTACTGGAAAATGCAATGGTGATTCTCAAGTTTTTAACCTCGCTGATTTCAAATCTGGAATCAAAATTTCGAAAAAACAAAATGGCGGACCGGAAGTGACTATCTGCGTTACTAAAAAGAATCCGATTTGAGTAGGGATCGATAAATTTGCGGTTTGAAAGTCACTTATTGAAAATCTTGAATCAAAATTTCGAAAAAACAAAATGGCGGACCGGAAGTGACTATCTGCGTTACTAAAAAGGATCCGATTTAAGTAGGGGTAGGTAAATTTGCGGTTTAAAAGTCACTTATTGAAAATCTCTAATCAAAATTTCGAAAAAACAAAATGGCGGACCGGAAGTGAGTATCTGCATTACTAAAAAGCATCCTATTTGTGTAGGGATCGGTTAATTTGCGGTTTAAAAGTCACTTATTGAAAATCCTGAATCAAAATTTCGAAAAAAAACAAAATGGCGAACCGAAAATATATTTTTATCTTACTCATAAGCAACTTTTGCTATCAGAAATCAATATTTGTGTTTTGAAGGTTGTTTTTTATAAATTTTGAATGAGATTTGGGGAAAACAAAACGATTGTCTGGAATCTAGGGAAAGTTTTCAAATAATTTCGGAAAATTAGTTATAAATCATTTTTAACGAATTTTATTGCTAAATACATTTGAAACAGCAATCGACACTTAACGAATTAAATTTTACCGAAAATAACACGTGCGTTCCATAGAATAATTAATAATTAATAATAATAATAATAATATTAATTATTAATAATTATTCCTGATTTCAATATTAATCATAATCGTCAGCGTCGGAATCGCGATCGCCGTCGTCAGAGGAATTGGTGGATTCCGATTCGTCACTCGTGTATTCCATTAATTCACCTAAACCATACTTATCGCGAGAACTATCGGTACAGAGCAAAAGTTGCAATGCTTCTGGTGATAAACTTTTTGCTTTTTTCGGATACTGCTTGCCCATGCTCGATATGTACGGATCTGAAGTTAAGAGGAGTCGATTGAAAACGTCTTGCATGGTTCTCGAGTGTTTTCGAGCAAAACACTCGCGATATTTTTTAATATCCTTGTTACGGGCTTCCTGTGCGTCTTCTGACATTTGCCCGATAGGAAGCGGGGACCATTCAATTATCAAAGGACCGTGAATCAAAACTTTGTGAACCGTAGTTGGCATGCAGTACCAAGAATACAAAGTTACGAACATTTCGGCGGTTTCAAGACTATATTGTTTGAAAGCAGTTACATTTACGGCAAAGCCACTTGAAAGAACTTGCAATATTATGTGGAATCTTTTCATAATATTCTCCTCCAAACCCAAAATTCTTGATGAAATTTGAGTATTTTCGAAAAAACGTCGCGCAGTGTTTCCGTCGTTACTGCTACCAAACCCTTGTCTCGGTTTATCAACATCAAGATGCAACTCTTTCTTGAATGCGGCTTGAATAACTCGTTTTCGCTCAGCAACTACTTTTTTTTCTTCATCTTTTCGAGTTTGCCACTTCTGAACACCGATTTTATAGACGATGTGCAAGAAGCACTCAAAAAAACGGATCCACGCATGCAACGTTGATAATCCAAGTTCGAGTCGAGTTCTGTCAACGTCTACAGTTTTCATCAGCTCTATGTCATTAAATTGCGATGATGTGAGATTGCATATATAGCAACGCATTGCGGATTTTGTATTTGTCACGGAGTTGCAAACTTTGCCGTCAATCATAGTGAAATACAGCTCGTATTTAACAGTAACTTCCTTCCCGTCAATAAATGTCGTCAAATGGGTGAGAGACTCGATCTGATTATCAACGTGTTGCCGTTCCTGAATCGTTGACGACACAGTTTCTTTTAAAAATTGAATTCTAATAGGGCGACAATACCGTGGAGATGAGGGCCTGGGATTTTTCCAAAGGACGAATTCTTTTTTTGAGATATCCGATCCTAAAATTTGCAATGGAGCTAAAGACGTTAAAAATATACTCGCATCAGAACTCTCAGCATTCGTAAACTTTTGTTTGTATTCACTGTGCCCAGAGCTTCCATTACAACCCCATTTACAAATTAGTCTTAAATTCTTTGATTCTTCAGGGCGCAAAGAGTTAATCACGTCAGTTTGCAACTTTAGAATTCTGTCGCAAGTGTGATCAATCAAAGACTGTAATTTCACTTCGGCTAAAGTCTCAGTTACCGTTATATCTGAAGGGTAACAACGGTTTTTAGCAGCAACGACTTTTGCGTACGATGGATAAATAGCAACTTTTTTATTTCTCAAAGATCGCCTGATGTCTATGTATTGCTGTTTTGTTAGTTTTGCATTTACAAAATCTATCAGTGCTTCATCTCCAGACATCTCAACTAGCCATGGATCTATCGACGATTCATATGCTGTTCGGTATCTCGCAGCTCTTGAGGGAGATTTTGTTGTGATGTTTTTTAAAATAGTGGCAGCATCGTTTAATCCTGCAGAACTGAGTCTCATCCTGGTGGCCAAACTTAATTCCTCCACGCAATGCTTTTCACTGACTTCTAAAGCCCTTCTTTTCTTGGTACGTTCACTCGACTCTTCGAAACTCAATTTTCGAGGTCGCCCAGATACACCTGAAGTTGATGGCTCTCCAATTGGTTTCGTACAATTCTGAAAAAAATAGCGCGAGCGTTATACTATACATCTTGACCCATAACTCGAGTTTTCGAAACATCAATAAAATTAATTACCAAAATAGTTATTGAAGTTTGCAACCATTTTTCATTTTTTTTAAAAAATGCATCGTGGCTTCTGTGCACTTCGAGCCATCTACTTTTGATATTACAAAGTAATTTTTTTAATGAATCCTTTTCATTGTTGTCAATCGTGAAAGATTCGGATGACTCAAGAGTAATTTTTTCCTCAAAAATCTGAAGTTGCTCATCCAGGCACAATTTTAATTTCTCCTTAATCATTCCAAAAATATCCTGATAAGTGCACGTGTAATCCATGGCACGTGAACCTAGAATAAAACAAGTATGATAAACATTTACTAAAAATGAATGTGTTCATGGGAAAAATTTTAATCTAATTGTAAATGATAGAATAAATTATTGTAACATTTTGAACACCCGTTACATGAATCATGACTCTTTACGAATAGATCACTGGGTAGAAAATTATTTTATATTCCACAAGGACCGGCTATTGTCCCCAGCAGGTATACGTTTACCTGCTGGGGACTATGCGCCCAGCCTGAACAAAGAAGCCAAGCGTTGCGCGACATGAGAATTCCGGTTCCCAAAGCCAGATATGCAACAATCTGCAGAATTTTTTTTTATAAATTCTTATCTTAATAACATTATCAATAGGCTACAATGTTCAAAAGTCTGGGATCTCCTGGGATCACAACTATTTTTATACTTCTTTTGGAAAAATAAATTTACAAGCTTGCTTAAAATGCATACATTGAACACTCTTTCATACATACAATATTTCAAATTTCAAAAAACTATTTGACATGATAATATTCTACATACCTTCAAGATTATCTCCCATTTTACCGATTTGAAATCGGTAGCGTAGAACAAAATATATTTCACTTTGCGCGAATCGAAAATTTCAGCGTACAAAATCGCTACGTTCTTCACTCTCGAACGGTCGAGTTCAGACTGTCGTAAGTCAAGTACCGCGAAGAGTAGGGACCGGTCCTTTTACAATAGGGCGTACAAATACCTGGTCTTTGAAATGACATACATAGAAATACGAAATGAGAACACTCAATTTTTGGGTTTTGCCGATTTTTCTGTGATTCTGCCCACAGTGAGGCGTGGATATCTACAAAGATAATTTCATACCACACCAACACTCTCACACGTACAAGCGCACTCTCACGTATTCCCGGGGCGTCGAGGACCCAAACAATCAACTCTCTCTCGCTCTCTCTCTCTCTCTCTCTCTCTCTCTCTCTCTCGCACGGCAAACCCGAGCGAGAGAAATAAACTCGCGAAATTCAAGCAAAGGAATGAAAATAAAATTCATTCCGAAACATTTTGGAACGCTCGAATTCTCGAATCGTTTCAATATATATATATATATATATGGGGCATTCAACGTCAGATCACGCGTTCATCGGCCTGACCCCCTCGGATTTTGATGTCCAATGAATTGTGGGTTTCGTTCGGCCCAAAATATGACCTTAAATTTGTGGAATTTTTTATTTCATTTTTTTGGGGTTGCCCGAGCGAAAAATCATTAAATTGAGGGAAAACACAAAGAGGGGCCTTTTCTAAATTATTGAAATTTTCGTCATAGTTCGATAATGGGACGAAAATAATTACTATTATTTTTGTATGTTAATTTATTAATTCTTATAACTTCTTTTTTTAATTGTTTCTTGTAGTGAAAATAACAACGACAAAAATATTTTCTTCATTTTTTTTCTTGGTTTAAGAGTGAAACGATAACTTACTTTGAAAATTTATTAGCCTCGACGACCTGAAAAAAACCAGATGAATTTTAAAAATTTTTTATAAATACCAATTATAATTAAAAAAAAAATAGTCATTATTTTTGTCCCATTATCGAACTATGACGAAAATATCTGTTTTGGATCCTAGTTTCTGTGAAAAAAGTTCAATAGTTCAAAAAAGATGCCTCTTTGTGTTTTTCTTCAATTTAATGATTTTTCGCTCGGGCAACCCCTAAAAAATAAAATAAAAATTTCTGAAAATTTGAGGTCATATTTTGGGCCAATCGGAACTCACAATTCGTTGAACATCAAAATCCGAGGGGGTCAGGCCGATGGCCTCATAATGGAATGCCCCATATATATTGTAACTTTTCGATTTTTGTTGGGGGCAAAAATTATTGAAAGTGGAATTTTATTTTATTTCTAATTTGATGAACCAAGGTTCGAGTGCTGGACTCGATTAGTCGGGAACAAAAGTCAAAATTCATCGATATTTTCTCTGGGTGGATTTGTTTTTTTTTGTTTCATCAGATTCATAGTTCACTCTTGGATCTCGAGGATCGGAACTTTTATTTTCATTATTGGCCGAAGAAAGGGGTGGAGTTAATTGAAAAGGGATTTAATGGACCTGATAAAGGTAGGCCGATAACTCTTCTTAGTTCTATCAAAGATTGATTGAAGAAAGGTGTCTCGGGCGATGAGCTTCATCAGCTGGATGTTATGCTGATCCTTGCAGCTAAATTTTGTTTTCTCTGAAAGAATTTACACGAATTTATTCAGTCACTCGACACAATGACAGGTGAGAGGAGCTCTACACTCAATTAAGCGAAAAATAAAAAAAAGCGGGTCTGTGTAAATTGTCTCGTTTATATCTTCGTCAATAAAGGTCGTTAATTCGTAGATGTTAGTTAAAATGCCGAGATTCGAGGACTGAGGGTCTCTCGTACTCGAGGCGTTGCTTATGCTAGGTTATGTTATAATCAATTTGCTCCAGCGATTGGACGCTATGCCAATACTAGTTCAAATTGGTCTCAACGGGTTTGCGAGCCGGGCATGCTCAGGATCGACAGCACAAACAAAATCAGGATTTCATAAAACCGCTACAGGTGCGGATCCAACGTCTACTGGTAGAGGATGGAGAGCTTTCGCAGGCGCCTGACGCAATGCAGGTACCAATGCTTGGCTACTCTAACCTTACAGGAGGGAATGTGCTCAGCAGTCGTGCAATACGACCACGTCCCACTATAGTACCAGGAGGGAATGTGCTCCGCAGTCGTGCAATACGATCACGTTACACTGTAATGACTAAGGAAATCGTAGTTGATAAGCGTCAGGCGCCATGCTGATACTTACTAGGTTAGGAAGTGTTCTGGATAGAATATTGGTAAGGAGTGATTTTCTCGTGGCTCTACCCGCTCTTTTATACCCGTTTTTCGGTGGTGGGGATTGTCTCAAAAATCTGGTTTTGTCTGGTTAGAAACTGATCTCTGCGTGTTTGTTCATGTGATGTGACTTCTTGCGTTGCGAAACGGGTTTCTATGAGCTTGTTTATGTGTGTGTAATTTTATGTGTGACGTATTCGTGTATCGATCGTGGTCATCGATTGCGCGGGCTCGGTTAAGCGAGCGCCTGTGATGTGGCCACCCGTCTTGCCTTCTCTCTCTCGCTATCCCCACACCGGCCACTGCTGCTGAGCTATAGCTCCGGTGGTAGGGATCAACGCGAACATAACAATATATATATATATGAGGCAGTCCACACCAACTCAGAGGTGTTTGACCCTGACCCCCTGTGTTTTGTTCCATTATTATTTGTTATTTAGCCTATCAAAAAACATGCTCCGAATTTTTTTCAAATTTTTTGAAGCAGCCGGCATCTAAAAAAAAATTGACCAAACCTGATTTTTGACGAAAAAAATGCCCATTTTTAAAGTTCCGAAAAAATTCTCAAAAATGCTGTGTCACAAAACGAAAATTTTGGGCCATGAAACATAGTGGGAGTATTTTTTTTTCTATGTTAACGGAGGAAAAAGTAGATTGACATTTTTGTATTCTTGAAGTTTTTACGTGAGGCATAACTTTTTCTTCACTTTAGACGGTTATAAATATGGAAAATCCTCTAAAACATCCTAATGAAAATAAGTAATTGATATAAATAATGGAAATAACACATCCAAATTTACGCAGTTATTCAGCTAAGTACACATTATTATTTCATTAAATAAAATAACCTTGGAAATAGAATATCTCGATTTTTTGGATCAACTGCAGTGTGCGCTGGTAAAGGCCTCCAACTTGTAGTGTTAGAGACAAGCTGGGTGAGATTGCAACATCTATTTACACCATCTATTGTTAGAAGGAAAAAGGAGTAATT
Source organism: Alloplasta piceator (assembly GCA_946863875.1). Lineage (NCBI taxonomy): Eukaryota > Metazoa > Arthropoda > Insecta > Hymenoptera > Ichneumonidae > Alloplasta > Alloplasta piceator. The sequence goes on along the minus strand of OX333077.1, from coordinate 32,970,879 downwards.
CAGGTTCCGCATTTGGTGGGAGGATAAGTGTGTAAAATCAGGCCGTGAAATGATTATAAATTATAATAAATAATAAGAAGAATCATAAATAATAGAAAATAATAGATAAGAATGTTGATAACCAATTAAGAATTATAAGACTCAAATCACAAATCCAAATCTAATCTATATGATATTGTTGGTCTGGAGAAGGGCGCTTTATGTTGCAAAATTGGAAAAGGTTTGTTAAGAATATTTTCAATCCTGAAAAGGATCACAATGCATTTCAAGTCGGAGGCTTATACTGCAGTTTTAGTCACAAAGGTTTTGCAGAAATGGCCGATAAAAGCAAGTTCGACGAGGCGCGGTCAATCAGAATTGAACAACAGACTCGCTGTACTCAAGTTTTTATATAAAAAACTCTAAAATAGCAGTGTAGTAGAGTATTCAGAATTACCATGTCATTAACTATATAGGCCTCACGTAAAAATTCAAGAATACAAAAATGTCGATCCACTCTTTCCTCCGTAAACCCAGAAAAAAAATACTTCCACTATGATTCATGGCCCAAAATTTTTGTTTTGTGACACAGAATTTTTGTGAATTTTTTTGGGAATTTTAAAAGTGGGCGTTTTTTCCGTAAAAAATCAGGTTTGGTCATTTTTTGTTGAGAGGCCGGCTGGTCCAAAAAATTAAAAAAAAATTTGAAGTACGTTCTTTGATAGGCTGAATACCATAAAAAATAATGGAACAAATCGCAGGGGGTCAGGGTCAAACAGCTCTAAGTTGATGTGGATTGCCTCATATATTGTTACGTCCGGGGATTATATAGGTGGATACCAGTATCACTATTTCATTTTTTTCAACCACATTTCCACAACTATGAGAACACTCGCAAATGATAAGATACATTTTTTATAACAACTGATCAACGTGCGAGCAAGTGCCCGTTGCAGATCTCACGCTAGTCGGTTACAGCATTTTAGCTGACCAACGAGGTCTCACCACAACCCGAGACACCAAGCACATCCACCTTGCACATCTAAGGGATGTACAACGCTCGGCGTAAGAACACCTCGCTCGCGCCTTGACACTCGATTGAGTCCTTAGGACTACTTAGAGAAAAGTTTCAGTTCAGTTGTCTTCGGGTGGGCAACCTGAGTGGTCGCTCCCACAAAATTTATTGAACAGTTGACTTCGGTGGTGCGACCTGAGCGGTCGCACCAGCAAAAATTAATTATGTCCGTTGTCTAATGGGAGGCGACCTGAGTGGTCCTCCCCTCAAAGTTTACAAATGAAGATTCAACTCCCTTCAGGTCGACCACGCAAAATAAATTGGTAAATCTGGAACTACAAATAAAGAAAATTTCACAAGACTCGACCGATGTGGTCGAGCACGTTTCAAAATTATTTTTTCGTCAACCCTGACGGTTCAAAAAGCGATCGACCTTTGGCCGTGTTAGCACGTGCTCAAGTTTGGTCGAGTCGCAAAAGAGAGTGCGCGAGTTATATCACGAAACCGCGACAACTTAAAGCGAGGCGTATCGCAGACAAAACACGCCTCCGTAACGAACCATAGATTCTGAAACGGTTACAAAAATTTCACGAACAAATTAAACCATCGAAAGGTTAAACAAATTATAAAACTCAAACTTCGTAAACCACCGTTGACTCAACCGGCCGACGGATATATTTAATAAACAAATTGTTGTGGTTAAAATTAATATTAATCCCCATAAAATTCATACGTTTTTTCTCTCCGTGAAGCATACAATGGAATAAAGGGGATCATATTTGTGTCAATGGCCGAATAAACGCAAATAGTAAGTTAAGCTTGTAATTTAGTTTGATTTTGAATATTCATTCATAACGGTTTTTATATAAACTTAGGAACAGAAATTAATAATGAGCGAACCAGTAAAAAATATGGAATTGAAAAATATTCAAAGATAAATATACACTGCCGTCCAAAGTTTGGAAACACTCGCCCCGATTCCGGACCGCACAAAAAGTTCCACTGCTCTTTTCAAAATGAAGATATTTTAATTCACCAAGCGCGGCATTATAAAGGGGACATCTTCAGCTTCATTTTGCTTTTCGCTTTGAATTCTTTCGATTTCCTTTAAATCCGGTACGTCTTTTGAAACATAGTCGTTTTTGGGCGTTGAAATTTTGGCGCACGCCTCATGATAATTTTATTTTATTATTTATTTAAAGTGAAGCTTATGCTCCTCATAAGTTTCAATTTCGTTTTTTTAAAGTTTCGTATAATTTATGTCACAAAAATATTCAGATTTTTGCATAAAATGATCATATTAATCAAATAAAGAGTAACTCTAATGGTACTGGGTTTTAGTAACATCACTAAGAGAGTACAAAATTGCATGCAATTATTCTGAATTCAATGACATTTTTTCAGAATTTTTTTTTTTATTGTTCCTGTTAAGAGGAGGCTAAATACTGACATTATTACTGAAGGCCTACATTACCGACTCAACATCACTGTCCAAACTATTCCCAATACCAGTGGATGAATATCAATTAAATTTATAAATGAATGATGAATGAATTGCAAAATGCAAATGCGAGGCATAAATGAACGTTGTCGATAATTGCCATTGCTTGTGAAACAGTTTGGATAGAAATCTGATGAGAATAATATTTATTCGATAAGAATTCCATATGGGGCTGCCCTCTTTCGGATTTCTGTGAACTTGATTTCGCCATTTTGTTTTTCGGATATTCCATCGTAGCCGTATTTTGACGATCCCAGCGCACTTTCTTAGAGATGTCTCTAGGAGGTACCGGTAAGTCATAGTACTACGCGAGATTAATATACGATGTCTTGAGGATATCCTGTCATAACCGTGTTTTGACGATCCCAGCGCACTCTCTTAGAGATGTCTTTGGGAAGTACCGGTAAGAAATTGTTCTACGCGAGATTAATATTGGATGCCTTGAGGATATCCTGTTGTAAGCATGCGTAGATGATCCCAGCGGACTCTCTTAGAGATGTCTGTAGGTGGTCAGCTATTGCGCGGCGTTAGTTCCAGACTCGCCGCGAAATGGCGAACGCTCACCCACATACGGATAATGCAAATAGAATGCTCACATAGCCGAGCGTGAATACGGATATTCGACACCAAAAGGAGTCAGACCTCAAAAGAGGCCATATTACAAGGAGCACTTGTTGTCTCCCTCTGTATTGTACCCATTACATTGAAATTTAAATAATTAATCAAAATTAATTAACATTAACTCAAAATAAAAAATAATGATCCACCGCTGTGTTGGTAGTCCAAGAGGGTCTCGAAGACATCCCAAAGACATCCCGGGACCGCAGTGGGACCATCCCATTGTGGTAATCACTGCGGACATTTCAGAGCCTATGGAAATCCCATGGGACCATCCCATTACCATCACGGGACAATTTACGTCATGTCTGAAAGACGTACTTGGGACGTATTATTGCTGTGTCTAATAATTCTGGAATATCTTGCTGACGTCCTTAAGAAGTCTCGATAATATCTTATCGATATCTCCACTCTGCTGTATTTGCAGTCCAAGAGACGTCCCGAAGACATCCTGGGACGACAATGGGACGATCCCAATCCAGTAATCACTGTGGACACTTTAGAGCCCATGGGAATCCCATGGAACCATCCCATTACCATCACGGGACAATTGACGTGAGGTCCGAAAAACATACTTGGGACGTATTATTATTGTGTGAGTGATGTCAATCGATTGAAACATTTATTTTATGCAATATCGTGAGTTTTAAAAATAAAAAAATTACAAATAATTATATGAGTAGAAGATAATCCTTCTTGTTCGGCGTTCAATCTCATTTGCGAAGAATAGAACATAGTTTCTCAATTTTTTTCGTTTCCTTATAAAGTGTAACGTCGAAAATGGTAGTTTTCGCGAACTATTAATAATCTTCGATGTATGATAAGTTGAATGTAACTGAGACTCTCTAGTCTTGAAAATTAATTCCTAGTACTACTCCTGGAATCAGTCTCAAACGCATCTGCCCCTGTTTTTGGATCTAACCTTTCGGAAAATTACTCGGGAAATGGGCTTGGAATCACTATTGAATCTCCTGTCTCATGCAATGTCTATTGGACTTTCAACGTTGATTTTACGTTAGGATTCGCACTAACCTTGTTAAAGTAATTCCTTGTCTCAAATTATTCGAAGAAAATGTTTCAATTCAATATTTTTAAAAATTTAGGATAAAATTGCGGATTAGTTTAAACTGATTTTTTTCACAAACTTTGCGGGAGAAAGGGGAAAACTGGGTTTCGCTTGAGATAACGTTGGATTTCCTCGAAATAAACAAATAAACGCGTTTTAGTTAAATTCGGCGCTTGATTCGGTCCAAATTGATGATATTCCCTGATTTTAAGGTTTTTGAAGTTATTCTTTGCGATTATAAAGGGGGGATGAAATAAAATTCCACTTACTCGGTGATGGGTTCGCCTGAAGGAAACGGAGATATCATTCTCAGATGCAACGGCGAGTCGAGCGAAAGGTGAATGAAAATCGGTGGTCGATCAAAGGCGTGGCAGGTTGATGTTTAAGTCAAGAAAATGTCGATGCACAGATTCCAATTTTCGAGATACAAATTTTATTTAAAATTATCAAAAAAATTAAATGGTTTACAAGTAAGACAGTTCTTCAATTTCGCGATTTATTTTACAATAACCGCGATTTGTACGTTTTTCAATACGTACGTTTTTCAAATAAATAAAAATTATAAGACGCAAAATAATAACTAAACAAAGGAAAATGAAATAGAATAAAACGAGATCCAGCGTCCCTTCCGACATTCGAAGATAAAGATTCGATTTTTCGAGAAATAGTATAAAGAAAATTTAATTCAGCTCAGAATTTCAAAGTTGAGATTCCAAATTGAAGAAAACTAACTTCCTCGAAAATCGGGTGAAAATTCTAAGTCGAAAACGAATTGATTTGGAAAAAAATCCAGAATCAAGATCGTCTTCGTCGAAATATTCCACAAGTTTGACCCAAGAATTAATTCGGTGAGGACGATGAGTTTCGTAGTTTCCACGTCGGAAAAAAGTCGAAAAAGTCTGCGCGGACCCATTTTTCCGGGGTTTATATACCCAGCGATTCACGCAACCCCCGATCGATATAGGTGGGGATGGGGGTGATAAAGATTGAAGATGCATTTTCCCCTGTGTGCATTTTCCATCATTGTAAGGTTAGGCCACCATTGATATCCACTCGAACCACTTGACAGTTGCGAGCACGCTGAAAATTTAACATCGTGACTATTTCTCCCTCTCTCTCTCCTCTCTCTCTCTCTCTCTTTCTCTTTCACACACACACACACCATGGTGCATTGAGGTTTGCAGTACAGCTAGAGTGCACTCTCTACAAAGCGTATCCCTCCCGCTTTATGGTATAGCGAGAGAAATAAATAAGAAGTATACACATATACACGCACACACACGAACACACACACCCACACACATTGTTTCTGTTTTTTCAAAAGTTGTCGGTTGCCATATATATATTTATGTTTTTTTCAACTCCAATGTATAAAAATAATTATCGGAACATATTTTTTTTGTACTGTTTACATTATTGTTTTTTTCCCTGTTTCACATTCAGCATAAATACATATAAATATTATAAACAAATTACGACATTTTTGATCTCTTTCTCTCTATTAATCTTTCGACCATCATCATAATCATCATCATCATCATAATAATCACTATCATCACTATGCGCATCCATTTTTACGATGTTTCAATTTTTTTTGTTCACATTATTCAGTCATTCATTCACATCGTTATTAATAGCATAACCCCATGTTAGTGGATCAGTAGAACTCTGGAACAAAATTCTTTTATTATCATTCCAGCTTAGAGCTAACTTGGTCTGGACACTATGTTTTCGATTGACGATGAACTGTTGCGTTTTCAATTACATTTTCGTGGTGGGACAGATACTCTCTATAATCGTTGAATGTTATCGATCTTAAAGTTGATGCTCGAACGTTTTTGGCTTTTTTCTTTTCGATTTCGTCACCTTGGACTCTTAAAGTGTATAGTTTGGCTCTCAAACCCACATATCGTCCTCAACGCAGCTTTATATATCGGGGGGTTAGGGGGAGGGAGGGGGAGGGGTGCTAATGTGATACTCAGACTCCCGTATCGGTGTAAAGTTATTTTACTATATCAAAATTTTTTCGTTTCAGGGTGATTATAACGAAAGTCGTAAAAAGGGGTGATTTTTGATATGTCGAGAGATGCAAACTTTACATATGTCGGTTTCATAAATTTCACTTCAGCTCGTGTAGCTGTGAAATGTCACCTTTGCGATTAAAGCCCTTGTACCAAAAAGCTCCACCCCATTTCCTCACAAGCCAGACCCTTTCTGAAATTATTTGTACACCAAGCGGTAGAGCAGTAGAATACCCCCTCTCGATGTTATATCATCGGAAAAACCCATATCTAAATAATAGTTTAGCTTTATAATACTGACGATGATGAGACTCAAGACTATATTTTCCGGGAGTAATACAAATATTTTCCCGATCGAGAACCCCCCTGATACTGATGTCTTATTTTTTATAATCTGCCGATTATATTCGAGAATTCATAAAAAGCTCTATTATGATACAAAATAGAGTTACCATGAAGTACAATAAAACTTGAAATTATTTTGGGTGTTTTCATTCCGTTTCCAAAGAAAAGTAGAAAGCAAATATTTTTCGATCGAGAGCCCTTTATGAATATTGATGATTCTGTTAATCTGTAGATGATATACAAATGCTGCGAGAAGGATTGACACGGAGATGCTGGATAAAGTATCGGGATCCAAAGTGGGATTCATCTGGTAGCGAAATCTAAGAACTGACTCAGTAGGAAGCGCAAAGCCCTGTTGATCATGTGAAACGTCGAAGTTCGTTAGGATAAATTCGAGATTATTCTGAAAATTGTTGAGGTTGTCCACGTAACAATAATATAGATATGGAGTCCGGAGTTTTGATGCAGAACGTGGTTATTTTTTAGGTTAGGGTCGGAAGCTGCTTTTACACGTTTACCGCATTTGTGTCCGGGAGTAAGTAGCATAATCTGTAATGAGCTGAGAATAAACGACAACAAATCTCTCTCTATACCACGCTGTACATGCGAGTCGCGAGCGAGGTATTTACTTACGTCGCCATATTACTGACGTCAGAATTAAGTCATACCTCTCTTAGGTTTCCAATATCATGAAAAATTCAGATCTTTCATAGTCACAATAACTTTGATTTTTGTTTAAATTTTAGATTTATCTGGAGTCGTCGATATGAGAATTACTTACTTTGCTCATATTCTGTGGATGTAACATAAATTTTATGCAAAGCTATAAGCAGTTATTTAAAAAACTTGAAAAAGAAATCGAATGAGTGGGCTGGCTCCTTCATGAAATATATTTTTCACGGATTTCCATGTAATCTACGGATTGTGCGGAACAAAAATTGTTAGTTAAAATGTTGTTATTCATTCGGATGTTTCAACGTTACGAGAATTTTGATTTTCCTATCTGTAAGCCCATGGTTCTTGGAAATTGTTATTGTTATTATAATTACATAAAAATGTATTCATATTTGAGAAAAGTAACCCGCCTCAAAATTATGACAATTCACATTTTCGAGAAATTTTAATATTTGTTTCTGACCATAGACCTAAAGTTATAAATATAATTGATTTTTCTCGTAATGTGCCGACGACATTAAAATTTCGTGAAAATAAGCTAAGACATCCAAGATTTCTCTGAACAATACAATATATATATATATATTTTTTTTTTCTGAACGAGGGCCCTTGGAAGTGATGATTACTTATGCTTTCTCATCCTCTGCCGCTAGCATGGGAGTCTAACGTGAAGTTATAAAAATCATTTTAAAAAACTTGAAAAGACAGTATAAAAAAAAATTGTATTGTTCATGGTTTAAATTTCAAAGTAAACTTTTATATTATTTGCAGAAGATAAGAAAAAAATTACATTTATATGCTTAGACCTTTGGTGAAAAAAAATAATGCATTTTCTGACAATCCAATTGCTTCATGAAAACAAGTTTTCCTAATTTTTATATCAACCATAGAATTTATATATACCACTAATATTAGTGGACCCGCGGGCAAAACACGATAGAAATTTTTGCTGAAATAATTAAATCATCATAGCTTTGAAATATCTACATATCAATCCCAGCAAACACACTTGGATAATTTACGAAACACTGACGTATAATTGAAATGTAATAAATCTCACGTCATATAATGTTCATCACAAATTCGAAACTTTTTCATAATGACGTAAACGAGATGTATATAATACGTTATGACAGTATGTAGCAAGGACGTCAATGAAAGATGAAGGAATTACGAAAAACTGTAGACATCACAAATATGTAATATTGATACGTTAAGATCTCGTCACTGTTATGAGATATTTACGTATACTGTGAACCTGTAAAATTGTTACGAATCGATGCTGTAACAATTATAGAACATTGGTGATATTATAATCTCGTAGTATAGGCTACGTAACAAATACGTATAATGTGTTACATAAATGTTACAAGACATTTCTTGTAACAAATCCGTAACAATTACAGAACATTGCTGTAGCAATTATAGAACATTGGTGATATTATAATCTCGTAGTGTTGACTACGTAGCAAATACGTATGATGTGTTACATAAATGGTACAAGACATTTCTCGTAACAAACCCGTAACAATTATAGAACATTGCTGTAATAATTATAGAACATTGGTGATATTGTAATCTCGTAGTATAGTCTACAAAGCAAATACGTATAATGTGTTACATAAATGTTACAAGACATTCCTTGTAACAAATTCGTAACAGTTACGGAACATTGGTGATATTATAATCTTCGTAGTATAGGCTACGTACCAAATACGTTTTATGTGTTACATAAATGTTACATGTCCTTAATACATACATATATACATACACTACCAGAAATGTCTTGAATCATTTTGAGGTTATTTCGATTAAGAAACGTAAACGATATATAAGTGTAATTATGTGAGCGCAATTACGTGGGTATTTGTCATGACAGAAACCCAGTAAAAACTGTCTTTGAGCGACGAGTTTCATGAACTCGACTCTAAACCTGCTGGAATAAATCTCTACTATGATTTTTAATGCTATTTTGGCATAACAGCCCCCCTCCTCCCATCGCATCCTCGCCATCGGTGTGGACTGACCCCTTAATATGGATCATTCGTCAATAATTCATCAACTTCAAATCGCTTATAAAGAATTTGTTCAATAAGTAAAAATGTATTTTAATGACCCATGTACCTTAAATGTAATATAAATATCACGGGCTCTTAAGAACATGATAGCGTAGTAGGTAGCGTGTCAGAGTTAGATCGTTGGAAAGGTTCAGTATTCAGGCAGGTATCAATCCCCCACAATCGGCCAATGAACGTTCTCGGATCCGCGCAGAGTTGAGGAGCATTTGTCAGAAAAAAGATATAGCTAATAAGTTAAATTTGAAAAAATATAATTTATTTTTAAAAAATTTTCTTCTATTTTTGCATATAACCATGAAACTCGGGAGTCGGGAGTTCAAACCCAGGTGGCGACGACTTTTTTTTTTCCCTAATATTATATAATGTTAAAAAATATTAAAAGATTAATAAAAAGAACTCAATTTTATCGAAATTATGAAGAAATTATATATTGCAAATGAAATTAAAATTGAATGTTTCGTTACGTAACGGTTACATCAATGATCTTTCCCCCGCGCCTTTCCGCTCTCGTGAGATCGAGAGAGATGAAGCTAAAACTTTTAACACGTATTTCTCGAAAACGACTGAATGGAATGAAAAAAGAATAGTGAGGCTACCTGTACAAATTAATTACGCAGGCCGCCTCACTCTTCTGCTTTTATTCTATCAAGTAATCTTCGAGAAAAATGTGTTAAAAAAATGTTGAGGTTATGTTGACCTTTATGGCTATTCGATGAGTTTGTTACGTCAATGTGCCGAGTGTGTTACATCTATATGAGCTGAGTGTGTTACATCTTTGTGCTGAGTTTGTTACATAACAGTTACATCTATGTGTTGAGTATTTGCCATAAATATTATTCGGACATTTTCCGTAACGATAACGTTCCAATGGGACGACAAATTTCTGAACAAGCACTGCTTCATTTACGGTGCTTGTGACATAAATGTTACATCCAATATAACGTCCGTTACAGAACATTTTCGTAACTATTCTGAAGCTGTGTTTGCTGGGATCTATCATGATAAAACTTTTTTCCATTTGAATGCCATCTAGGGATATTGATAACAAATAAAATAGTGAATATCAATGGGCCTTTCACCAAAAATATTTGATTTCACATTTTCCCCAAAAATCATGCTTGAACTACAAAAAGTCTAAATCATTAGCAATCTCATAGCTTAGAATACACTGACGTACGAGATACGGAGAACAAGTGAAAGAGAGGACAGAGCGATAAAGAGAAAGGGAGAGAGAGAAATAACGTTGCCGGAGAATTGCTTGAAAAAACTTGAAAATTGTGAACGAATAATCGTCTATGTAGCTATGTGTCGATAATATGCGTTGCGACGAAAAAAGGCGGATCCTGTTGGGGTACAGTTGTATACATCATAAATTTGACACTCGACACTCTGCGCGTGAGAGCGCGAGCGAGCGAGAGAGAGAGAGAGAGAGAGAAAGAGAGAGAGAGAGAGAGAGAGAGAGAGAGAGAGAGAGAGAGAGAGAGAGAGAGAGAGAGAGCGTGCGGGTCAACGCCATCGACGACGCCGTCATCTAATGCTTTCTTCAAAAAATCATAAGCATCTATTCGAAAATCCCAAGACCTTCTCCCCCCCCTCGCCCCCCGCCCCGCATATACGCCCATGCACGCACATGCACACACATACACGCAACACATGCTAATCCCAAATCCCCTTCCCCTCCCTCCCCACCTGCCACCCACCGCTCACCTACTTCCTCGCCACCAAAGATATTCAATTTATCAAATACAATAATTCGAATAGCGGCGTACCACCGAGCCAGAGCTATCGAGGCTGATGGTGCTATAGCCGGGCCATCGCACCGTAATCACCAGCAGGATCGTGGCATTGATAGAGCTGCAGCTGAGGATAATAACGCTCTTCCAGTGAGCGAAAATGACCTCATATTGCCTGAAAATCAGCTCGGAGAATACCACATGGATCGTTACTCGGAGGATGAGTTCATATACGATGAGAAAAGAGCTGCTGCCGGACGCTTCGATCAATGGTTTCAACATTTGATGGAATCGGATTCAGGTAACTAAATTTCAGAAATTTTTATCAATGATTGCGCATGCCTTCAACAGCCCTTAAAATGAATAGTGTTTATACACTATAGGAACAGCTTATAAAAACATGCAAAGCCACATACATCTATGTATAAGGCTCTCTCTGGGTATCCTGTATATTAGAGTGGGTCGAAAGTCCTATTTTTTCAATTCTTCGGGTTCGACAAGCTGAGCCTAAGATATTAACTCGAGAATTTTTTAAAAAGGCGGCTTTTCGGCCCAGCCTACTGTATATAGGGTCTTCTATTTAACCCTCTCTTGCTCTCACTCTCATTATTACTATTTTTGCAATTCATGTACGTATGGCGTGAAATTGACCTGTTGTATTGACCACAGGATATTCGTCAAGTGATTCAGTATTGCCGTACCAAGATTAATACGAGGTACTTTAAAACTACAATATATGATTTTAGTTCTATAACTTCAAGTCTTTTATGCCATTCTTCTATTGCAGATATACAAACGGGCGCCGGGAGAACGCGTAGGTCTCCAGGGAACAAGGCGTTTGGAGATGTGCAACCACCTGGTGATCGGATCATCATCATGCAAGATACAGTCCGGTATTTTAAGCGCTTCAAACTACGTGGCCGCGAGACAACGATGCGTATCCGTCAGCCTCCTTCAGGAACGAGCGTAATAGCATGGCTTGAAGGAGCATTCCGCGATATTTTGACACATGTGACGAACAGCTGTGAAGGGTGCGACTATGCGGGTATTTCATTCACGGTAAATAGCTTACCGCTCGGCCCTGTTTGGCTGTCATTCCGTTCGATCCGTGACTATACATTTGAAGGTATTTGGCGACTAATAACAAGTGTGGCTCAAAGTACATCTTCTCTGAACATTGACGATTCCTATAATATAAAAGCGTGTATCGTCAAAGGCGTAGAGGGTCGCGGGCGAAAAGGCTTAACGCATGAGGGGGTCGCTGAAAAATCGATTTTAAATATTCGAAACACCGATAATTTGTGTTTACCGCGTTCACTAGTAGCAGCACGGGCGTACGCTGAGACGGGTAAGATACGCACGGGAACCCTACACAAAAGATGGCAACGTATCAGACAAATCGACGGCTCACTTCAAAAAGAGGCAGCGCTTGAGCTCACGAGAAACGCGAATGTTACAATACCGCGCGTTGGCTGTAGTGTGCGCGAAATTTCTCTATATCAGGATTATTTGGCTCGAGAGGGGATCGCTATAATAGTTTTTGAATTTTTAACTTTGGGATGGCGCGAAAGCCCCCTGTTTGACGGTACACAAGCGGTTATGAATACCACAGGCTCGATTCAACATACATTATGTATTCTGTATTATGAGAGGTCACATCATTTCCAGTCCATTCTACATTTGCGTGGCATCGTAGGCAGCTTGAACTTTTGTGCGACTTATAATGCTCGTTTTCGCCACGGTCATGAGTGTTTAAAAAAGAAATGTCCTCGCTGTCTTTAAGCACCACCCTGCGAGGTGATCTCGATCAATACAATCCGATGTGAGGCGTGTAATCGTGATTTCTTTGGAGAGAGATGTTTAGAAAATCATAGGGTTGTTGCAGTCCGCCGTAAGCGCAGGGTAAACACTGTTTGCGAAGCTCTTCAGCGATGCCGCAATTGTTTTCGCTCTATACGACCTTTGGAGAAAAACAAGCATATATGCGGAATGGGCTTTTGTAAAACATGCAAAACAACAGCCCTATAATCATCTGTGTTTCATGAGGTTTGTTCGCGCTGCTGACGATTCAAAAGCAAACATATTTATTTTCTATGATTTTAAAACTGAACAGTGTACAACTGTAGAAGGCGACCCATCAACGTATATTCACAAACCGAATCTCTGTGTGGCTCAACGCGTCTGTAGAAGGTGCTGTGATAATACTTTTATAGACGAGCCGTCCAATTATTGCGATGATCATGAGTTTATATTTAGGGCGAATCCTGTGTGTCAGCTTGTAGAGTTAGGCATGAAAATTATCCCGGGCTTCACGCGTACATTTTTAATAGCGCATAATGCCGGCGGCGTTGACGCTCAGTTTATCCTACATTATTTTATTGAGGAAAAAAAACGCAGCTCCCCTCTTTAATTATGAACGGTACAAAAATCATTACAATGTGTGTTGGTAAACTCGTATTTCTGGATAGTCTGCACTATTTCCATATGCCACTGAGTGCATTGCCAAAGCTCTCGGCCTGAAAAGTGCTCTTGCTAAAGGAACTTTTCCGCACCTATTTAGCAAACCCGAAAATCAAAATTTCAATGGGACCGTTGCCTCATGTAATTTACTACTCTCCTGACTCTATGCAGGCGGAGGAACGCGAGGATTTTTCGGCATGGCATAACAAGCTAAAGAGCGCCGATTATGTTTTCAATTTTTCAAACGAAATCATAAGCTATTGTAAAACTGACGTCACACTGTGGGTAGATTCACAGAAAAATCGGCAAGACTAGGCCGATGTGCGTACTGAAAAATGCAATGGTGATTCTTAAGTTTTTAACCTCGCTGATTTCAAATCTGGAATCAAAATTTCGAAAAAACAAAATGGCGGACCGGAAGTGACTATCTGCGTTACTAAAAAGAATCCGATTTGAGTAGGGATCGGTAAATTAGCGGTTTTAAAGTTACTGATTAAAAATCTCAAATCCAAATTTTGAAAAAACAAAATGGCAGACCGGAAGTGACTATCTGCGTTACTAAAAAGCATCCGATTTGAGTAGGGATCGGTAAATTTGCGGTTTAAGAGTCACTAATTAAAAATCTTGAATCAAAATTTCGGAAAAACAAAATGGCGCACCGGAAGTGACTATCTGCGTTACTAAAAAGAATCCGATTTGAGTAGGGGTCGGTAAATTTGCTGTTTAAAAGTCACTCATTGAAAATCTCTAATCAAAATTTCGAAAAAACAAAATGGCGGACCGGAAGTGACTATCTGCATTACTAAAAAGCATCCGATTTGTGTAGGGATCGGTAAATTTGCGGTTTAAAAGTCACTTATTGAAAATCCTGAATCAAAATTTCGAAAAAAAACAAAATGGCGAACCGAAAATATATTTTTATCTTACTCATAAGCAACTTTTGCTACCAGAAATCAATATTTGTGTTTTGAAGGTTGTTTTTTATAAATTTTGAATGAGATTTGGGGAAAACAAAACGATTGTCTGGAAGTGAGGGAAAGTTTTCAAATAATTTCGGAAAATTAGTTATAAATTATTTTTAATGAATTTTATTGCTAAATACATTTGAAACAGCAATCGACACTAAACGAATTAAATTTTACCGAAAATAATACGTGCGTTACATAGAATAATTGATAATTAATAATAATAATAATAATATTAATTATTAATAATTATTCCTGATTTCAATATTAATCATAATCGTCAGCGTCGGAATCGCGATCGCCGTCGTCAGAGGAATTGGTGGATTCTGATTCGTCACTCGTGTATTCCATTAATTCACCTAAACCATACTTATCGCGAGAACTATCGGTACAGAGCAAAAGTTGCAATGCTTCTGGTGATAAACTTTTTGCTTTTTTCGGATACTGCTTGCCCATGCTCGATATGTACGGATCTGAAGTTAAGAGGAGTCGATTGAAAACGTCTTGCATGGTCGCTGTTCTCGAGTGTTTTCGAGCAAAACACTCGCGATATTTTTTAATATCCTTGTTACGGGCTTCCTGTGCGTCTTCTGACATTTGCCCGATAGGAAGCGGGGACCATTCAATTATCAAAGGACCGTGAATCAAAACTTTGTGAACCGTAGTTGGCATGCAGTACCAAGAATACAAAGTTACGGACATTTCGGCGGTTTCAAGACTATATTGTTTGAAAGCAGTTACATTTACGGCAAAGCCACTTGAAAGAACTTGCAATATTATGTGGAATCTTTTCATAATATTCTCGTCCAAACCCAAAATTCTTGATGAAATTTGAGTATTTTCGAAAAAACGTCGCGCAGTGTTTCCGTCGTTACTGCTACCAAACCCTTGTTTCGGTTTATCAACATCAAGATGCAACTCTTTCTTGAATGCGGCTTGAATAACTCGTTTTCGCTCAGCAACTACTTTTTTTTCTTCATCTCTTCGAGTTTGCCACTTGTGAACACCGATTTTATTGCCGATGTGCAAGAAGCACTCAAAAAAAACGGATCCACGCATGCAACGTTGATAATCCAAGTTCGAGTCGAGTTCTGTCAACGTCTACAGTTTTCATCAGCTCTATGTCATTAAATTGCGATGATGTGAGATTGCATATATAGCAACGCATTGCGGATTTTGTATTTGTCACGGAGTTGCAAGCTTTGCCGTCAATCATAGTGAAATACAGCTCGTATTTAACAGTAACTTCCTTCCCGTCAATAAATGTCGTAAAAGGGGTGAGAGACTCGATCTGATTATCAACGTGTTGCCGTTCCTGAATCGTTGACGACACAGTTTCTTTTAAAAATTGAATTCTAATAGGGCGACAATACCGTGGAGATGAGGGCCTGGGATTTTTCCAAAGGACGAATTCTTTTTTTGAGATATCCGATCCTAAAATTTGCAATGGAGCTAAAGACGTTAAAAATATACTCGCATCAGAACTCTCAGCATTTGTAAACTTTTGTTTGTATTCACTGTGCCCAGAGCTTCCATCACAACCCCATTTACAAATTAGTCTTAAATTCTTCGATTCTTCAGGGCGCAAAGAGTTAATCACGTCAGTTTGCAACTTTAGAATTCTGTCGCAAGTGTGATCAATCAAAGACTGTAATTTCACTTCGGCTAAAGTCTCAGTTACCGTTATATCTGAAGGGTAACAACGGTTTTTAGCAGCAACGACTTTTGCGTACGATGGATAAATAGCAACTTTTTTATTTCTCAAAGATCGCCTGATGTCTATGTATTGCTGTTTTGTTAGTCTTGCATTTACAAAATCTATCAGTGCTTCATCTCCAGAAATCTCAACTAGCCGTGGATCTATCGACGATTCATATGCTGTTCGGTATCTCGCAGCTCTTGAGGGAGATTTTGTTGTGATGTTTTTTAAAATAGTGGCAGCATCGTTTAATCCTGCAGAACTGAGTCTCATCCTGGTGGCCAAACTTAATTCCTCCACGCAATGCTTTTCACTGACTTCTAAAGCCCTTCTTTTCTTGGTACGTTCACTCGACTCTTCGAAACTCAATTTTCGAGGTCGCCCAGATACACCTGAAGTTGATGGCTCTCCAATTGGTTTCGTACAATTCTGAAAAAAATAGCGCGAGCGTTATACTATACATCTTGACCCATAACTCGAGTTTTCGAAACATCAATAAAATTAATTACCAAAATAGTTATTGAAGTTTGCAACCATTTTTCATTTTTTTTTTAAAATGCATCGTGGCTTCTGTGCACTTCGAGCTATCTACTTTTGATATTACAAAGTAATTTTTTTAATGAATCCTTTTCATTGTTGTCAATCGTGAAAGATTCGGATGACTCAAGAGTAATTTTTTCCTCAAAAATCTGAAGTTGCTAAACCAGGCACAATTTAAATTTCTCCTTAATCATTCCAAAAATATCCTGATAAGTGCACGTGTAATCCATGGCACGTGAACCTAGAATAAAACAAGTATGATAAACATTTACTAAAAATGAATGTGTTCATGGGAAAAATTTTAATCTAATTGTAAATGATAGAATAAATTATTGTAACATTTTGAACACCCGTTACATGAATCATGACTCTTTACGAATAGATCACTGGGTAGAAAATTATTTTATATTCCACAAGGACTGGCTATTGTCCCCAGCAGGTATACGTTTACCTGCTGGGGACTATGCGCCCAGCCTGAACAAAGAAGCCAAGCGTTGCGCGACATGAGAATTCCGGTTCCCAAAGCCAGATATGCAACAATCTGCAGAATTTTTTTTATAAATTCTAATCTTAATAACATTATCAATAGGCTACAATGTTTAAAAGTCTGGGATCTCCTGGGATCACAACTATTTTTATACTTCTTTTGGAAAAATAAATTTACAAGCTTGCTTAAAATGCATACATTGAACACTCTTTCATACATACAATATTTCAAATTTCAAAAAACTATTTGACATGATAATATTCTACATACCTTCAAGATTATCTCCCATTTTACCGATTTGAAATCGGTACCGTAGAACAAAATATATTTCACTTTGCGCGAATTGAAAATTTCAGCGTACAAAATCGCTACGTTCTTCACTCTCGAACGGTCGAGTTCAGACTGTCGTAAGTCGAGTACCGCGAAGGGTAGGGACCGGTCCTTTTACAATAGGGCGTACAAATACCTGGTCTTTGAAATGACATACATAGAAATACGAAATGAGAACACTCAATTTTTGGGTTTTGCCGATTTTTCTGTGATTCTGCCCACAGTGCGTCATGATATTAAGGCAAGCCTGTGTTGTTTTTTGAAAAATGTTCATGAACAGCGGGCGCGTGTGCCAGTTCACCGAAAACACAACAATTGCGTCAGCATGCTTTGAAATTTTTTCCAAAAACTTCTTGAAAAGTAACACGATCGGAATTATACCTACGGGCGGCTACTGATGGGCTCATAATCAGTCGAAAAAAGCGATCTCGTGGCTCGTGTGGATAGAGCACTCGTTAGGCCACCATATTATTAACGCAGGGCGCTCGCGCGAATTTAAACTGCCTCAAAATTTAATGGTAGACGGCTATTAGGAAACCCCTGATACAAGCTACGTATTACAGTTTCATGGCTGCTATTGGCACGGCTGTTCGAGCTGTTTCGCTGTAAACAGGGACAAAAAACAGGGCGACGGCTCGACAATGAACGAACGTCTCGAAAGAACGAACGCCATATCGCACAGAATCCGCTCAAGCGGTTACGTGCTAACGGAGATTTGGGAGTGTGCGTATGATCCTATGGTAGAGGTAAATATATAAATAAGCGATTTCGTGCGTGACCATGCTCTAGTCAGTGTAGACCCTCTCAATCCACGGAATGCTTTTTTTGGGGGGCGTACAGAAAACATGGTTACGCTGTACGATGTAAAAGACACGGAGAATATTTGGTATGTCGATGTTTGCTCATTGTACCCATATACACTACTCGCAAAAATTAAAGAAGCAAGGAAAATTTCAACATTTTTCGGTGATTTTCACCAGGCTGTATTTCAGTGAAAAATAGTCGGATCGAGGTCATAAAAAAACATTTTGAAGCTCCGACATTCTAGTTTTCAAATCTTGTAGGATCTACGCTTCTTACGAAATTTTAAGGAATGGCGCGAAAGAAAATGTTCAAAATTTTTTTACCTTTTTATTTTTGTTCCACGGGCTTGGAATTTTTTTTCCAGCTACATCAATACATGGACCAGGTAGCCTGTTCATTCAGCTTCAATTTTGTTTTTTAGTTTTTTCTCTGCGTTGATTACTCGCAGAGATATCCGACTTTGAATAAAAAAAGATCCCATTGTCTTTAACCACTGATATCTCAGCAACCAGTCGGCGTACAGAAATTAATCGGGAAGATTCGGAAACAAGAATGAATTTTCTACAAGATCCTTTCACGAGTATTGAGGAAAAAAATTCTTTTCCACCCTTAACATTCAACTGAAGAAAAGTACAAAATAGTGACTTTTTTCCTCGATTTGGTAAATCGACTGCAGCTTTGTTAATATTGATGGGAAGGCTAATGTTTTGAGGAAAATTTATAGCTGAATGTACTCCTAACCAGGGTTGCAAATAATGCATTACTTTTTGTAATGCATTTGCTATTTCATTAACCATTAACCTTCAATGGTTAATGGAAATTATTTCCATTAATCATAAAAATTTAATGGTTAATGGAAATCATTTTCATTAACCATTAACTTTTAATGATGAATGGAAATTATTTTCATTAACCATTAAATTTAAATGGTTAATGAAAATTATTTTCATTAACCATTAACTTTTAATGATGAATGGAAATTATTTCCATTAACCATTAAATTTTTATGGCTAATGGAAATTATTTCCATTAACCATTAAGTTTTAATGGCTAATGGAAATTATTTCCATTAACCTTTAATGTTAATGACTAATGGAAATTATTTCCATTAACCATCAACATTTAATGATTAATGGGAATTATTTCCACTACACATTAACATTTAATGGTTAGTGGAAATAATTTCCATTAACCATTAAATGTTAATGGTTAATGAAAATAAGTTCCACTAAACATTAACATTTAATGGTTGTATGTGTATGTGAATGAGCTGGAAAATATTTGATACGCCACTTGATATAAATATTGATGAGGTAAGGTGGTTTTGAATAATTGAAAAGTTTAAATCTGTAATTTTTATTTTTATTTTTGTTGCGAATTGGCTTCAGCCAATACTCGCTGCTCGAAATGCTCTCATTTTTATTTGTATTTTTTTTGCGAATTGGCTTTAGCCAATACTCGCTGCTCGAAATGCTCCTCAGTAAGCCTATTAAATTTTGGCATATTTGTCATTGTCGCGTAGCTAAACAGCCTTTCCATTGGAGCAGACGACGGCAATGGTGTGTTGTATTTCAGAAAAGTTTTCCGAATCGTCGGAAACTTTTCCAGCATGTTGAGTTGGGTTTCCTTGCTTTTCAAGTATCGAGTCACTTCTGCCTTTATTTCTCTTTGGGATAACGATGGTTTGAATTCCTCGATGGTCACTGCAGTGGCCCCGAATAGGAGCTGATCCTCTTCATTTTCGATTATCGGATTGGGTGTCTCAGCCGTTGCTTCCAAAGACACCGCCTCTATGAAACGCCGATGTATCAACTTCTGATCAACCTCTCGGAATTGTGCTAGCCAACGCCCTTTGAATTTTGGGTGGGAGAGGGCAGCAATGGCCGCATCGACATTAGGTTCTGAGAAATCGAATAGTTTACGGAATCGCGTGTCGATTCCTTCGATGATGCCTCTGATTAACGGTTTGCAAAATGTAATTTCATCGCTTTTTGATAGTTCGTTAAGTTGGTATTTGACGGACATTAGTGTCGGTAGTAAGGTTCCATAATAACACGTATCGCCTTGCAGATAATCGATGGCGGTCGCGAGTGGAGTCGAGCATCGTATGTACTCCCCCAAATAATTAAATTCGGCGATGATAAACGGTTTTAATAGGTCTCCGATGCTTTCGTTCATCAGTTTCGTTTGGACGGTTAGTAATTGTTTGATGCAGTCATAACTGGAATTCCATCGAGTTATGACTGGCCGTTGAATCGCGATCCCCAACGTGGACTTCAACGTTTCTCGGTTTTTAGGAGAGCGTAACAATTTCCAAAGCGATGAACATTTTTTCAAAACCCTGGAGTGCTTCCGGTTGAGTTGGTCATTTCTAGCTATTGCTTTCGATACATCAGTGGACGCAATAAGATTTAAGGTGTGACTAGCACACCTGCAATGTTTCGGCAGTATCTTGTGGCACTCGTGACTAAATTCGTCTTCGATGTCAATCACATCGTCAGGATTCAAAATCTCTTCGAAAGGGGTGACGTCAAAGGTATCATTGAAGCTTAGATCCTCTTCTTGAACTTCATCATCTTTAAGCAAGAGTAAACCCATATTGTAAGAATAATTCTTCCTTCGCTTCGAATCAACTTTGTTCATTTGCTATTATATATCGATGATAATGATAATGGAAACTTTTGATTAAAAAATTAGATGAGCTGCGGTTATAGCTTTTTAGTAAAGAAGTTTTTTTCAAAAAATTGTTGGCAGTGACCATGATGATTCTATCTGTATCCTTTATCCCTAAAATTAAACAATTTTTTTGTCCAAGTTAACAAAAAAAAAGTTTTTGGAGAGGCGGAATTTTCATATGCATTTTTCACAATATGAAAGAGATTTGATCGTTAAGTTGGGATTTTATTATATTATTTACCTTTGTTCACTTGTAAAAAAATTCAATTTAAAAAAATGCCAAGCAAAGACTTAATAATTTCGTAAAGATCCTCATTTAATTTTCAAGATGAAATGGCTTCCGTTGTCAATAAAAGGTTGTCGAATAAAAAGCATTTTTATGCTTCAGCATCATTAGGTCAAATAGCGATGAAATATTTTTCTTATACAAGGTGTCTAGTAAAATTTTAAATCAAAATTCAAGGACATTCCAAGAACATTTCAAGGACTTCACAGGATTTTTCAAGGACCTAAACGATAAAAAAACCTACATAATGAAACACTTTTTTGAGCTCTTAAAAATGTCGAAATTGCACTTAAAAAAGTAGTTGTACTTTGCCAAGTTTTAGATCGATGCCAAATTATTAAGGTGAAGGATTTAAGGGATCAAAAAAGAATTTACGAAAAATTGATGATTCTTGTAAGCTCCTTGAGTTATTCTATCAAAACGCAAGTACTTTTCAAATTGAAGAATTAATATTGGAAATATTTTGGCTCAATAATTGCGAAATCATGAAAGTTAGCAAAGATTTTTTGAACATAGATGCGTTTCACAAAGCGAGCGAAGGATAAAAGTCGGATTGGTTTATGAAATGTAAAAACTCTCTCGATGAAAAAAGTTTTTTTTTCACCGATGTTAATTCACAGAGGGGACAGAATTATGTCGAATAGGTTCGCTCTAATTTTGCCCATTTTTTGTTCTCACACAAGTAATTTATATTCTATAGAGAGAATCATGGAAAATTCACAATTCAGAATTTATTCCAACAAATGATTTCATCCTGTGAAATTTCTATTTTATTAGGTGAAAAAAGAAATGTACGTGCAGATAAACCACATCAAATTTCTAAAACGACAAAAAGTAAAATATCTTTGGTCTGCTAATTGCAAGTGAAAATTCTCAAATCTAAGATTGTAATTTCGTTTATTTATTTTTTTTTTTTGAAAAATATACTTTTAGGACTAATTATTCGTATTCAGTTTAGCGAGCCATGAGAACAAAAAAATAAGTCGCAGAAAATTCAAGATTCTGTGGATGTGACTTTTGGAAAATTTGCTCGAAAAAAATAAGACGAAAATCAAATGGAATCGTAGAAAAATCATGATTACACACAAAATTCAAGAACATTTCAAGGACTTTTAAAGGACAAACAAAATCCAAGGACAATTCAAGACTTCGAGGACTTTAAGGACGGCTAGACACCCTGTTATAGTAGCAAAATTTATCGGTTCTTGGAGAATTTTCAGAAATAATGTATAAAGAGTGAAATTATTGGATCAAAATATTTTTGGAAACATTAAATTTTCGGCCTTTCTAGGCCTTTAATACCGATTCCATTACAAGATGTTTTTGCTAAAAAGCTATAGACAAGGAATGTAGCGTCTAAGGAAGGATATATTAAATCCGGACTCCGACTTTTCACTTACCTGGTTGAATGTTGTCCGATTCTTCAATACCGAGTTCTTGAAACGCCTTCACAAAATTACTGGCGTTGTCTGTGACCGTCGCTCTTATGGACTCTGGTGTAAGACCGAATGACGTGTGGATATTGTACAGAAGATTCGCAATGGCATCAAATGAATGAGTGCCGGGAAATCTTCTACAGGCAATAGCCGACGACTTCCTCATCAATGTTTCGGGATCAATCTGTACAAGTACGCCAAGAAAGATGGAAAAACATTTTTTTTATCATCATCGTGCAAGAAATTTTAATTCTAGGAAAATATAAAAAAATCCTAATGGTATTTACTGAGTTCAGTACTCATAAATATTCATAAAATATATCGGTTTTCGTAAAATCTATAAACTCTTTCAAAAAATATACCAAAGTTTTTCAAGACAATAAAGGTAAACCCTAATATTAGCTCATCGAAAAAAGTGCACTGTATATGAGTACAATGATGATCAAGTGAATCTAGTACAAATCTGGAAATCATGAAATCCAGGGCTTTCGCCAAAGTAACAGACTGCATACAGTTATTTTTTCGATTATTGTTTAAGAAAACAATAAGTAAAATTAATTTTCTGTTCCATTACACGTATGGTATAAAAAAAGGAGAAGCACCTCAAGAATACTTTATTCGCTTTTTTGGTGTATTACGGAAGTATAGACGAAGTCCTGATGCCTCTAAAACAAGGCAACATGCGACTGACTACAAACTGGGTGTACACGTTATCAGAAATAACAGAATAAAAGGAAAAAGGGAACAAGATATACGTAGCTATCGAAGCAGTACAACGGAGAATTTAGAATTGAGAGAAAAAACCATTTCATGCACAAAACGTTCAATAAGATAAAATAAGTTTATCAATTATGGAACGGCCACTCTAGTGAAAGATTTTTTTTCAACAAAATGTAACAGCCATTAAGACGTTCGAAACGGTAGTTGTTTTGTCTAGCAGTTCAAAGTGTTGAAAAATGTCTGAAAAACGGTTTCTTGGTGTGATTAGTTATACTTGGATGAACAAAATTGCGGGCTCTAGATCAAATGAAAATGAGTCTTTATAGCATCTAATTGGGAGTGTGTAAATCTTTACGAACAGGCTTTCTCCCTTTCTTCCCTGTTTAAACACTGTCTACGTAACGTAACCAGCCATCACCGGAAATACGAATTTAGATATTCAAAACAAACCAGATTTATTGATCAAAGACTTAAAAAAAATTATGGAAGCATGAAGCTAGTTAGAGACCTATGGACCATATAAGTACTTCACCGAGCTCAAAATTGAGTTTTTTTTTGTCGCACGCTACGACGTTGAGTGGAGGCCCGAAAAAATTGGGTCATTTGCAAAAATTTGACAGGACTAAAAGTTGTGATAATGAAATAAAAAAATAGTTGAAAATATATCATTACATAAAAAATATAAATTCATTTACCCAGCTAACTGTAACGCCCAGAAACTGGCGCGCTCCTGCAGTCCACACGTCAGCTGTGGTACAAACAAAGCCACCTTTAGTCATCAAAAGTCTCAATTGCTCTCGAATTTCATTCATGGTCTCAGATAAACTTGTCTCGACTCTCTTGCCCAATGTGTAGCGAGTCATATGTTTAATGCCGGAATCGCTTTTTTTTATCTCGAGATCTGTGAATTAGATAAATGATTTTTTAAATGTGAATGTATGAATATTTAGGCGCCCACAATGAAACTTGCAGAAAAAATATTGAAAGAAAAAATATACACTATCAGTCAAAAGTATGGGACACAGGTCGAAATTTCTAGACGCACTGGAAGTTAGATTACTCCGTCAAAATAAGCGATATCACAATTTAGCAAGCAGGGCTTTGAAGGAAATACATTCAGGTTTATTTTGCACTTTTTAAATATTTTTTTCATTGTATTTTGGGTGCAGTATGTACTTTTGAACGTGGCCGGTTTTTGCTTTTTTCGACCCTTGAAAATTAGGTACATAGTTTGTGGCAAATTTTCCAACGATTTTCTTCACGGAAAACGTAAAAAAAAAGCAGTAGCAATAAACTGACATTTTTTTCCGCTCCAACAAATATCAATAGGCTTAAAGATTTAGTCGGCCGATTAGGAGTTTGTGATGAAAAAGTGAGCAAAGAATACCTCAATAAATTGGACGAAAAAAATCGAAAACATTGGTAAAAATGTCAGTGTATTCTAAGTTGATAATTACAACTTTTTCCCCTCTTGTTACTTTGTCTGAAGCCTGGTAGTTCCGGAGATACGACAACTGATTGTTTCGACGATTCTTGAAGTTTCGACAAAGGAGGGTTTAAAAAAAATTTCAAACAGAAGTTTCGAAAAAATCCTAATGATTCGAGAATTAGAAAATACGATTTTTCTCTTTTAATTTCGTCTGACACCTTATAATTCTCGAATTAAGCTACCTACACTTATGAGAGTTGCGACTGAAAGTGATAAAATAAAAAAGATGCCTGTAAAAAATTCGGGAAAAATTTTAGTGAATACAAGATGATTGCATGCATATTGTTACCATCTTGACAATTTTATTGAAATATTATTATTATTATATTTTTTTAGTTACGCCGCACTTTCTAAAAAATGTATTATTTGGGAAAAAATGAAATAATTTTGCGAAAAAAAAATTGCACACAACTTTAAAAAAAAAGTAATTAAAGCTACTGCTTCTCTTTTTAGGTTTTTCATAGGGAAAACTATTGTAAAAATTTGCGACCCGCTATGCGTCTAATTTTCAACGGCCGAAAAACAGCCACGTTCAAAAGAACATACCGGACGCAAAAAAAAAACGAAAAGCGCAAAACAAAGCTGAATATATCTCCTTCGAAGCCCTGTTCGCGAAATTTCAATATCGCTTCTTTTGACTGAGCAATCTAGCTTCCAGTGCGTCTAGAGATTTCGACAGTCGTTCCCATACTTTTGGCCGGTAGTATATGACTACCGGAAAATCGTTTAATTCTCAAATAATAATATTTCATTACTTACCATCGAACATTTTTCGAAATCCCGGATCTTCCACAACTCGGAATGGCAGCATGAATTTTAAAACGAAATCGGTGATGTTTGCTTCGAATTTTTCTTGATTGAAACGACACGACCACCGTTTTCTATCGATGGTCAAATTACCTCGATTTTTACGTTTGAGTTTCGCGTGCTCTTTATATCGCTGGTGATCGTCTGGATGCATTCTCTGAAAAAATAAGTCAAATATATGATTTTTTTTTGAATTTTTATCATTATTATTCAAGTTGTTTTTAAAGTTGAAACTGAAAATCTGTAATGGCTGAACGGGGTCGGTAGTGCAGTGATGGTCCAGAGATGAAGCGAATAAAATGATGAGCCGCGAGTATGATTCAAACCCGCGGCACTCGGATTGTTAACCGAGGTGCACTACAACTGCTCTATGGTCATTTTAGTTGCTTCGCGTCCTTTATGCAGATCTAAATGCTGGACCGTTACCAATCATACGATGTATGTACTATCCAAGATATCTTTTTGGAGATAATCATTCCTAAAAAGCGACAAAGAGCGACGATAAGGAGAATCTTCAAAAGGGAATATGTCCATAAGGATGTTCTTCCGATGAATCGGGGATTTATTGTATAAACTGAAAGAATTGTCCTACATTTTTGTCAAGCACGAAATGAATTCTCGGTATATATTAGAAAATTGAATAATAGTTAAAAGAATGGGCTAAAAGGTTGATCAAACTTTGAAAAAATAATTACTTCAGGCACGAGCCAATTTTTGTAAATAATTCCAGGAACTATCTTTCTATCTAATTATACCTTTAACGTAGTAGTCTCGCTACAGTCATGTTCAAAACTTAACTTCGCGCTTCATTTCCGAAAACTTGTATATAACTTGCGGAATGATCTAATAATGTTGACTGTTATATCTTATAGGAATATAAAAACATATAGGTTTTTGAGACAAATGTCCAATATGGAGCTCAGATATTGAGAAATGACCACATATATGCATGATACAAAGAACTTAAACTTTACATTGCTGCATCTCCGAAACTCAATAGCCAACATTTTTTATTTTTCAGACAAACTTCGATGTACATTCTTCTGTAATTAAGGGGAAAAAATGTGTAGAAAAGTTTCGGAGTTATGCCGTGAAGTTTGGTTGATTGGAAAAAAAAAAATATATTTTTTCACTGAAAGACCGTTATTTTTACGTTTTATCGGACCTTCGTCTCTTTTTTTAGCGTTTCTGCTATTTGATTTCAACTCATTCATGTTATCATCGGAAAACGAAGAGAATCGTTTAAATTGCACTCTGTTATCGCATACGAGGAACATTTTATACAAAAAAAACATTGGGATATTGAGTTACCTCACCACGGAGTCTACATCCGGAAAAATTAATTGTGGGAGTCTAGGATTAATACTATTGAAATTTTGCACGCAGTTTCATAATAGAGTGCTCTGAGTTTTCCCTCGAAATTTGCAACAAATCTGTACAAAAACATTTTGGCCAGACTACACCGTCAAGTGTTCAAGACTGCGGAAAAAGTTTTACAAAATTAAAAAATGCGAACGCCTTAAGTCACGAAATTTTTTGTCATATAATTGCGGCATCTATCAACAAGGAATAATAGTATCTATAGGAAAATTTTCCCTTTTTCGAGGATATACGTCATATACTCGAGGGATGTCCTTTTTTGCGAGCATAAAATACATTTTCGGTGTATCTTAGAAAATTATAAAAGTGTTTGACCATTTAAGATTGAAAAATTGGCAAGAATTCGACATAATTTTGAAAACAGAACGCAACAGTCAAGTGAGAGTTGAAATCAGTATGATCATAAAATAAAGGTAATGAGTCCCGAGAAATTTTTATTTACTTACCCTGAGATGGGACGTGAAGTTTGATGTTGATCAAAATGATGCAGAAAACAAGCTTCGACCAGGACACAAATTGCAGTATGCAAAAAGTGTTCCTGATGTTAAACTGGATTTCTCCTCGTCGATTGAGAAGAATTTCCCATCCAGTAAAGGCATTTCTTGGAATTCTACTATAACATCGCTGTCAACATTCTCTCCCTCATGAGTATTATCTGAGTCGCTCTTAGAATTGTCACCTGCAGCCAAATCAATGTTTCTCCGGTGAGTCTGGTCCATCGATGACCCAGGGTCTGTAATAATTATTTTAATAGTACTCGAATAAAAAAATCTGTCCTGGCTGATTAAAACTGTTGGAATGCAACAAAAATTATTTTTGTACTTATTAGTGTGACGCTCCTGCAGTTGGATATGCATAATAAGACGCGAAGCAAATAAGATAGCAGCATCATTTTATTCGCTTCATCGTCTCTGGACCGTCACTGCATCACCCACCCCACTCAGCTGCCTCATTAGCTATTTAATTTTTTAATTCGTCCCAATTTTTCTTGCTGATTTAGTTTTTGTTCTCGAAGTGAAAATTGTTTAATTATTGTAGCCACCCTATATATGAATTTTAGGGTCAACTAAAGGAAAAATATATATTTCATGATGTTCCAATAACGAAAACTTCAACATCATCGAGCATGGTTTTTGAAATTTACATACCTCCTAGACTACGGACATCAACGACCCTGGTTATTGATACTTGGCTCAGTGATTCTCCAAGTTCGCCCAAGTCCTCATTTCCGTCCTCATTGTTCAAACTTCTTTTTTTTTCAGGGGCGGAATATCATTATCAGCCCTGTACAAAAATATTATTTAAATATCAATGATTAATGATTTTTTTCTAAAGTTCTGTAATATGAAACAAAATGAAATTGGGGTTAATATCCAGCCTTGGCCATAAGTGATAGGCACGTTGAACACTTTCTACCCAGTCACAAAATCAAATATGTCGATCAAAAAAAAATCGTTAACTAATTAATCAGGGATAAATCCAGCTTTATTTTGTCTTTTTTCGTGTTATTTATGCAAATTTTTAGCACCTGGTACGTAACTTAAAAAATGTCGGTTTTTTTCGATTTTCTCACTTTGCGAAATACGGAGCTGAAGTTTTAAAAATTCGCCGTCATATTTTTCTATACAAAAAACCATAAAAGGGACATCCTCAGCTTCACTTTCGTTATTGAACAAAAATTTTGTTATTTTTTCGCAGATGTAGTCTATTTTTTTCGGAAAAAGATATCCAACAAAACGATGTCGAGTAGCGCAATCCGATAACTCGAATTTTCTTAAATTTTCGATTGCTGCCTAGAAATAGTGATACGCAAGAATTTCAAAAAAAAAACTTGAAAAATATGAATAGAAATCCGAGACTTCGAGAAGTACGTTCACGTTTATTAGAAAATTATTTATACTACTGAGACAATATTCATTTGTACTTACATATTTATTAAGGGAAAAGTCAATCCACGCTTTTACGAATCCCAAATAAAGTGATGCGACGCCTTTTTTTTCTCCAATTCTTCTTATTCACAATTTTGTCAGGCACTTTTTGTTTTTCTACACTCACGTACAAGCCGAACTGCGCAATGCCTTTTGCCCGACGCTCGTATGACCTTCACATTCATGCTCGAGCGCGCAGAGAAGTGTTGTGCCCACTGACAATGAGATGTATACATACTGGAGGGTGTACAGGCTCCCCAGTCCGGTGCGAGAGAGATAGCATAATGGAGGTGATGCTGTCTAGCGCTGAGATTGACGAAGATGGCTTCACCTTCATTCGCAGTCTATCTCTCTTCAAAAGCAGTCTATCTCACAATGACTCCCCGCTTACGCATTTTGATAGGTAGTACACTCTCCAGTATGTATATACTTAGTGGTTGTGCCGGATTGGCTCCACAACAACCAGTGATAACAACTGGTCTTAATTTTGTTCCCAAAGTTTTTTGTAAAATCCCTTAAAAGCAAACTAGAATACCCTAGCAATAACTGCAAATACGAACTTACTTGTATGATAAAATATTTAATCAATTTACAGTTTTATTTCCTAAATAATATTTTATTGCTTACCATAATCGATTCATTAAGGGGTCCCTTGGAAGCACAAAAAAATCGATTTTTTTAATTTAACTTTTATATTCTTGTATGACTTTTGCATTCATTTTTGAAGCGATAAGTCGAAATTTTCGAAAATTAAGTTACGGGCCAAAATGTAAAAAGTGCTACAGGATGTCGCGCTCACAGCGCTCAAAGCGTTTAAGACGAATGCAGCAAGACAAATGCAGGGATAAGCCGCATTCGTTTTGGACGCTTACGCGCTTTCAGTACCTATGTATAAATAGACATTTACATATAAAATGCTACAAGATGTTGCGCTCACAAGCGCTTAAGCTTCCAAATCGCATGAATAGTCTCGTGCGAAAGCCTCGGCGAGAGCTTACGATACAACTAGTATCAGGCTTCAGCTAATTCAAGCATTCTGATTGGTTCATACATTACATCAAGCCAATCAGAACGCTTGAATAAAATGAAAGTTGAGTAGTAGTCGAAAAAATGAAAAAAATTGGTCGTGCTGCTTGTAGCTCACCCGCTGATCTCACCTGTCATGATAGTTTCGTCCGTGCTTTTGGTTGGGCGTGATTTATTGTTTATTTGTGAATTTCTGATGTGTTTGTTAATGAATATCACTGGAATATTTCAGTGGTGAATATTTTCGAAAAGTATATACGAGCGAGAATGAATGTGTTTTCTGAAAATATATTCATTTACCAATTCATCCGCTCAATGAAAAAATTTTTTTTTGTCTTCATGCAAAGGATATAGCAAGGAAAGTGACATTTCATTTTCTTGCAATAAATTTGAAACTATTGTACTGCATTTGTCTTATTCTCTCGCTGCTATCGATTTTGGAAAGTGATTTCGGAAAGTTTCACTTCTATTGCGTGCGAATCGCACACGTTTGGTTTTTTTGCATTTTTTTATTTATGTAAAAAAAAATTAAATGATATATAAAAATTAGAAATTGTGATGAAAAAATTGTTTTCGATGTGAAAAAGTTTGATGTACATATTTCGTTCTGCAGGAAAAATTCATTCAGCAGCTGCAGAGGAGTCGGGGAAAAAAAGT
Organism: Alloplasta piceator; assembly: GCA_946863875.1. NCBI lineage: Eukaryota > Metazoa > Arthropoda > Insecta > Hymenoptera > Ichneumonidae > Alloplasta > Alloplasta piceator. The sequence goes on along the minus strand of OX333077.1, from coordinate 32,940,158 downwards.
TGCTACATCAACAACTTTGCAAAGCCTTCCCCGAAACCTGGTTCTTCGAAAAGTCTGTGCGTGATTCAGAAAAGACCGGTCAACGGATCGAGTTCTAATTATAGTCTTATTTTATTCGCAACAAATTCCCATGAGGGATCAGTGCGGCACATTTTTGTTTTAGATTAATTGAAGTGTGAATTTTAAGGCTGACTTTTATCGGAGAAGCAAAATTAAGTGAACAATTATAAAATTGTTCCATCCCTTTGAAATGGAAGCCTTAAAACAAATGTGCTGCACTCATCCCCGATAGCAATTCGTTGTGAACAAAATGAGACTAGTTAGACCTCGATCCGTTGGCCGGTCTGTTCTGAATCACGCGCAGACTGAAAAAACTCAAAAAGCTCCACATCAGGGTGACGATGGACCTTAAGGGTTTTCTTATGAGGTGAAAGAAACCTTGAAGAGCAAAGAAGATTATAATCTAGCGGTTATATTTATACCCAGAGTTGGAACAGAGATCTTAATGAAAAAGAAATGCATTAATTATTACTTTTTTAATGGCTAATGGAAATAATTTCCATTAATCATTAAATGTTAATGGTCAATGGGAATTATTTTCGTTAACCATTAACAATTAATGGTTAATGGAAATTATTTCCACACTTAATGGTTAATGGAAATTATTTCCATTAACCATTAATTTTTGATGGTTAATGGAAATTATTCCCACATTTAATGGTTAATGGAACTTATTTTCATTAACCATTAATATTTAATGGTTATTGGAAATTATTTCCATTCACCATTAAGTTTTAATGATTAATGAAAATAATTTCCATTAACCATTAACATTTAATGGCTAATGTAAATCATTTTCATTAACCATTAACTTTTAATGGTTAATGAAAATTATTTTCACTAAGCATTAAATTTTAATGGTTAATGGAAATGATTTCGATTAGCCATTAAATTTTAATGGTTAATGAAAATAATTTCCATTCACTATTAAAAGTTAATGGTTAATGAAAATGATTTACATTAACCATTAAATGTTAATTGTTCATGAAAATAATTTCCATTAATCATAAAAATTTAATGGTTAATGAAAATCATTTTCATTAACCATTAACTTTTAATGGTTAATGAAAATTATTTTCATTAGCCATTAAAAAAGTAATGATTAATGCATTAATTTTTCATTAAAAATTTCGCAACCCTGCTCCTAACAACCCTGTCAATTTGCAGATTGATCCATTGAACGGTTCTTCCGGACCGATTGATCGAAATTTCCAAAAAAATTGAAGGAGCAAGATTTTTGTTTCTGAAAATCGGGTAATCTTCTTAATAATGGAAAAATTAATTTCTCATCGAATTTTTCTACAATTTTGTATCCGTTACCGGCTAAATATTTAAAAAAAAACGAAAAAAAATGAAATTTTTTTTTCAATTTTTCAATTTTTTTCCAAATTTCCAAACACATTCTTCAGAGAATGAGTTTGTAGTCATCAAATACTGTAGAACTGACGAACCACGGGGTCTCATTTCTCTTGAAGAATCACACACACACACATTTTTTAGAGGATGAGTTTGGAGTCATTGAATACTGTGGAACTGACGAACCACGGGGTCTCATTTCTCTTAAGGGCGGGGTAAAGTTAATTCGGCGAAAAAAAGCATGTTTTTAAGATTTTTTTCTTTTTGCGTAACGGATAGTGTTCGCTTATTGAAAAATTTACATATAATAAAGGAACATTGGAACAACATTCTCCTAAATTTCCATTGCAAAATATTCAAAATTGAGCGAGTGAAAATTAAATCCCGGAGGCGCCTCGAAAAAAAGTTGGTTTGTACACCATAACTCGCAACAGAATCATCTGAAACAAAAAATTAAAAATGCATTTGTTAAAGGAGATGTTTCTCGAGGTAATGACGGGAGGATTTTTTTTCGATTTTTCGATTTTTCGTAGCACTCGAGAGCCAAGAACCCGATTTTCGCTTAAAAAAATCGGCTAATTTGTTGTTGAAAAGTTAGTAATTATTAAAAAAAAACAAAAAAGCTCTCGACAATACCTGGTGAATTATGTGAAGAAGTACTGTGCAAAATTTCAAAGCGATTGATCCAGTAGAATTTGAGTTATCGTGCACACGGACTTCAAATATGAAGAGTCTCAGAAAAACGGTTTGAAAAACGCAGAAGAGTTTGGTCGCTTAGCGCTCATCGCACATAAGTTTGAGGACACTTCTCGATTGCATAAAAATCTGAGGAAATTCATGCATATTAAAGGTACTCAAAAGATTAATTTTGCATAATAATAATTCTAAAATGTTATTAACAAAATGATGAAAAAAGAAATTAGTCAACAAATTTCCCCGCAACCCAATTTTTTTTCGTGATTCGTTCATTTTTCTGAATACGTATGAATTTTTTCAGATTTTTCAATTATCTTTGAATTTTTAGAAATTTAAAATAAAACTCGATAATTTTCTTATACTCACTCAAAGTCGTCGATGCCAGGTCCGTGGAGCAGCTGCCTCGCAGCTGCCGCCCAGGTATAAAACCCGGCATGGAGCAATAGACGCTCAAATACTCATAACTTCGTCAATTTTACTCCGATCGACTTGAAATTTTAACACAATATTGTTGAGATATTATGCATTCATTAAAAAAAAATATAAATATAAATAAAAATTTGAATACTTTACCCCGCCCTTAAAGAGCCATACACACACACACACACACACACACACACACACACACACACGTGCGTGAGCGCAAAAGAAGCGTTAATCCGACCGTGCAACCTCCACGTGGTACGCTTTGGATAACGCAAATACCGGCGGTTGATAAGCAACAATCCAAATTTTCGCAAGAACATTCAAATTCAACCAATACGGATACAGAATTGTAAAAAAGTCAAAGAAAAATTAATTTACCCATTTTTAAGAAGATAACTCGATGTTTCGAAACAAAAACCTTGTTCTTTTCATTTTTTTGGAAATTTTAATCAAGAATTTGAAAAAAAAATTTGGAAAAAAAATTGGAAAAATTAAAAAAAAAAAATGAAAATTATTTTTTTTTTAATTTTTAAATAAACAAAATTGTATGAAAAGTCAATAAGAAATTAATTTTTCCATTTTTAAGAAGATTACCCGATCTTTAGAAACAAAAATCTTGCTCCTTCAATTTTTTTGGAAATTTCGATCAATCGGTCTGGAAGAACCGTTCAATGGATCGATCTGCAAATTGACAGGGTTATTGAGGGTACATTCAGCTGTCAATTTTCCTTAAAACATTAGCCTTCCCATAAATATTAGCAAAGCTGCAGTCGGTTTACCAAATCGAGGAAAAAAGTTACTTTTTTGTACTTTTCTCAGTTGAATGTTAAGGGTGAAAACAAAAATTTTGCCTCAATACTCTTGAGAGGATCTTGTAGAAAATTTATTCTAGTTTCCGAATCTGCCCAATTTATTTCCGTACGCCTACTGGTTGCTGAGATATCAGTGGTTAAATACAAAAAGATCTTTTTTCATTCAAAGTCGGATATCTCTGCGAGAAATCAACGCAGATAAAAAACTAAAAAACGAAATTAAAGCTGGATAAACAGGCTACCTGGTCCATATATTGGTGTAGCTGGAAGAAAAATTCCAAGCCCGTGGAACAAAAATAAAAAGGTAAAAAAATGTTGATCATTTTCTTTCGCGCCATTCCTTCAAATTTCGTAAGAAGCGTAGATCCTACAAACTTTTGACTAAAAGATTTGAAAACTAGAATGTCAGAGCTTCAAAATGCTTTATTTATGACCTCGATCCGATCATTTTTCACTGAAATACAGCCTGTTGAAAATCACCGAAAAATTTGGAAATTTTTCTTGCTCCTTTAATTTTTGCGAGGAGTGTATTTGTAAGTATGGTAAATATCCTAGAGGACATCCATCGGTATATGTCGGTGATGAACGTATGGAGTTGACAGGGCCCGACAATACCGACCTTTCGCGTATCGAGAGCCTCGTCAAATGTACGATACTTCCGCCGCAAAATCTTTATCACCCCGTGTTACCGGTACGCATGCACCAGCGCTTGTTATTTGGGTTGTGTCGTAGTTGCTGCGAAATAATGAATCAAGAAGATTGTCCTCATGCAGACCCTGCAGAGCGTTCATTGAGCGGCACCTGGGTGGCAGATGAGCTGCGAAAAGTCATCATGTGCGGCTACAGAGTATCAAGCGTAAGCGAAATTGTGCAGTATAAGATAACGCAGTACAACCGTGATACGCAGGAGGGAGGCCTTTTCCTCGAATATATAAATACTTTTCTCAAAATCAGACTAGAAGCGAGTTGATGGCCCGAGAATTGCCTAGAATACGAGACTGCACAAGACCGTTATTGAGCTTCTTTTAAGACTTATGAAGGAGTTGAGTTAAACCGCGCCGTAATAGCGAAAAATCCGGGGTTACGCTCTGTAGCTAAAATGTGTCTCAATTCGTTTTGGGACGAATTTGGACAACGCGAAAATTTACCACATACCGTAATAGTATCGACGCGCAAAAAGCTCATGGAGCTGCTAAGCAGTCTCAAGCACGAAATCACCGGAATGTTGCCTGTTAATAACCGAGTGCTATGTGTTAATTACAGGAAAATTGACGATGCTGTTATACCATCCAGTATAGCAAATACCATAATAGCTGCATACACTACAGCCCAGGCTCGCTTGAAGCTTTATAGCTATCTGGAGCTGTTGGGCGAGCGTGCTCTGTACTGCGACGCAGACTTCATTATTTACATAACAAAAAGCGACCCTCAAGAGTATGAGCCACCAACGGGTCAGCTCCTAGGGGACCTAAACGACGAGTTGAGCCATCACGGCGAGGGCAGTTATCTTAAATCTTTCATAGTTAATACCCCCCGTGGTGTGGAAAGCGAGGTTTGTAAAGTTAAAGGCATCACGCTTAATTATGCAAACTGCTCACTAATAAATTACGAGTCAATACGCTCCTGTATAATGGGGGAAAAAAAGAAGCCAACCGTACTACGATATTCTTCAATTCGGCAAACAGCATTCCATTAGGTTGTTACGCGTCCTGAAAAAAAATCATGTAGACCATTGAGTGTCAAGCGGAGACGTAATAGCGAATACGGCTCGCTCCCTTACGGCTACAAAGATTAACTTGCGGCTGTAAAATATTTGTTATTGCTGTAAAATATTTATGCTTACTGTATAATAAAAAATGTTATACATGTATCGACTGCTCGAATTCTTTATCTTGCACTGCTATATAGAAAATTTGATCATTCGTACAGATGGATACGTGGTGGAAACATCCCTGGACCTCGATGATCTGTGGTCCCACAGGTTGCGGTAAAACGTACTTTGTCGAAAAGTTTTTAAAGTATATTTCGTATATGAACAGTGAGCCATTCGAGAGAATAATTTTCTACTATTCCGAGTGGCAGTCCGCAAATGCCAAGTATAGTACGTCCAGGGGTGTGACACTCAATGTTAAAGGAGCGTCGCTTATTTGACACGCTTCTGATTGGTCGGGGTATGCTGGAGTTGCTGACCTCAGGACATGAAACTCGAACTACGGTATGCGGTGCTAATGGTGGTAGCATTGCTGAATTTTCGTCGGCAAAGTAGAGAGCTTGCTTATCTATAATCGATCTTTCATATGCGTTACCCAGTGCGAATCTTTTACGTTCTTGCCCCGCTATTATTAATAGTTTAGTTTATTAATTATAATGAATGGATCTTGCTGTTTTTTAAAATCGGTTTTATTGATTTCATAACTTTGAAATAACATATTATATAACTTGATCAATGAAATACGATTCACAGCTGTACCATTTACATTTGTACACATTGTGTATTTATTTCTTATACAGAAATACGAATTGAAGATCTAATTCTATAACATTTTGCGCGGTAAGAAATTACGGAATGATAACTGAAACTTGTACATTTTAATGAAGTAGTCAATGAATATCCTTATAATTATTATTCCGAGTACACTATTGTTCCCCAGTTAAATATTTTATAATGACTATGCTATTTAGACAGAACAGAAAATAAATCTGTACAAAATTCCTTGCTCATATGGCAATTTTTTAACATTTATTCATTCGGTGATTAATTGTAAGAACAAAACATATAAGATATTATAATTTCCGAAACTTGATCTACATATGGCAATACAATAACTCTATTCTTTGCTTTTCTATTTGTAAATATCTGCATTCATAAATATCTCCACGCTGAAATATCTCTAGTCTTAAATATCTTTATTCAAATATCTCTATTCTTCTGTCCTGAATAACCTTATTATGAAATGTCAAAAATTTGATCAGTAATCTTTTTTACATACTATTTACGAATCGAATTAAATTTGTGGCATTTCATAACAAAGTTATTCAGGAGTAGACAGAAGAATAGAGATATTCAAGAGCAGAGATATTTATCCGAATAGACTTATTTAAGAATATAAATTGAAGAATATGTAGAGATGTTTACGAATAAGAAAGTAAAGAATAGAGTTGTTGTAAATTGCCCTATATATTAAAGACTAATTGCTAACAATCTATTAATATACAATTTTCAATTTAATGTACAACAAAATACAAATCGTGTCGCTTACAATTGCATGTATTAGTAGACTAATTGAAAAAGAGCGACTATTTTTTGTTTTTCGAAATAACCTATTACTTTCGGGCAAGTGAAAAAATATGCCTGTCAAAAGCAGAGCTCTTCATATTAATATTTCGATTCAAGGTTCAAGTTGAATTTAGAATAACTTACACTTTTTTTTAAGTTTCCGGCAAAATGTTGAAACTGAATTATTACTAAATATCGTAGAATCTTTGTGAAAGAAGAAGTTTAAATTGCATTAACATAAATAACCAAATTTAATATTAGACCGTAAATAACTTTCGAAGGAGTGAGTTTATCGAAAAATCATAAGACACATATCTAAATATTAATATTAAGCTCTGCTTTTAACGGGCATTTTTTTCACCTCCCCGAAAATATTTAATCGGGTAGTTCGCAAAACAAAAGATAGTCACTTTTGTGAATCAGTCTAATGTATTACAAAAAATACAATACTGAATCATATTTTTTGTTCCATTACAGTCCCTGGTTGATTGTTTCATCTATCATTGTCAGACACCACTTTCTGCATCGTCTCTCTCTTATTAAGTGAAATTTACTCGCCGCCCGACAGATAACGCTACTGTCGCGCAGTGCTACCACCATTACCAACGACATTGTATGTTTTTTTTTTCTGAGGTTGCAGCTCATGACATACCCTTCAGGATTTGGTCAAATAAGAAACTCGATTTAACCCGAAGTGTCATACCCCTGCTCTCAGGTTTCTCTCTGGCCCTGATTCCGCCGTTTCGCTGTCAAGCAGTTTTTCTGCTTCAAGTTTCATATTTTGAAAATTAACTTGTTACTCGACACCTTCATTTGAGTCGCGTTCTGGAACGTTTGTCAACAACGATTTTTCCTACGATTTTTCGTCATTCATTTTTTTCAGAAAGTTTTGCATCAAAATTCACGTCATTCGGCTATCACAATTTTAATTCTGTCACGGCTTTACTCTAACGTTTCGATCGAAATTTAACCTAACTATTTGGAACAAAATTGACGTTCTTTTTAACAAAAATTTCATTTTTTTTTCAAAATTAAGTTTTGTGTAGAATATTTTAACTTAAATGCCTCCAAGAAGAGTTCACCATTTGGCGAAATTTCCGATGTATGATAGGATAGTGAGGATAATTTTATCAAATCTTTTACAAAGTTTGGCAACAGGAAAACCATTATCCATGGATGATGTAAGAGCCATTGCGACAGCTGTATTCGGGATCGCACACACACTAGCACAATTAAACAGATTGCGCCTCTTCATTCGTGATAATAAATTGCTCATCATAGAAGCAGCTGAAAGTGAGTAATTTGCATATATGGTAATTTGTCAATATTTGATTTCGGCTTTATCCCGATCCCCTTTGATTTGACTGCCGCTTTGTTTTCCTTTTCCGACCCATTGGAAACATTTTTCGGGAAATTTTCAAATTTTTTTATCCAATCCAAAAGAAAAGGCTTTTTTTTAAATAAAAGTTAATTTTTTTAAACTTCAAAAAAAAATTAGCAGTGATAATTGTAGATATTTTTTTTTTTCAAAAAGTGAAAAAAAAAGAAATAAAATTTCACCCACTTCAGTTTCGGCGGCATTCTTTCAGGTTTATAAATTGTTTTTTCTATAGAAATAGACGCCAATCCTGACGAAATCGCAATCCACCCTACAGACCTTCAGTGGGGAAATTTTATTACAACCATTGCGGACAGCTTACGGCCATACACGGATATCGTTCAAGAACCACCGCATTTTGTTTCAACAGAAGTATGCCAGAGAATTATAGAACAGTCAAACTTCAACATCAGTGTCATCCGATTACAGCACTTCATTCGCCGTAATCGCTTAAAATTATTAGCACGCGCCGAAGAAATCGAAGTAAAAATCTCTCAATTTTTAAAATATATATGGGATTGGCAATATCGATATTCTAATCAGCGATACCACTATAGTTAGTTACTAAATATTCTAGTAATTAGTATTATTCGAGTTCTAAACGACTCAATATCTAATCAATTATCAATTTTTGAGTCACTAATTACTAAATAATCAAGTAATTAGCAACGATTATATCGATAATGATTAATTATCAGAACGAATTGAAAATGCGGCGGTAGAAAGGGACGACGACCAAGAGGACGAGGGTGACCCGGTTCCACTTGAAGCGGAGGCGGCAGCAGTCTGCAACTGTGACAGCTTACAAATTGAGCCAAGTAACCCTCGAAAAAGATCGAGAAAGCCCGTGGAACACTTCCAATCCTATTCACAAGTGATCCGGGTCCGGCGACCATGCAAAAGAAAAAAAATTACGTAGCAGTAAGAAAAGGAATGTGAAATTACAGGGCTTAAAGGAATAGCTTAAAAAAGGTTCTTAGAGCCCGCCGTTTGCTGGATCTCTCTTTTTTCCATCTTCAACAAGAATCACTTTTCGTTTCTTTTGAGAGTTTTTTCTGAAAGTATCTTAGAGCCCGTGGTATAAAAACGGACTCCGTTTTATCAATTATCCGTTTTACGATCGTCTCGTCCGAAAAATGAATGCAAAATACTTTAAAATTTTTGAATCCGCGGAGTACTTACAGGCGGATATACTCGACGACATTGTGAATATGGTATATCTTATGCCACAGCCACGCAGAGATGTTCACGAATTACGGCTTTTTTTACATGATCATAAAATTGATATCGTAAATGGAATCTATCGTGCGTAATTTTTTACTTTTCCGCTTTTCCCTGTGTTGCGTACCGGGTTGATTTCTAAGACGTTCGTTGAATAATTTGGGATTCGTTGCTCGATTAATTGAATCGGTATTTCAATTTTGTTGTGCGTCGAATGATCGTTTATTTGCGATCATTATTGCTTAGAATAGAAATGATCGCAAATAAACGATCATTCGACGCACAACAAAATAGAAATACCGATTCAATTAATGAAAATTTATCAGTTATAAATTTGAATTAATTTTAAGTGGAAATTATTCGTTTGCGGAAAAAGGGGCGAGATAAAACACCCTACATTATGAATAAATCAAATTACGTTATTCATTCTTTCATTCATTTTAATTGTTTCATACCAATTGTTTATTAAAAGAGCTGGCGAGAAATCCGCTTGAAATAATCTTCCACCCATCGGACCAACAACAGGATCAGTTTATGTCGGTGGTGGTTAATTGCGTAGGATCTAATGGGAAAATATTTCTCGAACCGCATTTACCATTAGGAATATGCAAAAGCATTGCCCGTGTAACCGGATATCGTATCCACCCAAAAAAATTACGACAATTTATTCGACAGAACTCATCGAAATTATTTGTATTGACTGCAAAACAAGTAAGAATCCCTCAATTTTGTTTTCTCATAAGGGAAGCTTTGTTTTCATAAAAAATAAAATTTCGAGATTTTTATGTTAATGTGTTCAAAATATCCTAAAACATCGAGAAATCATATTTAAATAAAAATTCCGGATGGATATGTGTGTGTACCCTGAGTTTTACTTGTAAATAATTAATAACTCGAGAACGCTTCGAGATATCGAGTTAAAATTTGGCACACTTGTCGAGCACGAATTGAATAGAAAGTATTCGGTGAGTTCGTTTTTAACCGGAAAAATTGAAAGTGGTAATTATCTAAAAAACTTGATTTTATTCGAAAAATAAAATTTTTGGGATGATTACCACTTTCAATGTTTGTTTTTATTAATTTTCTTCCATTTTGGAGATTCTTTGAACACTCAAATTTTTTCAGTGGTGTTTCTTTTATTTATATTTTCTTTCAAATGAAAAAAATATTTGTAACCCCCATCACCAAACTTTCAGAGAATTTCCAGACCTGTATGCACGACCGTGTTTCTCATAATACCATGCTGAAAATATTTGAGGATGTTCAGAGAACTTTCAAATTAAAATAAAATGAAAGTGATAATTTTCAAAGAAATTAAAAGGAGAAAAGAAAGAAAATGTGATTCTTGTTAGAGATGGAAAGAATAGCGATCCAGCAAAGTTTCATTAGCTCACGAGCATTATTTATATATTTTTTTTATTTTTGAATTTTCATACGAACCCTTCCATCGGATCGACTTTTTCTGCGAATTCTAGTTTTGCAGTAAAAATGATCGTCGATTTATTTTTCACAGAAATTCGCAGTTTTTATCCGATTGAAATTTTACATTTTCAAACAATGCAATTATTGTTTTTTTTTGTGTGTGTAAAAACCGATAAAAACCCAGGTTTTCTTGAATATTAGGATGTCCATATCGACAACCCATGATAATTTGTTTAATATTATTTGTATAATAATATTCACATTTTAGAAGGATTTAAGAGTGTCCAATTTTTTTATAATTTCCGAAGCCATTCAACTTGTTGAAAACTGTACGTGCACGTGGATTCATATTTTTCTCAACCTCTCATGTGCGTTGTGCCCGCGGTGCTCGTGTCTAATAAATATTGTTTCGAAAAATAAATGTATTGATTATGACGAAGTGTTGCGTACGTCAGTGTCAAAAAAATGTTAATTTTGAATTGTTATTTAAAAATGGAATTTGAATTTGCGCTCGCAAAAGATCCAAGAACATTTGCGCCATCTACGCCGAGTTTGCCGAATATGGACCCTAATTATTGAGGGTCTTCACTGGGGCAATGGCGTAGTTGAGGGCAGCACTGTTGCTGGTGTCACAGAAGCGGGGAGATTCAATTATCAAATTTACTTTTAAAAATTAGATAGCATATACATTAATAAATTTGTTATCAATTCACTAGTTTCTCTTCTTAATAGAAAATTTACGCATTGTCATATTATTAACAACATAAATATATTGTAATTATTACACAAATATTAGCGCAGATATATTAGTTATCTACATTTACCGACGGTCAGTATCATGTGTATGTAACCCGCCAACATAACCTTACTTTATCGCAACCTGTCATGTGCGTTTTTCCGTGCTCGTATCCAATAAATATTATTTAGAAAAATAAGTGTATTAAAAATGGCAAAGTATTGCGTACATTATTGCCTAAAAAACGCAAATTTTAAATGATAATTTTCAAATGGAATTTGAGTTTGCGCTCGCAAAAGATCCAAGAACATTGACGCCATCTACGCCGAGTTTGCCGAATATGGACCCTCATTTTAACACGGGCGTTTCTAGCCCGGGTCAGTGTTGGCAACCGTACGATAATTATCGTACATGTACGATAATATCATACCAATATACGATGTACGATAGCGATTCATTATCGTATGCGAATGTACGATAATATTCAAATATCGTACGCGCATGTACGATAATATTCAAATATCGAGATTCTTTTTTTCGAACAAAGTCAAAGTTTAAGCGGACTTCACACGCTATTGCATGGTATAGCATAAGAAAGCAGTGCCGTCAGGAGCGCTGTGATCGTGTGCCATCCTAGTGCGACCATGTGTGAGAGAGGGAAGACGATAGCACATGCGCAGTCCTCAATTAAGGATGTTGAGTCCCTATGAAATCTTTTAATGTTAATTGTTCAATAAATAGCTTCTTAATCGTCGTGAAATTTTTACATGACCTCCTGAATACTTCATGTACGAACATATTAAATTTTCAGAATTCTATCATTATTACTTCAACCTCCTCAAGGGTTAAAATGAAAAATGATGAGAAAATTCTGAAAATTTAGTATGTTTTTGTATGAAGTATTTAGCTAAATTTAATTTGTTAATGTTAATTGTTCGATAACGAGTTTCCTCCTAATCGTCGTGAAATTTTTACACGACCTCTTAAATAATTCATCCAAAAACATACTAAATTTTCAGAATTTTCCCATCATTTGCAATTTGGGACTCAACATCCTTAAGGAGTATTACTATATTATATTTCACTTTGGCACTCGATAGTAGCGACGCGGCAATAATGTAAACCAAAAACTCCTTCAAATAAAATTTGCATAAAAAAATATTGAAAAATGAGCCAGTGGTGGCCGTTAGAAGCGAGTCACCTCAACAAAAAAATTTCCATTCGGTAGGCAGGATAACTCATGATTGCTGCATCTGAAATAAAAAACGCAAAAAGATTTCTTTAGTACATATGTTTATCTTGGATTTGAGCGAAGGAATAAACAAAATATTCATTTTTGAATTTTTTGTGAAGATAAAATAAAAAACTCTGATTCTTGTCAGAGCTTTTTTGATTTTACCTTCGCCAAAAATTCAAAAATGAATATTTTGTTTATTCCTTCGTTCAAATCCAAGATAAACATATGTATTAAAGAAATCTGTTTGGGTTTTTGATTTCAGATGAAGCAATCATGAGTTATCCTGCCTACCGAATGGAATTTTTTTTTTGAGGTGACTTGCTTCTCACGACTACCACTGACTCGTTTTACAATATTTTTTTATGAAAATTTCACACAAGATACTCAAAATAATGCTTAATAATGTACAACATTTAAAAAAATATTAATAAATAAGGTACCCTGGAAAAAAAATCACAAAAATATGCTTTTTGTCCCCTCTGAGATCCTTTTTCCCCCTTAAAAGGATGTGAGAGATCTGTTTTACAAACATTTTTATTGCCCTCCGGACAATAAAATATTGTGTGATCCTCGTACAAAAAAACTATTTCTGACTCGTGTGATTGCAGCATTCGCCTTCGGCTCATGCTGCAAACTCACACTCATCAGAAAAAGTTTTTTTCCCCTTGGTGCACAAAATAACATTTCGGCCAAGCCTTTCTCGTAAAAGTTGAAGAATTACAAAAAAAACCAAAGTTTTAGGCACTGTTTAGCCTGCCTTTAATCCTACTGTCTATTTACTTCATTCTTTGTTCACTTTGTGTGCGTAGTGGCACCTTCCACACTCGTGCAATAAAATTTTGTATGATACTCGTATCATAATGTACTATTTTTTTCCATTTACAGGCAAACATGAAATTTTCCTCAACCCAAATTTTCTTTATGTAATAAAATTATATTTTCAGGATGAGGATGAGAATGATGACGAGTGTCTCCTCCTCAGCAATGAAAAGACGGACTGTATCCTGCAATATCCTAGGTAAGTGAATTAATAAAAAATAGACTATGAGGACCGTACAAAATACACGTATTTCCCATTTAAAACTTTGATCGTCGTGGGGGCCAGGTTGAAATTGAGATATCAAGCTGAAATTTGGTATACATTTTATTTATTTATTTAAAACCGATTTAGGACTATCGTCAAAAAAAAAACATCCCCTAAATAAGGGCCACCCTACTATACACGGTACTTGCACGGTACCGTGTACATTAGGGTGGTCCTTATTTGGGGTATGTTGTTTTTTCTTTTGACGATAGTCCTAAATCGGTTTTAAATAAATAAAAAAAAATGCATACTAAATTTCAGCTGGATATCTCAATTTTAACCTGGCCACCACGGCGATCAAAGTCTTAAAGGGGAAATACGTGTATTTTATACGGTCAATGATTTGAACATTTTTTCAACTTAGTAAATATTGATTTAAAAATTTGAAACTTGGCACCTATATTCCTCATAGTATAAGGTAAAATTTTAGTTTGGATACATTTGTCGAATTTCGCACCGCACTAAAAGTTCGATAACGGAGTTAATAATTGAGCCGAAGCCGAATGTTGCAATCACACTCGTTTATATAATATAATATAAAGACATAACCGTTTTAACTTTAATAAATAATAATAATCGGTTGTTCTTCTCATTAAACTCGATTGTGATGTGGTGATTTTATACTCATATCACATTCGAGTTTGTTGGGTAATATAGATCGAAAATATCATCGTTCATCCGTAAGTCTAATGAATATGAATAAATTTTTGGAAAAAATTATTTTTTCTTGTTCCTCGATTGACTACATTTGACACGTTTTTTTTGAAAGAATGTTTGAAAGAATCTTTGAAAGATTATCTTTCAAAGAATCTTATTCCGGTCCTATCAATGATTCTTTTCAAGATTCTTTCAAAGATTCTTTTTTTCGACGCGAGAAATTATCTCGAATTTAATTTTTTTTTGCGCTTCAGCCAAATGAACCCCATCGGCATACCCTTTGTCGGTCCCCCACACTTTAAAAGTCACATGAACGAACTAGACTCATTTCTTGTCTCGGATGAAATCGAAGTGAACACACGGGACCAAAAAAAAGTCATCAAAGAGCCCTCCCCTAAAAGGGATAAAAATTGTGTAAGGAAAAATCTTAACAATTATACAAATTTTCGAAGATTCTTTCGAAGATTTTCTTTTTTCAAAGAAGGTAAAACAGTGTAAAAAATTGAATGAATAAAAAATTTCCTGTTGCAGGAAGAAGACCTTCTGAAAAAAAAGGATAATTCCCATGTGATAAAAGTGCAGATTGAGCACGAACCTAGTTCACCATGGCAATGTCCATCGATATGGTCCTTTAAAAGCAGGGACGAAGAGAGTAGAAGAAAAAAAGGAACGTGTCGAGCTATGAAACCAATGAGAAGGTGCTTTTCATCAGAAATGCTTCAAAAAGTTGAACTTAAAGAATGCCGAACGAAATCCAAGGATCGAATGTCATTATTGATAAACGGAGAAAATGAGAGAAGCGAATATGAAGAAAAAATCAATTATGAAAAAGTTCCCTCTAGAGTAAAACGGAGATTGTTTGTATGATTTAAAAATTTTTGGAATAAAAATTGCAACAAAATCGAACCCCAATAAAATATTTAAAATGCTCAGAAGTTAATAGAATTTTGGAGGATCTCTCTTCTTTCCATCTTCAACAAGAATCTCTTCTTGCTTCTTATGAGACCCGCGAAAGAATTGGAGAAATAGTCAGAAAAATCATCATATCCGAAGGACAAGTGGATCCGACTAAAAGTTTCGTATGAATTTTCAAAAATAAAAAAAAATATTTGAAATGCTCGGAAGTTAATGAAATTTTGCGGGATCTCTCCCTTTTCCATCTTCAACAAAAATCACTTCGTGTTTCTTATAAAAGTCAATTAGAACTCGCAAAAAATTCCGGGAACTTTGAGAAAAATCATCATTTTCGCAGAAAAAGTGGATTAGATCGAAGGGTTCGTATGAAAATTCAAAAATGAAAAAAATATATAAATAATACTCGTAAGCCAATGAAACTTTGCTGGATCACTATTCTTTCCATCTCTAATAAGAGTCACATTTTGTTTCCTATGTGAATTGCTTGGAACCCGCGCAAAAAATTCCAGAAACTTGTAGAAAATTCATCATTTTCGCAGAAAAAGTCGATATGATGTGAGGGTTCGTATGAAAATTCAAAAAAAAAAAATATATATATAAATAATGCTCGTAAGCTATTTTAATTGTAATATGTAATAATCTGTCAATTGTAATATGTAATAATCTGTAAATATATAATTGGTAAATGAATAAAATATTGATATTGTTGGTCTAATAGGTTTCATTTATTTCTTTTAAGAGTATGAGTTAAACAATTAGCATAGTACACAAACTGAAGCTTTTACAATATAAAATATCAAAAATTAAACAAGATAGTAAAGAAATATATCCTCTCAGCTATCTTATATTTGGTTTTGAGCATATAGTTATGATAAACTTTGCACTTCAATCATCATCTGTTGAAATCTTTTAAGACACAGCCAAGACAAGCTTCACATGCTTGTATTTAACAATTAATACTAGTTGAATTGCCTAAATGCATAGTCTTTTTCCTCAAAATATATTCCGACTACTCGGCCGCTGCAGTAATCGCTTGAAGCTCCAATTGATATATTTTTTTTAAGATATTGAATTTCCATGTCTTGCTTCAATTTCACGTGCTGTAATTTAGTCCTGCTAATTCCCTTTCTTGATTCATTAAACAACGAATTCGTTCCAATGTTGAGCTTCTTTCACCTACACTTTCTTTCGCGGCTACGAAATGTCTTCTGCTCGTGATATTTTTCCAAATTTGTTCATTAATATCTCTTTCAATCATTCGATGAAGACCCATTTTTATTATCGTTACGGATTCTTTGGAATTTTTTACATGCATAGGGAAGTTTTTATCACAAACAATTAGGGATACGAAGTTCTCATAACAGCAACATCCGGCCAAGTTCATTGTGTGCGTCGAAATTTACCCAGATTCTAGTTTTCTTTCGATTTATAATTTTTTTTTTCGGAAACTATGCGGGAGCAAATAATAAAAACTACGGAGCAATTGGGAGCAAATTATCCGTATAATTATTTTTCAATTTTCGTCAGTTAGACTCGGTTCAATCATGTTGTGAAGTTGGCCCGCCCCCCACCACTTTCATGGCCGCTCTACGCTTTACAAAAGAAATCCTCTAGATTCTAGTTGTCTTTCGGTTTTTTTTAGATTTTCTCGGAAACTATGCAGGAGCAAATAATAAAAACTACGGAGCAATTAGGAGCAAATTAGGAGAAAATTATCCGTATAATTATTTTTCAATTTTCGCCAGTTAGACTCGGTTCAATCATGTTGTGAAGTTGGCCCGCCCCCCACCGCTTTCATGGCCGCTCTACGCTTTACAAAAGAAATCCCCTAGATTCTAGTTGTCTTTCGGTTTTTTTTAGATTTTCTCGGAAACTATGCAGGAGCAAATAATAAAAACTACGGAGCAATTAGGAGCAAATTGGGAACAAATTATCCGTATAATTATTTGTCAATTTTCGCCAGTTAAACTCGGTTCAATCATGTTGTGAAGTTGGCCCGCCCCCCACCAATTTCATGGCCCCTCCACGGTTTACAAAAGAAATCCCCTAGATTCTAGTTGTCTTTCGGTTTTTTTTAGATTTTCTCGGAAACTATGCAGGAGCAAATAATAAAAACTACGGAGCAATTAGGAGCAAATTGAGAGCAAATTATCCGTATAATTATTTTTCAATTCTCGCCAGTTAGACTCGGTTCAATCATGTTGTGAAGTTGGCCCGCCCCCCACCACTTTCATGGCCACTCCTTGCTTTACAGTTATGCTTCCCATAGTTTCCTGCAACGAATGCGTATTTATTAAATTCGACCGCGGAGCAATTAAGAGCATACAGGGAGCAAATTTTTGGTTCATCAAAAGTCCTTCAAATCTTTTTCGTTTAGCCGAAAACCGACTTCAAGAAATTTCCCCAGATTCTAGTTTTTTTTCGGTTTCCATTTTTTTAGATTTTCTCGGAAACTATGCGGGAGCAAATAATAAAAACTACGGAGCAAAGAGGAGCAAATTAGGAGCAATTATCTGGTATAATTGTTATTTGCAAATTCCAAAGTTGCGGGCTAACTTCCTACAGGTAGAATTTTCAAGGCGTCATCTGAAGCAGGGGTGTGACACTCAATGTTAAAGGAGCGTCGCTTATTTGACACGCTTCTGATTGGTCGGGGTATGCTGGAGTTGCTGACCTCAGGACATGAAACTCGAACTACGGTATGCGGTGCTAATGGTGGTAGCATTGCTGAATTTTCGTCGGCAAAGTAGAGAGCTTGCTTATCTATAATCGATCTTTCATATGCGTTACCCAGTGCGAATCTTTTACGTTCTTGCCCCGCTATTATTAATAGTTTAGTTTATTAATTATAATGAATGGATCTTGCTGTTTTTTAAAATCGGTTTTATTGATTTCATAACTTTGAAATAACATATTATATAACTTGATCAATGAAATACGATTCACAGCTGTACCATTTACATTTGTACACATTGTGTATTTATTTCTTATACAGAAATACGAATTGAAGATCTAATTCTATAACATTTTGCGCGGTAAGAAATTACGGAATGATAACTGAAACTTGTACATTTTAATGAAGTAGTCAATGAATATCCTTATAATTATTATTCCGAGTACACTATTGTTCCCCAGTTAAATATTTTATAATGACTATGCTATTTAGACAGAACAGAAAATAAATCTGTACAAAATTCCTTGCTCATATGGCAATTTTTTAACATTTATTCATTCGGTGATTAATTGTAAGAACAAAACATATAAGATATTATAATTTCCGAAACTTGATCTACATATGGCAATACAATAACTCTATTCTTTGCTTTTCTATTTGTAAATATCTGCATTCATAAATATCTCCACGCTGAAATATCTCTAGTCTTAAATATCTTTATTCAAATATCTCTATTCTTCTGTCCTGAATAACCTTATTATGAAATGTCAAAAATTTGATCAGTAATCTTTTTTACATACTATTTACGAATCGAATTAAATTTGTGGCATTTCATAACAAAGTTATTCAGGAGTAGACAGAAGAATAGAGATATTCAAGAGCAGAGATATTTATCCGAATAGACTTATTTAAGAATATAAATTGAAGAATATGTAGAGATGTTTACGAATAAGAAAGTAAAGAATAGAGTTGTTGTAAATTGCCCTATATATTAAAGACTAATTGCTAACAATCTATTAATATACAATTTTCAATTTAATGTACAACAAAATACAAATCGTGTCGCTTACAATTGCATGTATTAGTAGACTAATTGAAAAAGAGCGACTATTTTTTGTTTTTCGAAATAACCTATTACTTTCGGGCAAGTGAAAAAATATGCCTGTCAAAAGCAGAGCTCTTCATATTAATATTTCGATTCAAGGTTCAAGTTGAATTTAGAATAACTTACACTTTTTTTTAAGTTTCCGGCAAAATGTTGAAACTGAATTATTACTAAATATCGTAGAATCTTTGTGAAAGAAAAAGTTTAAATTGCATTAACATAAATAACCAAATTTAATATTAGACCGTAAATAACTTTCGAAGGAGTGAGTTTATCGAAAAATCATAAGACACATATCTAAATATTAATATTAAGCTCTGCTTTTAACGGGCATTTTTTTCACCTCCCCGAAAATATTTAATCGGGTAGTTCGCAAAACAAAAAATAGTCACTTTTGTGAATCAGTCTAATGTATTACAAAAAATACAATACTGAATCATATTTTTTGTTCCATTACAGTCCCTGGTTGATTGTTTCATCTATCATTGTCGGACACCACTTTCTGCATCGTCTCTCTCTTATTAAGTGAAATTTACTCGCCGCCCGACAGATAACGCTACTGTCGCGCAGTGCTACCACCATTACCAACGACATTGTATGTTTTTTTTTCTGAGGTTGCAGCTCATGACATACCCTTCAGGATTTGGTCAAATAAGAAACTCGATTTAACCCGAAGTGTCATACCCCTGGGTACGTCGATAGAATTTCATGAAGGCCTACCTCAGAGTGCCGATTATGCAAACGACCCTCGTGCAAAGCTCATAATAATCGACGATTTCATGCGTGAGGCATCGAACAATAACGTTGTAGATTTTTTCACCAACGGCAGCCATCATAAAAACCTGAGCGTTGTTTTTATTACCCAAAACTTGTTCCGCCAAGGACACGGACAACGAGATATTTCGCTAAATGCCAACTATATCGTAATTTTCAAAAACCCTCGTGATCGTGCTTAAATCCAGCATCCCGCACGCCAAGTATATCCGGAAAATCCGCGTTTTTACAGGAGGCTTATCACGATGCAACGTCTAAGCCGCATGGCTATTTATTGCTCGATTTGAAGCAGTCAACACCCTATAATTGTCGATTCCGCACTTGTATTTTTCCCGATGATTCTTATTATTTTGTGTACGCATCACAGAAAAAGCTAAAAAGCATCTGCAGTACTAGCGAATTACTAGTTCAGCGCATGTTATGACGTCTAAAAGATCGTCGCGTTACGAAAACTGCATCGCCATATTGAGTGCATTCAACAAACCAACACGGTAAGAAGCGCGTCTGACTCGAACAAAAAAAATCAGGTTTTACTCATAGCGTTTGCCAGTGCGTATGGTACATTCTTAGGGGTAGTGTCGCTCCGAAGACCCGCAGTACAACGGTGGTTAAGAGGAGTGATATATCAAGACGATTGACAGTTCATCACGCGTAATGGCGCGAGGTGGTTCACCGCTCTGCAAAAAGCACATTGCGATATTGCGAGCTCTTCAACATCTTAATAAGGAGCAGCCCGAGGCCATTTTATGTAAGGCAGATCCAAGCATTATTCGCTGTATTTGTGAGCGCGCCTTGAACGTTCTCAGTGGCAACGTACCTCTGAAGGCTGACCAGAGAAAAAAATTGCGCCAGCACGCTCCCGCTCTCCGTCGTTGAGCCTCAAAAAAGGCTGCTGGAAGAGTAATGCACGATTCGTTGTCCAGAGCGGTGGGTTTCTGCTTCTCCTACTAGCGCCAACACTAGGCACTGTTCTATCGAGTTTCATTGGCGGTCGCGGATGATAGAACATGCAAGAAAAATGGTCCTTGTACCGGAGGAAGATCTATCACAGCTGAGCATACAAAGTCATAAGCAGCCGGTTTTTAGTACGGACACGTCTCAAACACGCCCTGCACAAGGAATTAACGTTACGCTGACTAGATTGGACGCGGAGATGAATGAAATTTTGAATTCTAATGCGTACAAAGATGAGAGAGAAAAGTGGACCGCGTACTTGAGTGTACTACAACGTTATCTCCATTTCATCGATGATGAAAGAGCTCAGCAGTACCATGCTCTTATGAAGCATAAAGCCCCTGCAGAGCATGGCTTTGATAAAGGAGAAGTCTCTAATGACATGAACGATTCCATCATAATTGAAAGCGTACCAGCTAAATTTCGCACGAAAGCAAAACTGCTGCTTCGTCGTTTACGTGACACACCACAATCTAATTTTTCTTGGGATTCGGCTGGGGTTGTGTCAGTCTGTGGAAAGACAATAAAAGATTCGAATATTGTTGATCTCGTGAACGATGCTATGAGGGCAGGAAAAATACCCACTCCAGGGGAACATAGTACTTTCGCCAAATTTTTGAGAACGATCCAGATGCCTCGGGAATTTGTCGGCAACGAGGCATTGTGGGCGAAGTCAAGAGCTAACTCAACATTTCAACAGCTACAGGATGGCGATAATAGTACAGCCAGCGATGGATCGTCCGAAACGAGCCAGTCATCGTTTTTCAGTGGTCGTGAGAACAAATCGCCAGTACTCAAGACACATAGCACAGGGCAAAATGGCCGCGGTTATCATAATAAGAAAATACGTGTAACCTGGGCTAACCTCAAATTATAATCATGAAAACTTTAGAAAAGGTGTACTTTAATCCATCCCATGAAGCATCGTTTTCAGGTGCTACCAAATTGCTACGGCAAGCACGTCAGAAAAAAATGTCCAAGGTAAAAGCGCTACGGTGGCTTGGAACACAGGATGCGTACACAAAACACAGGCCCGTGCGACATTGCTTTCCACGATGTTTTTATAATGTACGGAATATTGATGACTTTTGGGAAGCCGATCTCGTAGATCTTCGCTCGATTAAGGATTATAATGATGGTTATGTCGATCTCCTCGTTGTTATAGACGTTCTAAGTAAATTTGCATGGATTCAGCCATTACGCGACAAGTCTGCTACATCTATGGCTAAAGCGTTTAATCTCATTTATCTAAAAAAAAATAGCAACAGTCGATCACCCCTTTGTCTACAGACGGGCAGGGGTAAAGAATTCACTGGTACTGCATTCCGGGGGCTCTTGAAGAAAAAGAATATACAGTTTCGGCTGCGAGGAACCCCCATATAAAAGTGGCTATTGTCGAGAGATTCAATAGAACGCTGAAAGAAAGAATGTGGCGTTATTTCACGTATTCCAGGCAGAAACGCTACCTCGATGTTCTGCAGAACATTGTTTTGGCATACAACAACTCTAGGCATAGCGGTATAAAAATGACTCCTGCCTCAGTAACGTTTACTACAGCCGCTAGGGCTAGGAATAACCTGATGCAGCGGTATAAAAAAACGGAGCATTGCTCTCCTAAATACAATGTAGGTGACATCGTACGCATCAGTAGTGCGAAAGCAGCCTTTGCAAAAGGTCACGAAGGCGGATGGAGCAGTGAGTTATTCAGGATTCACCGTGTATCGCTCAGTTTTGTCCCATGATATACATCTTGCGTGATCTTCATGACGAGGATATTGACGGTATATTTTATGAAGCTGAGTTATCAAGAGTACAGACAAAGGAGACCAAGTAACGACCTGTAAAATGAAGGACGAGTTTTACATGGTTTTACCCAGCAATAGTAGTATGAGTTATTATCCCGATAATGTAACAACACGGTATACCACACATTTGCCAGAATGCATGTCTCTTCAGGGTAGTTGAGCTGTTCCTTTAGCCGAAATACACAGACCCATGACAATTTTGCATGTACCACCAGAGGGTAAGCAAAACTTTATAATTGTTATAACGGGAGTAGCAGTAGCAGACGTCTTCAGGAACGTTGATTTCAAGATAGATCATGCCTGTGTGCCACCAGGTGTATACCATAGCATAGACACATTACTCGAGCGTATTAATGAAATGCCCTATGTGGCGGGCCATCTGAAATTTAAATACGCCCGCAACGGATATGTGATGGTGACGCGTATATGTGAATCATGTGAAAACCTCGACCACTCCTTCTGCTTCGCCGACGCATTAAACAAGGTTTTAGGATTCACTGAAGCCGGAGACGTAGCAGTAACTCAGGAAGAATACATTTTTCAGAGGCCTGCCAATTTAGCCAACGGAACTCCAAATATGATGCACATTTATACCGATATCTGCGAGTCCTATATCACTGGAGATGTGCACGCACCGCTGCTACGGGTCGTACCAGCCGCTGCCGCTGATAATCGTAATTACGGGTCTGTGAATAAGAAGCTTCTCACTACCGCGCTATGCTTCTCTATTACGCACTAGTTTTCAAACGATAACCATTGATATAAGGGATGAATTTGGTGAGTCGATACCATTCGAGTACGGGACGCTGACAGTGACGTTACAATTGAAGCGTACAGATTAACTTGGATTGTTCTACAATAGCTTACTACGACGAATACTTTGATATGCAAACGGGGAGTGGTGCTCGAACCGGCTATGATGGTATCAGCCATGTGTATATAGGCTCACCAAATCAAAGAGGTCACGGTTCAGCATTTGTCTCGTGAGTTCTTCGAAAAACTGCACGATTCGCATTACAAAGGCCTCGTCACTTGTACGACGCATTAAGATAGCGCCTGGTATACTTTTAGCTCATGCACGAGCTTTGTCTAAATCCACAGCAAAATATCCTTTGACGCGTGTTGAAGTTGAAGTGATATCGCTGCATGCAGGAGTTCACGGGGGGATACTCTCGACAATGTTATACTTGGACAACTACCTAAACGTATAATTATTGGTTTTGCCGATAATAAGGCATTCAATGGCGATCGTGCAATGAATCCCTTCAATTTTCAAGATTACGATATCAATTATCTATCTTTGTACGCTGATGGCTTGCAGATACCGTCAAAGCCTCTACAACCAGACTTTACAGCTGATAATATGTGCGTGGATGCATACCACACATTATTGTTTGTCCTACCTGCACCGAAAGTATGCCATTTCGTGCATGTAAAGTGGGTGCAAAGTGGCTTTTTGCCGCCCGGGGCATAATAGGCGGGCGCAAAATGCTGGCGGGCGAAAATACGCATCGTAAGCGGGCGCAAAAACGTACTTTGCGCCGGCTTCAACGAATGCAAGGCGCAAAGTCGAGTAGATACCGGGCGATAGAGGACGACAGTAGCGCCACCACTCGCCGAAACACTTGGACCTGGCTGTCGGTACAGCAGTTTTCACAGTTATCCTTGTTTTGGGCTCGTGTTAGGACATCGCGACGCGACAATTCAATCCGATATCGTGTTCGTTTATATTAGATAAAAAAAATGGAAGCTGATAATGTATCCGACGAAAGCAGCGAAAATGAATCGTGCACACCGCCTGAATTGCGTGAAAAAGTGGAAAGTGTTAAATATAAATTGTTGCCGAAAACTTCGAGGGACAAGTACAATGCGGTATACATAACCTTCACGGAGTGAAGAAAATCGCACAACGCCAAGGTTGTAACGGAAAATATTCTGATGGCTTATTTCATTGAGCTCTCGGAGAAATTAAAACCCCCGACTTTGTGGTCGACGTACTCGATGTTGAAGAGTACGTTGAAAAATAATGATAATCTTGACATCGCAAAGTACTTGAGATCGGCCGCATTTCTGAAGAGGACATCGGAAGGATACATCGGGAAAAAGTCGAAGGTTTTGTCGCCGAATGACGTAAAAAAGTTCCTTGCTGAAGCGCCAGATGACAAATTTCTAGCAACGAAGGTAATAGATACTCATCATTCTTATTTTTCATTCTTAAACATTAAGTTCTGTATTACTTCAATTGTGTGATTTCTAGGTTGCTTTAATTTTTGAAATTTGCGGTGCGTGCCCAAGGGAGGAGTTGGCTAACATCGAACTTAAAGATATTCAGAAGCAAGGAGATGTGATGCTCATAAAAATCCCTTACACCAAAACAAAGATTCCACGATCTTTCACCGTTGATGGGGAATTTCGCAACATCGTTGCCAAGTACGAAGCTCTGCGGCCGAAGAATGCAAGCTCAGACCGGTTCTTCCTAAATTTCCAAAAGGGGAAGTGCACAGCGCAAAACATTGGAAAAAACAAATTTGGCAAAATGCCAAGCGATATCGCATTATATTTGGAATTGCTTGACGCAGCTCTTTATACCGAACACAGTTTCAGACGAACATCAGCGACTTTACTCGCTGATCCTGGCGCAGACCTCACAACGTTGAAGAGATACGGCGGATGGAAGTCTAGTACAGTCGCTGAAGGTAACGTCAGGAATATACATAACATGAGAATTATCAATTTGTAATGGGTTTGGTGATGGAAATTTTCTTGTTTTATAGAATATATTGAAGATTCCACAGAGTATAAAAAAAAATCGGAAACCAGATTGCATCAACAATTAACCTGGGAGCATCCTCTTCAAAAGTTGATGGCGAAACCAGACCAAAATCAGCTAAAATACTTAAAATTGAGGAAAAGGAGAACAACTCTGCCAAAGCGAATAAGACTGAAGATTCTGGCAAACAAGTGACAATAATTAACATCCATAACTCAACAGTCACGATTGCGAAATAAAGGCAAGCACCAAATTTGAAAATACATCTGATAATGATGTAAAAATGTTCAAATTAACGACTTCCATCCATACAATACTACTTGTGATAATGAAAAAATATTCTTGTATAACTATTGATAAGAAGTATCGTGCCATAAAGTATACTATTGATAAAGATGAAGAACATTATGCCAAAACATACCTATTACTATTGTTAAAAATAAAAAGCATGTGCAATGGGTGACAATAATAATATGTAATATTTCTGAGACACAAAAATGCGAAAAATATGAAAAAACTGTATTAGTTTTAATGAAAGTAAGAGAGTGCAATTATACCAAAGAATAAATTATGTTGACATTCTGTCGATTGTTCTGATTTCCACAAATTCCATTCTAAACGTGGCGTGTTTTTGTTAAAAATTGTATCAAGACAGATGGAACAAAACGTGGCGGGTTTAAAGAATTGCTATTTCGTTTAAATACTACATTTGAAAACTACGTTTGTTGTCTCTGGGAGGGCTTCGCCCCCCCAACCCCCCAGGGAGGGCTTCGCCCCCTCCACCCCCTGAAGGGGCTCCGCCCCTTCACCCCGCCGGGGGGCTCCGCCCCCCGAACCCCCCCCCCCCCCCTCACGCGTGCGTCACACCAACGTGAGTCACAGCTGTTGTGAGACTCAGAAACGTGGTTCGTTATATTAAGTATCGTGTGCAACATGGTGGGGAGGACGTTCACGCCTCGCGCGATGTTTCCAGTTTTGACTAGTTGAAGGCATTTTTAGTGCACTCAAAGGCATACTTTCGGTACAGGTTATGGACAAAAAGTATCGTGTGCACCACGGTTGGAAGGCGATTGACGCTCGCTTTCCACCCTTGATACGCAATGTACTATTCCGGCACAGGCATTCACTTTCTCAACGAGGGTAATTGCATTTCACGTTCAGGCTATCCGGCGGGCCATTGCCTCTTTGCATTTGATCATACACCTGATCTCTTGGCCAATAGTAACACTCATGGGAACCTGGTGAGACACGGTAGTGTGAGGATAGAGGTACGTTTCGGGGGAGCCCTAACCTCAACAATTAATTGCATTGTGTATGTAGAATATGACAATGTATTGGAGATCGACGCATCCAGGCAAGTAATCGTGGATTGTAGCGATTAGACCGTGAAGCTTATATCAGCGAGAGTATCATATATCAACAAAACGAGCAATGCTCATCGTCAGTCTGTGTTCAAAGTCTGAGGTGCTACGACAATGACGAACCGTCATGAACATCGTCATTCTTGTACAGGGTCTGAAGGATAAACATAATAATTTCATGCCTAAAGAGATTGCCGTGGTCTATGTAAAAACATCTTACTTTGCGCATTGGATTATATCGTCGCCGTAGGGGTAGCATGTCAAAATAACCCGAAGACAAAATAACACGTCAAAATAACACCCGACAAAATAACACACGACGGAATAACACGACGACAAAATAACACACGCCGGAATAACACAACGACAAAATAACCAGATACAAAATTAACACAACAAGAAAACAACACGCGATAAAATAACACGAAATATTTATCGCGTATGATTTCGATGAATTTTTCTATATCTGTATAGAAACTCTGCAACGGGGATATCCATTCTAGTAGCAAATTTCAGCTTCCCCCTCCTGAACGTAAATGTCGTCATTTACCAGTATTATTTAGACGTGTCACCCATGAGCTCGGATCAATCGAACATTAATCGTCGGATAGCTTATAGATGCGAGAGCCTGAAATACGAAAACAAACAGAGGCCTCATCATAACGGTTTGACAACGAAAAATAAAGTCAGTTATATGATACACAAGATTCGAAGCAGTACTCATAAGCAGCTTAAAAACATCAGTATTAATCCGCTATCAAAATGTCGTTACATTTTATACTGAGCCAAAAAGGGAAACCGTTATTGGTGCATCAAAAGTTTATTTATCGTCATCATCGTGTGAACAAAAATCATGTGACATGGCGGTGTGTTGAATATCACAAAAACAATAAGTGGACCGCAACAATAACAACAATGTCTGAATCAAAAACAGGTAAGTGACACATACAATCGAACAGAAATAAGGGAATATGACATTTTTCATAACGCATGCATGAATATGTTGCGAAACTAAGCCTGCGGAACGTATAACGAATGAAATGTTTCACAATTGATTCCAGGCACCGTTCTAAATGTGAAAGAACACAATCATGGGGCTGATTGTGCAGCAGTAAATGCCCGTAAAATCGTGAAATAGATAAAAAAACGTTCTGAAAAGTCAACCGAATCCAATCGAAAAATCATTACGAATTGTATTGCCAGCACTTCCGGCGCCACTGCAGCTCAACTCCCAAGTGTTTCTGGTCTAGCGCGTACAGTCCAGAGGGTAATTTATATACTATTATTGTTTTGCGTGTTTATTTACCATATAAATGATAATTTATTGAATTAAACTGAATTTAGGTAAGGACAACAAGAATTCAGCAATTGCCGACACCCCTGACTCGAGGAGAATTAGAGCTCACCGAAATATTTACAAAAACGCTAAGAGAAGAAAATTTTCTCGAGTACGATGCCGGTGGTGACAAAAAACGGTTCTTAATCTTTGCAACGGAACAAAATCTTAAATGTTTGGCACAATGCGCTAACTGGTTTTGTGATGGAACTTTCCGATCCGTCCCATCGATCTTTCTACAACTTTATACGATTCACGGAATGGTCGACGGAAAAACAATTCCATTCATCTACATACTGGCCCCCAGTAAGCGATCGAAACTGTACGAGACAGTTCTGGCACATCTGAAGGAAACTGAACCACGTTTAAATCTAGAAATAATTGTCTCTGACTGCGAGCAATCCTTCATAGCTGCGGCCCAGAAGGTCTTCCCGAAAGTGATTATCAGAGGATGTCACTTTCACTTTGGTCAATGCCTTTATCGTCACGTTCAGCAATGTGGTCTGCAGCGGCGATACTCAACTGACGACGAATTTGCATTCCATATAAAAATGCTGATTGCATTAGTATTTGTTCTGGTTGAACATGTTCGTTCTGCATTTTATGCTCTTATGACAAGCAGATACTACGAGACACATAGTAAAGAATTGAAGAATCTTATCGAATATTTTGAGAGTACATGGATCGGAATGAGGGTTCGCCAATGATATCGTGCCCCATTATTTCCCATTGAACTATGGAACTGTCATTCTGCCATAGTCAATGATGAGCCACGCACAAACAACGCGATCGAAGGGTGGCATCATGCATTTAACGGGAGAGTCGAAAGAAGCCATGCAGCCATAGGGAAATTCATCGATACGCTAAAAGAGGAACAAGCAACTACAGAATTCATGTGGGAGCAACACATTGCACATCGCCCAATAGCAAGAAAAAGACGCAAAACATATCGGGATCTTGACGATAGATTGAAGATGGTTGTCGCGGACTTCGACATGAACAAAGATCTCGTTGAATATTTAAGGGGTGCTGCTTACAACATTAAGATTTGAACTACTTTTTACAGAAGATTGCATATACAAACACGTATGAGAAATAAAATTATCATACTAGTTTTATTTTGGTGGTTAAGATTTGAACTACTTTTTACAGAAGATTCCATATACAAATACGTATGAGAAATAAAATTATAATACCAGTGCTATTTTGGTGGTTAAGATTTGAACTATTTTTTACACAAGATTGCATATACAAATACGTGTGAGAAATAAAATTATAATACCAGTGTTGTTTTGTCGTGCGTAATTTTATTGTTGGGTTATTTTGGAGGGTGTTAATTTGACGTTGTGTTATTTTGTCGTGTGTTATTTAAACGTTGTGTTATTTTGGAGTGTGATATTTTTGCGTGTTATTTTATCGGGTGTTATTTTTGAATAGGGTTATTTTAACGCGTCACCGCCGTAGGCTTGTAATGTTTTACCGCCTAGTGTCAAACGACAAAACACGTGGCTACAGTGCAATCACCACGGTATAGAGTGGTCCGCGGGTGAAACGCCTTTACGCTAAGTTGAGTCTGCTTTAAAGAAAATTGTGGCGTGGTCTGATCGGCTGTTTACAAGAGGAGCTGATAAGGCGGCCTATTTGACGCAGCTAACGGACCGCTTTGTTATAAGCCTAGAAGAAGAAGACGAAGAATCATCATTCCGTAATCTTCCTGAGAGCAGCACTCTCTGCACATATCACGGTCTATTGCGTAAAAATTGCCCATTTATGTGCGCTCTTAACAACGCTGTGAGAATAAAAAAGTGGCTTTCTCATAGCGACCGCTCCTTGTGGGAGTACAGAACCACCACAGCCTGGAACATTGGTTTACTTGCAGTGGAACGCCGGAAAGCAGCCGATATAAAAAAAGCGCCTGCACCTCTGTAATCGCTGTCTGTAATGAACACCGACCAGCTTCTACAGGCCCTACGCGATATAAAAAGCGGTACTATAGGAGTATATCCTGCAGATCGCATCCCCGTGGTGTGGGCAAAGCCTGCTGCAATTTTCGCTAATACCAATGGCCACAAGCAGCCCGGAGCCCTCTGGGTCGCCATGTACGTCACTCGAGATGGACTTGGATGGTACTTCGACAGCTACGGCATGCCACCAATCATCCCGCAGCATCTCCGACGTCTCAGACAGAACTGCAAATTCTTTCGCCACAACGCTATACAGCTTCAGGGTGCTGAATCACAGACTTGTGGACATAATTGTTTTATGTTGCTTCATTTCATGTCTATAGGTCTTGGTATTCACGGTCTTAGGAGCGTATTTTCATCCGATTTAACGCAGAACGATAAAATAGTGTATGACTACTACAATGAGTACATGAATAAACGTGACAAATCCAAGCCTTTGAATAAAGTGTTCAATAAGCACGCCGATGTATGGGGAGGCCATCGACAATAATCTGAATACTTTTAGTAAGAGAACTCTGCCTTGTGTACAAGGCTGTTGTTCTCGTACCCGCTAATCGTACCATAATTGGCAAATAAAAATTATTTAAAAGAAAATGCGCATTCTTTATCTCGACAACCATGAATCTCATACGACGATGATTATAATCCATATATTTTAGTGATGACTCGCTCAATCCTCATAGTTCTTCGAAGAGATCATCCGCACAAAGACAAATTTAATCTTCACATATCACAGATTGTAAAACGCTGATTTCTGTAACACGTGGTGTTCCGGTAAACCAATACCGCCGCTAAGGATAGATACTGCTTTTGACAACGCAAGCAAATGCTGCACCAGTTGAGCTCGGGCTGCTCTTCTCTGTATACCTGGTAGGGGAATGGATCTGCTAGGTGGGGGATCTGAAGTATCTGCGCTCTTTGACGGACAGCCATTTTCCTCAAGTCATCAGAGAAGTAGCGAATTACAAGTACGCTTAGACGTCTTTTTGCAAGATATTGCAACGATTAAAGCAAAAGTACAAGCAATATCAGAGTTTCGCGCCTTATCAGGAAAACTGGGAAAACTAAAGTTGGACAATGGATTTCACTCGAATCAATAAAGTGGGCCACTTAGAGACACTTCTGCCTGTCAAAAGACTGTCGAAGCTAGAGCTCCAAAATGACTACTATGTCACTAATATAAAAGCCGTCCAAACAAAATGGGGTGTACGAATTGTCGTGGATGTGGACAGCGAATTTACGTGCTATCTACCTACAAGATTCGTCAAGGTTTTCGAAGATGCGGACGAACCATTCCAGCAGATGACCGATGCCGCAGCCAGCAAGAATTTAGCCATGCAGTATTACGGAACGAACTTTAATAAGCTGGAGTTCAAAGCTGCCAGAGAATAATTTCAAAAAGGTATGTAGGAAAAATCTTATATGAAGTGCCTATTGCTTACACAGCGTATGTACCGAGCCTCTCTTACATCATGCCTCTCTTTCTTTATTTTTCACAGCTGGAGTATCGTCTAGTCAACGACGCCATGCATATCGCTATAGACCTTATCTCCGTGACCATCGACGGTATCGAAAAAAACGTGGGAGGACAAATAAGATTAATTAATCCGTATTATTCGCGTACTACGTTTTTCTTGTAAAATTTATATATCACCTTGTACATTCTCAATTCTGCTTTTTGAAAATATAAATAAAAAATATATCATCATTATGATTATTATTATTTGAATAATTCACATTATTTGGATAATAATAATAATAATAACACAGTGCGCACTATGGCGACACGCACAACCCCCCTCCTCTCATACCTCTTGCCTCCCATCCGTAGCTGAGCTCTCCGCGAGCGGCCACGGAGTGGGGACAGGAGTGGGGATTGGAGTGGGGATAGGGGTGGGGGTCACCATAGTGCGCATACTACCACTCATGATGCAGTATGAAATATGCGCCTCGATGTTAGTTCAAAGGCGACTTTATTCAAAATGTGGCGATTGAAGAGCTCGTCTCAACGAAATCAGCATCAGCCCTTGGGATTTTTCTCATCACAAAATATACTTCTTCGTAGGAAGCGGGAGGTGCGTGCACGTATATGAGAGAGGAAGAGATCATTACATTCACATAAAAGTCTATTGGGCGAGATTTTTATCTTTTTCATATGGAAGAAGTGAAAAATCGCATGATATTTTAGATGTACCCCTAAATTAGGGAAAAAGTGGTTGGGGCGAGCGGGCGACCCATGATAAAAATTCGATGGATGCACCTTTATTTTTTTTCTTTCAATAAAATGGCATGAAGTCTCAGATTTACCCGGGCTTGCGGGTGGGGAAAAGAATGTGCGCGGGCAGGCGGGCAATATCTTGATGAAAATTCGGTCGATGCATCCATATTCTTTTTTTTCTTTAATTAAATAGCGTGACGTTTTTAAATTTTCACCCCTGAGCTCCCTAAGGCATTATGAAAAATAGGAAAATCAGTTTCTCTAAAAGTGTTAGATTTTTTATTTTCAAGGTGTGAATCTCGCGCATCCACGATGGTCAAGAAAAACTATAAACTGCACGGGGAGGGTTCTTTCTTTTGGAATGACACCGACTCCACCATCGCAGTAGCATTTATAGGGTAAGGGACTACTTAATGGCTGAGCGGCTACTAATGGCCGTGACTCACACCTTTGCACTCGTATCTAGTCTTGTATTGCATACAACATAAAATCCACCTGTAGGATTTCGGTGCCTTCGAGGATTTTTTCAGGTAGGTCACACCGAGTATTTAGAGAGAGCGGAGGAATGAAATGCGAAAAAGTATGTGAAAATGCAACTTCTATTCACACCCATCTGGAAAAAATGCTTCAAATTTCTGCCAAATTTTCTTCTTCTTCTTCATTCTGCTTTGTGCGATCGTCAAGTTCATATTGTGCGGAGAAAGAAAAATTGTAATGGCTCTAATTCGTGATCTGCTTGAGAATGTGCGTGAAGGTAGTGCCGAAACACAAAACGTGAATGGTGCTGGTGACGAGGAACCAGAGTTGTTGAACCTCGTCGACAAGGATGAGTACGAGGAAATGGAACTTGATGACGAAGTATTGAATAGGGCCGTTCAATATTACGGCCCATATGTCGAATATGAAATCATCGAGAGAGAGGAAGCGATAACGGACGATGAAGGTCGTAAATCGGACAATGAGTTGTCTCAAATACATCGGCATCGTGTTGTTCCGCGGCCGGACGTGATCGGAATTGAAAAAATGGCGCGAGTGTTTAATCGTGTCGTGCTATATAAACCGACGTGGCAGGCAAATATGTTCCCCGTGCCTTGGCGAAGATCCGTTAATGTATGAGCAAGTGAAGAGACATTGGGTACACCAAAGGGATTATTACAACCAGCTTCGGAGCCACGAGTGCAGCTAATGCAAAGTAGCGGTATCGATATACGTCCCACCTACCGCCTGTGGAGTTTCACCAGCGGTGAGTACTGCTTGAATTCTTTCATGTTCACCCGTCTAAAAAAAATTAGTCTATATTAAGTCTACGATTAGTCTCTCAAGTAGTCTACGAAAAGTCTCGCTAGTGGAACAATATAGACTTCGGATATAAACTTTTCGATGAAATTTACATTCGGTTGAAAGGCCACAATAAGTTTCTCATAAGTCTATACTAATAAGTCTATGTCCATATAGACTAATAAATCTATATGAACGTGAATTCATACTCACTCCTATTTAGTCTCCGAAAAGTATTATTTTGAATACATGAAGATATCTGTATTTTTTTCCAAAGAGAGACTTTTGAAACACTTTCGAGCACAAAATAAGAGTGAATCATGAATTCACATTTTGTAGTGAAGTCCCCGTCGAAGTTTATATTTATGTAAAAGTCTATATTGATATAGACTAATAAATCTATATGAATGTGAATTCATGTAACGCTCCAATTTATTAGTCTCTCTCAAACATTTAAAAAACAATACAGATATCTGTA
Source organism: Alloplasta piceator (assembly GCA_946863875.1). Taxonomy (NCBI): domain Eukaryota; kingdom Metazoa; phylum Arthropoda; class Insecta; order Hymenoptera; family Ichneumonidae; genus Alloplasta; species Alloplasta piceator. Next base: position 32,906,164 of record OX333077.1, on the reverse strand, counting down.
TTTATTCGAAAAGAAAGACTTTGAGCGAAAAAATAATGTGAAGTCCCCATCCTTTTCTACATACATGTAGAATTATACTTATAAGTCGATATTATAAATAGGACGACTTCAAAAGTCTATCTTGTGAAATAAATACACAGATATCAAGAAAAAACGGATATTTTATTTGACTCAGACCTATGAACGTCGAGGATAGACCTTTACTAATAAGTCTATACGCAAATATTCATATAGACAAGGAAGTCTATATTAATGTAGATAAATAAATCTATGTGCATATTGACAAATAAGTATATAATAATGTGAATTCATGAATCGCACTTATTCAATCTCTCAGACATATATTTTTTTAAACAAATACAGATCTTAAGAGCGAGGGCTATTTTTTTCTCTCAGATGACCTTTTTTCATTCGTTACGAATTAGTATCGAATATTAAAGACTATTACGATACTAAATGATACTAAATCAGAGCGATTTATGAATTGACATTCATTTGTGAATTTGCTAGATAGACTTATGCTAATAAGTCTCCATTAATATAGACTAATAAGGCTGTATTAATATAGACTAATAAGTCTGTATTATTATAGACCAATAAGTCTATATTCACAATCGTTCTTATATATCATCCAGGCCCTATCAAGGCTTATGCAGGTCATTATAGGTTGAAAAGAACACAGCTAGTTATGTGTAGGCACATTTCTTTGGATAAGTGAATGTTAAAGAATATTTGTTCATATCCAAAGACTCGAAATTGGCCATACAGTTTAATTAAGGGTTTAGGCCACTGTACAGACCAAAAAAGGGCATTTCGTGATTTTTATTCGGCGAAACCATATATAATAAATCGGATTTACAAAGAAAGGTGTTTTATTGTACATCGAATTGGCAATACAAAATTTTTTCATGACAATATATATGTCAAAATAGCGCTCTCCGACTGATTGGACGCCATAAAAGAAAGGGTGATGACGATCTTTATGAATTGGTGTAGTAAGAGAATTGAAGAGTCGAGGAAATGATCCATGATGTGACCTGATGATTGCCTTCTCATGGTTGAATACTTCAGCGATATTCCAGCTTATCTACTACCACTCCTGTGCTGATGACGATGAGCTCTTCATTATCTGCAGCCATATCGAAGCATTTTGTAAGGCATCAGGTATATTCTTTTCATATGGGCCAAATTTCGTTCTGAAGTAAAACATATTCTAATCTAAAGTGAACGCCTATTAATTACATTCAGCTTGTAAATAATGGGTTACATTGAGCACTATGGTGCAAGCGAAATATCACCGTGGAAAATAACTCCACCCTGTTCTGCAAGCTGAATGCGATTTCTGGCGGTCATTGTAATTATCGTCTTTACCTTATTATTAATGAAGTTACATTATGTAACGGAATATTCTTTGTATGTATAATTTCTGGCTCTATACCTCCATCCCGAATTTTTTGCCAATCGATCATCTGGATTCATCGAGCGACTGTTTGCAGCCGCAAAATTCGATATTTTGTAGACAGCAATATAAATTTTAGAAAATTTTGTAGCGCCTAGCAGCTTTAGTCTGGCGCACCGCAAGCCAAAGAACGCGCAGCAGCTCTAGTTTGGCACACACTTCAAGCTGAGGAGCACACGCTTTCTCGTGGTACACACATTACTTTATTTGTAGCTCTTAGCCTTATGTTGTTAAAAATGATCAATTACCGTGCCGGCATACCCACAACCCTGTAATCGCGGCTCTACGAGTCTCAACCGATCGCTTCGAATTTGATCACGATCCAAAGACTAGAAGATTTCCGATTGACTGAGATTTTTATTTTCTTTAAAAATTCGCGTAGTCATAAAAATAATACAAATCCTCAATACAGCATCAATTTTTTTGTCAATTTTTTAATACATTTAAACAATTTCTGAATTTTTATATATTAACTTCATCCAAACTCGATTGTGTTGACAGATTTTATAACATAAAGTTGACCATTAGATTCTACGTGAAAACAAACGGTTTTTAAGTGTGAAACGTTTATGGCAATGAGTTCTTCACCATCAAGCTGTTGACACAGAAATATCGAATTCAGTTTTGAATCTAGAAAACGGTTTTCGAACGAATCGATAGTTTCAAATTTGACCAAAATGGCATAAAAATCGCTGTCTTGACGACATAGTTCACACACATGGTTGCATCCACATTCCGAAACCTTAATAAAATCTCGAACAATGCCAATATGATTCTCATCATTCAATTCGAACTCCACGAAAGACGAATTATATTTTCGGAGTCATGAATAACTGGTAGCATTATAAAAGACGCCATTTTTGAATAATCTCTTGAAACTATGAATGGCATTCCCAATAACAAACAATCCATTTCCTATATGAAGAGCTCGCCGCCGTTTACTTGCCTTTAACAAACTATCGCAAAACACATTCACATCACTGCCAAGAGCTAAAACTTTGCTTTTTAATTCAGTCAAATGCATAACCATCGATACCGCGGAGCTTATTTGCAGCTGAGCAAACCGAGTACCATGTACAAGGCTCTTCAGCTTACCATTAGCATCTTCAAACGGGAAGCACGAGGTTACCCACGAAGGTCCGAAATGTTTGTCGTTATCTGGAAGGTGTAGTAACAGATGCAAATTTGCAGTCATGTGGCGAATTCCGAAATCATTCTCGAACTGTTTTACATATTCATTTAGACCACATGAGGCATTATCAATAATTTCTTCTGATATACTTGACTCGTTCAATATCGAAATTGGGTACACAAGAAGTTTATGATGATTAAAATATTGTTCCTCTATTATATCGTGTAAGATTGCGACTGAGAAATAAAGCAACCATACTTTCAATTCAGGCTTTCCAATAAGCGATGTCAGCGATTTTTCTAAGGAATCTTCGGACCATTGATGGGTGCGGAAGAGACTTAATTCTGTTGTCAACGAGTTTTATAAACCGGTGCAAAGACCACGGACAACTGCTGTAAGCCGCATCAAAAGTCAGAGTCAACATGCTTTTTACCACGCCCAAGTAGACGCAATGCATAATGTCAACAGCAGTCGTATCGATAAAATCATGGCAGATTTTGCTCAAAACCGTAGATCCCTTGATACCATTTACAGGCCTTCGCTTGTTATTCGCTTTTTTGGCGTCGTCAATAGTCCCCTTTGTGGTTCTTAATTTTAAAGACGATTTATAGCCATATACTCGCAAGTTGCCAAGAGATTTGCTCTCGACTTCACATTTCTGGCATCCGAACTTTCCATTATATTGTATCATGTTTAAAAACAAAGCTTTGGCAGGTAAATCACATGTTCCACACATAAGGATACCGCGGACGCGAACGCTATTTTGCATGTCAGGGACTTAAAAGTCGACGCCTCTATGTAATTTTTCTAAAGGTCGCGAAAAGTTCGCAGGAATAGATTGGCTTGAGGTTTTGATTTGCCGCATCATAAGCCTGCCAAAATGAGATTTTCTGGATTTGTTCTTTGGGTGTAAGGTAGTTCATTGACAACCAAGTAAAACAGCCAAATCGAAAATTTTGAAGATTTAAATAATGTCACTCCATCTGTATTCCAAGTCAGTAAAATATTGGAAGGATCGGCAAAAAAACCATTATTAATTAGGGAATTATTAACCCTACCATCATAAATATCTTCGAAATTTTCTGGACATTTTTTTCACGTGTGAAGCGATGATTTAAGAGTGTATAGAAACCGGGCTGATTAAATAATGTCGCTAATTGCGAGAAAATTGCTATTTCGATGAAGTAGCTTGTGGGCGAGTTTGTATCGCAGGTAGGACATTCTGAATTTTCAGTTAGCAATTTCTCGAAACATCCAGAACAATAGAAATGCCATACTATCGGAGTATGTATTCGTTCAAAGTATTTTTTGAAGTGATAGAGACTTTTGAAGCAGTGATTTGTAATGTAGTTCAAGAAGTTTCAACAAATCGGCTAAGCAGGCACCTGACAACTTGTGGCGAAGAATAAAAACGAGAATGGATACGATGCTCTGTCCAACCGATATAGGAGCTCTACGATAAAAGGGACGATTATCTTCATCATTGACATCTTCATCGGATTCGTGATCATCGCCCCTATCTGCCACTTCAGCAGCATCATAATATTCATCATCATCGTCCTCATCATCATAATCATATCCGGCGTCATCATCATAATCGTCAGGACCATCATAATCGACATTCTCTTCATCATCGACATTATCCTCATCATTCTCAGATTCCGGTACCTCCGATTCATAGTAGTTGTCGTCGCTGTCATCTTCGATGGTTTCCATAATTTGAGTGACATTGTTCCGTTTTAAAAAAGAAATACTATCGAATATATCATACATATGAGGTTAGCATATAAAAACCTTACATGTCAATAATGTTAAAAAAACTTCCATTTGTGACCAGGCGACTTCTATAATTGCTAACACATTTTAAGAACAGTTTTCACGCTAGAATGCAGAATGGACAAATTTAATAAGCGATAACCTAACTTGACATAGCATACCATTGTTTTTACATTTTTGTTCAATAAAATAGATTTTATAATTTGTTTTCTTCCACCAGGTGAAATTATAGTATGTATTATGTAAATAATGATGGTTCTGGACAATACGATTTTTTTTTGCGATGCTGGTTTCATAACTAAGCAATTTGAAAACAAAATTAATCTTCATTCGTGGATAAATGATTTTCATAAATTATTATCGACAGATACGATATTAACCCCCTGGTCTAACCCATATTCAATTGCCACGTTTAAACATACCCTTGATAAAGAGATCATTTTGTTCATATTTTTAGTAGTGTAATGGAATCGTCAGAATGTCCCGGAGTAAGAATGTGCAAGTTTTAATGCCATATCTACATTTGGTGAAAAGTTGTTTAACAAAAAAGACAGACATGCGTGAAGTAGGGTGAAAAATACCTTTTTTGGTGTTGCAATGATATTTCTTTTTTTTTCGTCTGATTGAAAAAATCTGCGTGTTTCATAATGAGGAGACTCTTTTCTAAAAGCTATGTAAATGGTTTTCCCGTTCCTTGCCAGAAGTCTATTTTACAAAAAGAAAATAGATTTCAATGCAAATCTAAAAGGTTACATTTTCGGCTGCTGTGTCCAACTGAATAAAACTTTTTGAACATAATATGAGACTAATTGGAAACTTATTATATCAGCTATGCAATAATAAACATCGAAAAATATTATTGTCAGCGGAAAGTCTTCGAAATAAAGAAAGAAATCAAATAAAAAATGTTTTTTTTAAAGACACTTATTCTTTGCATTGAAAACAACACCAAATTATACAGAAACAGTTATCGTTTCTTATAATATTCTGTTATTCATCAGATTTTAAAAAGTTTAGACGTGAGAAAATGGAGATGTAACCTATTTCAAACCTGATCACAATCGTTCCGTCTTTTCCATTCAATGTCAAAAAAAATTCTCACTACAATAGCTTCAGAATGCAACGAACTGTTATTGAAAAATACAATTTTGACAATTTTCAACGGATTGTGCATATACCCTTGGTTATAAAAGACTCAAGAAGCAGTATTGTGCGCATTGCTCGAAAGCAAAGCTGATATCGACAACGCTATAATCAACGCTTTTCTAAAAGGTTCTATTTTTCTCCAATTTTTCAGCGCAATAAATCCCTACAATAGCGAATTGCTATTTCCAAGAAGCGTTACATTTAGGCTTTCCTTGAGTCACTGGTGACCCAGGTGTTGACCAGAGACTTAAATCGACTGCGGAATGATGTGATATCATTTATTAATATTTCTAAATTCTCAATCGATGAAGAAGAATGAGAACTCTTGACAAGATTGTTAACGCATAACATCATATACCGCAAATACCATTACAAGAGAAATCACAAGACCCGCTCGTACGTCCTGCAATTTTTCTTGGGCAGTAGCAGATCACCGTCTTATAATGATATTTTTTTTAGAATTCTTGATAATTATCAATAACTAAGCATTACAATTTTTGAAATTACAGCTTAGTTAGTCATCAAGAAGATTCCAGGTCAAAAATTATACTCAAACTTCTCATTTTAAGGGCAGGCTAAACACCCTCCCCCCGCCTTTCCGCTCTTGCGAGTGCGAGAGAGAGCGCCTATAGGGGTCGTGTGAGAGCGAGAGAGAGGGTCTTTAGCCTGCCCTTAAGAATACCGTGTTCTCAGCAGGATTTGAAAAAGTTAAAAATTTTCCATCAAACAATAAATCTTTTAACTGTGTGAATTCTCTACAGAACTGTACAAGTGATTACGTTTTAAAAGTTTCTATGAACAAAAAAATTCAACAATAATATACTGTGGGACGTTAGACTCATGTGTGACTCATTAATTACAATTTTTTTTTCATTAATCCATGGGAAATATTTTTGACATGTATCACAAGCTATAGAATTTACTCAGATGCAAAAGGAACTTGCCTTTTTATTTGTGATATGCTAAATTTTTGTATGCAAACTTCCAATATTGAGTATACTATATGATAAGGTTGTCAAAAAAAAAATTTTTTTTCAAATACCACAAGGAACTTCAGTTTTTGCTCTTAAACAAATCTTCGTTGAAGCGAAGCTTCATAGCTCAACTTGTAGAGGTCATGAAAACTATTTTTCTTATTCACATTTTTTTTTTCAACGATGTCTAAAACAGTTTCAAATATGATTGTGCTCGATAAATTGAAAAGATTTTTCGTTCTTTTTCTATCATCAGATGATAGCTTTTCATATTGGGCAAAATTTTACTGATATTGATGAATGTTTGTAAAACTGATTTTTCAATATTTTCATATCTTTAGAGGATCCAGTGCGCTGTTTTTCACTGTCAAATATTTGCGATTTTTGAAATTTTATTATTTTTAATCACCAATATATCTATGACAGTTAATATATATAGTATCGACATTTGCGTAGTAAAATTGTTTCAAATCAAATTTACCTTTTACAAATAAATAGTTCATGAATTAAATCATCTACGAAAGTGGGCGCACGGTTTTTACACAATACGGGGGATCATTTACGTTGAAAATATGGTTTTCATTGTAAATAAAAAAGTACTTGAATCCGGTATGGAAAAGAAAATTACACACATATCCATTGAATACGCACCTCGTAAACAAGTCCCGTCTTCATCAATTTCGTTTTCAACGTCAGAAATGATACCGTTCTCGTTATCGGAACTTGATGCATTAACAATAGCCCAGAATCTATGTTTCAAAGTTCGAGAGTACCCTTCAAACGTCTCGGGTTGCCGTCGTTTGGGCATGTCAAAGCTATATTTATATGTACAGATATACATATGGAGAGACATAGTAACGGTGTACTCCCAGTCTATCGTTAAAACGCTTTCACAATTTTTCCAAGTTTCTTATATTTATACAGACACTACAATATAAAAATCTTAGAAAAAAATGAACTAAAATCGATAATGAATATTATTGGCATAGCAGAAGATTGTAGAAAAAACTACGAAACGAATTCAGCATTGTAATAGTTAAACATCAGTCGAGATTTTTTATTGAATTTCAATAATCAGTAGGATGTGATTAAACACAGTTATTATTATCTGGAAATGTGAAGCGAAACATTAGCGGACTGTGATGAATGAAAAGTAATTAAGGATGTATGAGCGCTACGTGGTAGTAAATACACATGATCTCGTTGAAATTTCGCGGAAAGGGAACAGTAGGTAGTAATATTTAGTAAAATATTCGTAAAAAGTACATAGATGATTTTCAGAGAGCATATGATATTAAATCAATTTCGTTTTAAGGATTATTCCGTTCCAAGTAACTGACTGACTCCGGTGGTGTATCGTATGCTCCCCAGCTTTAACCTCCAAATAAAAGTGAAGAAGGCCGTATTTAGCTTGATATATCTAACTCGAATGTTCGTTGACCCCTGTTTTCCAATGAATCATCATAATCCCTGACATTCAATGGATATACTCGATGTTTTTCATCTACGGTATCTAATATACAAACGGTCGATCTGTAGAAAACAAAGGGTTGCAAAGTCAACCTTGCCGTATGTTCTGTGTATAACCATGAATAATGCTACATTTTCAATTAATAATATCTTGCTTAAATAGTCGTCAAGGTGCCTTGAAATTTTTGAAGTACTGAATATTGAACCTCGACAATATCATATAAAAAAATCAGCGTTTAATCTAATACTAAGCCTAGCGCTCATACATCCTTAACCAATCGAAAATCGATGTTTGTCCATATCAACCAAAAGCAGTATTATCCATATCCACTCAACTACGCGTATTGCTCTGATGGGCAACCTTTGTGAACCTACGCCTCCGTACCCTGGTTCTGTATGAATAGTGGCAAAATTTTATTGATCCGCGTTCAGTGGTGTCCGAGAAATTTGGAATACAAATTTTTAGATGACAATATCGGTATTTAACTATCTAGCTATTAAAAAAAATTGTTGCTTCGTAAAATAAAATAGTTACTATTTTCTAGAATAAATCCAAAATATCGAAATATTTTTTTGAAAATTACAATTGACACGTATAAAAACGAGCTTAATTTTTTTTTTTTATTCTTGAAAGTAATAGGATGAAATACAAATATGTAATGCAATGTTATCATCATTGTCATAAAGTGTATTCAGAAAAAATTCAAATCGACATTACGACATTTGAAGTACCCACAAAATAATAGCAAAACACTCACGAAATTTTAGCGCATATGTACAATGCGCACGCTCGGACGTGTACGCCAGAGAATTTTTCCTAAATATGATTTTTCGTTGCAACATTTTGAGCATAATGTTATAAAAATTTCAAACAAATTTTGTTAACAAAACCAAAGCTTCTTGAGGAAGAATAAACACAAATGAAAAATCGTAAATATTTAGTGACAAGAACGTCAGAAACGGGCCATCAAAACAATCTTTTTAAAAAATGAGAATTCTTTTAGAACTTACTAGAGGAAATGAGGAGAGATTTTCTCGAATTGAAAAAATCTGGGAATCCGCTGTATGGTTAATATTTGAGCAATATTAACAAAAAATCTTATGATAAACTAGCGAGATATCAAAGACGTCTCCGCGACACGTCTACGAAAGACGTCTACGAAATAAATCTGCGGATGAATGTTTCTCACACGTATATATATATTTTTTTTTTTGGTTAATTAGTCCTGTATGACAGTTTTCGTACATTGGAAATAAAGGAATTCGTTAACATCCATGGCACACTTGATTACTATAAATTGGTGCATGGAAATTCATGATGATTTTCGCGACCTTCTCATATCATTTGTGCAATAAAAAATTATGTGAATAAAAATGCACCATCCTGAAAATTTCAGAATCTTTTAAGATCAGTATAAGGTATTGTATAAAAAAAATTGAACCAAAAATAAAATATGAAACTTGGATTCTCACGATTTTTGAAAATTCAAAATTTTCCAAATTAATCATTTTTCAATTTTTTTTTCGGAATTTTTTTTTTTCGTAGCTCCAAGTGTACTCTTCGATACGAATTCTGAATAATTTTTCGTAACTATAATAGTTTTGGAGGAATTTCAAAAATAAACTCGAAATATTTGAAAAATTGTGAAATTTTTAATTTTGAATAACTTTTGAAAAAAAAAACCTTTTTTCCTTCGGTAGAACTTCGTTTCATTGAAAACGAAAACTTCTGACCAAAGGGCCATAGCCGGATAAGCATGCTGAATCTGCCCCCACGGCGTTTTCTATCGACACTTCGAGAATCATTTTGGTACCTAATGAAACTAATTCACCCCAATTTTCAGCTCTCAATTTTCAGCAGTTTTCGAGATATTCACAAAAAACGCTTTTTTCATTTTTTTTTCAATAGTAAAAATAAAAATTTACGAATGACGATTTTTTCCGACTTCTTGAGAGTAAGAGACATACAAAAATATTTTTGATATGATTCCCAAAATTAAGACCAATAAAAAAAAAAAAACTAAAATAATTTTTTTAACTACGTTTTTCAAAACATGCAATCACCAAATTTTAACAGAAAACGTCTTTTATACTCCTCTATACTCGGGAATTCTTTTAATTTTTTTGAGTTGATGCAACATTATGGAAGAAATTAGAAATTGTTTTTTTTTCGGTTTAAGAGACACCACCGTAAGCGCCTGAACATTTTTTTTTACAATTTTTTCGGGCGGAAAAAGGCGATGAAAAAGCAAAACTTGGGGCAATTATTGAGTATATATTCAAATATATTATATGAAAATTGCATAGGGAAATATTACAAAATGGTGACACTGCACACTGAGAAAAAAGAATGTTTGAATGAACAAAATCTGCAGTCAAATACGTTCAACTGGATATTTAATTAGTACAATTCAACATTTGATTGCCTGAATAATGTTTTGGTCAACCGAAGCGCAGAATTGTTCAAAAAACTAATTATTTAGTTAGACCAAATAAATATCTAGTTCACGGCTTCAGCAATTTTCGATCTTTTTATTTAAAAATTTAATCAAGACTTTGAAATAAAATTTCGAAGTGAACCACGTCGAAGATTTTTAATAAATTAATTAAAGCAATATTTATTAACAAATAATTGTCCGTATTTGGTGAAAATTGGACAACTTTAATCAGATACTTGACAATTACACAAAAATATATATTTCTTAAATGTGCTACGTGGTTTACTTTGAAATGTTATTTCAAAGTTGTAGTTAAATTTTCAAATGGAAAAATTGAAAATTGTTGGATTCACGCCGCGTGACGTTTGATTCAATCTTCTACTTTCCCTCTGTTACTATTATTTTTCGCCTGTTTTATCATGATTATTATCTGCACGATTGTATCATTTTGTTCTCAACATTTGCCTAAGGTTTGCCATGGCATAAATAAATATCAATATCAATGTCAATATATCTATTGTTGAAGGTACATTGAAAACCGCGTTTTAAGATGAAAATTTTCTTTTAAACTCTCGACGAAGGGGGTGACACAGACCGCTAGAATCGAAACGCGAAGTGTCCATCTTTTTTGTCACCAAAATTCGTCACTCGTGGCGCTAATAGTCTTCTGCTCGCAGTATAAGGCACGTCTATACTGGGTGCCTTAAATCGTGACATAATATCAAGTAGAAAAGTCCTTTACCATTTTTCGATATTTTCAACCCCTGAATTGTTATTAATTAATGAAATCAATCGAATCAAACGGCACGCGGCAAAACTCACACAGTTTTTAATTTTTCTATTTAAAATTTTAACTACAACTTTGGAATAACATTTCAAAGTGAACCACGTCGGACATTTTAGAAATATCGATCTTTGAGTAATTGGCAAGTATCTGATTGAAGTTGTCCAATTTTCACCTAATAAGGACAATTGTTTGTTAATAAATATTGTTTAAATTAACTTATCGAAAATCTCTGACGTGGTTCACTTCGAAATGTTATTTCAAAGTCTTGATTAAATTTTCAAATAGAAAGATTGAAAATTGTTGAAGTTATGCCGCGTGCCGTTTGATTCGACATGCCGCGAGAGAATTGCTGCAGTGTCACCATTTTGTAATATTTTCTTATGCAATTTTTAGATAATATATTTAAATATATGCTCAATAATTACCTCAAGTTTCGCTTTTTTATCGCCTTTTTTCCCGCCCGAAAACAATTGTCAAAAAATACGCTTTTTTAGGCTCTTTCAGTGGTGTTGTCTCTTAGACCGAAAAAAAAAACAGTTTTTAATTTTTTCCATAATGTTGCACTAACTCAAATTTTTTTTTAAATATTCCTAAGTATAGAGGAGTCTAAAAGACGTTTTCTGTTAGAATTTGGTGATTGCATGTTTTAAAAAACGTAGTTAAAAAAGTTATATTAGTTTTATTTATTTTTTAAAGAATTGGTTTTTATTTTGGGAATCATATCAATAATATTTCTGTATGTCTCTTACTCTCAAGTAGTTGGGAAAAAATCGTTATTTGTTAATTTTCATTTTTACTATTGAAAAAAAAAAACGAAAATAAGCGTTATTTGTGAATATCTCGAAAACTGCTAAAAATTAAGAGCTGAAATTTGGGGTGAATTAGTTTAATTAGGTACCAAAATGATTCTCAAAGTGTTGATAGAAAACGCCGTCGGGGCAGATTCAGCATGCCTATCCGGCTATGCCCTTTCCTCGAATTTGAAAGGCGTCGATTCCAACTCTTGGTCGATTTTACATGGAATGACCCATTACGAAAAACAAAATCACTATTTGTTTATTATAAATACTTGAGTTACACACGAGGGCAACCAGGGCAAACTTGCCATTTCCATGATTATTGAAAAAAATAAAATGATTCGAATAATTAATAAAATGAAGAAATTATTATTATTGTATAATCGTAATTTCTATTTTTTTAAATTTTTCGATTCTCTCAATTTTTTTTTAAATTCTCCGAGTGGTTTGCCGTCTAGCCATGATAAATTGCCAAGAACTTTCTCGCTGGTGATAGCCAATAACAGAACAGCCACGACTGTATGTATTAAAGAAGGCTTCAAACGACATCAGATTAACGAAATAAAAATGTTTTTATTAATATATTGGTTGAACGGTTCCCGAAAAACGAGTATCGTGAGTGAGGAAGAAATAAAAGAAGGGAAGAAAAAAGGAGTTACCGCGAAATGGAGAAATAAGTGGTATCCGGCAAGGATTAAAAAAAAAGCGGTGAGTAAACAAATTTCTTCGCTTCATAATATCGTTCGCTTATGTTTTGACTATCGACAGGTAGTCTAAAATTAATTATTGGAGAAACTTTTAAAATTGAAATAGATTATTTTACATAATATTATTTTTTTCAAGAGTTCAAAAGAGAAATTTTCAAAAAAAAAAAAAATTTTTATCTGCATTAAGAAAACAATATACCAGGATTTTTCAACTGTTAAGTAAGTTGAATATGGTGAAATCAATTATTTTTTAACAGTTAATGAATTATTTCGACACAAATTAAATATTTCTCAACGCGACTAATAAATTTTGTAACAATTCAGGAATATTTTAGAACGATTTCCTTTACTAATACAGAACTGTTCCTTTAATTTTTTGACTGAGTGTATATGTATATATTAGACTGTTTCATTTTTCGGCTTTTTTTAAAATTTTTGTCTTACGCATCAAAAGTTTAGGGACTCAAGTGTAATATGATGTTTCGCGCAAGGAACACGCTGGCAAAAAATATTTAGAGGTATCTCAATCAGGTTTAAGGTCACGATGATGAGTCACCTCTTAGGATTGACTGATCAGCTGCTCCTTTCGCGAGATTGTATATTATGTGAAATAAAAAAGTATGACAGGATGTATTATATGAAGCAAGTTCAGAATTTTTTTTTTAAATTTGAAGAATGGACAAAATTTTTACTTTTTTTTGTGAGACTTATGCTGTAACTCCTCCATTTCATGTTACAATGCACCACGCGAAAAGTGGACTCCGACAGTCAACATTAAGAGGTGATTCAATCGACCTTAAGATCATATTTTGTACGAAATTATTTATTTAATGATTGTAAATTTATTAATCAATGAAAAAGTAAAAAAATCGTTTTCAAAGCACCATATTTAATTTTAGAAATAAAAAAATATAGTTTGCCGACTCTGCTCAATGACTCAGTCGAACAAATCGTGTGTGTTTTATGAAATTTTTTTCTGTCTATAAGAAACCACAAGATCATTATGTACGTTTTTCTTCTGTATATACGTATTGTGATGTATATTATAGGTATTAATATGATATGTATATTAAGAGCGCATTTTTAGGCACTCACCATACATGAAAAGTGCCTATTAGTATTGTCTTCCAAAAACCTATTTTTTGTGAAAACAACCATACAAACTTTATACCAACATACGTTGGCATATTATACAAAAACCAAAAATTTCTGATTTTCCGTCCCCTCGGCCGTCTGTATGTGCTCATAACTCAGCAATCCATTAACGGATCCAGTTTAAATTCATTGCACAGTTTTGTTTCACTATAATCTCAAAACCTTTTTTGACTTAATCCATTCAGACAATGTTGAATATGAAATTTCCCAAAAAAGAGCCATTTTTGAGCCAACAAGCTATTTTTGTGTCCGTCCACCGTTAGATCTCCGCAACCTGTGAACCAATGTTTTTGTGACTTATAGACTTTTTTTATAGGATGATAAAGAAGTGTCCTGTAGAGTTTGAAGTCTTCACAGTTCTTTGAACCATTTTGTTTTAACAAAAATAACTTTCTTTTTCAGTTTTTCACTCATTACACTCATTGAACGAATTTTTTTAATTTTCACCATGTACTTTCATTTTGATACATTTTAACTATTTCAAGAGTTTATAATGATTTGAACAATTTCAACATAGAATTTTTAATATTTTTGTTTCATTAATTTACAACTTTTTAACGTTTTCGCCAAAAAAACACGGATTGGACGAAAATTTAAGACATTTCTTACTATTTGATGAAATGTTATTTTTCTTTAAAATATAATGATTGACAATTAGTATACTTCTAACAGACTCTCAGTATTAAACGCGCGATTATATTCTTAGTACACTACGCAAATCAAGAAAGTATGGAAATGGAAGTCACTCGTCTCGTGCCCGTGCGTGCTAGTCACTCTTGTTGTTGTTCTGAGGTTAGGAACTAGGAGAAAGAGGAATAGCATATGACGTATAGAATGAAGTTAGGTGAGAAGAGTTTTTCATGCCACATGTGAAACATCGATAACGTAGAGCATATCGCGCTCAAATGGTATTGAAGCGCCTCAAAATCGCATAAACCAATGAAGAAAGTAAATCAAGGCAAAAAATGCTCTTTCAAAAAAATAAGACAGAAAAGCTTATTTTCTTTAGAATTCTTCAGAATTCTGAAACTTCTTTGATAATTGTCTAAGAATTCTTATTTCTCCGAAACCTTTAGAATTCTTTAGAATTAAGAAATTTCTTAGAGAGTGGCAACACTGGACGCGATAGCGTCTCGAGACAAGTACATTTACGGCAAAGTTCACGGATCTCGAGACGCGCCAAGTCTTTTATACGCCAAGAATCCTGAAGAGAACACATTTTTGAATTTTCGATAATTTTTATTAATCATATCTTATGAATTATCGGGTATTGGAGACGTCAATTATGCACATTGAAAGGATTTTTTTTTCTCTTTCGAATAGGATCAATGCCAAGTCTGTAGTTCGGCGAATAACAAAAAAAATGTTATTATTTTCCAGCTAATCGATTATTCGTTTCGAATGATAACTAATAATGATTCCGGTGACAGTGATCAAGATTTATTTTTTAATAATTCTGTGATAAAAAGTGATCGTTTTATACAATGTAACGTCCGGAGATGTTAAGATAATCGAGCTTAAGCGTCGAGCGGCTAACGCTTTACTCTGTTGACTATTTATCGCGACAAAAGTAACAACAAATAATCGGTAGTGGGAACGTACACTGAAAGATCTCCGGAGACCTTGTTTTATCAACTGGTTATTGAATTTAGATTCACTTGTTCGTTGCGGAGTTTCTTTTCACACCCAGGATTATGCTTTTTGAGTTAGGTTGATCGTCGATTGATGGTTGACACTTGATTTCAGTTAACGCTCGTTTATTATTTTGACGTCGAGTATTTCTTGATATCTCACACAATTCACAATTTCGAGAATACAATTTTGAATAATGAGTCGACGCGGTAACAGACTTCGCGGACAATTTCGAACACAAACTTTTAATATTAAATAATGATAATAAAAGATTCGCTCACGACGATATCAATTCCGAGGCTAGATACGCGATCGCGGACACACTAGGATAGTCCTACTCCTCACCCTCTCGCGAAGGTTCGGAGCGTGACGACTCAACGCCATCGAAGACTAAACGAAGACTAAACTTGAATTTGTCGCTGCGCAAGAGTTTTTAAAGGGTCTGTTTGCTCAGCGGGAGATGAATTTTACAAATTTGGGTACACGGATTTTCCTACGTTTCTATTGGTGAATACAGTTGTTTTCCGCGTTGGTCTAGTTTCGAGACCCACGGGATGAAAAATCTTAATCGAGTATATTCTTTTCTAGTACAGCTGACTATTTATAAACATATTTTTAGTTTTCTCTCTTACTGAGGTAACACGTGCATTCCCCTGCTGAGTTTCTATTTTCATGTGGGAATTGGGAAAAACAAGGTTTCTTCGTGAAGGAAGGGCATATGA
Source organism: Alloplasta piceator (assembly GCA_946863875.1). Taxonomy (NCBI): domain Eukaryota; kingdom Metazoa; phylum Arthropoda; class Insecta; order Hymenoptera; family Ichneumonidae; genus Alloplasta; species Alloplasta piceator. Next base: position 32,889,969 of record OX333077.1, on the reverse strand, counting down.
GGAATAGGAGGTTTCGGGAGTGTCGTTGTTTTGGAACTAAAGGTTTGGAAAAACGCTGTTCTCTGTAGTACTTGTTTCCCAGAACATGCGGGAGAGGCGATAAACTGTGATTTTTACAACCTGTCATCCAAACAAGATCAGTCCACTTGGCGGTTTCTTTTAATATTTGGAGCTCTTTTCGGAAAGTGCCTATACTAGTACACAGAGACGAGCGCGAGGGTATATGTATACGTGGAGTGGATGCGTGTGTCTATGCTCGCCTATATACTTGCGAGTAGGCCGGTAGGGATGCTCTGGTCTCGGTGACACTTGTGTGCGCACCGGTTTTTTTTTACGACTTTTCTCCATGCTGAGATATTTGAGCAGCTTGGGGTCTGATATGCACGTGTTTCCGTGAGATATTTTGGATATTCTAAGTTAATCGCACTACGTGTGGGAAAGCGACTAGAATTGTTAGCTATTTTGCTTTTACGAAACGCGTCGTCATGAGCTGGTTTTTCCCTAACTATATTAAGACGGTGGCGGAGGGTCTGAATTTAAACAAAACAAGAAAAATTGAAAATACGTCATACGTGACACCTCCCCACTTAGAATTAGTCATCGTCCTCGGTGACTTCAAATTTGTGCACATTTACTGAAATTTATTGAAGAAAATGTGTGGAAATAGATAATCCTGTTCCTTTCTCCCTTTTATTCTATTATTCAGGAAGAAGGTTATTCGGTGTCTGGTGGACAGGTTTATGTTAGGTAATCGGGTGAATGGGTTTACGTTGGGTAATCGGGTAACGCTTTCGTCTTGTAGGAGTTTTTCCTCTGTCGATGTAGTTTCCTTTTTAAATTATTATTTTTTTTTATATTGTTAAAAATATATATATTTTCTTTTGTAGTCATAGAGACCCTTTTTCTCCAACCTACGGTATAATTTCTTTTCCTCTTGATTGGCGAGGAGATGGTATTGTTGGTGGATGATAGAACGGATACAAATATTCGCGTTCTCTGAATCTTTCCAACAATTTACCGAGGCTCAGAGGGGAGGAGACGAAAATGTCTCATAATATATTTTTTTTTTTATTATTTTTTTTTTGAATTATATATATTTTGATATATTTTATATTCTGTTGTTTCTTTTTTTTCAAATTACAAAAGGAAAAACATAACGACGGAAGGCTCATGATGCGCCTTCTGAGGGATTCGGCGTATGTAGAGAGGAAAGGAAATGTGAAGGAGAAGAGAAAGAGAGTGAAGAAAAAAAGGAGATAGTAACAATTATAAATAGCCTGAAGGGCTTATGAATATAAGTGTTTTGTGCACTTTGACACACCCAGAATCGATGATTAATCCCTTCTAATTTTAAATGGGCACACTCGAAATTCACACGCACTAAAATTACGGTTAGTTTGTCATGCTACATAAATTTTTTTTTTTTTTTACTTGAGATTCGCACACTAAAATTAATGTTAGTTGTCACACTCTTTTCATTCACTTTTTAACGTTTTGTAAAAAAAACTTTTTTTTGTTTTCACTTAGGCCGGAGTCTTATCATTTTGGCACTATTCACTATATGTTCAAAGAAATTTTATTCTTCGACGCCGTTGTCGTTGATGATGGTCTTGGAGTCGGAACCCGTGTCATCTGGCAGTTGCCAGAAAAAGCCCGATTAAACCGTTGACGATTTCGCTGATGTTGAACGCGTACCTGAGTTCGTCCACGGTACGTTCAGCTCGGTCGGTGATATTTGCACTTCGAATGTAGGTTGTCTTGTTGATGAGATCCAATTTACCGATAATTTTCTTTTCGACATGTGGCCCTGGTGTCGAAGTTCCATTGATGCGAGAATTTTGTTTTTAATTTCTTCGGGTCGTGACGGTCCTGGTGCATATCGTTGCCCCTTTCGTTGTGGGCGTGTCCTCGAGCGATGTTTCAATTCTCGCCCTTGATAGTTGGCGTGTGACTCTCTCGTGGTGTCAAATTCGGAGACACTGACCTAGTCACGCTGGCACTAGACAGTTTGGGTCGAGTGGCAGGTTCGCTCCAAGGAACGCGTGCGTGAGTCGTGATGAGAAGATTTGGCAGGTTGATAACTGTCGCTTGAATGGTCTTCTTTCCTTTTGTTATGATCCGTGGTGTCAGTTTTTCACAGATGGTCTTAATTTGGTCCCTTATATCGGCTGTGACGCTGTTTCTTTTTCGTCGATCTTCGGCAAAACTTCAAAACTCAGCGACTGCGTGCTGGTTTTCACTTTTCTCGTCACAAAGTCTATTTGTCGGGCGGCTTCCTGACACTAAGTCGGTATGCAGGGATTTTCCTCTATTTATTTGGAGTCGCTCACATTGACAGTATCTCCCTGTTGTTGAATCGGTTTTGTCGTGATGTCAATGGCCATTATTGTTTTACGTTTTTCTTCGAGTTTGTCGAATGTTGATCGGTGAGCTTGTGATACTTGATTATAGTTTTCGAAGATTCTTGATCCACAAGGTTTTAATCGCGGATGGTCTCGTTCCGTAGAAATATGTTGTCGATTATTGACGCATAGAAAATTAATTAAAATTGGAACAGTTTGCGAATACCGAATTTACGACTATTTGCACTAAATATGTAACTCGTATTCATTAGATTATTGAAGTTGGAATTGTACAATATGTATTGCACATCCGTATGATTGACATGATTGATAATGATTTTAATAATTGCAGAATTTTGTTTCAAATTGTTTTTACTGTCTCGTGAATTTATCGTTCATTATTTGAATTTAGATTTCTTTTTATTGATATGGACTGCCAATGAATTATTTTTTTAAATTATTATTATTATTTTTTTTTAATAATCGATTTGTAATTAGTCGATTTCTTTAATTGGCACAATATCTATATTTTTAATGATTTTTCCCAAGTTGATCGTTGGATTTAGTTTGAAAAAGAAGCTATTATTATTTTATAGCAATGCAATGATAATAATTAAAATTTAAGTTGATGAGGCTATGTTTTATAATTTATTTCTTGAGATTTTGACATGCGACTAAAGCAGGTAGCATGCTTGATTTGAAAGAACTGTTTATTTTGTAACAAAGTCTTCAATTTTGGAAAAGCATGTGTAAGACGAGTTGTAAAAAGAAAGAACAGAGAGAAAAAAAAACGTGCTTTTGTTGTTTGTATTGTGGTTTTGAATTTGATATTGCATTTCATATTAATTTGCATATTAATTGAATATTAATTTGACAGTTATCACCATGATTTCACATTACACTTGAAATTGGTCAAACGGGTTAGCAATCAAGCTTATTCCAATCAAAAAAAATTTTTTGTTATTTCAGTTTTTTTCTCCCTTTTTTTTGGGTCGGTGATAAGCATGTAAAGATTTGAATACATGAGCAAAGTTCTTAAGCAATTGTCGCCTTTTAACGAGATTAAGAGGTGCAACATTTTTTGCACATGCGACTGGAAGAATCTGTTCACTTTCAAAAGAATAAGGTTGGCAATTTTGTGTCAGTGTTCGTGACAGTATTGTAGATTTCGATACCACGGGGGTTTTGGAAGTCTGTCGTCTGTTTTGTACTCGTTTAGTAATTACGATTCCGTTAAAAGGACAGTTTTTAACTGCAGTGGATAGAGATATGTTTTTCTTCATTTTAAGTCGCCTAGTTTTCTTTATAGGGTCACAAGATTTCGTGTGACGAGTTTTTGACATTGTTAATTTCATTAAATCTGATAATATGGGTGGAAGGTTGTTTTTGAGGGGGTGGCAAAAAGGATGCTCAGCGTTTCGATCGAGCTGTCTGCAATAATTTTTCTTGGCTGAATTGAACAATTTAGCCATGTGAACTATCGGTTTATTTTTGCCAATTTTACTTTCACTTAAAACTTTTCTGGTTATGTTCTTTGAATTTTTAATTAAAATACTGGATTTCGAATTCTCGATACCTGAGAGAAATCCTGTTTTGAAAAGAGTTTTTGTTGATTTGATTGGGGCTTCCACCCTGGTGCAAGATTTTATAATAAAAGTGTTACTATTTTTTTTGTCGGAAATCTCGCTGGGAGTATCACGAATTTGGGATAGTTTTTCAGTGTAATTTTCGAAGGGAATTGGAGTAACTGGTTCAGAACTTGAAGTGAAAGTATTGTAGTGAAATGATATTTTTGCTTTTTCGTTACATAGAAAATCTATTCCTACTATACCATCAGCGGGAATAGCTATCTTCTCCATTAAAACGTGAAATCTCTGGGGTTTTTTGAAAAACGTTAATTCCGTAAATCCCACAGTAGAAAAATGTTCAGGTGTATTTCCAAATATTTTCATGAGTTCATGAGTCGTGATCACGCAGTTTTGTTTCAAAGCTTGAATTTTTACTATATTTATATCGGCACTTGTGTCTACGACAAAATGGCCGTAACCGTTTTGAAGTTCTGGGGCGTGCAATTTTATAATTAACGGTTTTCGCTGTTCTCCTGTCCATCTAATAAATTGTCTATTATCAGGAAATTTTTGAGGATATTTTGGCTTCGTTTCACTCGATTTTTCACGAGAATATTTGTCAAATTCTTTGAATGTGTTTTGATACGTGACGTACGGAGGATGAAATTGAGAATGGTATGGATAAGTAGCATTCATCGGAGACATGCTCGGCATCGGTGGGTAAAATCCATGCGGAGGATAAAAATTGTAAGGTCCATAATTATGAAAATGTCTTTGTGGTCGGTTTCTATTGAACAAGTGGCGAGAGTAATTGCCTGAATGACTTCTGTTGTTTGGCAATGTATTTGTACAGTCTCGAAATATTCTATGACAATGGGAATTTTTATTATTCGACTTTTCATAATCCACGACGTCTCCGAATGAAACGCGACGGAATTTATTTTTTCGAAATCTTCGACTTTGTTTTGATTGAACCAAATAAAATAAATTTGAATTACGAAAATTTACACCTTGCATGTCTCTCTCGACGCGCTGTACAAGTTTAAACGCATCTTCGAGGGATTGTGGATCTTTTATGCTGACAGCATATAACAGATAGTCTGATAATCCCTTTTTAAATGATTCAAAAACTATTCCATCGAGCATAGGTAACATTTGATTAGTCTGTGTCTCAGTAAATTTATCTTTTAGAGCGTCTATTGCACACGTTCTCAGTTGTTTAATTCTTGTATAATAGTCTAAGACAGTTTCGTCTCGTTTTAATCTGATTGTTTGTATTTTTGCACAATAATATGGATATGATTTCTTGGGTGCAAAATATTCTTTTAAAACATTTGTCAAATCTTCGATTGAATTAATAACTTTATCAGCGACGGCATCGCGTGCTGTTTCTTGTAATTTTGGCATGACTGCTTTAAAGAAGGAATCTCGTAAATCTTCGGTAATGAATGTGTAACCATTTTCAACATTTTGAATAAAAGATTCGATTGGCATATTTTCACCAGTAAAATTTGGTACATGAAGCAGTGCTTGTTGGAGCGCTATGCATTCGCCCATGTTGATAAGTAAGGCATCAGTAATATGTTGATGATGGGTAAGATTGTGAATTTCTTGATCGTTAGCCATTTTGAATAGCAAAATTTTTAATTTTTTTATTTTAATTCTTATTTTTAATAATTTTTGTTTATTTATTTTATTTTCAACGGTTTAGTTTTTTTTTTGTCTCAAAAGTTGAATGTGAATTTAATTATTATTATTATTATTATTATTATTCAAGTTTTTTATTTTTATTTTTATTTTTTTGTAAATATATATATATTGTCTCTTTTTTCTTCAATTTTATTTTTTTATTTTTGCAAAATCTCCAGTCAATAAAACATTCAGCGTATCCCACCGCTGTCACCAAAAATTTTTAATCTGTAACGTCCGGAGATGTTAAGATAATCGAGCCTAAGCGTCGAGCGGCTAACGCTTTACTCTGTTGACTATTTATCGCGACAAAAGTAACAACAAATAATCGGTAGTGGGAACGTACACTGAAAGATCTCCGGAGACCTTGTTTTATCAACTGGTTATTGAATTTAGATTCACTTGTTCGTTGCGGAGTTTCTTTTCACACCCAGGATTATGCTTTTTGAGTTAGGTTGATCGTCGATTGATGGTTGACACTTGATTTCAGTTAACGCTCGTTTATTATTTTGACGTCGAGTATTTCTTGATATCTCACACAATTCACAATTTCGAGAATACAATTTTGAATAATGAGTCGACGCGGTAACAGACTTCGCGGACAATTTCGAACACAAACTTTTAATATTAAATAATGATAATAAAAGATTCGCTCACGACGATATCAATTCCGAGGCTAGATACGCGATCGCGGACACACTAGGATAGTCCTACTCCTCACCCTCTCGCGAAGGTTCGGAGCGTGACGACTCAACGCCATCGAAGACTAAACGAAGACTAAACTTGAATTTGTCGCTGCGCAAGAGTTTTTAAAGGGTCTGTTTGCTCAGCGGGAGATGAATTTTACAAATTTGGGTACACGGATTTTCCTACGTTTCTATTGGTGAATACAGTTGTTTTCCGCGTTGGTCTAGTTTCGAGACCCACGGGATGAAAAATCTTAATCGAGTATATTCTTTTCTAGTACAGCTGACTATTTATAAACATATTTTTAGTTTTCTCTCTTACTGAGGTAACACGTGCATTCCCCTGCTGAGTTTCTATTTTCATGTGGGAATTGGGAAAAACAAGGTTTCTTCGTGAAGGAAGGGCATATGAGGAATAGGAGGTTTCGGGAGTGTCGTTGTTTTGGAACTAAAGGTTTGGAAAAACGCTGTTCTCTGTAGTACTTGTTTCCCAGAACATGCGGGAGAGGCAATAAACTGTGATTTTTACAACCTGTCATCCAAACAAGATCAGTCCACTTGGCGGTTTCTTTTAATATTTGGAGCTCTTTTCAGAAAGTGCCTATACTAGTACACAGAGACGAGCGCGAGGGTATATGTATACGTGGAGTGGATGCGTGTGTCTATGCTCGCCTATATACTTGCGAGTAGGCCGGTAGGGATGCTCTGGTCTCGGTGACACTTGTGTGCGCACCGGTTTTTTTTTACGACTTTTCTCCATGCTGAGATATTTGAGCAGCTTGGGGTCTGATATGCACGTGTTTCCGTGAGATATTTTGGATATTCTAAGTTAATCGCACTACGTGTGGGAAAGCGACTAGAATTGTTAGCTATTTTGCTTTTACGAAACGCGTCGTCATGAGCTGGTTTTTCCCTAACTATATTAAGACGGTGGCGGAGGGTCTGAATTTAAACAAAACAAGAAAAATTGAAAATACGTCATACGTGACAACAAAAAGTCCAAAACTATGTTCAACTTCAAATTAGATTATAACTAATTAAACGTTCAACGAATTCCATCAATTGCATTTCAGGTAATTATTATCAATTAATTAAGTGAAGAGTTATATTTAATCAATATCCACTAATATTGTTAATTAATGCCACCAAAAATTAAGTAATAAAAAAAAAGATCTAAAAAAATGTCATGCGCAAATGACAAATATATCCATGGTGCATGCCGTTCAATAATGAATTAATTAATTAATTAGTGTGTGCATTATTATTATCAAGACTATTATAATAACAATTATTTAAATTGATTGATTATAGGATGAAAGTATCGCCGATGCTAACAATGCAGCCAACGCTTGACCAACGAACCCAAACAACACTAAACCTCACGAGATGTTTGGTTCACGAGAAACCTAGCCGATGTTTGATTTCCAGGCCCCTCGAGATCCAGTACTTTGAAAGTCTCCAAAAAGAAAACGCATCCATATTCAGAAGGGGAAGCAGACTTTGAGTCTTACTGTACACATGATTTTTCAATTGGAATGTAAATTATATGCCCTGCGGACAAAGAATATTGAAATTATGTTTCCTCCGGTAGAAACCTGCGTTGCAATTGAAAAAATCATGTTTACTGCGACTAGGTATTTCTCCCGTTGACAAGATGGATGCGAGATTGTTACTCAGGGGACAATGAAAATATATATTTTCTCTCCGGCTGATGCCATGTTTTCGGATATATTTCCATTGCGTCTAAGTATCAATTACTCATATTCTCAAGGGGGCACAGTGGGGCCAAATCCCAAAAAGCTGGCCAAAAATCAAAAAATGAAGTTTAAATTTCGGTAATTTTTAGTCGTGGGTTAGATGGGGGAAGAGTCCGAAGGTCAAATTCTTGGCATCAGCGGGCCCTAGCCCTTATACCTGCATTTGTACGACAGTTGAAAGGGAGCCCTCGAGCGAGCTCGACGCGTCGTGCAGTAAATGACCATTTCAACGCTGTATTAAACAGGACGCCAAAACTTTACAATATATCCGATTCGAATTTTTTCGAATGGAATCAACAGCTGAAAGTGAGTAGAAAATCATTGTGTAACTGAAAATTAATAATAATAGTTCATGCGATAATAATAAATTAATCATTTGTACGAAATTTCACGGAAAATTACAAGTGAAAATTCTAAAAACGTAGAGAAAAGTTGACAAGTTCCACAGTGTTCCATGAGCTGACCTATCACATGTTGTAGATGGATGTATTATTGAATGGGAAACATCGAAAATGGCTGCGCTTAGCTGCACGCGTGTCATTGCTACGAGTTTTTGCAATATAAAACATAGTTTTCTGAATTTCGTACATTAACGACGCGGAATGTCTTTCTTGAATTGAATCTTTTTCTTGAATTTTATTGCGATCTTCATTGTACACTGAAATACATTGTCACCTATCCAAGCAGCGTGTCGCGGTTGGTCGAGTTGAAGAGCGATATATCTTTATATGAGGGATTCTCTGTCAACTCAGCCACTTTTTTTCGACCATCTCAGTCGTGCCGTATAATTGGTTAGATCAAAGTGCTACTATTTTGTGAAATTCTTCACATTTTTAAATTAAAAATTTTACAAATCGCCGTTTTCTTTCCAAATGAATATATCTCGGAAACTTAAAGTAATTGAAAAAAAATGTCTGCACATAAAAGCTGTAGTTTATATTGAAATTATTATATATTTGAATTATATTATATATTTGAAATTATATATTTGAAATAGTTTTTACGTTCCGGTAACGCTGATTTTTTACCAAAAAATAGAATGATTATTTTTTTTTTCAAAATAGGCCACTTTTTTTGACTGAAAAAATTAGTCTTTCAGTATATCTGACGATATCGCGAAAAGATCACTAGAGTGACACAGATCGAGGTTCTAGAGTAAAAAAATGAAAACACAAATTAATTTTTTTTCTACCGAAACCTGTGGCTGAGTTGACAGAGAATCCTTCATATGCCTCTTAGTTATATGGTTAAGCCCCAGAGGGGAGAGACTATCAGAGAGTTTAATGTATTGAGTTCTATGGACCGTAATTCTTTTTTATGCATATTTTATTTTTATTTTCAAATAATATTCAAAAATAAATAATAGAAACGAGGTTGAATATGGAATTATCCATCTATATAGATATTAGATTTTTCAATTTTAGATTTCATCGCTGATGAACGTGGAGGATGTGGCTTAACAAGGAAGGAAATTTTTCCGATCACGAAAGGTCACCTGAGTGGAGGAGTGCCTGAAACGTATGCAATAATCGAAAATGTTGTGTCCACAAAATTGCAGCGCCCCTTCGCTCTATCGGACAATGCAAAAACTGCCCTCCGCAAGTTGTTGCACCTTTTGCATAAAAAGTGGCAGCACGCATCAAGACATGAAGAGAGATTTCTGCAACAATATTCTGAGTGGTCGAGCGAGTTTGTTTCTTTCGAGGAATCAAAAAAATCTTCGGAAAAATCTGCAAATTTGGGTCGGCCTTTTTCAGAATTTGTAGAGTCTAGTGACCGGACTAAACGAAAGAGGACTGAAGAATTACGCACAAGAAATACTACGGACGAATTAACGTATGCCACTCAAATGAGCCTTCGATCATCCGGGAAATCAGATGCTGCCAAAATTGTCCGCGATGTGGGACTGGGGAGCCCATCTCGAGCTAAGAAGTATAAGGAGTCCATAGATACCATTCGAGAAACGACTTTATCTGCGGATGCTGCTTTGTCGCTCATTGTCGAACTAAAACTATCGAAATGGCGATATCAGCAGCTTCGGAATAGAAGCAAAGAGCAGAGCTGTGATTTATTTCCGCCGTATAAATTGCCATATAAAGCCAAGCTCAAATGTTATCCGCCTAAGTCAGATATTTCTGTTAATGAATGTAGTGCTGAGGTAAAATTGCAAGCTTTGCTGCATCACACAGCTGATAGAATATTATTGACACAGATGGATGTTGTCAAAAGTTTGTCGGCTGAAAATGTTTGCAGCTTGATTTTAATTTGTAAGTGGGGCTGCGATGGCACTTCCGGCCAAAGTACGTACAAACAAAAGTTCACCAATGATGATGGAAGCAAGTCCAATGCTAATATTTTTTTCACATCAATCGTTCCACTGCAGCTTGTATCTGACGACCAAGAAACAAACGCAAAGCTTGTTGTATGGAAAAATCCGAGGCCGTCATCTCCTCGTTTTTGTAGACCAATCAGGATCCATTTTTTTCACGAGAGTTCTGAAGCCACTCGTGAAGAAATGGAGTATTTTCAACAGCAAGAGAAGAATCTTATGCCTTTCGAAAAGATCGTAGATGGAAAAGAAATAAGAGTTTCTTTCAGACTGGCTTTCACGATGATAGACGGTAAAGTTTGTAACGCTATCACGCATAATAAGTCTGCTCAACGATGCTATTTATGCAAAGCAACTTCAATAGACTTCAACAATATCGACGCAATTCTAAAAAAGGAAGTCTCTGAAGATCATCTACAGTTTGGATTGTCAACTTTGCATGCATGGATACGATTTTTCGAATGATGTTTGCATATAGCATATAAGCTTGGAATTAAAAAGTGGCAAGCGCGTAATGATAACGAGAAGGAACAAGTAAATATCCGAAAAACCAACATACAGAAAGGTTTTCGTATGGAATTAGGTCTGATAGTCGATCAAATAAAGCCTGGTTTCGGTAGCTCGAATGATGGAAATACCGCTCGAAGATTTTTCGAAAACTCAAGCATTTCTGCTGCGATAACAGGGATAGATGAGGACTTGATTAAACGATTCCATGTAATATTGCAGACAATTTCGAGTGGCCATGAAATCGATTTCCTAAAATTCCAAGATAATGCCTTACAGACAGCTCGGAACTTTGTGTAATTATATCCGTGGTTCTACATGCCAACTTCGGTACACAAGATATTGATTCATGGTGCAGAAGTGATAAACTCAGCAATATTGCCAATTGGGCAGATGTCTGAAGACGCCCAAGAGTCTACTGATCAGTACATTAAAAAGTTTCGTGAAGATTTTGCAAGAAAGTGTTCCCGAGCCAAAACAATGAAGGACATTTTTTTACGGTTATTATTAATATCCGATCCCTTTATTTCGAGTTTGCGCGAATTACCTCGAAAAAATACAAAGTCGTTCCTTCCAGAAGCACTTTCATTGTTAGTTGCGCCACACTGTGGGTAGATTCACAGAAAAATCGGCAAAACTAGGCTGATGTGCGTACTGAAAAATACAATGGTGATTCTTAAGTTTTTAACCTCGCTGATTTCAAATCTGGAATCAAAATTTCGAAAAAACAAAATGGCGGACCGGAAGTGACTATCTGCGTTACTAAAAAGAATCCGATTTGAGTAGGGATCGGTTAATTAGCGGTTTAAAAGTCACTGATTAAAAATCTCAAATCCAAATTTTGAAAAAACAAAATGGCAGACCGGAAGTGACTATCTGCGTTACTAAGAAGCATCCGAATTGAGTAGGGATCGGTAAATTTGCGGTTTAAAAGTCACTTATTGAAAATCTTGAATCAAAATTTCGAAAAAACAAAATGGCGGACCGGAAGTGACTATCTGCGTTACTAAAAAGAATCCGATTTGAGTAGGGGTCGGTAAATTTGCGGTTTAAAAATCACTTATTGAAAATCTCTAATCAAAATTTCGAAAAAACAAAATAGCGGACCAGAAGTGACTATCTGCATTACTAAAAAGCATCCGATTTGTGTAGGGATCGGTAAATTTGCGGTTTAAAAGTCACTTATTGAAAATCCTGAATCAAAATTTCGAAAAAAAACAAAATGGCGAACCGAAAATATATTTTTATCTTACTCATAAGCAACTTTTGCTATCAGAAATCAATATTTGTGTTTTGAAGGTTGTTTTTTATAAATTTTGAATGAGATTTGGGGAAAACAAAACGATTGTCTGGAAGTGAGGGAAAGTTTTCAAATAATTTCGGAAAATTAGTTACGAATTAAATTTTACCGAAAATAATACGTGCGTTACATAGAATAATTAATAATTAATAATAATAATAATAATAATATTGATTATTAATAATTATTCCTGATTTCAATATTAATCATAATCGTCAGCGTCGGAATCGCGATCGCCGTCGTCAGAGGAATTGGTGGATTCTGATTCGTCACTCGTGTATTCCATTAATTCACCTAAACCATACTTATCGCGAGAACTATCAGTACAGAGCAAAAGTTGCAATGCTTCTGGTGATAAACTTTTTGCTTTTTTCGGATACTGCTTGCCCATGCTCGATATGTACGGATCTGAAGTTAAGAGGAGTCGATTGAAAACGTCTTGCATGGTCGCTGTTCTCGAGTGTTTTCGAGCAAAACACTCGCGATATTTTTTAATATCCTTGTTACGGGCTTCCTGTGCGTCTTCTGACATTTGCCCGATAGGAAGCGGGGACCATTCAATTATCCAAGGACCGTGAATCAAAACTTTGTGAACCGTAGTTGGCATGTAGTACCAAGAATACAAAGTTACGAACATTTCGGCGGTTTCAAGACTATATTGTTTGAAAGCAGTTACATTTACGGCAAAGCCACTTGAAAGAACTTGCAATATTATGTGGAATCTTTTCATAATATTCTCGTCCAAACCCAAAATTCTTGATGAAATTTGAGTATTTTCGAAAAAACGTCGCGCAGTGTTTCCGTCGTTACTGCTACCAAACCCTTGTTTCGGTTTATCAACATCAAGCTGCAACTCTTTCTTGAATGCGGCTCGAATAACTCGTTTTCGCTCAGCAACTACTTTATTTTCTTCATCTTTTCGAGTTTGCCACTTGTGAACACCGATTTTATAGCCGATGTGCAAGAAGCACTCAAAAAAACGGATCCACGCATGCAACGTTGATAATCCAAGTTCGAGTCGAGTTCTGTCAACGTCTACAGTTTTCATCAGCTCTATGTCATTAAATTGCGATGATGTGAGATTGCATATATAGCAACGCATTGCGGATTTTGTATTTGTCACGGAGTTGCAAACTTTGCCGTCAATCATAGTGAAATACAGCTCGTATTTAACAGTAACTTCCTTCCCGTCAATAAATGTCGTAAAAGGGGTGAGAGACTCGATCTGATTATCAACGTGTTGCCGTTCCTGAATCGTTGACGACACAGTTTCTTTTAAAAATTGAATTTTAATAGGGCGACAATACCGTGGAGATGAGGGCCTGGGATTTTTCCAAAGGACGAATTCTTTTTTTGAGATATCCGATCCTAAAATTTGCAATGGAGCTAAAGACGTTAAAAATATACTCGCATCAGAACTCTCAGCATTCGTAAACTCTTGTTTGTATTCACTGTGCCCAGAGCTTCCATCACAACCCCATTTACAAATTAGTCTTAAATTCTTCGAATCTTCAGGGTGCAAAGAGTTAATCACGTCAGTTTGCAACTTTAGAATTCTGTCGCAAGTGTGATCAATCAAAGACTGTAATTTCACTTCGGCTAAAGTCTCAGTTACCGTTATATCTGAAGGGTAACAACGGTTTTTAGCAGCAACGACTTTTGCGTACGATGGATAAATAGCAACTTTTTTATTTCTCAAAGATCGCCTGATGTCTATGTATTGCTGTTTTGTTAGTTTTGCATTTACAAAATCTATCAGTGCTTCATCTCCAGACATCTCAACTAGCCGTGGATCTATCGACGATTCATATGCTGTTCGGTATCTCGCAGCTCTTGAGGGAGATTTTGTTGTGATGTTTTTTAAAATAGTGGCAGCATCGTTTAATCCTGCAGAACTGAGTCTCATCCTGGTGGCCAAACTTAATTCCTCCACGCAATGCTTTTCACTGACTTCTAAAGCCCCTCTTTTCTTGGTACGTTCACTCGACTCTTCGAAACTCAATTTTCGAGGTCGCCCAGATACACCTGAAGTTGATGGCTCTCCAATTGGTTTCGTACAATTCTGAAAAAAATAGCGCGAGCGTTATACTATACATCTTGACCCATAACTCGAGTTTTCGAAACATCAATAAAATTAATTACCAAAATAGTTATTGAAGTTTGCAACCATTTTTCATTTTTTTTTAAAAATGCATCGTGGCTTCTGTGCACTTCGAGCCATCTACTTTTGATATTACAAAGTAATTTTTTTAATGAATCCTTTTCATTGTTGTCAATCGTGAAAGATTCGGATGACTCAAGAGTAATTTGTTCCTCAAAAATCTGAAGTTGCTCATCCAGGCACAATTTAAATTTCTCCTTAATCATTCCAAAAATATCCTGATAAGTGCACGTGTAATCCATGGCACGTGAACCTAGAATAAAACAAGTATGATAAACATTTACTAAAAATGAATGTGTTCATGGGAAAAATTTTAATCTAATTGTAAATGATAGAATAAATTATTGTAACATTTTGAACACCCGTTACATGAATCATGACTCTTTACGAATAGATCACTGGGTAGAAAATTATTTTATATTCCACAACGACCGGCTATTGTCCCCAGCAGGTATACGTTTACCTGCTGGGGACTATGCGCCCAGCCTGGACAAAGAAGCCAAGCGTTGCGCGACATGAGAATTCCGGTTCCCAAAGCCAGATATGCAACAATCTGCAGAATTTTTTTTATGAATTTTAATCTTAATAACATTATCAATAGGCTACAATGTTCAAAAGTCTGGGATCTCCTGGGATCACAGCTATTTTTATACTTCTTTTGGAAAAATAAATTTACAAGCTTGCTTAAAATGCATACATTGAACACTCTTTTATACATACAATATTTCAAATTTCAAAAAACTATTTGACATGATAATATTCTACATACCTTCAAGATTATCTCCCATTTTACCGATTTGAAATCGGTAGCGTAGAACAAAATATATTTCACTTTGCGCGAATCGAAAATTTCAGCGTACAAAATCGCTACGTTCTTCACTCTCGAACGGTCGAGTTCAGACTGTCGTAAGTCGAGTACCGCGAAGGGTAGGGACCGGTCCTTTTACAATAGGGCGTAGAAATACCTGGTCTTTGAAATGACATACATAGAAATACGAAATGAGAACACTCAATTTTTGGGTTTTGCCGATTTTTCTGTGATTCTGCCCACAGTGCGCCACGTATATCAGCAAGTAAAGGAAGTTCCAGCGATTTAATGGATCAATCAACTGATTGTGCATCATCTGATTCTTCAGATGACGATCTCTGAACTTTTAATCGACTGATTTATGTTTATGCTATTATATATCACATATGGATATATTTTGTACATTCTCTATAAAAGTGATTCATGTCAAATGCGCCGTTTTGTTTTTATTTCAAATTTAAACTTGGGATTCGTAATCAACGCCTCCGAAAACCCCCGAGTACTGACTTTCGGCCGAATTTATAACGCTTTCGACTATTTTCCAGCTTTTTGGGACTTTAAATCCGCCATTTTGTTTTTATTTCAAATTTTGACTGCGGATTCATAATCAGCGACCCCGAAAACTTCCGAGTACTGACTTTCAGCTGAATTTATGACGCTTTCGACTTTTTGCGATCTTTTTGAGACTTCAAATCCGCCATTTTGTTATTATTTGAAATTTTGACTTCAGATTCATAGTCAGCGACCCCGAAAACCCCCGAGTACTGACTTTCAGCCGAATTTATAACACTTTCAACTTTTTGCCAGCTTTTTGGGACTTCAAATACGCCATTTTGTTTTTATTTCCAATTTTGACTTCGGGTTCGTAATCAGTGACCCTAAAAACCCCCGAGTACTGACTTTCAGCCGAATTTGTAACGTTTTCGACTTTTGGCCAGCTTTTTGGGATTTGGCCCCACTGTGGGGGGGTAATACTTTGAGTCGTTGTACACATGATTTTTCCATTGGACTGTAGGTTATATGCCCTGCTGAGAAAGAATATTGAAATGTTTCCTCCGATGGAAACCTGTATTGCAATTGAAAAAATCATATTAACTTCAACTAAGTATTTCTCCCCTTGAGGATATGGAAGCAAGATTGTTGCTCAGGGGACAGTAGAAATATATATTTTCTCTCTGGCTGATGCGATGTTTTAAGATATATTTCCATTGTCCCTGAGTATCAATTTCACATCCATATCCTCAAGGGGAAAAATACTTTGAGTCTCGCTGTACACATGATTTTTAATGGTAACGTAGGTTATATGCCCTGCGGAGAACAAATATTGAAATTATGTTTCCTCCGGTAGACACCTGCATTGGAATTGAAAAAATCATGTTTACTGCAACTCAAAGTATTTCTCCCCTTGAGAGTATGGACGTCAGCGAACAATCTTGCATGAATAATTTTTTATTTTTATGAATGCATTTTTTTCTGAACGTTTTTTTCAGAATATTCTCTTTATATTGAAATTTCCGTTTTTATATTTTTAGAAAGGCTGTATTTATGTAATCTTTGGCCTAGCGTCTTTTAGACTTTTCAAAGCTGAAGATAAATCTGTGCGCAAAAACGTAAACAAAATTCATAGTTCATATAGCTTCCTTTAATACACAGCATGAGGATCAAATTTGGCTTCCTCATAAAGGAAGCTTTGTTAACTATTGGAAAATATTAGTAATCAATGTGCAAATTCGATCGATTTTCACCAAATTTAATAACGAACATGCTTGATAGGTATATTAGCTCTGTGTAAAGTTTCAGTGCAATATCTTAAAAATTGCACAAGTCAGAGCGCTTACGCTATTTTTCAAAAAATTAAAAATTTCATAAAATGTTAATCCCTTGATGGATTTTTGCCAAATTTAATAGCGAACGACCTCGATGGCTATATTAGCTCTGTGTAAAGTTTCAGTGCAATATCTTAAAAATTGCACAAGTCAGAGCGCTTACGCTATTTTTCAAAAAATCAAAAATTTCATAAAATTTTAATCCCTTGATGGATTTTCGCCAAATTCAATACCAAACAACCTTAGTAGCTATTCTAATTCTGTACAAAGTTTGAGTGCAATATCTTGAAAATTGCAGAGGTTAGACGTTCACGCCATTATTGCAAAAACGAAAAAAGTCGATAAAATCTGCACACCCGTTATAATTAAAACAAAATTTTTTTCATAATGAAGAGCAATTCGTGCTTGACAAGTTTGCCAAATTTTAGCTCGATATCTCGAAGCGTTTAAATTATTTACATCTGAAACTCAGGATACACACACACACGCACACACACACACACACACACACACACACACACATACACGCACGCACGCACACACGCACGCACGCACACGCACACACACACACACACACCAATCCATCCGGACATTTTTTCTAAATATGATTTCTCGATGTTTTAGGACATTTTGAACATATTGGCATAAAAATCGTGAAAAAATTTTTTTCCACGAAAACAAAGCTTCCTTCATGAGGAAGTAAAAGTAATGTGTAATGCATGCATGTCCCATTACAAATAAAACAAGCTGCCAATTTTTTATTATCTGTAAGAATGTCTTTTAATAAGTGGTGAATTTAAAAAAATAAAATAAAAAGTGTCCGAGTTGAAAAAAAAAATATTTTCTGAAGTTTTCAACACAAAATATTTTTTTTTTCAACTTGGACTTTTTTCATTGTTTCAAAAAAATTTACCACTTTTTCAAAGACATTTTTACAGATACTGAGAAAAGGGCAGCTTGTGATATTCATAACTTGTATTTTTACCACGTGTGAACTTCAAAAATAGAAAAAAAATACAAGTTATGAAAATCACAAACTGCCAATTTTTAAGTATCTGTACAAATGTCTTTCAAAAAGTGTTGAATTTTTTCAAAAAAATAAAGAGGGTCCAAGTTTAAAAAAAAAAATATTTTGTGAAGATTTCAACACAAAAATTTTTTTTTTTCAACTTGGACCCTTTTTATTGTTTCGAAAAAATTCACCGCTTTTTAAGAGATATTTTTATAGATACTCAAAAATTGGCAGTTTGTTCTGCGCATATTTTGTATTTTTTTTTCTATTTTTGAAGTTCACACGCGATAAAAAATAGAGAAAAAAAATAGAAAAAAATACAAAATATGCGCAGAACAAACTGCCAATTTTTAAGTGTCTATAAAAATGCCTCTTAAAAAGCGATGAATTTTTTTTAAAAAAATAAAAAGGGTCCACGTTGGAAAAAAAAATATTTTGTGTTTAAAACTTCAAAAAACATATGAAAATAAACATCGATATTTTTTTTAATTTTTTTAATGAAACTGAAACTCAAGACGGAAAAAAACGATCATTTGTGTTATTTTGATATCTCCAGTTTTTATAAAGTTATGAGCATTTGAAAAAAAATTGTGTCAAATTTTAAAAAATTTATTGTGCTTAGTTGAACTGAGATAAAAATCTGAAAAAATTCTGAGAGACTAGTGTAAGTACGTACAAAAAAATATTAAATTTTCAAGGAAATCAAAAATGGTCGGGTCCACGGGTTGGTCAGCTTGGTATGGAATACCTCATATATATATTTGATATGTATTGATCATTTATACGTATTATTTCGAAAATATTTGTTTACGAGATGCACCACGGGGAGGTAAACCAACCTTGCATCTCATAAAAAAATGAAAAAAAATATGTCTCGTGCACTTAAATGTACTTATTTCCATTGTATGATCAGCCATGCATTATTTAATTTTTGCTGTATCGATTAAATTGATCGCATTACTATTTATATTACTGCAGAAACATGCAGATTCCAAAAAAATAAATCCTCACGCTATAACTGATGATTAATCCCGTATATTGCCACAAACGTTTCGTGTTCAAAAAACATTGATTGCATCCTTATGAAACTTGTGAATGTTGAAGAGCCCTTTATGTTGCTGCAAAATTGCAGATTCCAAAAAAGTCGATTGAGGTTCTATAAGCATGTTAAACCTCTGTTTAGGTTGCTGCAAGAACTGCAGATTTAAAATAATCGATTGTGTCACTATTTAGGTTGCTGCAAAAAATGCAGATTAAAAAAAAAAATTTTAACGTTGTAATTGATGCATATTAAAAACTCATATTACCTTATAAAATCTTATACTTGAATGATCTGTCTTTTTTTATTCTATATTAATATCATTATACCATTGACGTATATTTACGTATACATGATATTTACGTATACATGATATTTAATCCATTAAGCATTGATTAATCAGAAATACCTAGTTTTGTGTCTGAATCTAAGACCTCATCCCATAGGAACGTCTGTAAATATTTATTAAAAAAATTCTTTACGAAAAAAAGCTCCCTGTATGAGGAGGCGAAAGTAGATTATACTGCTGGAAATGGCAGTAATAGATTTTCATTGATCATTCTCATAAGATGCTGGCGCATTTTTCTGGTGTCCATTGAATATTGAACATCCGAAGGATTTTTTCCCAATGCTATAGACGCTGCAAACGCAGCTGCATATACACCGCAAGATGTATGATCTGGTTGTTTTGACACGTTTTCAAAAATAATATCTTCTTGTTTTATATTTGGGTATCGTATTTGAATGAATTTTTTTTCCACTAACTCAAGACGTTCGTAGGTAAGAGTTTCAAAATACAGACTATCGAATATATGAAGTTTCAATCTGTCATAATGAAAACAATGCCAGTGTTTGCTTGCAGCACCCCCCATAATCTGAATGTCTTCAATCAATGAAGGCTCGATCCACATAAGCCATTGAATAACTATTACGTCACTTGGATTGAATTGCGAATTATTCCGTATTACTGTTAAAAGCGAGTTTATTGGTCTATCATCTAATAATGAATCCATTTCTAAAACATTCTCTTGTAACGTTTGCGATTTTACTAATTCTGGTTCATACTGTATCGTTCTTACATATTCTTTTTGATAGATATTCAGAATTTTTTCAACATCAACCGGTGTATTAATATGGTTTTTTCTATGTGCAGCAATTTCATTCGAATTTCTTTTCGTGACTCGATTTTCAGGTTTAGATTCTACACGGTAATAATCCAAATTATTATGCGTATCCTTCATCAGTGAGCCTTCATTTATATTTTGTGAGTTTAATCCAATGAATATAGGTTTATGATCCGAGAAGTAAGTTTCATAAACACCAGTTGTGTAATTAGTCAACTCTTTATCAACAAATATAACATCAATCTGAGTATTAATATTCGTTGTTGATATTCCCGCTGGAATGGCACGTTTAAAATTTAACGTAGTTAAAAACTTTTCAAGATATTCGTCTTGGTTGTACACATCGTTATTGAAATCTCCTATGAAAATCTTTTTATCCCCTAAAACGTTCTTCATAATATTGTCCAAATTATTAGAAAAAGTGCGATTATCATTACATGGTCTTTTTAGCGGTTGAAAGCTTCCTAAAATATATAATCCATTCAATTTCGTTACTCTGCTGAGTGCTACGTAAAGCATAGCTCTTGTTATGCATATACTATTGCGTGTATCTATACAAGCCATTTCATATGTTTGCCTCTGACTTTTATGAATAGTCAAAGCTTCTGCTGGAGTGATTGGGAATTGCTCTCTAACAGTTTGATATCCCAGTCTTTCATTTACGTTTATTGGAACGGAGATCAATGAAAGTGGTACCAAATTCTTACTCAGATTAAGGTCATTCATATAATTCAAATATGGTCTCCTCTTTTTGATTCCAATATTTTCGTTATTAAAATCTAGCCATACTTTGATTGGTTGATCAGTTGAATGTAGAAAAGTAATAAAAGCCAATTTTTCGCACGCTCCATTTACTAGACCGTCTGTTACATCAATGTTCGAGGTTATCATATAATTGATACCGAGTTTCAGGATAATTTTATATGGCAATCCACTACATTCAGTTCTTTTCTTATTTTTTAATGATGCCAATAACTTATGTTTCATCTTTTTACTGACAGTCCTTATAATTGAATCCTTTGCAATTACTGTGTACGCTACACCAGCATGGCTGTTTATTTTCCTTGTGTTGTATTCATCGACAAATCGATTTTCAGCGTATAATCGTATAGCATCACTTGGCACATTAGTTTCTTTTGTTTCTCTTGATTTGATTAAAGCGACGTCTTCATCGGACATCACTCCTCGGGCTAAATTGTTCAGAGATTTAATGAACGTCTGGTCTTCTTTCTGTCTCATTATTTCTGTTAACTCGAAAAACTCAAATTCAGCCCACAGAATGTTTTCAGAAAAAATGCTCAACATAAAAGATTTGGATCCGAGATATATCGGACTATCCATAACGGGAGGTAATTGATAAAGATCTCCCACCAGAATCACAGATACTCCTCCGAAACTTGTGTTACATCCCATTATTTGTCGTAGTCTTGTGTCCACTCGACTGAGCATAGTGCTGCCTACCATCGATATTTCGTCTATTATCAAAAGTTTCATTTCTAATAGGTTTTCTCGAATGCTGTTAGCTATGTCTGCTGACAGTTCAGGCATTTGCCCTCCGTATTGAGTTATCGGTAATGCGAATGCTGTATGCAATGTCACGCCACCTATTAAAAATGCTGCTTTTCCAGATGGGGCGCATAATAGTATTTTGGTACATGTAATGTAAAGACCCAGCCGCCGAAACGACTGAATCCATGCTAACTCGCCTTTACAGGCACACGCTGCATTCATTTTCGTCTATCCACATCGCGAATTCCCCTCCATACGGCAACGGGTGATGGAAAAATCCTTTGACTTCCGTAGCCGAAAACGGAAAGAGCGGTTTGGCTACGCGAGGATCCGAGTCCCTCTGCGTTGAATAACACAAGGGGCTCATCGGATCCACGCGTACTCACGGGGAACCTCGGGAAGGCCCGCTCTCTGTGTCCCGGCCGGACACAAGCCCAGAAAAGACCGGATTGGTGGATTTGGCAAAGGTCATGGGTACGAGAGTTTGTGAGGATTATTGTGTCTCGGGTGAGTTTGCGGACTTGGGATTAGCCCGCTTTATCAATTGTCCGGTGTGTCAGTGTGATTGTTTGGTATGCGTGTTGTTAGAGAGTCGAAATTACCTGCCTACCTACCCCTCAAGCGTATGACACCGGTGTCGGCAAAGTATGTGTGCAGTGTTTGTGCCTACTCTCAGCGCACGTGCGCTGTATCACCGGGCTAGCAGGTTTGCCGAGAAGATTACGGTTCTGCTAGCTTTTCGCACGAGAGTCCGACAACTCCCGTTCTAGGCGTCCCTGCGCGGCCCGTAGGCCTCCAAGTCCCCGTTTGCCACTCCGTCCTATCTATTTTTCTTCTCACCTACCTATTCCCCGACCACTTCCACCTGAACTTCTTCCCCCCCTCCCACCTCTTCCATGCCTTTGAGCCACAAGGCTTCCCTGCAATAATCGTCAAAGATCGCGTATGTCTCCTCCGTCGCAACTATCGATTAAGCGGCTTCGGGCCACCCGCGATCCCCAATACGATCCCTCAGAGCTACTCTCTGAGGCTCGTAATTTTCGCACTCGAGAAGGAAGTGCTCAGCCGTGTCGAGAAGTCCACAGCCGCACAACTCCCCACTGCCCAAGGCAAATTGGGCGAGTTTTGCACCAAAGTTGCCGTGGCCAGTCATGACCTGCGTGCTATGATGGCTCGGACGGAACCAGCGCGCAGCCAATCGGTCTCGAACGCTATCGAAAAAGGCAAACGTGGTACGGCCTTTATCGGCAACCTGCCAGGCAGCCTGCCACATGTTCACCGCTTCTGCTCTAATCCTATCTGCCGCGTCGTCCGCACCCGCTGGCACGTTTACCCCGTTTATCTCGGCGTCTCTGCCTATCCTAATTTGATACCTAGCTACACTAATTTTCAACAACAAATCTACCGGTATTGCCCCGCCGATGACGCACAGCGCCGGTATAGAGACCGTGTTGTAGGCCGCCACCGTCGCGATGAGTGCGCGTCTCTGAGCCGAAGAGAGAATTTGAAGATCCCTAACGCCACACAGGTCAGCCCACCCCGCGGCACTGTAGGTGACCGTCGGCACGAAGACTCCCCTGTAGACCGTAGCGAGTGTCTTGTAACGCAAACCCCAACCTGTTCCCGCGAGTGTCCTGAGCTTGCTGAAAAGCTTCACTGTCCTGTCTCTAAGATAGTGGCAATGGGTACGGATACCCATTTCCTTGTCGAAATGGACGCCGAGATAGCGCACCGAATCCTTAAATCTAATCGCGGTGTTTCCTATTCTTATGACGGGGTACCTATTTGCCAAGTCTGGCTTCCTAACTGGTCTACGTTGACGGTCCGGACGCGCTCCTCCTCTCCTTCCTATCGGGGCCGGGCGGTTCCATACAGTCTTGAGGACTATGGCCTCAGTCTTTCTCTCCGACAGACTCAACTTGGCCGATTCACACCATCGAACGATCACGTTGACGATGTGTTGGCCCCTTTCTTCAATTTCAGCACGTGAGTCACCCCTCACGAGGACGATAAGATCGTCCGCATACGCCACAAAACCATCCGGGACAAGACCTTCAAGGATCCTGAGCAGTCCGTCGAACATGAGGTTCCAGCATGCAGGTCCAAGAACGGAGCCCTGAGGACACCCCCTGGTAGCCTGCTTGGACACTTCATCCCTACCCCAGGCGATTTTCACCTTTCTATCTTCGAAATTACTACAAATAACCTCGAAAACATTCGCTGGACATTCTCTCTCGCGCAAACTATGAAAGACAAGGGGCCACCAGACGTTGTCAAATGCCCCAGAAATATCGAAGAGCAACGCGACAGTATAAGTCTCCTCGGAGGCCGCAACCATGCGACGAAGCTCGACGATCGCATCCTCCGCCGACTTTTTCGGTGTGAAACCGTATTGCCGGTCCGAGAGTCTGCCTTGTGCCATCGCCGTGCGAACGAGGCAGACGGAGGGTTTCAAAAAGTTTCCCTATGACGGAGAGGAGGCAGATGGGACGGTACGATTTTGGGTCCTTTTCGTCCTTGTCTTCGCCCTTCAGGAGCACTCTGAGAGAGCCCTCCTTCCAGGCAGAAGGAAAGACGCCCCACTGAAGGCACGCGTTAAAAAGCCTGACCATTTGAACGGGGATCGTCGCGAAGGCTGCTTTCATTACCACGACCTCGATGAGGTCGGGGCCGGGAGCTTTGTTATTTTTAAGGGTACGCACGATTTTCTTAACCTCTACCTCGGTGAAGGGTAGAGCGTTGGGGGTATCGGGTGCGATGCGCGCACCGTCCCGTACCACCCTCTGCTCGTCGGTGTCGTCTTGCTCATGGTCATCAGGAACGTGCGCATTCAAAAGGCAGCTGGCGGTATCTGTCATGTCCATTGTGACAGTGCCGTTATGCCGGAGAGTGCTGAGCACTTTCTCAACGCGGAGTTTATCCGCCTGGTGTTTGTAAACGAAACCCCAGGGCTCCTCGTTGCCGTGCGACGTAACGAACCGTCTCCAGCTGTCGATCTTCGCCTGCTTCACCTCCCTGCTGTAGGCCCGCAACGAAGTACGGTATTCCAGCAGGATCTCAAGGCGTCGAGGCTCGTATCGTTCCCTCTTGTACGCGCGCCTGAGGCGGTATACTCCCTTCTTAAGAGTGGTCAACCTATCAATCCACCACGGGTTGGACTTCCGAAAGTACTGTTTTCTCGGCATTGACGCGGAACAGGCGTCAGTGAGGACGTCTGTGAGAGTCACTGCCATAGCCTTAACTTCCTCCACTGAAGAGAGAGGAAGGTCCTGCAGTCTCGCCTCCGAAAGACCGGTCAGGGTCCGGGTGAACAGATCCCAGTCGGCCCTATTTACATTGAACCGTCTGATCGCTGGAAAACCATCATTCCTCGCGGCCCTTGGGACACGAAGCCTGATATCCATCGGAAGATGATCGCTACTCGTCCATTCTTTCTGAATCCTCCACTCCCCGATGAAAGGGGACATGGAGGGCGAGCTCAGGGTAACGTCGATAAACGACGACCCCCTGGGCCCGCTGAAAGTCGGGCCCTGATCTATTCTATTTTCTACCCTAAGATCGAATTCCTGAATAAATCTCTCCAGCTGAAGTCCACGGTCGTTCGACGCCTGCGGACCCCAGAGGTTGGACCTCACATTGGCATCCAATGCGATGAGAACTCTCTTCCCCCTCAGAGAACGAAGCACCATAGCGAGGTGTCTGAGGTGCACCTCTATATCGTCTTGCCACTGGAAGTAGTGAGACACGACGTAGAAGGAAAAACCGGGAGCCTGCACTTCGCAACATACACAGTGCGTCGTGCTAAGCTGCGAGAGAAAAAGAAGATTATAGTCGGGGTTGCAGAGCGCAACGGCACCCCACGGTTTGGCTGTGCGCACTGCAGCGATCTTCATGCCAACACCGAATCCGTAGAATGTTTGACTCGTGCCCTGCTTCACGACGTGCGGCTCCTGGAGGAGTAGGACGTCGAGTCGCTTGGCGGCCACGAGCTCACGCACTTCTCCAATCACCCTGTTCGCACGCTGCATGTTCAGCTGCAGCACTCTAATCTGAAATTCCCTATTGGGTCTGACTCTAATGGGGTTGTCACGCGGGACAACCGGGACGATTTCGCGAGCCGCCGGCGGCTGTCGGTCGGGAACGCGAGGGGGGCTCGCGATCGCGTCGATTTCGTCGTTCCTAGCTTCAATTTCGCGCTGAGCCACCGGTGGCCGACTAACGGTCGCGATTTCACGCACGATTGCGTCGCAACGTTCTACCCTAACGATGGCACGAAGGCCAAGATCGAAAACCTGCCCTGGGTTCGGAACGCCAGCGGCTCGAGGAGCACCCTCGGGGACACGTGGGCACGGAACTTTTTTCGACGAGCGCGCGCGAGTTGGGCAGACGGAAGGGAGAGCGTAGTCGAGGACCTGGATCGAAGCCGCGGACGCGTGTGCCCTCGTGACCCGACGAGTGCTCGACTCCGCAGCGGATTGACCCTTACCTCCTTTAGCGGTGGACGATGTTCCTCCTAGTCTCGGATGGGCTTCCGGACTCGCTTCCTTCCTTCTCGTCGATTTTTGTTTAATTGTTCCCATCTTTGTCCCACGAGTAATGCGGAAAGGTTATTCCCGGTCGACAGAGCCGCTTGTCCACCTCGAGCACTTGTTGTTTACGGACCATCGCCGATCGCTAGTCCGACGACGTCCCCGCGCTTGAGACAGGAGCGAAACCTCCTCCTGCCACGATGCTGTCACCGCGAAGTTCAGCTTGACCTTGAGGGTTGACTGGGGGTCG
This sequence comes from Alloplasta piceator, assembly GCA_946863875.1. NCBI lineage: Eukaryota > Metazoa > Arthropoda > Insecta > Hymenoptera > Ichneumonidae > Alloplasta > Alloplasta piceator. Next base: position 32,863,533 of record OX333077.1, on the reverse strand, counting down.
CGAGGCCGCCAAACCTCTCACACCGGTGAAGCCGGTGCCCCTTGCGTTACCTGAAACCTTATCAAATCTAGCCTAATCTAGTCTTATCCAAGTTAATCTAGACTAGTGGTAGGTATCAATGGGAGAGGGAGGGCTGCAAGCACAAAGGATTTGAGAGGAGTCCTATCGAGGTACAAGGAAGAAAATGGGCACAAAAACCCGTTAGGAAACTCTTCTGGGACTTGAAAACCGACAAATCGGGGAGAAACCCGTTAAAATCCGAACTCCAAACTTATAAAGAACCGACAAATCGGGAAGAAACTTATTTGAAGCGAGAATGATTATTTAGGAAAACCCACTGCCCACGCTGTCGAGAGCATCCAACGGACACAGCCCTCGACAGCCCGAGCCCACCGACCCGCCAGCACCAGATTGCATACTCCCAGAACGGATTGTCTCGAGGTTATCGTCCTCTGTGCTCATCCGGCACATCCGAAACGAGACGCAGGTAGTCGCTATCTATGTTTAGAGATTCCGATCCAAAGAGCAGCCCCAGCGCGCCGGAACGGAGTGCCCAGACCCTAACCCCAGGAGGGTCAAACCCACCCACTATCAGGAGATAATAGGAGAAGGGAGAGGTTGTTGGGGGATGACGAGCCCCCAAGGCGTCCGAAGCCTGCGCGTACCAACCCAAGCAAGCGCACAGACCAAAATCCAATCCGGGCTATCTCAGTTTGTCTTCATTTGTGCTTGACGACACATCCGAAAAGAAGATTGCTATCCGCAGCATGTATCAGGTCCCGTTGATTGGAAAAGAATCCCTACGCCAGCCGAATCGGGTCAGCCCAGACAACGACCCACCCGAGGAGAACCCATCCTCCGAGAGGCAATTCAAAATAAAATAAAACAACGACGTCGAGTAACGAGAGATGAAGAAGAATAGAACAGAGTTACGATGGAGAAAGGAGGAAAGAGGTGATGTACTTGGATCAAACAGGGTAAAGTTCAATAAAATTAAATTAAATGAAGTTAGCTTAACGACCCCCCTGGTTCCCTCACCGCCGAAGCCTCTCTAGCGACTTCGGTAGTGTGGGGCCCTGGCCAGGTCACCTGAAAACCCTGAGTACTTACGAAAAGAAGAAAAAGTTAGTTCCTTAAAGACCCCCCAGTCCCCTCACCAACAGAGCCTCCAGTGGCTTTGCTGATGGGGGCCTTGGTCAGGTCATCTATAAAGAATTTATGCCTTGAAGAGGCTAGAGGATACATTAAGTCCCCCGAAGTCTGTGCAAAGGCGTCCGAAGCCCGTGCGTCGCCGACCCTCAAGCCCGCACAACATCCCAACCAATCTGGCCAATCTCCATTTGTCTTCATGTGTGCTTAACGTCACATCCGTGTCTAGGAGATTGCTTTCCGCAGCATGTATCAGAACAAGCCTACGATTGGTGAAAAGTTGCGCGAGCAAGAGAACCGAACCAGCCCGGACGTCGACCCACCCACGAGACTCAGCGTTCGCGAGACAATAATGATAATAATAATAGTATGATATTTTATAATTACGATAGAGTAGTTACAGAGGCAGTTCTTAGCCCAACGGAAGAACTATAAAATATACATTATAGCTCTTCGGTTGGTTTACAGCGGGACCCACGAGGAGGGGACTGCTTGCTGACCACTTCACCCTTAACACAGCTACGAATAACCATGTTAAGAATGTCATAGTCACTCCCGCCAGTATTTTGGTACAGTTAGATTTTTTACCTGGTGTCTCATCAAAGTAGCTCAACATTAATTGATAAATTGCATTAATAACCATAGGTTTTCCAACATTAGCTGAGACACTCATATACACTCTAAGAGGTAGATTTCCTTTTTTAAAACAATTCAAAACATGCATTGTGATTTGCCTTTGTCGATAATTCAACTTGTCGAGAATGGTCAACATTTTTTCATTCGTAATTTTTTCAGGACAAGATATTCTTACTTTTTGTATTTTTGAAATATCTACCATACCTGCTTGTCCGAAAATATCGATTTCTTGATCTTTTGATATCTTCGATTTCATAAAATCTTCAACCTCCTCATCCTCTATGTCTTGATTGTTATTATGAGCTTCCGCTAATGCATTATCCAGTTCTTCATCTCCGATCACTGAAAACATCTTTCTATTTTTTTGAATTATATCAATATTTTCTCCGTAGATCTTTTGACAATCTTTATTTTCAACATCATGCAGTTCGTTTTTCCATGGTAGAAACAGCATAACTTGTTCTCTGAAGTAATTATATCTGTCCTGTATCAATTTGTAACGTCGGAATCGAATGACTTTCGTTTTCTTCCGCCGTGCAATTTCGTTGTTATTATCATTTTCATCATCAGTGTCATTCGATTTTGAAAAACTTTTATGTTCGAAATTCGCTGCAAAATCTGCAAGGCACACGTTCTGCAAGCTACTACTTCTTATTTCATACTTTTCTATTATATTGTGATAATATATCTCTACTGAATTGTTGTCCATCTTTTCTATATCTGTGCTAGATTTTAACATGCGGACTCTCTCTTTTTGAGGTGCAGTATTAATATAAACTGTTGCTCTGCTGCACAATGGAAGTGGTAATCCTAAAACATGATATACCGCTTCCTGCGCAGATAGGGTACTACCATTTATAAATGCATTTCCAATTTTTCTAAATTTTTGTCTAATATTCAAGTTTCCATTCCGTAAATCTGCTGCAGCCTCTTTTAACAGTTGCGATAGTCCGGCATCAACTTTTGTTACATAATTGATCATGTACGAAGCACAACTGTATGGATCTAATACGAATTGTATATCCATATTAGATTCTAATAGAGTGAGGATTGTCTTGTTATATGCGTTGATTGCTACTTCATTGCTTCGTCTCTTTAAAAACACTTTAGTTCTCGACATCGTGCTTCTTATTGCGTTGATATAATCTTTTTCTGTCATTTTTAATTCTTCCAATATCTCTTCGAAGGTAACATTCTTGTCGCATTCGAAAAACTCTTGCATCAGCTCTTTAATTTTTTTAATATTAATTTTATCACTCTTTAGTCGCTCGTTTTTATTTAATGGGCTGAGTATCATTGTTCTTTTCATGACATACATCGGAATATTAAACCTACACGTAGATTTATTTTTTCTTCCTTTGTAACACGTATGTTTGTGCCGATGTTGTTGCAGTGTTATTAATGGGTTTTTATGATCACGCTCACATGTTATTAGTTTATCTATCCATTTTGTCAATGTTTCAATAGAATCTGCATCCTCTTCATCATAACTTGGGGCGCCATTGCAATAAACAAGATTATGTGTATGGACGGATCCTCTAGCTTGAAATTCCCTTCTTTGGAAGTAATCAGTCACAAAATTTTCGCCGAATGGCCCGTGCAAGCTCTCTAGTATATTCATTATCTGTTTAAACCTTTCTTCGATGTATCTGACGCACGTGACTGGATCATCCCGTATCATCTTTGTTTTTTCCGCTGCATCTAGTGATAGCGCTGTTGCTGTACTGATGCTTTTGCTATGTCGTATTTTGTATAAAATTTTCAATAAATTTGCGTTTTTATATTCTGATGCCGATGGTGTTATGAAAAATGTTGGAATTCCACATTGTCTGATCATTGACAGTAAATGCTTTTTTTTTACTTTCCCAATATGATGGTGACGATCGTACTTGTTTTAAAAATCGAAAACCATCATCATGCCGTATTGAGTCATTTAGGAAACTCGAGTTTCTAACTTTCTCAGCTGTTAAATGATCGTGTTTTTTTACTCGTCTCAAACAAATACTAATATTAGATAAAACAGCTTTTTCCAGTTTTTGTTTGGCCATAAACAAAATTCTCGTCGGGTCACATGATCTTCTGTCTTTGTTCCTTGCTTCAAATTTAACTCGTTCGGAGTACGATAATCGCTTCTTCTTATGTAGAATTTCACCCCCAAAAATTCTTGAAAAACACAATTCATCAATGTTTTCCGTCAAATGCCAAGGAACGGGTGATTTATAGTGTCCGGGAGCAATAATCTGAAGATTTGTTGACACTTCTTTATTTCTGTCAACAATGAGTACTTCATCTATTGGCTCGAAATAATCAGAATTTTCCGATTCTGAGGAATTTTCCATTCTCGTCATGTTTGTATTGACAGTCGATGTTGCACATTGACTATTTTTATCTTCATTATCGATAATGAAATCCAATTCAATGTCAAAGTTCTTTTCGTATTTGTTAAAAAATTTATCATCTACATCATTTTTTCGACTGATGTATAATGGAGTATTTTGAAGATACTCCAGCGCTTCACAAACTTTTGCCGGTTTTATTGTCTCGTACATGTAGTCAGATTTGTGATCCATATGTCTCTTTAATTTTATTTGAATCGTGGACATCGTATTAAATGATCTTGGTAAAACCATGATCATTTCATTTACTTCTACCGGAACATTTACTATACTCCCTTTCAAAGAGAGTTGTGGATTTAAAGCGTGTGGCTGCAATGCTTTTATCTGCATGAATGGAATAAATGGTGACACCATTCTTTCTTCAACTGCAGTCAAATTTGTTATGGCTTTTGGTAAATTTGGAAATCTCAGATCACAATTTGCACTCATTTTTGACACTTTACCAGAAGTTACGTATTTTTTGCATGTTTTACATATATATTCAGATAAATTATTCATTATTTCGTTCATAAATTCATCAATTTGCGGAATCATATTACTTAATTTTTGTCTTGTAGTTGAGATATTAAAGCGCTCTACAGATTTTTTAAAAAATAAGTTTTCACAGGAGACACTTGTTATGTCTGGTCCAAGTTTCATATTATTTAAATAATTCAATATTAAAATATTTTGATGATAGTTCTCGCCTTTTATTCCACTTTTAATCTTATCATTGATTACATTTCGATAATTTTCTCTGTACTTTGTGACATGACTTTTCTTAACGCATGAAAAGCCGACTCTTCGTGTCACAAACAGCTCACGAGATCGCTCAAGGATTGGGCGCCAGCTATCGCAATAAATTACGATAGCAAATTTATATTTCCTTGAGTTCTCTCGTGAGTTCAACAATTTCGCCTGGCTAGCTGCCCTTGAGGATGGTAGAGGGGCGCGGTTAGGGATCGTTGGAAAACACTCAAATAAGTACTCTTTGCGACAAGTTTCGGGAGACACAACACTTACTTTTATTTATTTAATTTATCGGTATTTCGGCTCGCAGAAGGCGAGACGAAATCAAAATGCAAGAAAGAATCAAAATTCCCGTTTTCAACACAGAATCCTTATTCACTATTAACAAGCTTTTTCCGTTCGCTGCTATACAATTTAAATGTTCTATGGCAATAACCTCGAGATCTCGTTCTCGCTTTCTTTAATACTCGAATAATTAATTCCTCTCGGCCTCGTGGCAATATCGCGCCCCTATCTCAAAATGGCCGATATCTCAACGGTTTTCTCCGTTTCCACACTCTCGTACAAAATGGCCGCTGTCTTACGATAGCTCTCGATTTTACTCAGGCCGAGAGTTCTAAACAAATTACGCTAATTAACCTATGGACTCTCGCTTCCGCACGAATAGATATTGAATCCCTCTCGGCGATTCTATTAATTTAACACGCGAACGGTAACTCGCGAATGATTTTACTCGCGGACAAGATTCTAATTTGGCCGCGCGCGTTAACTCGTCGTCGAGACAATATTGCTTCGTTTTGGAACACTTTTACTCCCGAAAATGCCTCTACTCGCGATTTTCCTCAATTCCACAACCAAAACGAGCAAAACGACGTTCTTACCGGTTTGTTTTCAGCAGAATGGTCCCGTAATGCAGCGGGAACCCAATCTTTGATATATTCGGCAGACGCGCTTCTCTTGCTCGGTACTCGATAACGGCGCGATTCCAACGTCCTTCCCCGTTTGGTACGGCGGCTTAAGTCCTCGAGAGAACTTTCGTGATCGCCCTCGTAAGCTCCGATTTCTACCCCCACCCTTATGCGATTCGAGTCGAATGTTAGCGCGACTTGGTAATCGATTGCGCGATTGATTCGAGGCGGCGGATAGATCGATGGAGTGAGCGATAGAACGAGAGCGCGATCGATTCTCTCTCCCAAATTACGGACGAATGACGATAATAATAATATTTCTCCCAAGCTGTGCGATACGACGCACGACCACGCGACGACGTTGAATTTGGCGCTCTCTCAGCGATGATGCCGAGAGCGACAACGATGGATGATGTTGGTGGCTCTCGTCGATGATGACGGTATGGCTCACGTACGTGGGCTACGTTGCTCATGGTGTTAGTGGCGAGAGCATCGAATATTGCTCTCGCTGGCCCTTCTCGTTCTCGGTTAAGCTGTTGCGCAGACGATGGTGTTCTCGATGCTGTCGTCGTGTCGGTAACGGCGGGAACCGCCGTTTTGCTCAAGAGAATTTTTCGGAAATACAAAATTAAATTAATATCTAACGACAAGTTAACAATTTGGCCCTGATTGTATCGTTCGAGAGGGACTCGGCCTGGGAGCGAGGTTGTACCTCGCGCGTTATCGAGTTCCTTTGTGACTCGCAAAAATACGACGTCACAACTAATAAAAATCATTCGTTCTCAAGACATGTTTACGTTCAATATTTTGTATTCTTTCCATATTCAGGTAATCATGAATTTTTCGCAATTCACATTTTTTCATTCTGTTCAGAATATTTTCCTTAGCTCTGTAATCAGAATTTATTCTTGATATCCTGCATCGGTCGCTGTTTTTATTTCGTTCAACGTTTGGATCACGATTGTCTTGTCTTATTATTTTTATTCTTTGTGTGTTCTTTTCCTTTTCAATTTTTCTGTACAACGGATCCTGTCGTATATTTTTAATTCTTTTCAGGTTATTTTTCATCTCTGTCTCTGTGTACGAAGGATCCTGTCGTACATTTTTCATTCTTTGCATATTACTTTCAATCTCTCCTTTTCTGTACGAAGGATTCTGTCGTATATTTTTCATTCTTTGCAGATTACTTTCAATCTTTCCTTTTCTGTACGAAGGATTCCGTCGTATATTTTTCATTCTTTGCAGATTATTTTCAACCTCTGCTTTTCTGTACGAACGATTCTGTCGTATAGTTTTCATTCTTCGCAGATTACTTTCAATCTCTGCTTCTCTGTACGAAGGATTCTGTCGTATATTTTTTATTCTTCGCAGATTATTTTCCATCTCTGTTTCTCTGTACGAAGGATTCTGTCGTATGTTTTTTATTCTTTGTAGATTATTTTCCATCTCTGTCTCTCTGTACGATGGATTCTGTCGTATTTTTTTCATTCTTTGCAGATTATTTTCCATCTCTGTCTCTCTGTACGAAGGATTCTGTCGTAATTTTTTCATTATCTGTTGATTTTTCATTTTTTCTTTTTCCCTATATACTTTATCTTTTCGTATTTTCGCCATTATTTTTCTATGCTCTTTTTTTTATCAGTTATATCACCATCAATAATTTTTTGTCGTTTCGCAATATTCGCTCCATCTACGCATTCGATATTACAATCCAATTTTCTCTTCAAAACGGTCTTTTTTCGTTTATTTATCTCTTCTGTTTCTTTGTACGTTTTGTTTAATCGCAATTTACGCATAATCAACTTATTATCATAATTTTTTTTATCCACATTTTTTCGTTTTATTTTCGGCATTATATCTGTAAACCAATTTTCAAGCGTTCAAACTATAAATATTGAAAATATTCAAAATAAATTTAAATATTCTATTCTATTCTAAAAAAATTACGATCACATGAATAAATTATGATTTATTTCATCAAACTTTAACTGAACTAAACCACTGAATTTGCACTGAAAAATATGTTAGTTCGTTGAAATAATTAAAATTTTACTTTACCACAATGAATTTGCTATCATTTTTTTTTTTTTTAATACGACTACTCTCAATAATTGTACTTTTATTATAGTCAATCAAAAAAATTAAATTGATTATAATCAATTCAATAAATTGAATAATCAATTTTATTATAATAAATGAAATAATTATATTTAATCAAAGCAGTTAAACACACGAAAAGCAAAAAATAAAATTTCATGAGTCGTGCGCCAATATTTCAACGCCAAAAAAGCCAAAAACGACCATGTTTCAAAAAGTGTACCGGGTTAAAAAAAATTAAACAAATTTTTTGGACAAAGAAAAATGAAGCTAAATACGTACCCTCGCAAACACTGCTTGTTGAATTGAAATATCTTCATTTTTAGAGGAGCAGTGAAACTTTGTGCGTCGCTGAATTGGGACGAGTGTTTCCAAACTTTTAGACGGCACTATATTATGAGGCATTCCATACCCTTGTCGATGACCCTTGATGTCTCAGATTTGGCTCACGATTTTGTATGCGATTATTCTCACTTTAAAAGTCACTCATTTTTTTTTTAGATTTTTCAGATTCAATTTGAATTTTTTACAATTTGTTTAAAAATATTTTATCGATCGACCCCATTTTAAATTATGAAAAATCGTGTTTCATTTGGCAAATTTTTTAAGCTTGTTCATTATGTTTTTTTTTTCATTCCCCGTGTAATAATGAAATTAACTCTTCTAATATCCAGTTTCTGGCAGGTTCTTGATTTTTTAAAATATGTAAATGTTTCTGATGATAAAAATTCAATAACTATCTTTCTAGTTCTTCAATCTGTCTGTTGATTGATTTATAAAAAAATGTGTTACCTTATCTCTTATTCACGATTAGATGTAGTAAGGTTTCGACTTTTTTCAACTTTTCGCCACACATCCGTTGGAACAGGAATGAATATTTTTCTAAACACAATATTCCATGGACGTCGTATGTGACCACTATTTCTTCGATTCCATACCGCCGTATGTGACTACCATTTCTTCGCTTATTTAATAATTTTTCATGTGACAGTCTTAAATCGACGTGTCAAACTTCGTTGTGACTGATTGTGTTGACAGATTGTGCAATTTTTTGTTTGTTTCTTCGGTAAAAGTATATTACCGACTTCTCGTTAGATCTTATAATTTGGTGCGCGCGCCACCTTTCGATGTAAATAGAATTGGTTATTTTTTAATTTTTAAATCACAAATTTAATATTATTAGTATTGCCGTCGAGCGTAATGAGACGATAAATTCTTCTTTCTCGTTTCGTCTCGAAGCGACGATTTAGAAAATTATCATTTGGTCCCTAAAAAATTTTGAAAAATATTTCTCGTCTTAAATCTCTAAATTATCAACAATTTTCAAGACGAGACGATATTCTCAAGACTCTCAAAATTCTCGAAATCATATGGGTCATTCCATGTCAAATCGACCAAGAGTTGCAATCGACCCCTTTCTATGTAGATGAAATTTGGTCATAAGGTTTCGCTTTTAACCAAACAAAGTTCTGCCAAATGAAAAAAATTGAATTTTTTTTTCGAAAGTTATCTCATATTTACAATTTTACCATTTTTTAAATCTTTCACGTTCATTTTTTAAATATCTCGGAAACTATGTTACGAAAAACTGTTTTGAATTCCACTTAAAGAGTATCCTTCGGGCTATACAAAAAAAAAATATTCCGAAAAAACATTAAAAAAAAAAAAAATAATGAATTTTAAGAATTTTGAATTTTTAAACATCGTGAAAATGATTCAATATTTTTTAAATAATACCTTGTACTAATCTTGGAAGATCCTTAAATTTTCAGAGAGGTTATTTTTTATGTTTAAAAAATATCAATTTTTTAATTTTTATTTAGAAATCGTGTAAATCTACGATCAGCATTAAATTTTTTGTTAATTTTTTTTTTATATGATACCTTGGTCTGGTCGTAAAAGATCCTGAAAGTTTTAGGATGGTGTTGTTTTGTTTCAACTCTACCAAACGATCCGACGCGCGATCCCGTCGTTTGGTATGGAAAAACTCAATTTTTAATGCGGCAAGAAATATCGACGGGTGCATCGAAACTTTTGAGTGGTAGTGTATATTCTCTACATTATCGATAATTTATAGAAATATAATTACTATGAGTAATCGGAAATATTCGGTCCACAGCTTCATAGTTTTCTGTTTCCAGATCGACTGCCTCATAATACATGACGTTTTTGCGGATAGGGTACATTTTTCGAAAGAGACCAAAACCAAAAATTTACGTCACATATCCGGTGGTGACAATTTTTGCATTGGCATAGAATTAACATAGAATCTATGACTTTTGTGCCTGATTTCAGCCCTAAAGAGCATTCTGAAAAAATATTTGTTATGAATTTCATCTATTGAATCAAAGGTGTTGAACGCGGATGCTTTAGTTACGATAACGACGATGACGACGAGGAGGACGACGGCAACGACGACGAAGATGATGAGGACGATTGCGATAACGATAACGACGACGACGACGATGATGACGACGACAACGAGGACGACGATGACGATGAGGTCGATGGATGGATTCTACTCCTATACATGGATTATTTAAAAATTACTCGAACATTATTATTCTTTTTGTCATTCAAAGGATTCATTCCTCGTGATTTTATACCATTCTTTACCAATATTTTTTAAAAATTATCTACACGTATACATTAATAATGAATGAAAATTATATAAAATTTTTTTTTTCCATCATAGGAATAATAAAACAGATTTACTAATAAAATATATAGTTACTTGGTTCTATATTAGGTGCACTTTAATATATAATTAATAAATGTGTACAAAATAAATATTGTAACCAACGATACATTTTTTTTAAATTATTCATTTTTGTAAAATGGCATTTTTTAAATTTATAAATTGGTTTAAATTTTCATAAAGAACTTAAAAAAATATCCGATAATGCATCAAAACATTTTTAATCACACTCCTCCTCTTCAATATATAATCGATTTCCAACGGCTGCCAAAGGATTTTCCAATCTTCCAAAAAATTGCATCTGATTCGATGAAAATGTGTGTAGTTCAAAGTGTGACATCTCTTGTACCATTAGTCTCGGTATGGAATTCAAACACCTTGCCCTGGCAGCGTCAATCTTCACGATCTTAATAAAAAAATATGATCGCACTTATTATTTATTTAAGGGGTTAAGCCACACAAGGATTTAGAAAAAATATATTCCTTTTTTTTTATGTAGCTTAGTATGTATCGAATTATATTCGAAAAGGTTATGAGCGTGAAAATCCCTAAGTACTCAATTTTCGTATTCTAGGCTAATCCGTCTTCATCCGCAGCCAGCGGTCTACAAACGTTAAATGCGTTTATCTCTTAGAACTACATTTTTCAATTCGGCCAAACTCACAACTCAAATGAACTTCAACCGGTCCATTTTAAATTTCAACTGTACGTATTTTAACATTACGTTCTCTAATGCACTACGAATAATTTTTTTTATTATATTGCTTTTTTTATAAACAATTTTCTGATAATTGTAAACATTTAATGATAGCAGTAGTGTCAGGTTTGGTAGTCGATTTAGGTGGCGTCTGATAAAAAATATGTCCTAGCCATAAATAAGGACCACCCTAATATATATACAATTCCAAAGAAGTAATAAATTAGATATACGAGTGTGAGAGTCGAACAGTTGTTTGATTCCACCATTCATACCTCTCCTATATTAGCAAGACTCTCAATTATTGTCGGCTCGTGAAATGCAACGATTCTATAAAATCTCGTTCCGTCTCCGATTACAAATATATATGCTGCCTTGTTTTCCACTGTGCGTAATCCATCAAGATGAGACACATATCCAACGAGACTACAAAAATAAATAAATATACATGGCTAATTGTAAATCTAACCCATTCAATTTTTAAAATGAAATGTTTATGTTCAATACTGATAAATCCCTTACCTCAGAGGTTGCCCTTCTTGCAGCAATATATACCGCCTATTCTCAGAAAAATTTATTATTATCAATGGCATAATTATCAACGTTGCTTTAGTTATCTTATTCAAGATTATGTTCATAAACGTCAGTATATATTAAACAATTTTCGTCATGTAAACAACTGACTATTATGAAGACATATCATTCAAGAATTCGATTAATCATTAGATCTGAATATTTACGCACTTCATTTCAAACGACACCTAAAAAGCATCTTGGTATACCAACTTTATAAGAGTAATGTAAGGTTGGTATGCTATAACCCACTGAATCTTTAAGGCATATCACCCAAATAATGATGCTACGAGACGAGAACCGCTTTAAGTTTGAGTTATCACTTATACCGAGGTGATGGGTATTTATCGTTGTGTGGATGACGAAGACGAAGACGAAGACGAAGACGAAGACGAAGACGAAGACGAAGACGAAGACGAAGACGAAGACGAAGACGAAGACGAAGACGAAGACGAAGACGAAGACGAAGACGAAGACGAAGACGAAGACGAAGACGAAGACGAAGACGAAGACGAAGACGAAGACGAAGACGAAGACGAAGACGAAGACGAAGACGAAGACGAAGACGAAGACGAAGACGAAGACGAAGACGAAGACGAAGACGAAGACGAAGACGAAGACGAAGACGAAGACGAAGACGAAGACGAAGACGAAGACGAAGACGAAGACGAAGACGGAGACGAAGACGGAGACGGAGACGGAGACGGAGACGGAGACGAAGACGAAGACGAAGACGAAGACGAAGACGAAGACGAAGACGAAGACGAAGACGAAGACGAAGACGAAGACGAAGACGACGACGACGACGAAGGAGACTAAAAACGACGACGAATAATATTTGTTATATTTGCTTATATTTTTCGTAACATTTTTCTATTATTTTGTTCAATTACATTAAGCAATACCAATAAAACCCAAACCCAAACATTTTTCATCACCATCCCGAATAATATCCGTATCGATAAGATCATTCTCTCTCCTTCTCCCTAGCTACGTGTCTGTCCTGTCTCTCTCTTTCTCTTTCTCGAACTCTCATCTTGTCTAGAAATTGATCGTTGTCGATTTTTTCATATATCGATCGTCGACAATTACGTTCTCGTTCGAATGCTCGTTCGACAATTTTTAGCATGCGATAATTGAAATTCTACTCTGTCTGCCTTGACTGGTTCCCATATCTACACAATAAATAAATTAAGCGTATTATTAAATATATAATTTAAAATAAGATTCGATAACTTACACTTTGTTCCTCTCGCTTAAAAACCTTCCTCCTCTTGTTTTATTTTTTTTTTTATTTCGGTTGTGATATTTTTTCTCATCGGCATGAACGGCTATTTTTTCACTTTTAACCCTTTCATTTCCATCTTTATTTATTTTTTTTATGTTCCGTTCTGCAGGCTTTTTTTATCGTGCTTTCTTCGCTTTCAAATCTCCTTCCATCTTTTTCATGATTCTCTGTATTTCCTCTCGTCTTCTCTGATGGCGGAGTAGAGAAATAAGACCCCATGTCTACGATATCTTGCTATGAAACTCTCAAATAAACTGTCAAACTGCTGATAATCTTGAAAAACAAAAAATTATCTTAATGTGACTAACTTCTGATGACAACCATTGACGGATTCATCATCATATTCATTTGTGTCATAAGGTTTAATACGCACGCATCTCGATCTCAACATGAGTGAATATACACATCGTAAGTTCAAATTATTCTTATTTCAATTTATTATTTCAATTTTTGTCAACCTCTAACATCAGATATATATATATATTTATAACAGGGTAAATTTGGAGACAATTTTATTATATTTTATAATATAATGACAGTTCCGAAGACTTTTGGTAGTTTTCGGAACGGTCTTTGAAACCTCGTAAATCTGTATGAATTGATAATAAATATTAATAAAAAATTTTAGTGCTCGATGATGGTTTCGATGCTCTATTATTGGAGGCTATTTTGGATTTTGAAAAGGAAAATGCAAGAATAACTAAAAAAAGGCGTGATGAGGAACAAGGAGAATCGAGCAGAAATTATAAAGTGCAGCGCAAAGACGACGGAGATAAGGCAGATATTGGAAATTTGAAAAATTACGAACAAGGAGAATCGATAAAAAATTGTAAAGTAGAGCGGAAGAATGACGATGAAAAAAAAAGATATGGGAGATTTGAAAAAATAAGAAATATCAAAATAATCATCAGAAAAATGAAATAATTTGATCGAGTAAAGTTAATGAAAAGATGAATAAAAATTCTTTGTGAAAATTTTTTGCGTTATATCTTAATAATTATAAACTTTAAAGCGTTTGTAAAGCGTTCTAGAACAATAACGCTCTTTTTTCAAAAAAAACAAAATTTTATAAATTTTTTTAACCTGACATCGCAAAATTTGCGGAAGCTAGAGCAACTACGTCCTTTTTTTTTAATTTAAAATTCGCATAACATTTGTACAGCTCAAGCGATTTTTGCAAAATTGAATACCGAGTAACTTCTTCCATTAGACCAGTGCAGCCAGATCGGGTGTAAAATCGACCCCCACTCTGCGGCTTTGCACGGTGCCACACAATGATGGCCGCCCGTGTCTGTGAGCGAACGACGTTCGTGTCGCTTCGGGAGAGCCGAGCGCGGCCGAAGCGTCGACCCCTCGCGCGCTGTTGTTCTCCCACCCCATGGCGTCAGATATACGAACACACGTAGAAGTCGCACGTCCGTGTGCGACTACAATGTAAGCCGAAGCCGAAGCTGCCGAGGGCCCGAGGCTCCGCGGAAAAACGCGGTGAGACTCGAGGCGTGACGTCACCCGGGATCACGAGCGGATTTTTTTTAATTTAAATGATTTTTTCCCTCGGTGCTCTCCGTTATCAATGAAAACGGAAAAATTTATCGGGGAACATTATAAATTATTTTTCAGTTCATACGTCGATTGAAATGTAATAATAATAAATAATAAAAACATTTTTTGTCAAGAAATTATTTACGACTTATTTACAAGCGATCCTAAATAAATAATTTAAAATGGAATTCAAATGTAAACCTCTTTATGAATTAAATTATTTCTTTGAAATAATTTAAATTTAAATTTGAATTTAAATATTTTTACGAAAAATATTTTTTTTTGGAAAAAAATATTTTTTTTTTTTGAAAAAAAATCTTTCTTTTTTGAATTTTTTTTTTTCAAATTTTTTTTTTGGAAATTTTTTTTTTTTTATTTGGAAAAAAAAAGTTTAAATCATTTGTTATTATTTATTTGTTTCAACAATTTGTTATTGTTTATTTGTTTCAACAATTTGTTATTTTTTATTTGTTTAAAGAATTTGTTATTGTTTATTTGTTCAAACAATTTGTTCTTATTTTTTTAAACAATTTGTTATAGTTTATTTGTTTAAACAATTTGTTATTGTTTATTTTTGAACAATTTGTTATTGATTCGGATCCACGATTGTAACAATTCATGATATAATATCGTGAATTTATCATGAGTTATCATGAATACCTGTATCAAAATAGATTAAAAAAAAAAAAATTTCTATCGTCAGTGCTACTGATAATTCTTGGTTTAAATATTTCTGTTCCAATCTGTCGACTCTCAGTGTATCATGCAAGGTAAAAATATGCTTTAATACAAAAAGTACTTGAAATTGGTACTTGATTTTTTAAGTACTTGTACTTTAAATACTTTAAATCTCAAGTACTTAAAGTAATAAGTACCTAGTACTTTAAGTACTGCCGGTACTTATTACTTTAAGTACTTGAGATTTAAAGTACTTAAAGTAGAAGTACTTTAAGTTTCGTTTTAATCAATAACAAATTACTTTCGTTTTAATCAATAACAAATTGTTCAAACAAATAAACAATAACAAATTATTTAAACAAATAAACTATAACAAATTGTTTAAAAACAGAACAAATTGTTTGAACAAATAAACAATAACAAATTCTTTAAGCAAATAAAAAATAACAAATTGTTGAAACAAATAAACAATAACAAATTACTTCAACTTTTTTTTTTGCAAAAAAAAAAATGGAAACAAGTCAAATAATTTAAACAAACGTTTAAACAAATTGCTTGAACAAATAAAAAATAACAAAATGTTGAAACAAATAAACAATAACAAATTATTTAAACTTTTTTTTTTCAAAAAAAAATGCTCTGGTATGCAATTTCTATTCAAAACTTTGAAAAATGTTGATTTTTTTTATAGGCCCTTTTGGTTTTAGTACATCAACATTTTTTTTTTTTTACATATCTTTACGTTTTAAGCAATTTTAAGAAGAATGGCAAAAAAAAAATTTTATAGGCCCTTTTGGCATTAGGCACGCGATTTAACAATATTTTATAAATTATTGTTATTCGATTTTTCAGCACTTGAATCCAGTGTCAGAAACATGCCAGCGACGCAAAATTATTAACACCCTATTATATAGTATTCGATTTTTTAAAATTTAATAGAAACAGTAAATAGTACATGCAACATTTTTCATATTGCATATTGCACGTACATACCTCATGATTCAAACAATCTTGATGTACAAGAAAATAGCAAGTAATTGTAAGCATCGAAAGAGCGGCGAGGCTAGTGTGCTCGCTCACACTCTTGAGGGTGCGGGTTCGATCCCATCGCCTGCAATTTTTTTTTTTTAACATACATTTTTGGAATTTTTTTTTTAAATATGGTGAACTGTTCATTTCCAGAACAACCACCATAGATGGAACATTTTTTTTTTATTTAAATTTAAATTCCTCAACTCTTGATGAAAATAAATATTTTACTGTAGGTTAAAACGAAACAATACTATTCTAAAAATCTCAGGATCTTTTAAGATTAATAAAAGATATTATATAAAAAAAAATTAATGAAAAATGTAATGTTAATCGTGGATTTGCACGATTTGTAAAAATTCAGGAATTCATTTTTAAAAAAAATAAAAAAAACCTCTCGGGAAATTTCAGGATCTTTTAAGATCAGTGCAAGGTATTTTATTCAAAAAATTGAACCAAATATTTAATGTCCAGCTAGGATTTTCTCGATTTTTGAAAATTTAAAATTCTCCTAATTCATCATTTTTCAAATTTTTTTTCGGGAATATTTTTTTTTCATAATTCCAAATATACTCTTTGAGACGAATTTAGAACGATTTCTTGTAACTATAATAGTTTCCAAATTATTTCAAAAATAAACTTGAAACATTTGAAAAATTGTAAAATTTTGAAATTTTGAACTTTCGAAAAAATTTTTTTAAATTTTTTTCCTTTGGTACAACGTCGTTTTGTTAAAAACGAAAACTTCTGACCAAATTTCATCGAAATTGAAAGTGGTCGATTTCAACTCTTGTTCGATTTGATAACGAATGACCCATATATTTTTTGAGATTTTCAATTTATCGACATATATATTTTATATTGAATATCTTCTCGGATGATATTATCATATGTAATATAATCAATAAACAATAAATTAATTGCAAATATTTTGTGTGGCTCATCTGTTCACTCTTCGTATTTTTTGGATACACAGCTTACAATGTTGCAGAAAGAAGGAAATTCTCAGTCTCCAACAGTTTTTCCAAGAAACGTCGATCGCCTTTTTTTTAAATATATATAGATAAAGCTTCGCGTGGAAATGCGAGCTGTTTTGTCATTTCGCGACTCGAGAGCAACCGTGCTGTAAGGTCCGTGTCAATAGATAGCGATCGCGAGATAGCAATTTTAAACGCTCGTTTTTTGTAATTCATAATTGGCAATTCGTGACTTTCGTGATTCGTAATTTTTCGTGATACGAGATTTGGGATTTTTGTGACACGCGTTTCGAGATTTTTATGATAACGCGCGGCTCGTAATTCGTGATTCTCTGTCTTTCTCTTTCTATCTCTCTGTGTGTGACATCGTAACATTGGTGTTTTTTTAAATTATTTTTTCTTTTTTCTGTCGTTGACATTTGATTTATTTATTGTTTCTTCTTCGATGGATGAGCCAGTGAAAAAAAAGCCGAAATCGGCCAAAACATTTGTACACCAATGGTACGATAAGCATCCAGAGTGGCGCGAATGGGTTCAGGATATCCCATCTGAAAGTGAGAAATTTTATTGCCTTGCGTGCAAAACAAAGCTGTCATGTGGCCACCGTCAAATAGAGAGGCACTCAAATTCAAAAGTGCATGTACAAAATATGCAGGTATTAAAATCAGCGCGTACTATCGACGAAACGACGCCTTCTGCGTCGGTTCAAGAGGCAACTTGTACTCAGGAGTCTTTTTCACTTCACGCTGATGATGAATTTGACTTCAGTGAACGAGTACAAGTTGCTGAAATTCGTTTGGCGACTTTCTTGGCCGAGCATAATATTGCGATGGCGGTCGCGCCAGATATGCTCGAGCTTTTTAAATGCATCGGTAAAGAGCCTGCTGTGCTCCAGGCAATGACGGTCGGAAAAACTAAGGCAGCGAAGCTAGTCGATAGGGTTGTTAGCATAGTAGAAGCCGACCGAATAACGCGAATATTGCGCGAAAATAAATTCTCCGTTCACGTTGACGAAACATCGGATTGTACAAACGATAAATGGATGTCGATAATGGTTCGTTACGTGGAGCCAAGTACGCTGAAGATCAAGGTCGAATTGATGCAATTGGTTCATTTGAACGCTACCAACTGTTCGGCCATTGAAGTTTTCAAAGCGTTCAAGAATGCACTTGTTGCTAAACAAATTCCGTTGTACAACATACTTGGTCTCGCATGCGATAACGCATCCGTGATGATCGGCAAAAATTCATCGTTTCGTACATTTTTGGCGGGAAATAGTCCTAATGTCGTTACGCAGCCGTGCATTTGCCATTCTCTCGCATTATCTGCGAGCGCCGCGTACGCCGCGATTCCGAACGAAATCGATCGTTTCATTAAAGGTATCGCGTCTTTTTTGAACGGTAGCCCGAAACGAACAGCGGTTTTTCGCGATTTTCAACACAGCTTCCAAGATCGTCCGACCAAAATTACGCGATACGCTGAAACGAGATGGCTCTCGCGTCATTCCGCCATCGTTAAAATCATCGAAAATTGGTCAACGCTGATGGCTTTTTTGACGGATCAGTCTTCGGAGAAGGTAAGACAAGCAGAACAACTGCTCGAAATTTTAACGACTCCACTCACTAAGGCGTATCTTCTTTTCTTGGAATTTTCACTCGAGGCGTTCAACAAAATGAACGCACATTTTCAAAACGATCGGACCTTGATTCATCGTCTGCAACCTTCTTCGAAAAGAATGCTTGTTGAGCTCCTCCAGAGGTTTCTCAAACCCGCTCTGTTGAAACCAGAAATAGTGGATGCTTACGTTCGAAATATTGATTTCAAAAAATGCACGAATCAACGTGCACTAATTGAAATTGATATTGGGGATGATTGCAGAGATTATTTGAAGGAAATACAAGGCAGAGGAACTCCACAAGCCGAAATTGAAACGTTCCTTCAAAACTGCCTTCAGTTTTACGTAACGTCTTCCGTTCAAATTCGCGACAGACTCCCATTCGACGACGAGTTTTTGAAAAATCTGACGATTTTCGAAAAAGACTCCGCGCTATTAGATCCAGATCGCGAGTCGACTGTCGCGCGCGTACTTGAGGTTTGCCGTCGATTTCGAGCTTCCGACGAAGAAAAAATTCGCGAGGAATGGCATTCCTTGTACGGAGAGAGTAGCCATCAGAAGGAAGAATGGTGTAAATTGTCATTCGACGAGATGTGGATGGCAATTTGCACTCTAACCAATTCTGACGGTATCCTCCGGTACGAAGCTTTGAATTTGTTGCTGGGCATGGTGAGGACACTGCCGCATTCGAATGCTGCGGCTGAAAGAGCGTTTTCTCTCATCCCAGACACAAAAACGAAAAAAAGGAATGGCCTGGGTTCGAGTACGCTCAATTCCCTTTGTGTGGCGAAGTCGGCTTTGAGGGCTAGGGGGGACAGTGCGACCACTATGACAGTAACGCGAGATCATTTGTCTTTAATGAACTCGGAAAATTTGTATCGTAACGCCGGAATGAAAGCCAAAGAGAAAATTCGCGTCCGAGCTTACGACGATGACGATGACTGGGACGTGTACGACTTCACGGAGTAGTTTTTTCTTAAAAAGTTTTTTTTCAAGTTTTCTCAAAATTTTTCTATTGTTATCATCAAAGTTTTTCTTCAAAATAGTTTTATAAGAAAATAAATAGTAATTTTTGTGCAATACCCTTGAAGTTTTTTTATTTATTTTATTTTATTTTTTATTTTAATGACTTTGATGATTATTAAATGACAGAGGACAGTTTTGACATAAATTTATTATTGAAAAGATAAATATTCATAGACTATGTGTTTCCATCGAGTCTGGTTAAGTCGGCGTTCAGCGTGAGTGCGAGAGAGAGGTCCGCTCGGATGTCTCTCTCGCACTCATGTCAGGCTAACCCCGACTTAACCAGACTCGATGGCAACATAGTCATAGACTTCAAGGTTTCTTTTGATTAGTTTTTCTTCGTGGATTAGACCTACCGGGGATACCACGTTAAAAAAAGTGCGTACCAATGTACTTTACCTCTTGGGTGACGTGGAAAGGAGTACAAAACATTTGTAGAAGATTATAAAATTTGTGGTCACTTTGATTGGAATAGGGGAAACTGTCCATTTGCGGAACATGCACCATTAATCGAACAAAATGCTTAAAATCAATTAAATAATCTCGTTCCGTTTTAACCTACAGTAAAATATTTATTTTCATCAAGAGTTGAGAAATTTAAATTTAAATAAAAAAAAAAAATGTCCCATCTATGGTGGTTGTTCCGGAAATGAACAGTTCACCATATTTAAAAAAAAAATTCCAAAAATGTATGTTAAAAAAAAAAAATTGCAGGCGATGGGATCGAACCCGCACCCTCAAGAGTGTGAGCGAGCACACTAGCCTCGCCGCTCTTTCGATGCTTACAATTACTTGCTATTTTCTTGTACATCAAGATTGTTTGAATCATGAGGTATGTACGTGCAATATGCAATATGAAAAATGTTGCATGTACTATTTACTGTTTGTATTAAATTTAAAAAAATCGAATACTATATAATAGGGTGTTAATAATTTTGCGTCGCTGGCATGTTTCTGACACTGGATTCAAGTGCTGAAAAATCGAATAACAATAATTTATAAAATATTGTTAAATCGCGTGCCTAATGCCAAAAGGGCCTATAAAATTTTTTTTTTGCCATTCTTCTTAAAATTGCTTAAAACGTAAAGATATGTAAAAAAAAAAAATGTTGATGTACTAAAACCAAAAGGGCCTATAAAAAAAATCAACATTTTTCAAAGTTTTGAATAGAAATTGCATACCAGAGCATTTTTTTTTGAAAAAAAAAAGTTTAAATAATTTGTTATTGTTTATTTGTTTCAACATTTTGTTATTTTTTATTTGTTTAAGCAATTTGTTTAAACGTTTGTTTAAATTATTTGACTTGTTTCCATTTTTTTTTTTGCAAAAAAAAAAGTTGAAGTAATTTGTTATTGTTTATTTGTTTCAACAATTTGTTATTTTTTATTTGCTTAAAGAATTTGTTATTGTTTATTTGTTCAAACAATTTGTTCTGTTTTTAAACAATTTGTTAAAGTTTATTTGTTTAAATAATTTGTTATTGTTTATTTGTTTGAACAATTTGTTATTGATTAAAACGAAAGTAATTTGTTATTGATTAAAACGAAACTTAAAGTACTTCTACTTTAAGTACTTTAAATCTCAAGTACTTAAAGTAATAATTACCGGCAGTACTTAAAGTACTAGGTACTTATTACTTTAAGTACTTGAGATTTAAAGTATTTAAAGTACAAGTACTTAAAAAATCAAGTACCAATTTCAAGTACTTTTTGTATTAAAGCATATTTTTACCTTGCATGATACACTGAGAGTCGACAGATTGGAACAGAAATATTTAAACCAAGAATTATCAGTAGCACTGACGATAGAAATTTTTTTTTTTTTAAATCTATTTTGATACAGGTATTCATGATAACTCATGATAAATTCACGATATTATATCATGAATTGTTACAATCGTGGATCCGAATCAATAACAAATTGTTCAAAAATAAACAATAACAAATTGTTTAAACAAATAAACTATAACAAATTGTTTAAAAAAATAAGAACAAATTGTTTGAACAAATAAACAATAACAAATTCTTTAAACAAATAAAAAATAACAAATTGTTGAAACAAATAAACAATAACAAATTGTTGAAACAAATAAATAATAACAAATGATTTAAACTTTTTTTTTCCAAATGAAAAAAAAAAAATTTCCAAAAAAAAAATTTGAAAAAAAAAAATTCAAAAAAGAAAGATTTTTTTTCAAAAAAAAAAAATATTTTTTTCCAAAAAAAAAAATTTTTTTTCCAAAAAAAAATATTTTTCGTAAAAATATTTAAATTCAGATTTGAATTTAAATTATTTCAAAGAAATAATTTAATTCATAAAGAGGTTTACATTTGAATTCCATTTTAAATTATTTATTTAGGATCGCTTGTAAATAAGTCGTAAATAATTTCTTGACAAAAAATGTTTTTATTATTTATTATTATTACATTTCAATCGACGTATGAACTGAAAAATAATTTATAATGTTCCCCGATAAATTTTTCCGTTTTCATTGATAACGGAGAGCACCGAGGGAAAAAAATCATTTAAATTAAAAAAAATCCGCTCGTGATCCCGGGTGACGTCACGCCTCGAGTCTCACCGCGTTTTTCCGCGGAGCCTCGGGCCCTCGGCAGCTTCGGCTTCGGCTTACATTGTAGTCGCACACGGACGTGCGACTTCTACGTGTGTTCGTATATCTGACGCCATGGGGTGGGAGAACAACAGCGCGCGAGGGGTCGACGCTTCGGCCGCGCTCGGCTCTCCCGAAGCGACACGAACGTCGTTCGCTCACAGACACGGGCGGCCATCATTGTGTGGCACCGTGCAAAGCCGCAGAGTGGGGGTCGATTTTACACCCGATCTGGCTGCACTGCATTAGACTACCTGTATATAAATTTTGAGCCAGATATCACGAAAAATGTGCAAGCTAGAACGATAATGCGTTTTTTGCGAAAATTAAAAATTTTATAAATCACGAACCCTTTGAGCGATTTTCGCGAAATTCAATACCAACAATCTTTATCACTCAAACTGTCGGTATAATTTTTTTCAACTCGATATCACAATATTTGCGGACGCTAGAGCAACCACGCCCTTTTTAATAAAAATTAAAAGTCGCATCAAATTCGCAAATGTCAATGACTTTTTGCACAATTCATAGCAAACAAAGAGGCTATGGAGCTCAACTTATGTGCAAAATTTCAGATCGCTACTCCAATACGGTCTTGAGATATAGCCGTTCGAATTTTTCGAGGCAGTCACACACACACATACATACACACACACACACACACATACATACATACATCCGGACATTTTTTCTAAACATGATTTCTTGATGTTTTAGGACATTTTAAACATACTGACATGAAAATCTCGAAAAAAAAAAATTTCACGAAAACAAAGCTTCCTCTATGAGGAAGCAATTGGCAATTTTATGTTAATATTTCGAAATGTTTTTAGAATATATTAAAATGAAAAGAGAAGTCTAAAAAAAATTCATTTATGCGCTCAGAAAAATTAATGCATTCGATTGGTTTAAGAAAAAAAAGAACTCAACAAAAAATTGTTGAATAATTATTTGTTTAAAAAATTTATTAATAACTTTTAGCCAATATTATTATTGGCTATTGTTGTGTATAGCATACTAAGTTTTGCTATATTTTTTTAGAGTTTTGTTGCACATGAAATACGGAAATTTCAAAACTTAATTTCAGAGTCCTCGATCCCTCATAAGTTATATGATTCCTCATAATTTAATTCCAGGATTCCCGATGGAATTTTTTGTATCCAAAATATAATTTGTGGAGTTAGGTGAAGAAAAATAATCATTAACCTTAGTATAAACAGCATTTTTTCCACTGCCCATTCAGAAAATTCAATCTATATTGAGGTTTATGATTATTTCTCTCATCAATGGGTAATTTTGTGTCTAAAGTATAATTTTTGCAGTCCATCGGACAACCGAAATTATAGGTTTTATTGAAATAATATAATTACATGAATCTATAAATAATATTGAATTATATAATTTAATAGAATTATGAATTATGTATAATAATAAACCGAATGGAAACACCTTGCAAAAAGTGGACAATTCAACCACAAGAACACCAAAAATAGTGTACAAAAATTGGAGACAAGTACATTTACGAAAGTATCTCTAATTTAGACGTCTTACAAATAGTTGTAAAATAAATAGACATGAAACTCACAATATGCATTGCCAAGCACATGTAATTCCTAATGTAACGTTAGCATTGCAATTATGATTTGAAGAGGCGGAGTCAAAATAAAAAATTAGAAAACATCTTAAATTTGTTGAAAATAGTGAAATCAAGTGAAAATTGTCAACAAAGAAAAATTACCAGTACAAAAATAATCACAAAAATCAAAAGTACTTGGCGAGTTTTTTTTACTGAGCATATACTGACAGTCGGTGTTCATCTGTTCACCAAAAACCGTTTTGATTCATCGTCCGTTAAAAACGAACTCGCCAAGTACTTTTGATTTTTGTGATTATATTTGTATTGATAATTTTTCTTTCTTGACAATTTTCACTTGATTTCGCTGTTTTTGAAAATTTAAGATTTTTTCTAATTTTTTATTTTGTTAACGTTTTTACTTTGTCTAACATTACATTGGGAATTACATGTGCTTGGCAATGCGTGTTGTGAGTTTCATGTCTATTTATTTCACAACTTTTTGTAAGAAGACTAAATTAGAGATACTTTCGTGAATGTACTTGTTTCCAATTTTTGTACAGTATTTTTGGTGTTTTTCATTTATACGAGAGAATTTACGAGTACAGACTTGAAAATTGTATAATACCATTTTCGAACGAGAATCACAATAATAATTATAATAATAGAAACATCTCTTTCGATTGTGAATACGAAGATATCATAAAAATTTTCGAGAACATTGCTTTGTTAACAAATGACAGATCGATGATCGATCGCCTTTTTTTCGTTGAATCATTGACTTTCCTCGCAGTGACGGAATATTGACGGTTATCAGTTCGTGTTTATCGTTCCATAGGAAAAGTTGTTCTACCTAATAAGTCCCACAATTATAAAAATCGATCAGTCAGCATTTATATTATATAAACTTAATATAAATTTACATTTGTATTTATTTATTTGAGATATAAATGTAGATTAATATTAGTTTTTTTTAAATATGAAGTTCATTATAAATTCAATAACAATTTAAATTTTTATTACATTAATAATAATGGTCAACCCATATACGCCACGGGAGTATTTTGACATGATGATGTCTCTTGGGGCGTGCCAGCAACAAGCTGGTCGAGCAGCTCGGCATTATCGAGAAAGGTGGCCAAATAGAGAGCGTTATCCCCGAGCGAACGTCTTTCGAACCCTGGAAAGACGTTGCGTTGAAACCGATGCTCTTGTGCCACGGGG
The DNA here is from genome assembly GCA_946863875.1 of Alloplasta piceator. Taxonomy (NCBI): domain Eukaryota; kingdom Metazoa; phylum Arthropoda; class Insecta; order Hymenoptera; family Ichneumonidae; genus Alloplasta; species Alloplasta piceator. The sequence goes on along the minus strand of OX333077.1, from coordinate 32,838,086 downwards.
ATCTGCAGATGCGGAAAGACCTGCATGGCCTCATCAAGATCTCATGGAGGATGCGATCCTTGATGCAGCCGTGGCGGATCCAACGAGGAGTTTCCGCACCCCTACCCCTACCATTATAAGACGGTACAAAATCTTCATTAACATGATCCCGAACTGCGGGTATTTCAATTTTGAAAATTATTTTTGCTTCCTCGTGAGTAAACCGTTCAAATTGGACATTTTCACGTTTCTCACCCATTTTGATTCCTCATAAAGCAAGCTTTGTTTTCTTGAAGATAATATTAATTTTGTAAATTTTCATATTTAAAAAGATTTATTGTTTAGCAATTGTTGCATTGTAAGCAATACAGATACTTAGTTAATGCTTTATAACGAAATATTTTGCTAAGATAACAACGAACCAAACCAAAGTTTCAATTCATTATTTGTTTTCAATTACTGTTGGTTACACCGGCATTTCAAAAGAACAGACGCCACCAGTCTAGTTTGTGCTAGAACACAATCTCGCAAAAATGAGTTTTCACAATCTTTATTTTGTTATTTTCCAATGCGTTTTAGTATTTCGTTTTTTTAAAAATATTTACACATTTGTAATAATACAAATTTCGTAGGGAATTAATATAAAAGAAACATGTATGAACGTTGATTAGATAAATTCGTATTGAGTAAGATGACGTTAAAATAAAAAATGGTTTTCGCACATTTTCCTTCAATTGGTTTATGAGAATAAATAACTTAGAATAAATAATAAGCCTTCATAATATAACGAGATACTTTTCGGTGATAACAATATATAACTGTTCATAAATTTTCAGACGTTACTGCAACGGTCACTGACCACTTATCTTTTAATGCATTTTTTTAAATATGATTAAATGCAGCGTTGTCATATTTCTTCAAGAGCGGGCGATATGTCGTAGTTTCCAACTTTATCCGACATGTGATAGTCTCTGTTCTCAATTCGAGGTGTCATAGTTTCTGGTATGAATCTGAGGTGCCATCGTTTTGGATGGCAATCTGAGGTGTCATTGTTTAAGGCGTTCACATGAGGTGTCATAGTTTCTAGCATTAATCTGAGGTGTCATGCTCGTCCACTCACGTACCGATATGTACTATAATTATTTAATATTATCATTATAACACATACACGGAGAAAAAGAGGTGGAAAATTATAGCACACTGTATCAGAAATAATATAGTCATTACTATGTGTATAGTTAAGTTTGCTAGAATATAATAGTAATTACTATGGTTATAGTAAAATTTGCCAGAATAATAGCAAGGTTTACTATACAAAACGGATTCGTTTTCCTCCGTGTATATGAATAATATTTGTTATTATTATTCACCTCATTCAATATTTGAATTTTAAATGAAGGTAAAACACAAGTTGAACCATAAAATGGCCTTCGGGTAATGAAAATAAATTCTTAATACTATTCTGGTACATATTTATTTCTTGACATGTATTCTATAAATGTGATATTTACGCCAGTATATCAAAAGTAGTCGGTGGTGCAGTGGTTAGCTTCTCAGTCTTAGGTCGTTAGTAAGACTCGATATGTAGGTAGGTTTCAAATCCCAGTCTGGTCTCGTACATATTGTAGGGTCCGCGAATATGCAAGAAAATTAAATCAGTCGAAAAAACCATGAACTTTCAAATTATCTATTTTTTTAAATTCAATTAATATTGAATTTGAAGATATGCCCAAAAACGAGGGTCGCGGGCTCATACTCCACTGAGGGCAAACTTTTCTTTTCTTGAAATTTTTTTTTTTCGTTACTTGACCCTCAGAAACTATCAATTGCAACTGATTGTCATCGTAACAACTGATAAATGTATGGACAAAATCAAAATTTAAAAAATGGGCCTGAAATGATTATACATGGTCAGATATAAGCATACATGACCTGTCATGGCACTGCATGATCAGATGCGGCTAATTTTCTTGTCTGATCATATCTGATTCTAGAGATATGATTCAGATACCATTCAGATATATTTAGATATGAACTTTTTTCTCGGGTTACTTCAAAATAAGTTTATTGCAGTAAAAAATGCGTATTGGTGGATCACACGTAGTGGCGCAAAGTTTCGCGCGGGTATCAAGCAAAAAAAAAGTTCAGCGACGGTACCGAGCGGCTTATTTTCAATGGATTTTCGAGTATTTTGATCACGCCGTTTGTTGATGACTCGTCGACCTGTTACTCGAACTTGAATTTACGCCAATGACTGACTGTCTTAACGAGACAATTGCGCAGATTTCAATATATTTGGTGAGGTGGGACGGAAGGGGAGCTCCTTTCGTCCGAAAAGCGAGAATCTTCGAGAATTATCAAGCTCGGCTCACATCAAGAGTCGCGATAGTGACTCGAGACAAGTACATTACCTAACCTTACCGAAACGAGGAGCTTCCAGTGGACTCTCTATACAGCAAGGATCTTCCTTATACACAGGAGTATATCTATATTAAAAAATGGATTATTTCGATTATACTTGAAATATACGGTGTAGAAAATTTAAAAAATGCACGTTTTGTTCGTGATTTTGTTCTCTTTCCGTTGACATCCAAATGAATGATACAGGTGCTTGCATATGGAAGATATAGAATTTATATTGTTATTTTCCAAATATTACAACGATCATGGTTTTTCTCCTTCCTCGATTTTTTGCAGAACGAATTCCCACTGTACGAGCCAATCCCAATCGCTGATACAATTCCTGTGCTCAGTGATTGGCTCGTGGTGGGACGATAAAGCAAACCACACAGAAATATATCTTCGCATCATCTAACAGCGGATCAAACAACCAAATCGATGAATGCAGAAACCTACATACCGACCATCATGTATAACCTAAAAAATAAATATCGATGCAGCTGTCTTCCTGAGCAACTTTATATTTACTAATTGCAGTGTCGATTTTATTTTTTTTGTTCATAAAACGTACATCGAGTTAACATATATATATATATATATATATATATCGTCGCATTAGTTTTAGATTATTTTCATATATTATTTTAAAAAATACTTCAAATTCAACCGTGGTTTGACAACACTCATTGTAAATAGAAATGAGTTGTTTACAAAACGTGCATCGAGTTAATATGTATATATCACATTTGTTTGAATTTATCTTAAATATTTGAGAACCTTTAAAAAAATAAAAATGATATGTGCTGTAATGTGACATTTTGTCCCCGTTACAAGGGCGCGAGGCGTGGGTATTCCAGGGGTCAGATTCGCGACCCCGAGGGCGGTGCGTGTTCGTCTCGTGGTTCTCGGACGCGGAGTAATATTTGTCAAGCTACCGTTCAGTATTAATTGTCGTCGTTTCGTTACGTTTCCGGTTCCCGTCGAACCCGAATTTTGTCCTCGCCTGTTATATTTCCGAGTCCGTTTATGGTTATGAAACTTTATCGTCCTTTTAGTCCGTCAGTCGTCAGTAAGATTCCGTCCTCGTCCTGGTTCTCGATAAAAGGCTAGTTTTTGGTGGTTATTGTCGCCAATAACGGATACCTCTCTCATCGGGCTCTTGTGTTATTTCGGGGAAGCCGGGAGGCTGATCACCTCCCGGATTCATTTTGTTATTTGGGTGGCTGCACTCGCGGTCTGTCCGATAGTGCAGGCGAGTCACGGAACGTCAGCGCTCGCGGGAACTGGATGCTTAGGAGCGAGCTGGAGAAAAGACCGACATATTACCGTATCACCCTCCTCCATAACTTCCCAGCCTGGCGCTGGACCAGCTGGCTGCCTTTGGAGTGCCCGAGGATCGTGTCAAACTGGCGCCTCATTTAGGGGGATCGTGCTCTCCACGATCCTGTGTGAGGTTAGCGGCGTCGCAGGTTTGGTTTGAGGCTGGCGTGGGTTGAGATGGCGGCTAACACCGTCCACGGGCAGGGTCTCACCCCTCATCCTTGCCTCGTCCGGGGTTCTTGGAGGAAGGACATTTCAACGCAGCATGAAATACTGCCGGGCGAGCAGCGAGTTGTAGGCCGCAGAGAGTCTGCGGGATGTTCAAATCCGGCGCCGAAAGGCGCGATGGCAACGTGAGGAGGGGCGGCGATGCCAGCGCGCCACGAGAGCTCTGCGGCAACATCAGCGCGCCGGGTGGTCTGCAACAGGGGGTACAAGCAACCATAGTAAATGTTGAGGCAAAGTTTGCGCTGGTGGCGCTCGTAGTAGACGGTTAGAGAACTAATGCCTATGACATATATATATGCGTATGACATATATATATACAGATTTACCCCCTCTCCACGGCCCCCGAAGGAGGTTCATTATTATTATCATTATTTCATTTCAAATGTCCCAGGATACAAAAATATAATAAAAATGCCAGTATATTCGTTTTTTAATATATTTCAAATATTTTGTGTAATTATTCATCACAATATATGACTATTTACAACATCAATATTTACTCATCGAAATATTTAACAAGCTTTTAGATAAAAAAACACGCTTAAAATTTTTTTTTCTATTCGCGTATCACATAAAATTAATCAGTTATAACTTTGCAAAGTTTTAGCTGCACAATCGGTTTTTACATTACATATTTGACAAGCTTCCATGTAATTAACCAACTTAAAAATTGTTTTTCTATTCGCGTATATCGTAAAATTATTCAGCTATAACTTTGCAAAGTTTTAACCGCACATCCATTGTTTACATTAAATATTTGACGAGCTTTTATATGTAAAACAAACTTAAAAAATCTTTTTCTTTTCGGGTATAACATAAAATAAATCAGTCAGAACTTTGCAAAGATTTAGCTGCATAATCGGTTTTTACATCACATATTTGACAAGCTTTCATGTTATAAAGTAACTTAAAAATTGTTTTTTTATTCGCGTATCACATAAAATTTATCAGTCAGAACTTTCCAAAGTTTTAGCTGCGCAATCAGTTTTTACATCACATATTTGACAAGCTTTCATGTTACAAACAAACTTGAAAATTGTTTTTCTATTCGCGCATCACATAAAATTATTCAGCTATAACTTTACAAACCTTTAACCGCACGACCAGTGTTTACATTAAATATTTGACGAGCTTTTATATGTAAAACAAACTTTAAAAATCTTTTTCTATTCACGTATCACATAAAATTAATCAGTCCGAACTTTGCAAAGTTTTAGCTGCACAATCAGTTCTTACATTACATATTTGACAAGCTTTCATGTTATAAACAAACTTGAAAATTGTTTTTCTATTCGCGTATCACATAAAATTAATCAGTCAGAACTTTGCAAATTTTCAGCTGCACAATCAGTTTTCACATCACATATTTGACGATCTTTCATGTCATAAAAAAACTTAAAAATTGTTTTTCTATTCGCGTATAATATGAAATTATTCAGCTATAACTTTGCGAAGCTTTAACCGCACAACCACTGTTTACATTAAATATTTGATAAGCTTTTATATGTAAAACAAACTTATAAAATCTTTTTCTATTGGCGTATCACATAAAATTAATCAGTCAGAACTTTGCAAAGTTTTAGCTGCACAATCGGTTTTTACATCACATATCTGACAAGCTTTCATGTTATAAAAAAAACTTGAAAATTGTTTTTCTATTCGCGTATAATATGAATTTATTCAGCTATAACTTTGCAAAGCTTTAACCGCATAACCACTGTTTACATTAAATATTTGACGAGCTTTTATATGTAAAACAAACTTATAAAATCTTTTTCTATTCGGGTGTCACATAAAATTAATCAGCTATAACTTTGCAAAGTTTTAACCGTACAACCAGCATTTACATCAAATATTTAACGAGCTTTTATATACAAAACAATATTAACATTTTTCGCCAACATATATTTTTGTTCGAAGTGAACCGAACACAAATGTCGCTTTGTCACATGTACCGGAGAAACATTCAGCATCTTAGGATTCCCACTTGCAGCAAGCCACTTTAAAAACTGATCAGGCTCAGTCATGAGATTTGGGAATTTGAAGAAGCATGTAGCCTCCGACGAACATCCCGCTATCAAACACTTCCTCGATATAGCTGTTACAAACAAAAAGTAGAAAGGATTTTTTTAGATTCATAATACTTATAAAAATAGTGCAGTCCACCTTCAATATTATATATTTACTTAAATTAAAAAATATTCGGTTGAGAATTCAACTTGATATCAAAATACGAGAAGAGGTTAGGTTAATAACAAAACGAGATATATTCACCTTGCTTCGGTGAAGATGAAAAATGATTATTAAACGGATTGCACAATACGATGCACTCGACTTTTCTGCAAACTGCACAATATATTTGCAACAAGATAACAAAAAAAAGTCCAAAAAACACACCCGAGCGCACTATGAAGCCGCGCAACACGCAACAAACCAAGATGGCGGAAATTTCGTTGCCATGGATACCATGGGTGAGTGCCGTGAGTGCGTGCGAGTGAGATGGAAAATCGACGCAATGGCTTATGGGTAGCGACACTAGCGCTCCTAGTAGACGGTTAAGGCGAAACTTTGCCTCACTCATCCCCATCCGTGCTTGGACCCCCTGGTCTGCAAGAGACGATCGTCGCCACGCGGAGCCGACGAGCTACGGGGACGGCCGAACGTTTGAGAGAGTGGGGAGCATCGAGACAGCGAGAGCGTGGATCACCGGCGTACGGGCACTCTGCGTTCTGGAAGGTTACGAGCGACACGCATCACCGTTACGTCCTCGAATTTCATCGTTCATTTTATAATTTTCATTTTTGCGTTATTTTATTTGTTTTGCCGAATAAATTCTGTGTGGGCGAGGTGGTTCTGGGTTCCTGCGACGGAAGAATTCGGTGAGCCGTTCTTAATGTCTCTTAAAAGGGGGCAATTCCGTACTAATTTGGCCGTGTGGCCGTAATTTGCGTTCTTTTGGTCGTATTCCACCGTAGGGCGGTGTTCTTGTTGTAGCAAATTCAATTAGTATGGTTTTGAGTACGGAATTGCCACCTCGTTATCGTCTCCAAGCTATGTTATGTTCGCGTTAGGTTCGTAGGGTAAGTCTAAGTTAATGAGGACTAAAATTATCAAGCGGGTAAAATGTCGTCGAATATTGTGCGCTTGGTAGAGCGAGCTTTCCCGTGCGTGAGAGATGTTCTCGGTTATCGTGGCTCTCGTTGGTTACCGTGGATATCATGGCTATCGTTGGTTATCGTGAAGAAATTGGCTATCGTTGGTTATCGTGAAGAACATGGCTACCGTGGGTTACCGTGACCGTCGTAGTTATCGTCAGCTGTTGTAGGGCTCTGTGAGCATGAGGACGTACGGGCGACGCACGATTTCGTGAAGACAGTTTGGGGCAAAAATTATCAAGTCTAGCAATTTCCTGGGGTACTTTTGGTTTTATTACCGTGATTATTGGCGAGGAATTCGGATCGCGTATCATTAGGATAGTTTAGGGTCAAGTAAGGTTATTTTGGCGCATGGAACGTCCAGTCGAATTTCCTGGTTTTTGGCATGATTGTGCGAAATCGTTAACGCTAGACTTTAGGCGGTTCTCGTGATTGTACAACGGCTACCGAGGCCTTGTGCCGGATGAGGAATGAATTTTATTGTAAACGGACGGTAGTTGTTAGCCAAATTTTTCGCTCACCTAAAGAATCCCCCCCTCTACTATTTGGCCTCAAGAAATATTCTGAGCGGTCGGTGTCTCTGTCGCCACGCGTAAATCGGCGTTTCTCGGCTGTCGCCGTCGAGGGTGAACAATAAATATGCCGTTTCTTCGGAACGGTGGCGCGCGATCTTTCATCGTGCACCTGGCACCCAAACCTCGCACGGAATTACGAACACTCGGATTTTTGGTATTTTTCTATAAAAACATTTCATTTTGTGAGTCACGGTAATTATCCGTTCCGACGCCTATCTCGCGTTGGCGTGACTATATAAGTAACGGATTAAATATCGCGTTACAGTGCTCAATAAAAATTCAAAAACCATATTCATAGTTTGTATAGAAAAAATTGGTGTAGTGATTTGTGCTACCAGAATATAATAATTTATGTACTTGGAGATTCGAATGTTTCGAATGATTCGTCGACTTCTTGCAAAGTGTTTCCATTCGGTTTTTCAACGATACATAATTCATAATTCTATTTGATTATATAATATAATATTATTTATAATTTCATGTAATTATATTATTTTTATATACTTAGTTTTTAATTTCGCTTGTCCGATGGACTGCAAAAATTATATTTTAGACACGAAATCATTCATCGATGAGAGAACGAATCATAAATCTCAATATGGATTGAATTTTCTTCATTGTGCAGTAAATAAAATGCTAGTTATCCTAAGGTTTATTATTATTTTTCTGCATTTAACTCTGCAAATCATATTTTGGATACAAAAACTCCCATCGATGAGCAAAAAAATCATAAACCTCATTATTGATAAAATTTTTACCAGTGTGCAGCAAACGAAATGCTATAAAATCTGACATTCTTGGTTTTCTCATCAATTACCATGAATAATTATAAATCATATACCTCATAACCGATAGTCCTTACCTGATCCTGACCTTCATTCACGCTATATCATTTATTGGTTTTAAGAAAAAAAACCATGTACGCAGCCTTGGCGTTTCGCGGTCACCCTTTTTTCTGGAGCTAGTATCATCCGCAATAATCCACAAAGATGTATATAGTATAATATTATTTACAATTTCGTTTAAATATATAATTTTTATGTAATTATAATAATTTGTTTGTCCAATGGAATACACAAATTATATTTGAAACAAAAACGTCCATCGATGAGAGAGAAAATCATAAACCTCAATATGAATAGAATTTTCTTCATTATGTAGTGGACGAAATGCTATTAATACTGAGGTTCATAACTTTTTTCAACTAAAACCACAAATTAGATCCTGTATACAAAATCTACCAACGATGAATAAAAAAATCATAAGACTCATTATGAATAGAATTTTGTCCATATCGCAGTGATCAAAATAATGTTGTCCTGGTTGTCTATTGTGCGGTGAACAGAATTCTTCATCGTGCTATGGACAAAATAGTATTAACATTGAAGTTCACAACTTTTTTGCAACTGACATCACGAATTAGATTCTGGATACGAAATCTTTCGTCGATGAGTAAAAAAGTTATAAACCTCATTATGAATAGAATTATGACCGGTGCGCAGCAAACAAAATATTATAAATACTAAGATTGATATTAATAGTATCAAGTATGGTATTAAACTGTATGATATAAAAAATTTTCGACAGATCATAATGAATTCTAAATACATTTTTTGACAGATCACAATAAATTCTAAATAAACCTTTCTGATAAAACGACGAACATGTTACATTAATAAGAAATTGAAAGTCTCCGGAAGTTCTTGGCAAACAATTCTTAGACCGCCTTCTATAATTTAGAAGAAGTATTTACCAAGAATTGGCAAACCCTTTGAATTTTGCGTTGAGTGAATAAATTTATCATTTTTTTTTTGTTCAAGGGAACATTCGAATCTCCAAGTACATAAATTATTATATTTTGGTAGCACAAATCACCACACCAATTTTTTCGATACAAACTGGGAATATGGTTTTTGAATTTTTATTGAGCACTGTAACGCGATATTTAATCCGTTACTTATATAGTCACGCCACACTGTGGGTAGATTCACAGAAAAATCGGCAAAACTAGGCCGATGTGCGTACTGAAAAATGCAATGGTGATTCTTAAGTTTTTAACCTCGTTGATTTCAATTCTGGAATCAAAATTTCGAAAAAACAAAATGGCGGACCGGAAGTGACTATCTGCGTTACTAAAAAGAATCCGAATTGAGTAGGGATCGGTAAATTTGCGGTTTAAAAGTCACTTATTGAAAATCTTGAATCAAAATTTCGAAAAAACAAAATGGCGGACCGGAAGTGACTATCTGCGTTACTAAAAAGAATCCGATTTGAGTAGGGGTCGGTAAATTTGCGGTTTAAAAATCACTTATTGAAAATCTCTAATCAAAATTTCGAAAAAACAAAATAGCGGACCGGAAGTGACTATCTGCATTACTAAAAAGCATCCGATTTGTGTAGGGATCGGTAAATTTGCGGTTTAAAAGTCACTTATTGAAAATCCTGAATCAAAATTTCGAAAAAAAACAAAATGGCGAACCGAAAATATATTTTTATCTTACTCATAAGCAACTTTTGCTATCAGAAATCAATATTTGTGTTTTGAAGGTTGTTTTTTATAAATTTTGAATGAGATTTGGGGAAAACAAAACGATTGTCTGGAAGTGAGGGAAAGTTTTCAAATAATTTCGGAAAATTAGTTATAAATCATTTTTAACGAATTTTATTGCTAAATACATTTGAAACAGCAATCGACACTTAACGAATTAAATTTTACCGAAAATAACACGTGCGTTCCATAGAATAATTAATAATTAATAATAATAATAATAATAATAATATTAATTATTAATAATTATTCCTGATTTCAATATTAATCATAATCGTCAGCGTCGGAATCGCGATCGCCGTCGTCAGAGGAATTGGTGGATTCTGATTCGTCACTCGTGTATTCCATTAATTCACCTAAACCATACTTATCGCGAGAACTATCGGTACAGAGCAAAAGTTGCAATGCTTCTGGTGATAAACTTTTTGCTTTTTTCGGATACTGCTTGCCCATGCTCGATATGTACGGATCTGAAGTTAGAAGGAGTCGATTGAAAACGTCTTGCATGGTTCTCGAGTGTTTTCGAGCAAAACACTCGCGATATTTTTTAATATCCTTGTTACGGGCTTCCTGTGCGTCTTCTGACATTTGCCCGATAGGAAGCGGGGACCATTCAATTATCAAAGGACCGTGAATCAAAACTTTGTGGACCGTAGTTGGCATGCAGTACCAAGAATACAAAGTTACGAACATTTCGGCGGTTTCAAGACTATATTGTTTGAAAGCAGTTACATTTACGGCAAAGCCACTTGAAAGAACGTGCAATATTATGTGGAATCTTTTCATAATATTCTCTTCCAAACCCAAAATTCTTGATGAAATTTGAGTATTTTCGAAAAAACGTCGCGCAGTGTTTCCGTCGTTACTGCTACCAAACCCTTGTCTCGGTTTATCAACATCAAGATGCAACTCTTTCTTGAATGCGGCTTGAATAACTCGTTTTCGCTCAGCAACTACTTTTTTTTCTTCATCTTTTCGAGTTTGCCACTTCTGAACACCGATTTTATAGCCGATGTGCAAGAAGCACTCAAAAAAACGGATCCACGCATGCAACGTTAATAATCCAAGTTCGAGTCGAGTTCTGTCAACGTCTACAGTTTTCATCAGCTCTATGTCATTAAATTGCGATGATGTGAGATTGCATATATAGCAACGCATTGCGGATTTTGTATTTGTCACGGAGTTGCAAACTTTGCCGTCAATCATAGTGAAATACAGCTCGTATTTAACAGTAACTTCCTTCCCGTCAATAAATGTCGTAAAAGGGGTGAGAGACTCGATCTGATTATCAACGTGTTGCCGTTCCTGAATCGTTGACGACACAGTTTCTTTTGAAAATTGAATTCTAATAGGGCGACAATGGGCCTGGGATTTTTCCAAAGGACGAATTCTTTTTTTGCGATATCCGATCCTAAAATTTGCAATCGAGCTAAAGACGTTAAAAATATACTCGCATCAGAACTCTCAGCATTCGTAAACTTTTGTTTGTATTCACTGTGCCCAGAGCTTCCATCACAACCCCATTTACAAATTAGTCTTAAATTCTTCGATTCTTCAGGGCGCAAAGAGTTAATCACGCCAGTTTGCAACTTTAGAATTCTGTCGAAAGTGTGATCAATCAAAGACTGTAATTTCACTTCGGCTAAAGTCTCAGTTACCGTTATATCTGAAGGGTAACAACGGTTTTTAGCAGCAACGACTTTTGCGTACGATGGATAAATAGCAACTTTTTTATTTCTCAAAGATCGCCTGATGTCTATGTATTGCTGTTTTGTTAGTTTTGCATTTACAAAATCTATCAGTGCTTCATCTCCAGACATCTCAACTAGCCGTGGATCTATCGACGATTCATATGCTGTTCGGTATCTCGCAGCTCTTGAGGGAGATTTTGTTGTGATGTTTTTTAAAATAGTGGCAGCATCGTTTAATCCTGCAGAACTGAGTCTCATCCTGGTGGCCAAACTTAATTCCTCCACGCAATGCTTTTCACTGACTTCTAAAGCCCTTCTTTTCTTGGTACGTTCACTCGACTCTTCGAAACTCAATTTTCGAGGTCGCCCAGATACACCTGAAGTTGATGGCTCTCCAATTGGTTTCGTACAATTCTGAAAAAAATAGCGCGAGCGTTATACTATACATCTTGACCCATAACTCGAGTTTTCGAAACATCAATAAAATTAATTACCAAAATAGTTATTGAAGTTTGCAACCATTTTTCATTTTTTTTTAAAAATGCATCGTGGCTTCTGTGCACTTCGAGCCATCTACTTTTGATATTACAAAGTAATTTTTTTAATGAATCCTTTTCATTGTTGTCAATCGTGAAAGATTCGGATGACTCAAGAGTAATTTTTTCCTCAAAAATCTGAAGTTGCTCATCCAGGCACAATTCAAATTTCTCCTTAATCATTCCAAAAATATCCTGATAAGTGCACGTGTAATCCATGGCACGTGAACCTAGAATAAAACAAGTATGATAAACATTTACTAAAAATGAATGTGTTCATGGGAAAAATTTTAATCTAATTGTAAATGATAGAATAAATTATTGTAACATTTTGAACACCCGTTACATGAATCATGACTCTTTACGAATAGATCACTGGGTAGAAAATTATTTTATATTCCACGAGGACCGGCTATTGTCCCCAGCAGGTATACGTTTACCTGCTGGGGACTATGCGCCCAGCCTGAACAAAGAAGCCAAGCGTTGCGCGACATGAGAATTCCGGTTCCCAAAGCCATCTGGCTTTTCTGCAGAAAAAATTCTGGCAGAAAAAATTCTAATCTTAATAACATTATCAATAGGCTACAATGTTCAAAAGTCTGGGATCTCCTGGGATCACAACTATTTTTATACTTCTTTTGGAAAAATAAATTTACAAGCTTGCTTAAAATGCATACATTGAACACTCTTTTATACATACAATATTTCAAATTTCAAAAAACTATTTGACATGATAATATTCTACATACCTTCAAGATTATCTCCCGTTTTACCGATTTGAAATCGGTAGCGTAGAACAAAATATATTTCACTTTGCGCGAATCGAAAATTTCAGCGTACAAAATCGCTACGTTCTTCACTCTCGAACGGTCGAGTTCAGACTGTCGTAAGTCGAGTACCGCGAAGGGTAGGGACCGGTCCTTTTACCATAGGGCGTACAAATACCTGGTCTTTGAAATGACATACATAGAAATACGAAATGAGAACACTCCATTTTTGGGTTTTGCCGATTTTTCTGTGATTCTGCCCACAGTGCGCCAACGCGAGATAGGCGTCGGAACGGATAATTACCGTAACTCACAAAATGAAATGTTTTTATAGAAAAATACCAAAAATCCGAGTGTTCGTAATTCCGTGCGAGGGTTGGGTGCCAGGCGCACGATGAAAGATCGCGCGCCACCGTTCCGGAGGAACGGCATATTTATTTTTCACCCTCGACGGCGATAGCCGAGAAACGCCGATTTACGCGTGGCGACAGAGACACCGACCGCTCAGAATATTTCTTAAGGCCAAATAGTAGAGGGGGGGAATTCTTTAGGTGAGCGAAAAATTTGGCTAACAACTACCGTCCGTTTACAATAAAATTAATTCCTCATCCGCCACAAGGCCTCGGTAGCCGTTTTACAATCACGAGAACCGCTTAAAGATTAGCGTTAACGATTTCGCACCATCATGCCAAAAACCAGGAAATTCGACTGGACGTTCCATGCGCCAAAATAACCTCAATTGACCCTAAACTATCCTAATGATACGCGATCCAAATTCCTCGCCAATAATCACGGTAATAAAACCAAAAGTACCCCAGGAAATTGCTAGACTTGATAATTTTTGCCCCAAACTGTCTTCACGAAATCGTGCGTCGCCCGTACGTCCTCATGCTCACAGAGCCCTACAACAGCTGACGATAACTACGACGTTCACGTCAACCCACGGTAGCCATGTTCTTCACGATAACCAACGATAGCCAATTTCTTCACGATAACCAACGATAGCCATGATATCCACGGTAACCAACGAGAGCCACGATAACCGAGAACATCTCTCACGCACGGGAAAGCTCGCTCTACCAAGCGCACAATATTCGACCACATTTTACCCGCTTGATAATTTTAGTCCTCATTAACTTAGATTTACCCTACGAAACTAACGCGAACATAACATAGCTTGGAGACGATAACGAGGTGGCAATTCCGTACTCAAAACCATTCTAATTGAATACGACCAAGAGATTGCACAACTTTTTGTAAGAAGACTGAATTAGAGATACTTTCGTAAATGTACTTGTCTCCAATTTTTGTACAACATTTTCGGTGTTTTTGGGGTAATTACTAATCAGGAGGGCTATGCATTATACTGAAATACATGAAATCTTAAACACAGGTGTATATACACCCTTCATTACACAGTACCACCATAAAATTTGGCTTCCTCATAAAGAAAGCTTTGTCAACGACCGCCAAACATAAGTAATCAATGTTGAAATTTCCAACTTTGATGGGTTCATGGTTCTAATGCTGATTACACCATGATGCCACAAAATAATTGAGATTTCATGAGCAACATTTTTCAAAATTACCTTCCTTGTTCAAGAAAAACAACATTTTTCAAAAGCCAATTTCTAAAAACGTATTTCGCGCTACCACGTTCATCAATATTATTCACTGCAAAAAGAAATTCAGTGAAATATTTGTGAAGTGGAGAGATTAGATCGTTTACGATACTCTTCTGCATATTCAAAATTTCATACAATGTTAATCTTTTAGTTGATTTTTGTAAAATTCGATATCGAACCACCGTGAAAGATGTACTAACTCTCTACACATTTTCTGTGCAATGTCTCGAAAATTGCAAAAGCTCAAGCGGATATGCTATTCATCAGAACATAAGAAATTTCATAAAATTTTAATCTATGAATGAATTTCCACCGAATTCTATGTGAAACACGCTTGACAGTAGAGCAGTATTAGTGTAGTCGGGTGGGATGGGGTAACTCTACTACGATTTCGGTCGAGTACCCGAATTTTCCGAGTGGTACTGGTGAGCTGATCGGGATCCTCGTACTTCATCAAGTACCTGGAGGCTTCATAGCATTTAACAGAATTATGTATTTAAAAGAATGTATTCTTGCTTGACATACGATGTTGCACAATTCTACTTCATAGCAAGTACTTGTTTCTTTATATAAATATGTTACGCACTTCTACATTATAGATTGCAGTGTTTAACAAGAATGAAACATAAAAAAATCACACAATTTTTTGTAATATTTATTGACTTTTCAATCTCAATCTAATGGGTATTATTTTGTGAGCGATTTCTTGCTCGAGCTAAAGCTGACGAGCAGGTCATCAGTTCCGTGTTATGGAATGATGAATCCATTTTTACGCGTGACGGATTTTTCAACCAGCACAATAGCCATTATTGGGCTCAAGAAAATCCGTACAAAATTAAGGAGAAATCTTTTTAAAACAGATTCTCGTTGACATTATGGGCTGGTGTAGTGGGTGACGCATTGGTACGTTAGCTGATTGTTGTTTAATATTAATGTAATACTAGTCGTCATTATAATGGAAAGAATTTAAACAAAAAATCTACTGAACCGGTGATAAACAGCCAAAGTTTGAACGATTACAATAAATTTAAAAAAAAACGTCACTTTTTGCTGTTTTCATAGAAAGTGTAGTGTAGGTGTCGAAAAACTGGCGTTCGACACTGGTACTCAAGACGAATGGGATAGCCTCTTCATTCTCTAATGCGCTAGCGACATTTGTCGTTATTGTTAACGCAGCGGTAGCCAATTTCGAGCTAGCTCTCTGGATGTTTTCAGCGATTGGCTATATCGCTACGTTAAAGACAACGACAAATGTCGCTAGTGAAATAGATAATTTCAGGGTTGCATCTCATTCGTCTCAATTTTTCAAAATTCCTTTTCAAATACAAGCTCCTTTTTTCGGAACAATAAAATTTTTTACCTGCCATTCAAATAGATTGGACCCCACATCCTGCCCGATCGACTTAACGGTCAATCCTATCTCGGTTTTTTACGCCAAGACCTCTCAGGCCTAATAAACCATTTACCAGAAGATTTACTTGAAAGAATGGTATTCCAGCATGACGGGGCGCGGGCTCACTTCTCCCACGAAGTGAGAGATTATCTGAACTTGGAATGGCTGGAACGATGGACAGGAAGAGGCGGGGTTATTGAGTGGGCACCAAGATCTCCGGACTTCACTCCACTCGACTTTTCCTTTTGGGGCTACCTCAAGTCCATTGCCTATGCTGGTAACCCAGTAATAGACTTGGACAACTTGCAATTGCGGATTCATGAAGCCACGGAGTCAGTACCTGACGACGTCATCACGAGGGCTATGAGCAGCGTCTCAAATCGCTTCCGCATTCGTATCGAGCAAGGGGGGTTCCTTTTCGAACAATTATTGTAAAGAAAGTTAAATTTTTGTATCATCATGCCTTTGCGCACGGTGCAGGTATTTCGTGCTTGCATCTCGGCAAGATATCGCTAATTGGTGGAAAGCTCGGTGGGGGCAGCCCCCATGATGCCCCCGCCAAGCTTTCCACCAATCACCGCAATCCAGCAGAGAAGCAAGCACGAAAAACCTGCACCGTGTGGGAAAGCCTTTTAACATTGTCGATTGTTATGTATAAATTCATTTCATGTTTGTTTCGTTTCGTGTTTATTACATCATGTTTATTAAGAATACATGTTCATTTCACCATTCCCTTTCATTCAAAACGCTTTGAAAAAAGGATTGTGATTTGCTTTCTCGTTTCACTTTTTGTCATGTAAACATGTATTTGCGTTTCGTATTCTTTTCTTACATTTCTTTGAAAAGTGATAAAAGAATAGAATCATTTTGCTTCCTCATAAAGGAAGCTTTGTTTTCGTGAAAATTTTTTGTTTTCGACATATTCACGTCAGTACGTTGAAAATATCACAAAACATCGAGAAATCACATTTTTTTAAAAACGTCCGGATGTGTGTATGTATGTGTGTGCGTGCGTGCGTGCGTGCGTGCGTGCGTGCGTGCGTGCGTGCGTGTGCGTGCGTGCGTGCGTGTGCGTGCGTGCGTGCGTGTGTGCGTGCGTGCGTGTATGTGTGTGTGTGTGTGTGTGCCTGCCTGGAAAAAATTCTAACAGCTATATCTTAAGACAACATTGGAGTAGCGTGCCGAAATTTTGCACATAAGCTGAGCCCCACAACCTCATTGTGTGCTATGAATTTTGCAAACATTCATAGACTTGTGCGAATTTTCTGTGACTTTAAAATTTTCAAGAAATTGGCATGGCTGCTCCAGCGTCCACAAATTTTGCAATATCAAATCTTGCACATATTTCTTGATGTTAGGTTCGAAATTTCCCCAATGATAGTTTAATGAAAAGAGTGACTTGATATTTTATTTTGCAAAAATTGCTTGAGCTATGTCAATTTTATGTGATTTTCCGATTTTCAAATAAGGTGTGGTTGCTCCAGCGTCCGCAAATTTTGCGATATTGGGTTACAAAAAAATGATAACGATAGTTCGAGTAAAAAATATCGTTGGTATTGAATTTCGCGAAAATCGGTCAAGGGGTTCATGATTTCGGAATTTTATTTTTTATTTTTTTAAGGATGTTGAGTCTCAAATTGCAAATGATGAGAAAATTCTGAAAATTTGGTATGTTTTTGGATAAAGTATTTAAGAGGTCATGTAAAAATTTCACGACAATTGGGAAGCTCGTTATCGAATAATTGAGATTAACAAATGAAATGAAATTCAATGTAGTCTCATGGAAACTGATGCAACTTTGCGATAAGTTTTTTTGTTGACCTCTTAATTTCTAAATATCTACAATATACTGAAAGCAACGGAAAGAAAACAAAGTTTATTGATAAATATTTTTGTATTCGTTTAAACAATTGTTCTTAACAAAACGTTAATTACTTAATAACGAGCTTCCTAATCGTCGTGAAATTCTTACACGACCTCTTAAATACTCCATACAAAAACATACCAAATTTTCAGAATTCTCTCATCATTTTTTATTTGAACCTTTAAGGAGGTCGAAGTAATGATGATAGAATTCTGAAAATTTGGTATTTTTTTACATAAAGTATTCTGGAGGCCGTGTAAAAATTTCACGACGATTAAGAAGCTATCTATTGAACAATTAACATTAATAAGTTTCATAAGGACTTAACATCCTTAAAGCGCATGATCGCTCGACCTTGCACAGGTATCGTGATATCAGGCTTGAAATTTTTATTATGATAGTTCAATGATAAAAGTTTCTTGGTATTCAATTTTGCAAAAATCGCTCGAGCTGTGCAAATTTTATGCGATTTTAAAACATTCAAAAAAAAACTTCATGAGTCTGGCTTCTGAACATTTTGCGATATTAGGCTCGAAATGTGTATGTGGAATAGTTTAATAGACGAAGATACTGGTATTCAATTTCGCAAAACTCGATTGAGAAGATTGGATTGTATGAATTTTGCAATTAAAAAAAAAAGAGGGTGATCACTCTAACTTGCCATATCTTACGACATCGGAGTAAACAAAATCATATTTTATATATTGATAGTTTGGATGCTAAAGTTTTCCGTCATTGCAAAAAAAAACTTGCAATTGGAAATTTGCACATCGCTTCCAGAGTATTACAGAGTATTTCTTATTTACAAGGCTTCCTTTATGAGGAAGCTAAGACTGTAAAATACTTTTGCTCATAGAAGAGGATTTGAAAATGCGAAAGAATACTGAGGAAGCGAAGTGCGAATTTCCAATCTGCAAGTTTTTTATTTCGATTAGAGTCCTACACGCGCGCTGGAGCGCGCGACTGTTATACTATTAGCAGTGCAGCACTTCAGCCAAAAATCTTTCATACTTGAGTCACAGAAAGTTCGCATTGCCTAAGATAATTGAATATGTTATTTCCGATAAGTGCTTTGCCAAAAACCATTTCGGGAAGCTTGAAAATTTAACAAACTCGTCCTTTTCGTTGTGAACATAATTCGGCTTGCATCTTGATGATATACTGAAGACAATGCTGTTTTATTTCGTTCTCTTCGACTCCAAATTTTCATCTTCTGAGTCGTAAAATGCATAAAAACAGTGTTTTGCCTATTTTTCGTAAGAATATCATTTTTCTCAAACATATTCATAATCAGCGGTCGATTTCGTATCAGGGTGTCTAACTTTAGCCTCGACTGAAATTTCATGACATTTAAGGCTTTTTCAGGCAACAAATATTTATTTTTTCATTACTTTTTGTATGATTTAGTACTATGAAAATATTTATGATAATTATTGAAGTGTGTACTTTTTTAAATCTTCCTATTGTCACGTACGACGTATTTTCAATTTTTCTTGTTTTGTTTAAATTCAGACCCTCCGCCACCGTCTTAATATAGTTAGGGAAAAACCAGCTCATGACGACGCATTTCGTAAAAGCAAAATAGCTAACAATTCTAGTCGCTTTCCCACACGTAGTGCGATTAACTCGGAATATCCAAAATATCTCACGGAAACACGTGCATATCAGACCCCAAGCTGCTTAAATATCTCAGCATGGAGAAAAGTCGTAAAATCATCAAACCGGTGCCCACACAAGTGTCACCGAGACCAGAGCATCCCTACCGGCCTACTCGCAAGTATATAGGCGAGCATAGACACAGCGTCCCGCTGCAACACACGCATCCACTCCACGTATGCATATACCCTCGTGCTCGTCTCCGAATATTAAAAGAAACCGCCAAGTGGACTGATCTTGTTTGGATGACAGGTTGTAAAAATCACAGTTTATTGCCTCTCCCGCATGTTCTGGAAAACAAGTACTACAGAGAACAGCGTTTTCCCAAACCCTTAGTTCTGAAACAACGGCACTCCCGAAACCTCCTACTCCTCATACGCCTTTCTTTCACGAAGAAACCCTGTTTTTCCCAATTTTCACATAGAAATAGAAACTCAGCGGGGGAATGCACGTGTTATCTAAGCAAGGGGTTAAGCTTTTCATAACTAGACCAACGCCGAAAACAACTGTATCTTAGTCTTCGTTTAGTCTGTCGTTTAGTCTTCGATGGCGTTGCACGGTGGGGAATTTTCACGGAAACGTGGCCATAAGTCAGGGTTTTACCGGAATTTTATCAAATTTGATATACAAATGTTTTTGAGGTCGCTGATTACGAATTTGATATTAGAATTTATAAAAACAAAATGGCCGCTTCAATATGGCCGATAAAAACATGAAATTCGTAAAAAAATCGATTGTAAATATACATTTCCAACGTTTTCGGGATCGCCAATTACGAATCTGATCTCAGAATTTATAAAAACAAAATAGCGGCTTTAATATGGCTGACGAAAACATAAAACTCGTAAAAAATTCTATTGAAAATGTATTTTTCCAATGTTTTCGGGATCGCTGGCTACGAATCTGATATCAGAATTTATAAAAACGAAATGGCGGCTTTAATATGGCTGATAAAAACATAAAATTCGTAAAAAAATCGATTGTAAATGTACTTTTCTAACGTTTTTGGGATCGCTGATTACGAATCTGATATCAGAATTTATACAAACAAAATGGCGACCAATATGGCTGATAAAAACAAAAAATTCATATAAAAATCGGTTGCAAATGTACTTTTTCAACGTTTTCGGGATCGCTAATTACGAATCTGATCACAGAATTTATAAAAATAAAATGGCCGATGAAATGTGGTAAACAAAATCTTTATTATGACAAATGACATAAATTACGTGATTTTGATTCCTTTTAATGATTTGCGTCCGCAATACTGGGGCTCACAAGTAATGATATTGCCTCTGGCAACAGCTGGTTCGATTTCTTTTGAGGTAGTTTCCACATGGTTGTTAGAAAGGGGTCGGATGATAGTAGCAGCCAATTCAAAATGTCCTGCATGGTATTCTCACGCGATGATTTACGCGAAAATCCGTCTCGAAATTTCTTCACATCCTTATTTCTAGCTTCTTGAGCCTCCTCTGATAATTGTCCAATAGGTAAAATAGCCGAACCGATTATCAAAGGACCATGGATCAATATTTTGTGGACAGTTGTTGGCATATAATACCATGGATATTCGCTCACGAACAGCTTCGCAGTTTCCAACGCGTATTCTTCGAAGTTATTCACGTTGATATCGTACCCACTGCAGATAACTTGTAGAATTACGTAAAAACGTTTTATAAGTTACCCAGGTTTTGGACGCTCTCTTGACCCAAGCATGTACATGGCACGCAGAGAGCCAGCGCGTCGCGTCGCGTCGCATCGCTTCTTCTCGGAACACGCACACGCTCACAAAATTGCTCTAGAGCACCCGTCGCATGCTTGCGCACTCTATGAGATACGCCATTTAAAAGCTTAGATTCTAAGCTACAGTTAAAAAAAAACGAAATTGGAATTGCTTGGAATTCTGTACTAAAAGCATGCGGAAAGTCAAAATTTATTTCCGAACGAAGGCCCTTTTTGAAACTATCGTTACATTAAATAAACATGGACAACAAATTTTTTTTTTTCAATTGTAAAATAAGCAAAAATTTCTATATACCTTGAGGAACAGTATCCAATTTTTAAAAATGAACTATCACTTCACACTTTTGAGTTATATCCTTTCAAAGTTATATTCAATGAGAGAGCGATTTTGACGACGCAACCGTCTCCGAGGAGGGTCAACTTTGAACTGAAATATCTCAAGGACTATGAGGAATAAAAATATGGGACAGCGAGCATCTTGTGCAGAATTTAGTTCTTAACCAATCCCTCGGGTCATTATACCTGGATGGAAAAATTTGTCTTTCGACTTATGGCCACGTTTTCGTGAAAATTCCCCACCGTGCGTTGAGTCGTCACGCTCCGAACCTTCGCGAGAGGGTGAGGAGTAGGACTATCCTAGTGTGTCCGCGATCGCGTATCTAGCCTCGGAATTGATATCGTCGTGAGCGAATCTTTTATTATCATTATTTAATATTAAAAGTTTGTGTTCGAAATTGTCCGCGAAGTCTGTTACCGCGTCGACTCATTATTCAAAATTGTATTCTCGAAATTGTGAATTGTGTGAGATATAAAGAAATACTCGACATCAAAATAATAAACGAGTGTTAACTAAAATCAAGTGTCAACCATCAATCGACGCTCAACCCAACTCAAAAAGCATAATCCTGGGTGTGAAAAGGAACTCCGCAACGAACAAGTGAATCTAAATTTAATAACCAGTTGATAAAACAAGGTCTCCGGAGATCTTTCAGTGTACGTTCCCACTACCGTTTATTTGTTGTTACTTTTGTCGCGATAAATAGTCAACAGAGTAAAGCGTTAGCAGCTCGACGCTTAGGCTCGATTATCTTAACGTCTCCGGACGTTACACTATTTTCATTCAGCTCTTCGAAAAAATATTTCACGCAAGCCTACAAAAAATATACGAAATTAAAAAAAATAAGAGTACAAAACTAAATAATTTTATATATGGGGCGTTCTATCGCAAATCGGACAGTTTGGAAAAGTTTTGTTTTTGTATTCTTCAAATTTTTTATTTTTTAGTACCCACCAAAAAACCCTTCCTGTAAATTTTGAGATTTTTTTGATTACCCGTTCACGAGATATTAAAAAACCCGCTCTTTTTTTAAATAATCGAAAAAAAAAATTATGTTGGGCCCACGACCAGATTGGTCTTAAAAGTTGTTCATAAATAGAAGTTTAAAATAAAAAAATTAAAAAAAAATGAAAATATGCACTCACTTTCGAAAGCACGATTCAAAGTTCAAAACTCAAAAAACTTATTGAAAAACACGTCGAATATTATTTTCGTGTTTTTTTTTCTGAAGAGGTCCTAAAAAACCGAAAATTTTGAGAAAAAAACCACTTAATTTGAACTTAGAGACGTTATGACGAAAAAACCGAAAAAGAGCGGCTTTTCAAAAATTTAATGACGTATGTAACGGATAATCAAAAAAATCTCAAATTTTAACAGGAATGGTCTTTTGAGGGGTATTAAAAAATATAAAAGATTTGAGGAATACGAAAAAAAAGGTTTTCAAACTATTATTTTAAAATAAAAACACAAAACGGCAAGGATAATGAACTTGTTATGAAGAACGTACAGAAAAATCAGGCTCACTCGTTATTTTTCATGACATTTTTAAGGTTCAGTGTAATTTCATGAATTTTAAGAATTTTCATGACTTTTCAGGTCGTAAGACACCCCGCCTCTCAATATAGCCCCCGAGATGTTAATAAATTTGTAAAGCTACTTTGGCTGATCCTTGACCCCGACTGAAGGTCAACATTTTTTCAGTCATTTAGATGATTAAAACCAGTGCTTTAGATCGGAAATTACCTGTGCAACACAAAAATGCTATTTCGATGGGAAAATTCCTTACAGATCATGCTCAAAAGTGCTAAAAACCGTTTCGAGACGAATTCAAAATTGAAAAAATGAAATGAAATTCTCGTCGATTTCGTTGCGAGTATAATTCGGCCTGTATCATGACGATATACTGAAGACAATGCAGTTTTATTTCGCTCTCTCCGACTTCTCATTTTCTCATTTCGCACCTGCAAATGCATAATAACGGCGTTTTCGCATATTTCTCATGAAAATTTATTATTTTTTCATGCAAATTCGTGATCAGCGGCCGATTCCCCATCGTTCTACATCCTGACATGTTAATCAAAATAAATATTTAACGATAAAGGTGAATTTTTTTTTCGTCATTTCAAGGTTTGTTGCGTGTGTCATTAATCGGAAATTGTTTGGGCTATATGAAAAAGCTATTCACCATAATTCACCGATTTTGTCGTTCTAACATGACTGATATATAACTTTTCGTATCTTTAAACGCATCAACTGTCAAATTCATCCGAGACTCACGATGTGTGACGTCGCGCATATACTAGGTGTGAAGTCGTGCCAGAGCTAAGTCATCCAACCAACAATCACAGTACCAATAAAACGATGACAATGCTTGCGAGATTTAGATGTTTTCTCCCATCAACTTTTTATTACAGGAATTATTAGAGGACATCATTTTATTACAGCCTTAGAGTGCAGGAAAACTTTTTTCGTGTTAAGGCACCAGACCACGATGAAATGTTTTTTCATGTTTTTTTTCCATTTTCTGAAAGATGCATTTATTAAGAATGCTCTCACCAAATTTTGTAACAAAATTCGTAAAATTGACGTAGATACAGCATTTTATGTAGAATGTATTCTATGTCGAATTATCCTTCAGTAAAACGTTGAACGCGTTTGTCTTGAAACACGTTTTTCAGCCTGGATGACAGCATACTGAAAAAATTATTCATCCGATTTGCATATACCAAGTCTTAAAATGTTCGAAAATTCAGTCTCTATGGCACCACGTAGGTAAATTTCGATATACAAACAAACAAACGTATGGCGGCTCGGCGATTTTCTTTGGTGTGGAAACTCCAACAGATGATATATCAACATCCAAGATTGGACGAGATCAATTTTTATAATCTCTCAATATTTATTATTGCACTGCGTACGTAAAATGCCCACTTTAAGCACACTTCGTGTGCTTAGAATGGGTATTTCACGGTCTCATTTCATTTCTGCTCATTTCATCTCATATCATTTCTGGTCCAGCAAATTTTGATACCATTCACGTGATCGATTTCATCTCTGGTTGTACGAACGTTTACGGTTTTGTCGCTAGGCGCGACGAAAGACCTTCGACAAAGTTAACTCTGATGGATGACATCAACGTCCTCAATTAGACAAAATCATTTTAAAATTTTTTAAAATATTTTCTAGACGATCTCGTGGTTAATTTTACTCCCAAATGGTTCCACGAAAATCCACGTCATTTTCTCGCTAGGTGCGACGACGGACCATCAATAATGCTAGCTCCAACTGATAAAACCATTTAAGTTCTTTCATTTCAGGAAGTGGAATTCTCTCCTTGTAGATGTTTACCTGAGGATATTATAATCCCAGGATTCAAAACCGTTTCGACTTGAAACCGCGGTGGTAGAACGTTTTTTTAAAGATTTTCATTGAAAAATGCTTTCGCTGCGGGAAATACAAAATTCTACGCTGGAAGTAGAATTTTCTTCATGTAGAAATTGACGTGAAGAAATTGACGTCACTTCAATTAACCTTGCGAACAAAATGAGACTAGTTAGACCTCGATCCATGCACCGGCCTTTTCTGAATCACGCCCAGACTTTTCGAAGAACCAAGTTTCGGGGAAGGCCTCGCAAAGTTAACGGTGTGGCAACTTTTTTTTCTTCACTCTTCCGCAGCTGCTGAATTTTCCCTACGGAACGAAAAATGTGTCACAAACTTTTTCACATAAAAAACAATTTTTTCTTCATCACTTCTAATTTTGATACATCATAATATATTTTTTTCAAATAGATGAATAAATGCAAAAAATAAAAAACTGTTACGATCATCATGAAATTCGTACAATTAAAAATGTACGAGAGTTTCACATATCCCAAGGAAACGAAATGTCACTTAACTTGCTATATCCACGCGTGAAGACAAAAAATTTATTTTCGTTGAGCGGATGAATTGGTATAAATGAATATATTTTCAGAAAACACATTTATTTTTGCTCGTATATACTTTTTAAAAATATTTACTACCAAACACATCACAAATTCACAAATATATAATAAATCACGCCAATTAAACAGCACAAACTATCATAACAGTGAGGTTAGCCTCAAGCAACACGACCAATTTTTTGCATTTTTTCGACTACTCACTCCTCATCTTATTCAAGCGTTCTGATTGGGTGGATGTAATGCATGCACCAACCAGAATGCTTGAATTAGCTGAAACGTGATAGTAGCATTCGTTTTGAAAACTTACGAGCTTGTGAGCGCCATGAACTGTGGCATTTTATACGTCGATGTATATTTATACATACGTGCTGAAAGCACGTAACGCCAGACAAATGCAGCCAATAAATTTTTTTCAATTTCTTATATCTGAAGCCCGTGTTACACGATGAAATGTTCAAATTGAAGGAAATTTGTATGGTTGCATTTGTCTGACGCTTACGCGCTTTCAGCCCGTATGTATAAATATACATCGACATATAAAATGGTTACAGGACGTGGCGCTTACAGCGCTCAAAGCGTCCAAAACAAA
Source organism: Alloplasta piceator (assembly GCA_946863875.1). Classification (NCBI taxonomy): domain Eukaryota; kingdom Metazoa; phylum Arthropoda; class Insecta; order Hymenoptera; family Ichneumonidae; genus Alloplasta; species Alloplasta piceator. The sequence continues at coordinate 32,811,733 of OX333077.1, read as the reverse complement.
TACAGCAAAATTACGATGCGTACATTCATATTTATTGATATGCATATTTATTTATACACATGGGGCATTCTAAGTGAAATCGTGGGGTCATTTCCCTCGGGTCATCAGATCCTCGCATAACTTTTTTTTCGCGTTGATATTCCATTTCAAAAACAGCCTACTTTTTCAAAAGATTTTTCTCGTCACTTCTTTAGGTGGCGCGACGATCATTTTTGTGTAAAAAAGGGATGACTGAAAAAATACCATTTTCAAAATTCTGCAATTTTTTCCACAGATTCTGGGTCAAAAATAAGTAATATCTATCATGATTAGAAAGTGGGATGCGGATGCTCTATATTTTTTTTATAATTGTTTTTTTTTTCAGTTTATAAAATAAAATAAAAAATTAATTCCTTATTCATCTTACATGAGTAAAAAAAAAAATAAAAATCAAACAAAATCAAACATCAAACAAAAATCAAAATAAAATAAAAAATTAATTCCTTATTCATCTTACATGAGTAAAAAAAAAAATAAAAATCAAACATGGCTTGGAAATTTTTGATAGTCTGCATATTTTCTAAGATAAACGAGAAAAATATTTTATTGAAAAAAAAGATTTTTCTCATTTATTTTTCAAAATATGCAAAATATCAAAAATTTTCCGAGAAAACTTTGATTTTTATTTCATTTTTTTACACATGTTAGGGGTATTAGGAATGATTTTTTTCATTTTATTTTACAAAAGCTTTTGTGACGGACGAGCGGGTTAATAATAAATAAACCAATTTGGGTTATAATATCGACGATGATAATAGATGTTGAGATGATGGAAGGTGGAACTAGTCCGAGTTGTAAGGATGTTGGAGATGAACTAATTTGGGATTAGGGAAGAGTGAAGGTGTGAAGTTGGAAGTGGGGTGAAGTAGGGGGCCAGGCGAGTGGAGGGAGGCCACGAGCCGTCGTAACGGAGCCCGTGGGACCAAGGACAATATGGGAGATTATGATGAGGTGTGAGGTTTGAGCATGAGAAAGGATTGATAAGGGAAATGAAGTATGGATGGATAGCGTGAGACAGGAATATGGAATGTGAGGTGGAATATTATGATACCGTGACACTCCCCCTCTTGAAATAAACGATGGTCCCCATCGTAGGTTACAATAATTTGGTTCAATATTTGATTTGATTTTATACAATGAAAATATTCTCTACATTTGATATGTTTTTATGTGTGACTCGATATAATGAAATGTGCGTTTATTTATAGAAAAATGTGTGTAATCTGGTGATTTTCATGTTTGTCTTCTTGTTCTTTCGATTGAGGAATGGTTGGGTAGTCGTTATTGTTTGGTTGTTGTATAGTCATCCTTCAAGTTCTATTGATTTCCCTTTTGATATTCTTTTGGTATTCCTCATCTATGGATTCTGAAAATGCTGTGAAATCTGAAACTGAATGTCTGGAGTAGTGGTCGTATTAGTAGGGTTGATTTGTTATTTTGGATATGAGGTGGATAAAGGATGCTTAAATTTAGTATAAAGTAATACGATTCGTATTTTCCTGTTAAATTTCGATTGTCGTTGGTTTTCCTGTGTAATTATTCCTGTTATTGGTTTTTCGTCCATTGTTCCAATCCTGTTGATTATTGTTTTGCGAGCTTTCAATATTGTTTGGTTATTTATTTCATATTGTTTTTCAAATTTCTTATTCCATTGTTTAATTTGTGGTTTTCCTGAAACAGTCTAAAATTCTGGTTAGCGTTTTGTTAGTGGGAAAAGGTGTGTTAACTTGGATCTGGTGGGATTGGTCTTCGGTTGACCAATGTGACGATTGAGCAATACATGTGCGTTTTTTTTTGTTTTGAGATAGTTAAAATCATATTTGTTTTAATAAATGATTCCCAAAAAAATGTGAAAGAGTAATATTAAAAGTAAATCAATGATTAAAAATATGTATGTAAAAATATGAATATGAATGAATAAGTAAATTATATATCGTAGAGGATAAGTGTGGAGATAGTTATAGATGCAGTAAAGTATAGGAGTGGAGTGTAAGCTAGAATGGATGTTAAACATATTTCTTGAAATGTAGCTATATAAATAGTTTCGCGTTATCAAAATGTTTTCTCCAGTACGATTAAATGATCTTTTGGAATTATATTTTTTCAATTCTATTATTATTATTATTATTATTATTATTATTATTATTATTATTATTATTATTATAGTAATGATAATTCTGAATTTCATCCAGTTTGCTCAATTGTGCCGTCAATACTATTCAAGTCTTGTGATTCGGTCGATTTTCTATTTCCACTTGTAGCTTCGTGATATTTCAAATTTTATTATTCTTATGGATTTAGTGATTGCTTCAGATGTATTAAAAGTACGGCTTGAAATGAAGTAATTTTGTTGTGTTATGGATAGTGTAATACAATAGGCAATGTTACATGCAAATAGCTTAAAAGTAATAGTATAATAATAGGGTTAGTTTATGATTTTGTATTGTTGTGGTTTCAAATCTTGTTGAAGTAAGTGTTTATGTTCTATTTATTCTATATGAAATCTGTACTGATAATCAAATTCATGTGCTCGAATTTGAGCCATAACATGGGTATGTCCTTATTTTAGTCTTTTAATTCTTTTATGTTTTTGAATGAATTCCTGTAATATTGTTATTTCTTCTTGTAGTTGTAAATTTGATGGTCATATTTTTCGAATCGTTGATGATTGCTTTTTAGACATTGTTTGTATAATCTATGTAAGGTCCTTAAAACTAATTGCCTAAATTAACTCAACTAGTTGGCTATGCTTCCTTTATGTCAGTTATTCCTTTATCTTAATATCTTTAATTGTTTGGTGGGTATGTGTGTAAGAATGTGTTCGGTAAACCGTGAAGGTTTGTGTATAGGTTTTCTTTATGAAAAGGATTCTTATTTTTCAAAAATCAACAATTTGTAAGATAAAAAAATTGTAAAAATTAGCAATTTCGAAAATTTCGTTTTTCCATGTTTTAATTTATATTAACGGTCTTCGTTCTTCAGATGTTGAGATAGCCTTTGATTGCTGTGTCGTTGTTGAATCATTTGAACTACAGTATGCCGGTGTTGGTAATGTTATGTACATGTGAGTTTTATATATTCTGAGTGTGGTTGCGAATTTCGATGATGTTGTGTCTGATTTGTCCCCATTTTCACGTCTGTTGATGTATTGATAGCTTCTTTTTTTTTACAGCGAAACCTTCGACATTCCGAAGGTCACTCGATGATGGTGATAATGTGAAATTGATTTGCGCATCCAAATTTTTGTGTTTTTCCCCTCGCTGTTTGTTTTTGTTTAGTAGGTGATGGTTACCTTACATTGGGGGCTTGCCGCTTGTCGACGGCGTCTCCTGGTCGACTCTTATTTAACAATTCATGTTTCCTATTTCGGTTGCCTGTTCGTCGTATGTTTATTGTTGTCCACAACTTCGGATAAGTATTGTGGTCGCCAATATATCATTGCAAGTGACGGAGGGGTTTCCCAATGCAAACACGAGCTTTGATAGAGGGTCCGTTTTACTCAAGAGATCATATTAATTACCAATACAGAGTTGAGCAGGGAGCTTCATTAGCCACCGCTATTTTTTTTTTGAATTTATTGAGCTTTTTGCTCCCGGTTGCGATAAACCTGTATTTGGCTGCGTTAAGCCTTTATCAATTTTCTTTTCGTTAATATTTTGTTTTCTGTAATATTTTCTTTTCTTTTCCTAGCCGACAGGGGCCGTTGTTTTTTGTTCTTTCGCTCTTGGTCAGGGCGGTTTGGAGCGTCTCCCTTTACCAATGCGGTTGTTTGCTTGTGTTTTTGTTCGTCCCTGGTGGCGGGTGACGGATTTTGTAGTTGTGTGTATTTTTGCTCTTGGTCAGAGATGTTAGGTGCGTCTCCCTTTACCGATGCGGTTGTTTGTTTATGTTTTTTGTTCGTCCCCGGTGGCGGGTGACGGTTTGATTGTTTATTTTTGCTTGATTTTTTTTGCCTTTGCGCTCGGTTATGATAAACCGTTATTTGGCTATGATAAGCCTTTACCTCGAGGTTTTGTTGTGTTGATGTTTTCGGAGTATCAATTAGAGGTGAACTGGCACCTTTTTCGATTAGGGGTGGGCAAGCACCCTCTTTTGTAATATTTAAATAGTTCAATATAATTGGTTTTCCATTCCGTTTTCCGTGTGTTTTGCTTGGTTCGTTTGCCTTTTCCTCCCGCGACGTGTTGATCAGGCACGCTTTGGACTGGTTCCTCGATTGTGTAGTAGTTTTTGATTTCCGTGTAGAGTTGTCCATATACTTTCCTTATTTGTTGCCGTGAGTTCAATCTCTCTTTAGGTATCGACGCTTGATGGTTTTGGTCGTTTATAAGTTAATGATGTTTTCCTTCTTTCGGGCGTGCACTCCCTATTGTTTTGCATTAGATGTGAGTTTTTATTATCCGATTTTATATGACTACGATTGTGTCGATTATAATTTAATTTCGCGCTCTTCGGATCGGCTTCTTGTGGGGCTTTAATGTGTGTTTTCGAAATTCTTTTTTGTAATTTGACTGTTGTTTTGTTCTGGTGTGTTATCGTATTTTCTGGCACGTGATCTTTCGCGTTGCTGGTTCAAATTGCCACTTGAACTGTTTTTTGATTCGTCGTCTGAGTTACTGTTTTGATCATTCTGTGAGTTATTTTAGAGTTCTTCTTGTAAATACTGTTTGTAATATTTAGGATGGTATGACGTGTGATTACGTTGCTGGTCGCGCGGTTCGCTGCGATGCCAGACTCGCGAGTTATTTCGTTTGTTTTCGCTAATCTGTTGAGATCTTCGGTCCCTATTTTTTAATGAGAAACACTCTGAGGAGTTGTGTGTATTTGACTTGTGAAAATAGCAATACTTTGGACTTGGTTTGTCGTATGTTTCCGAAAAATGAACTTTCACTGTGTTTTTTTTGTTCAATTTTTGATTCATTATTTGGGATTTTGGGAGTTCTAGCGTTTCTTCTATATTTAAAAAAATGTCGTCGAAAGCTTTTTCCATGACGTGTTTTACTTTTTCCATAGAACTTTTAATCCACACTTTTTGATCGAATGGGCCATCGCCTGCAAATTGCCTGCATTTTTCTTTTAAGTCTTCAATGGTCAGTTGCGTTTTGTTTGCAAATTCGTTAGTTGAATTGTAGAAATGTTTGGTTAGTTCTGGTAATTCCATTCCCAGTCTTACTTTTTCATAACGTTCTTCAATTGTGGCATGATCTCCTGTTTGTGTAGGATCACGGGTGATTTCGGTTGATTCGAAATGTGCCATTTCGATAAAGTTTCAGTTATTATTCGCTTTTTATGAGTTGGTTAATTATACATATAAATATATTTCTTTTTTTAAATTAGTTTCTGTTTTTTTCGGGAATTGAGGGAATAATGTAATTCAATTTTGATGTCGTTAAGATAAAAGTACGAATGGAAAGAGAAAAATAAATTTAATAATTTATATTTGGTCTGTTGTTTTTTTTTTTTTTTTTAAATAATGCAATAGTACTGAGAGAGAACAAAAGGACGTGCTGCAAACTATATACTGACTGGTTTATTCATCTTTGTTGAATTTAATTTCTTTCCAAATATTCGTATAAGAGAAAACCAAAAATAATATTTAAGTAAAGAATTTCTTATGATAAAACTATCTGTGTTTTAGTTTACTTGTATGGAGAGATAAAAGGAAACGAAAACAAAAATTTCAAAATTTGTACGTAATAAGATATTAAATTCGATAATAGAAATGTACTTACGTTGTTGTTGCGGGATTTTTTGTAATTCTGTTATTTGATTGGTTGATTTGGTAGATTTTCTGATTTTCTTCCTTCCTTCCTTCCTGCTTTTATTCAGTGTATAATATGTATGAGTCCTTTGTATGTAGCGGTGGTAGGTAGTGAAGTTGATCCAATGAATGTGTGTGAAATCCGTACGTCGTTGTAGCGTTGGTGCGTTATTGATGTATGTGCGTATGTGCCAGTGAAACGCGCTTGCCTTTAGCATGCGATGCTGGTATATGGGGCGTTCCGTGTGCACTTTTCTTTTGTCGCTGTTTGTCACTTTTTCTTAGTTTTCCTTTGTCACTTTATGTTATTTTGTTTATCGAATTTTCTGTTTTTCGTTGTGATAATAAAAAAAAATTTGTGTCGTTTTTCGATGTTTTTTTTTTTGAAATAGCGATTCGATTTTTTTCACTTTTTAATTGTTGTTGTATTTAAGGAGAAGGAAAAAAAAATTTTGGTTCATCAGTGTCTTGGAATGTTGTTCTGTTGTTGTTAATTGATTTTTTCCACCCTCTTGATTTTCTTGTCACTTTCACTTTTGAATTTGTTGAACTGCTTTTCTTGTTTTAGTTTTCTTTTTATTTCGTCACTTTGTCACTTGATGAAATAATTTTTCACGCGGTTTTTGCCACTAACGTGAGCTTTTCGAGATCGCGCTTCTGACGCCAAAATGTGACGGACAAGCGGGTTAATAATAAATAAACCAAATTGGGTTATAGTTGGTAAATGGTCGAGCGAATGTTTATTGATAAGTAATTTGTTAAGTTTGAATATTAGGAAGAAAGTGCACGTTATGATAATAGATGTTAAGATGATGGAAGGTGTAGCTGGTCCGAGTTGTTAGGATGTTGGAGATGAACTAATTTGGGATTAGGAAAGAGTGAAGGTGTGAAGTTGGAAGTGGGGTGAAGTAGGGGGCCGGGTGAGTGGAGGGAGGCCACGAGCCGTCGTAACGGAGCCCGTGGGACCAAGGACAATATGGGAGATTATGCTGAGGTGTGAGGTTTGAGCATGAGAAAGGATTGATAAGGGAAATAAAGTATGGATGGATAGCGTGAGAAAGGAATATGGAATGTGAGGTGGAATATTATGATACCGTGACACTTTAAAAAAACGTAGAAAAAAAATCGATCGACTCCGAGTGATAGTTTACAAATTTTCATATGATCATTCGGATTTTTTAGAATTTTTTTAACATTACATTCCCTTATATTAATTTTTTTACTTACTTTATTACATTTTGGCTCGTAACTTAGCCATTTTTGGAAATTTCGACTTATCGCTTGAGAAATAGATGCAAAATGATTAAAAAACATAAAAATCGAATTAAAAAAAAATTGATTCTTTGTAATTTTAACTGACTCCTTAAGAATATGACTCCTTAAGAATGACTTACCCCTTAAGAATATTATAATCCCAGGATTCAAAGCCGCTTCTACTTGAAACCGCGGCGATATAACTTTTTTTGAAGAGGTTCATTGAAAAATGCTTTCTCCGCGGGGAATAAAGAAATCTACGCCAGAAGTAGAATTATTTTCATGTAAAGATTGACCTCAGGATATTATAATCTCCGGATTAAAAACCACTCCGACTTGAAACCGCGCCGATATGACGTTTTTTAAGAGGTTCATTGAAAAATTCTTTTTCTGCGGGGAATAAAAAAATCTACGCCGGAAGTAGAATTTTTTTCATATACAGATTGACCTCACATAAGTATTTAATTTTTTGTTTCCGAATATTATCATGACTTTTATGCAAAGAAAACAATTATATGGAACATAACCTTATGTTCCTGAAATACACAATTTTCTTAATGAAAAAAAATCACCCCTACATAATACACCACACTACACTCAATTGAATTGCACAAATTATCACTTTAAAAAATCATATGTCATATTTTTCGAAATTATAATTTAAGTAAACAATACAACGGCCGGGATTACGATGACAGACAAAAATCATCAATAAACGAAAGCAAATTTTGGCTGCATTATCTTGAACGCTTGAGGAGGTTCATCTGGTACACGATTTACAATACAGATGTTGATAAAAAAATCAGAATATAGTCATTAACATCTAAAAAGTCATCTGTTAAATTTTCAAGACATAAGGGTAAGTTGTTCGTGAGAAATAAATAAAAATGTAAATCTTAAATAACATGGGCTCTTATGGGATATTGTCTATAAATATTAAATGCACAATCATTACAATACAGATTTTGACGAAAATTTAAGAATTAATGAAAAAGTATCCAAGGAACATTTTTAGAGCTTCATAAAATTGATTAGGTACTTGTAACATTATTAATAAATTAATGAGTCTCGAAAATGCTAATTATTTTGAGGTTAAGCATTGTCAATGACTACGCTAGTCATCGGTTATTTTGAGGTTAAGCATTGACATTCTTCTTTTGACTCACTTGGTACCAGATGAACCCCCTTAAGACACAATGACAAGAATAAGAAGCGCGAACATCCAAGAGAAATGGGAGAAATTATGATTATTGGAATGAAGCAAACAGCCGTTAAGCAATTCTTGCGGGGGCTCGACAAATCGACCCTCTCCTATCTTGCAGGAAAGGAACCGAAAGACTAAGATCATGCGATCGATCTAGCGGCAAAAGCCGACATAGAGGAAAAACGCTGGGAGACCATTCACGGCAACAGTAACGGTTTCCCATCTCCTGGATTTTCTACCTGCAATAAACAAAAATTATTAATGAGAGGAAAAGTTGCTCACATAAAAGGTGACTCAGTGCCACCAGACTCGCCGCGTAGAAATTCCCGCGACGATAGGCAATGTTATAATTGTAAGCTTTACGGTCATATTGCTCGTAACTGCCCCAAAAATGTTAATGGCAAACCAAAACCGAACGGGGATGGAAGGATGCATTGTGATTACTGCAGTCGCGATAACCATCTCGAACACGCTTGTTACTTAAAAAGGAAACACGATAACGAACGCAAATTAGTTGCCTCGAAAATTGCTCAAAAAGAATCGACATCGGAACATTGAAACGAGAGAAAGAATCGTCGTACGGAAGCAGCGACGGTTCAGACATATACCGAGCGTCGCGACTCCGATGCGTCCTCCACCTCCGCCCGACCCCCGGCTCCAAGCTCGCAAGAATCAGAGCCTGCTCCCCATACTTTCAGACTATTCGTCCCAATTTCACTTACCTGGGGACTCACTGAGGGCAACAAAGGTTTTGTCGCACAAAATTCTTACCACGAACGAAAATCCTATAAACCCCAAGCAGTATAGGTACCCTCCGATTCACAGAGATAAAATTCGTAAACAGTTAGATGAGCTATTAGACAAAGGGCTAGTACAACAATCAGAATCTCCGTACAACTCTCTCCTATGGATTGTGCCTAAAAAACCTCACTCAGCGGGGAATAAAAAATGGAGACTAGTAATTGACTACCGCCAATTAAATGAGATTACCGTGGGCGACGCGTATCCCCTTCCGAACATCACTGATATTCTCAATCAGCTGGGCGGATCGAAATATTTTTCAATACTCGATCTCGCGTCCGGTTTTCACCAGATCCCTATGGATCCGTCTTCGAAGGCAATAACCGCGTTTTCAACACCATATGCACACCTTGAGTTTAATCGCATGCCATTCGGGCTGAAAAACGCACCAGCGACTTTTCAACACATAATGGACAGAGTTCTCACAGGACATTAGGGTATTGAACTTTTTGTTTACATGGACGATATTGTTATTTACTCAACATCTTTGGAGGAACACGCTATCAAGTTGAAGAAATTACTTGCCCGTTTGAAAGTCGCAGGATTATCTTTGCAGCCGGATAAATATCAGTTTTTGAGAAAGGATATAACTTTTCTAGGATACATTATAACCAAGGACGGAGTTCTTCCAGATCCTCGTAAATTAGAAGCAGTCAAGAACTTCCCAATACCACAAAAGAAAAAGAATATAAAACAATTCTTAGGGCTAGTCGGATATTATCGCCGATTCATACAGGACTTCGCGAAGATATCAAAACCCCTTACTCAACTTCTTAAGAAAAACATTAGCTTTTTATGGGGATCGGAGCAACAAAAAGCTTTTGAAATCTTGCGAGATGAATTGTGCTCTGAGCCATTGCTTCAATATCCGAATTTTAACATGCCTCTTATTGTAACGACCGACGCTTCAGATTTCGCTCTTGGCGCAATTCTTAGTCAGGGACGGATAGGCTGCGATCTCCCTATAGCGTACGCATCTCGAACGCTAAATAAAGCAGAGACAAATTACTCAACGACCGAAAAGGAATTGCTGGCAATAGTCTTCGCGGTAAAACATTTTTGGCCATACTTATATGGGTATAAATTCACCCTCGTTACAGATCACAGGCCCTTGCTTTGATTAAATGGATTAAAAGATCCCGTGTCTCGACTGGCTCGCTGGAAAATAAAATTGAGCGAATACGATTACGACATAGTTTAGAAGAAGGGCACTGCCAATTCCAACACGGACGCGTTATCTAGAAACCCTCCAAACCTTAACGCCTCGACTGAACCCATGATGAAGCCGATGCAGGTTGAGAAGATCCCGAACGACGATGCTCGGAAATCGGCTCAGTCAGTGTTGAGCCTCATTATGGACAACAGAGACACCACAGGGGAAGAGGATTGGGATAGTAATGATAGAAACGAACAAAGCGTGATGATCGATGAGATGATCGTAAAAACATTCCTGACATCCGGAGAGTTGCAAAATTCGAGCGGAATTGTAATTTTTGAGAATGATTCGCCAAACGAAGGGCGACAGAAGGCATGCGAAAGTGAAATTGAAACTCCTGCTGGTTATCGGTGGCCCCCGAACTTACACGAGGCGTTTAGCTGACAGGGGAGTAAAGTAGGGACCCCGTTATCGCCTATGCTCGAGGTAACAGTCGTACCATTGGCCGAGGGGATGAGGCACCCGAACTCCGGCGAGAACAACGACATTGAAAGCACACGGTCACAGAGGGGTGAGGCCAGAAGCCCACGTGGAGAGGATTTTAATCCCGAAGCGTGTAAACCTGGTGTCAACAGAAATGTCGTTACATCAGGCGCACCCAGTGCCCGTGGAGCGGAAAAACATGGACCCCAGGAGCAGGATGCGATAGTTTCAACACTGCCGCAAGCTCTGAGTGGAGAGAAGGGAGATGGTGCCAGCGAGGGTCAACTGAACGATGAGACTAGTATTGACCAGTCAGTGAAATTTGACTTGAGAACGGAATGTCAGGTAATAAACAAGAGTACAAGCATGGAAAAAACAATTCTTGCTGGAACTGGCAATGCCCCTATGTACGGTACAGTTCATTTGATTGAAAATTCATGCCTTATTACAGTAAAGAACACATTGACTTTAAGCGGTGGACACAAGTTTAACTTTATCCCCGCAGACTGCATTCTCACTACTGCAACTAGTAAGGAATTAAAAAAGGCCGGTTTCATTGACAAAGAAAAATTAAAAAATCAAGCCCTCAATTGGGCCCGGTAATTATCTACGCTGAAAACAATAGAAACGTGTTCAATTTGGTAGTTGAAACGACATATGGCAACAGACCGTATTTGAAAAACATTATCGAAGGAATTAGCACACTCAGAGGGTCTATGGAATTGTTAGACGTAAAAACAGCTGATATTTCAAAAACAGGGAACGGTCTAGATCGAATTGCATGGTCGTCAATCGAACAAGCCCTGCGATAAGAATTCGGTGAATCAAGGATAGTAATCAGGATTTGCCCAGGCCAAATACAATTTCCACCGGTAGAAGAACGGTTAAAAATAATTCGAGAATATCACGTATCAGCAGTGGGAGGCCATAAAGGAGTCGCGAAAACATACAAACGGATACGCAATGATTTCTTTTGGGACTGCATAAAACAGGAAATGACTGATTTCGTTGTATCATGTAAGGATTGCCAAATAAATAAATTGGTCCGCGTAAAGACTCGACTCCCAATGAAGATTACGGATACACCCACAGAGCCATTTGAACGGATACAAATAGACATTGTTGATCCTTTACCTATCACGGAAGAGAAAAATAGATATATTCTGACCACTCAAGACAATTTTTCTGAATTTTGCGAAGCAATAGCACTGAAGAAATCGACTCGGTAACAGTAGCACACGCGTTTGCAAAAGAATTTATAACCCGATTTAGCTGTCCTCGAATAATTCATACCGATCAAGGGAGCAATTTCACGAGTAAAATCTTCGGTACAATCTGTCGAATATTCAAAATAGATGAATTAAAATCTTCTGCTATACATCCGCAATCCTTGCGATCACTCGAACGAAGCAACCATTCAATCGTAGAATACCTGAAACAATTTGGCACAAATCAAAACTGGGATTCATGGCTCCGCTTCGCTATTTTTTCATACAACACCTCAGTACATGAAGCCACTGGTTATGCTCCCCATACTCTCGTCTTTGGTAGAGAAGCGATCATTCCATCAAGCTTTGCTAGAGGAGAACCCGAGTTGACATATATAGAATATCTAGATAACTTTCTGAAAAAACTAAACAAAACACAATCGACTGCCACTCAACGACTTCTTGCAGCGAAATGGAAATCAAAAAAATATTACGATCAAAAATTAAAGGTGAAGAATTTTGAGTCGGAGATCAAGTTGTTACGTACGAACGTAACGCGAGGTTTATTTTTCCCCGCTAGACTTACCGTCGTTGGATTTATGGGCGCTTTGCCTCGTCCTATACAGGCCCGTTCCCGGCGCAACATGGGTGATCGTTTGAAATAATTATTAAAATAATAGAAATCGGTTAAGATAACTCTCGTTTATTAGTCGTAGAAAAGTCGTTAGAAAATTGAGTGCGAGATGCACGTACAAGTTCCGCACGCAATTAACTATATCACTAACCTAATTTTCCACACACAAACACATTCTCAGATTCACTCACCCATGCTGATTATCCAAAGTTTCCTTTGATGATTGAGCAGGTCTTTCTTAAATCCGCTTTCAATCCTACAATGCTTTCAGTCGCAGTCACAATCAGTTTGAATAATAATTTGACGGTTGCACTCGGTTTCTCACGACACAATAGCCCACTATGCGATACTGATTTCGCCTACACGCAGATCAGATTCACAGCACGGCGCAGGGAGGAAGCAGAGATTCCAGATTCACAGTTTTAGCAATAGTAAAACGGTCAAAAACAGTTCGAATAATTGATATAATTTTACGGGTGCTCGCGACGCAATAGCCCACTATGCGATACCTATCCCGCCTACATGCGGATAGGGTTAACAGACGCGGCGCAGGGAGGACACAGAACGACCCGGAGTCTCAGCTTTTGAGGTGTTAACCCTTCTTAGTTTCGTCTAGGACTGATTTCTCTGTCGCCTCGAGAGAAGGATTTTCCCCCTCTCAAGCGACCGAGGAATCAGCTCCTGGTTTTTTTCCAGACCTCAAATTTCCATTCCACGTGCAAAACTCCTGGCATGGTCGTTTTGCACCCACGTAAATCCAGGGACTCTGCTGTTCTCACGATTGCGAACTGCAGCATCGCCGTATAATTCGAGCGAGGCGACAGCTCGCGAGTTGCAAGTTTTATATTATGGCTATTGTAACGGATATTCCGTTCTACGAAATCAAGAGTGAGCGCATCGTGTGAGTGAAACGCAATATAAAATGAAAATGCAATTTTAGGTCTACCAATTATTCAATCTCCAAATATTCAATCATTCAAATGTATTAAAGTAATTATTGAAATAATTATTGAAATTCAAAAGAATTTATACTTCGAAAATGTCGGGATGTAACACCCCTCCCCCCTTAGAAAGTCGACGGCCCCGTCGACTCAGCCGTCGCAACGATGTGAGGCCGACGGCGTCGTCGGCCCGACGGGTGATTATATGAGCTAAATACATCCCGTACATTGGCATATTTCAATTATTCAAGTATTTCCCGAAATTTTCAACAAAATAACATTTCCAAAACAAATAGAAAATTTTAATCTTACTTTTTTGTTGATGTTATCCGCTCTCGCGTCTGCGTGTGTGCGTGTGTCAATTCTTATTCGTAGTTTTTTTTTGGTTATATTTGAGGTCGCACAAGCACACCCTTTATTTTTTCCTTAACACTACACTTATTAATTATTCGCACTATTGTCAGCTTTGTGAACTTGGCACCCGACTTGCTCGGATCTTGAGTATTTTTTTTTCTATAGTATTTTGTATGTAGTTGATTTTAGTATGAGTAATTTCGTTTGTAGTTGCATCAAAAAAAAATTGAGGGGACTTTAAAAAATGTCGGCACCCGACTTTTGAAAAATTGAATTTAAACGGTTGATTCCCGTTCAAAATCGTTTGTAGTTGATTGTAGTGCAGTTATTTCCGTTTGTAGTAAACGAGGAAGCAAAAAAAAGAAAAATTTTAAATTTTTTTTTCAATTTTTTTTTTTTTTATTTGAACTACTCAATGTAAAATCGTTTATAGTAGCTTTATTGTCATTTGTAGTTCCTTGGAAAGTGACTACAAACGATCTCCCAGGTTCAAAATCGTTTGGTAACTTTAATTTCGTCTGTAGTTACTCGAAAAATTACTCAAATTGACCAACTCACTTTAAAATCGTTTGCAGTAGATCGATTTTCGTTTGTAGTTCCTAGGAAAAATACTCAAATCAACCTACAAGCGCGAAAATCGTATGTATTAACGTATCGTATTGATTATCGTTTGTAGTTTCCCACTCACTTTAAAATCGTTTGTAGCAGCTTGATTTTCGTTTGTAGTTTCTCGAAAAATTACTCAAATCAACTTGAAAGCTCCAAAATCGTTTGTAGTAACTTTATTTTCGTTTGGAGTTCCTAGGAAATGTACTAAAATGAATCTATTCACTTTGAAATTGTTTGTAATATCTTTATTTTCGTTTGTAGTTCCTCGAAAAAATACTCAAATCAACCTACAAGTTCTAAAATTGTTTGTAGAGACTTTATTTTCGTTTGTAGTTCCTCGAAAATATACTAAAATCAATCTATGCAATTTGAAATCGTTCGTAGTAACTTTATTTTCCTCGGAACGATACTCCGATCGCTTTGGAATTGTTTGTAGTAGCTTGAATTTCGTTTGTATCTTCCGGCCCACCGTTATATGGTACCCCCGAGACCTATTATCGGGGAAAATACAAGGCTACTGGCGGACGCACAGTAGGAGAAAAGCCCAAAAACCTGGCCAAAACCTCAAATGACCTTTGACGGGAATGAAAATTGGCTTACAGGGGTTTTCAAGGTCGCTGATTACGAATCTGAAAGCCAAATTATCGTAAACAAAATGGCCGATCGAATATAGCTGACATGAATGTTAAAAAGTTGCCAGATGTCGACAAAAATTGGTATTTACGGGTTTTCAAGGTCGCTGATTGCGAATCCGCAAGCCAAATTATCGTAAAAAAAATGGCCGATCCAATATGGCCGACATGAACGTTAAAAAGTTACCAGATGTTGACAAAAATTGGTATATACGGGTTTTCAAGGTCGCTGATTACCAATCCGATATCTACTGTTTATAACTTGCAACAAAGAGCTTACAGCAAATTGTTATAAACAAAATGGCCGAGTATCCTGCTAAATAGATAAATTAATGGATAAAAAAAATCATCATAATAAAATAAACGTGACCATAAATTCGATCAAGGAAGCGAATTTATTGGATAAATGCTCGCTGATTATCAGAAATACTTCTTTCCTTGTCAGCACCAATTCTTTGTAACCGGATCCTGTAATAAAGACATAAAATTGTAGAAAATTGGCGTTAAAGGAAAAGATAAAATTTTGAATTAATACAATAACTTGAACAATGTACATTATTTTACCAAATAAATAACCGCAATAATTGAAATAATTTTAAAAAAATTAGACAGAAAATATTGACATGGATTTGGTTAAAATAAAGCTTTGCTTACTATATAATATATATATATTCAAATATTTTATTTGAATGTTATAACATTCCATTCATATTTAAGAAATTTTTATGTGGTTGATTTTAATATGTATATATATATATATATATCATAATTGAATCACAGAAAATTTATATGTATATATATATATATATATATATATGTTACAAATATATCACATCAAAAACTTGAGAAGGAATAAAATAAAAAGATAAAACGAAATAGTCTATAAAGACAGTCCATTTAATCGAAATAGATTATTTCGATTAAATGTTAAAAAAAATATATATATTTTCTCTTATTGTCAGTCTCGTAATGTTTTAGGCCACGATATTATATATAGTGCAAGAAACATATTTCTATTAAACATATATAAAATATCAACACTTCAATATGCTTTTGTGAAAAAAAATAGCTCTCAATAAAAACAAAGTAGGAAACGTTTTCGCCATAATATATATATTGTGACGGATTTATTTTCTTTAACGAGATCGAAACGATACCGATTCCGTCACCTTCGGCCGTCACCCCCGCACGTAACGTCCCAAACATTCCTGGTGGGCGTCAGTTAATTTTTGTTTCCCCGGAAATTAACAAACCGGTCATACCTGGGAATCGAGTGGGAAGCGCTCGTCTCCTTGAATGCACTTTTTATTTCGCCGGTGGGCTAACCGGACTGAACTGGGAATCGAGTGGGAAGACCTCGATTCCCGCACGGACAAAATGGGACGAGACAGACGGACGGAACGTACGAACGAGGATGAGCGGTTGCGGTAATGCGCGGCCGCTCAGGATGCGGGTTATGGTGGAGAGGGTCGGAGTTGCATGTCAGCAAGTAGCGCGGGAACTGATTCAAATCCGGGACCGTGAGCGGATTCGTAGCGTACGAATGGCTCGCCTGAACGATATTTCTTCCTTCAGGGGGTTGCGAGAGCTATTTCTGCCGAAACACGAGAACTTAGCACCGATGCACTGCACACTGCACTTGAATATCCCATTGGGCTATTCACCGGGAGCGAAACGACTTTCTTCGTTACTATGGCGCGAGAGTGCTTGTCAAATCGATTGGCACACACACAGCTGCGAGGCGCGCGTATACCACACAAGCGAGAGCGTGACACGTTACGCGTAGCGCGAATGAGAGAGAGCGAGACCGAGTGTCGATACAGAGTAAACACAATAGCGAGAGCGCGAGGTCTTATCGCGACGGCGATCGGAGACCGACTCTCTAATCTCTTGTCGACAATTTGAATTATTCTCCAAATTCTCTGACCGATAGCTGTTGCCTCATTATTCCATCTCCTTACGTTTCCGGGAGCGTGATTGGAGAATAATCATCCTCGATAGCGTGTTGAGGGTCCCGATGGTTGCTTCCCCTGGAACCCGGGCGAAAGCAAGGCTCTACTCTACTTTAACGCGGCGCAATGCTCCCCAGCCATTGCCCGTACAATTCTCCGCCTGCTCTCCAGCTCGTGGTTCCTTCTCATCTTGGGGCGCCGGCATTACAGCCGGACCTCTGTCACTCCCACCGAGATCTCTCGTCGGCGCTCTCCTCCGAAGGGCAACTCCTTACCTGGAGACATCTCTTCCACGACGGATTCGAGCGCTCGACCCTTCCTAGGCTTTTCCTCACGAATTCAGTACCGAAAAATACTTGTCACGGGCTCGAAACGCGACTATACGAGAACACGTTTCCTTTACTTTACTGAATCGGGCAACTAAACGAGAGCGATACGTTTTGGCGAGAGCGTTTCTGGCCTTGTGGCAGTGATTCTGAGAAATCACGTCACAACTCCTCACCCCTTACGGGTGGCTTTGGCGTAGGGATCAAACGGTAGCTAATCATGCGTCATGGATTCGGTAGCGTACCCTCTCGTATCGACCACTGCACACGCCGATGAGTGTGTCGAGAGGTTATTTATCTAATATAAAAAAAAATTTCTTTTTGTGTCGAGACCCGTTCTGACGCCAGTCTTTCACGGCGGAACTTTTCTTCCCAGGTTACTAACGGTAGCATGATTCATGTCTGGGGAGACGAGAGCGTTTGCTAAAGGCGTAATCGCGCTCGCACGAGAAGGTTCGTGAATAAAATCGATTTTGTTTCTAGTGGCCCGCCTGCGGCCGCCATTGAACCCACACTATTATGGACGGCACAGTAAGAGTGGGATTGGACTTACCAAAATCACTCCAATGGCCCTCCTTCCTATTATCTGCACGTTCCGCGTGGTTCCGGGAGCGTTGCGTGATCTGGATCCGGGAATCCTTAACGAGAGCATGGCCGTGGCGTTTGCAGCTGTGAACCTCCCTCAGCCCCTTTTGGGACTCTAGTGAGTCGCGAGAGCATGGCGAGATCCGGGCCCGAAGGCCCCTGGCGAGAGCGACGGTCAAATGACCGTTGACGAGAGCTGGATTTCCCGTCACTGGGTATTCCTTTCACGAGATCGGGGGTCTATTGACCCACCTTGCGAAAGCTAGGTTCCTCGGTTCTTCTAATGCCCACTCTAACCTCTGATTGATCAAGAGATCGGGGCCCAACAGACTCCGGTGAACACGAGAACTCATGGTTCCTTCATCGAGAGCTGTGGCCTGCGGCCATTTCGAGAGCTAAGACCTGGGATCTTTGACGAGATTGAGAACGCGTGGTTCCTCTAACGAGAGCCATGGCTTTGGCCATGTACGAGATCTGGGGTTCTGAGAGATTCCCCGCGAGAGCGGCGAGGCGCGCCTAGCCTTGGGCAGGCGCCTGCTCATTTCTCCTCGCCCGTCGGGGGCGCGTCCGCTTACGCTTCTGCTCGGGAACTGTCGTCGAAACCGCCTCCTCCACCGGAACAGCCATCGGGGTGCGCGGGGGTCTGGCTGGGGCCCTGGTGACTCGCACACTCCTCAACTCATCCCGGGGGACGTTCCGGCCGACGATCGGGACGTAGGGTCCTTGGCACCGCCACTCCTGGCTGCAACTGGGGCATGTCCGGAGGGTCTTCCCCTTCCGACCACAGCGACGACAGAAGGTCTTCGTTGGGGGGCCTCGCGGGCACTGCGCGTAACAGTGTCCGGGCTCTCCGCAGTTATAGCACGCTCGCTCAAGAGCGGCGCGACGAGAGCGTACGGGTCCGACTCGGGACCACCCCGTATCGGGAGCGACATCCCTGCTGGTGGCTGGCTCCTGCCTGGAAGTCAATGGCCCTGCCAGACCTAGCGGATCGGTAGCTGCGGGATCCCCTTGGGTGGCGGGTTCTGGGTCCCGCCTCGAGAGCGGCTCGTTGGTCGTTGCCGTTATCGAGCCCGTTACTTGCTGCGACCCACTGGCCTGTGGGGGCGCTGCCGTGGGCGACTCCGGTGGCGTCGGGTCCGGGATCCGCAGCGGGGTTGGGGCGTCCGCAGTCCCGCTTGGCGGGGGTGCCTGTTGCACCGCCCCTTTCGAGAGCTCGCGGATGGCTTTCACGAGCCCCTCCGCGTCCTTGGACGTGGCGTCCTGTAATGCCGCCGCGCAAGCCTGTAGCAGCTCCCACGTAGCATCCGGTACCACAGGGGCCGGAGTTGGCTGCACGGGCGGGCCGAGGTCCGCCGTGGCCCTCAGCATGTCGTCGAACCATGCCACCGGGCTCCCTTCACTCCCCTCGATGACGACCATCGCGTCATCGTCCGAAAAATCTGATTCTGCCATCTCGAGATCCTGCAACTAACTGTTTTATTAGTTCGGTAGATCGGGCGGATGATAGGGCTTAATATCCTGAACGGAGATTTTTCCTTTAGATCGCCCGGCGAGATCGGATAGTTCGTAAACTACCCGCGATAAGCGCTTCGAGATCATATATGGCCCTTCGAAGGGTTGCGAGAGTGCGGCCGATATGTGTCGGGCCACGGACGAGAGCGTGTGGGCTCGCCGTAAGACGAGGTCTCCCACTTCGAACGTACGCTACCTGTGACGGGTGTTGTAGTGTTCGGATTGCCTCCGAAAGGCTTCGTCGAGAGCGTGGGTGAAGGCCGTGCGCAAGGTATCCAAGCGGGCCATTCGCCTCATCCATTCCTCATGGGGGCGAGGGATGATTTCGGGAGCGCCCTCCTCCGTGCGTCGCCGTGAGGCGGCGGCGGGGGGTTCGCGACCAAAATTCGCGAACGCAGGCGTGGCCTGCAGAGAACTGTGGTGCGCCGTGTTGTACGCAAACCGGAACTCGTGCAGGTGGTGGTCCCATTCCCGATGGTCCGCACCAAGGAACGCGCGGATCATGGTCTTGATCACGCGGTTCACCCGCTCGGTAGGGTTCGCTTGTGGGTGGTACGGTGGGGTGGTGCTATGCCGTATACCCACTCGCTCGGTAAATTGACGTAGGTCCCGGTTAATAAACTCGGTACCATTGTCCGTGATCATAACTCGAGGGGCTCCCCATCGAGTTACGACTAAGTCGTCAAGAGCTTTCGAGATCGCTTTCCCGTTGGCTTTTCGCAACGGGCAGACCTCTATCTATTTGGTGTACAGGTCCTAAATCACGAGAACGTATGAGTTCCCAGCCGCCGAGCGGGTGACTGGGCCCATAATGTTGGTAGCGATGGTCGTCCAGGGTTCCTCAACCACGCGGTGCCCCATCACACCTGCGGGAACCTGTTGCTCGACCTTGCAACGTTGGCAGTTGTCACACTGCCGCACGTGTGCCACCACGTCCTTGAACATGCCGGGCCAATAATAGCTCGTCGCCTGACGTCGATACGTCTTTTCAACGCCCAAATGGCCGGCTTGCGGTAGCGCATGACACTCGTCTAACACGACCGGTCGGGATTCGCGGGTCAGTACAAGCTTCCACGCGTCGAGATCCTCGAAATCGAGATCAGCGAGATCGGTTGGCCGGTGGAAGTACAGCCGACCATTGACTATCTTCCAGTCCGGGAATTTGTCCGGGGTTCGCGAAACATCGCGGAACCGCCGTCGGTACCAGGCATCCTGAGTGTCCCGGACGCAGTTTGCCGCCTCGGGTTGACCCTCAGGGATCCTCGAGAGCGCGTCGGGAACATGGTGCAGCGCGCCTTTACGGTGGACGATAATGAAGCTGTATTCCAGCAACTCTAAGGCCCACCGGGCAAGCCGACCCGTGGGATTCTTCAGGTTATGTAACCATCGCAAACTGCTGTGGTCCGTGATAACCGTGAACGAATATCCCTCAAGGTAGCATCGAAACTTCCGTATCGACCAGAGCACAGCGAGGCACTCCTGCTCGGTGACGGAGTATTTCCTCTCCGGTGCCGACAGAGCTCGACTCGTATAAGCGATAACGCGTTCGTGACCGTCGATCACCTGCGTGAGCACGGCACCCAGCCCGACGCCACTGGCGTCTGTCTGGAGCGTGAGCGGGAGCGAGAAATCCGGGCAGGCGAGCGTGGGTGTGCTCGTTAGCCTCTGTTTCAGCGTATCGAGAGCGCTTTGCTGTTCGGGGTCCCATTTCCAGGGGCTATCCCGTTTGGTGAGCCGTGTCAACGGCTCCGCGATCGTGGCGAATTCTGGTATGAAGCGACGATACCAGGACGCCATGCCGAGGAAACGGCGTAATTGCCGCAGGTTCCTTGGTGCAGGGAAGTCGAGAACCGGCGAGATCTTTTCGGGATCGACCTCAAGGCCTTGGCTGTCGACCAGGAAGCCGAGGTACCGGACCTGGGAGCGACAAAATTCGCTCTTCTCGCGATTGATCGCGAGGCCCGCGGACGAGATCTTATCGAGGACCCTGCGGAGCCACACCAGGTGTTCGTCGAAGGTCCTCGTAACGATAATTATATCGTCCAAATACACGAAAACGTGCGGATACATTTCCGCACCGATAAGCCTGTCCAACATTCGTTGAAACGTGGCGGGAGCGTTCGTGAGGCCGTACGGCATCCGCTTGAATTGAAATAAGCCTCTGCCTGGTACCACGAAGGCCGTAATCTCCCGTGAGACGGGTTCCATTGGGACTTGCCAATACGCCTGACTCAAGTCCAGAGTCGAGATGTAGTTGGCTTGTCTCAATTCATCGAGAATACCAGTCATGTTCGGGATGGGGTAAGCATCCTTCTTCGTGACCGCGTTAACTTTTCTGTAATCGATACAGAAACGGTATTTGCCATTTGGCTTCCTCACCATGACGACGGGGCTGGCCCAGTCGCTCTTTGATGGCTCGATAACGTCGGTCGCAAGCATTTTGTCGACCTCCGCCCACATGACGTCGCGGATGATCGGCGTCACGGGGTACGGTTTCTGCTTGATGGGTAGGCTGTCCCCCACCTCGATATCGTATGCAACGAGTGAGGTGACTGCCGACTCGGCGGGAGCTTGGGGTACGTGAGCTTCGAGGAATTCGCGTAGGCGAATAGCCTCGTCGGTATCTGGAGTCCGAAGCCCACAACACATCGTGATGCGCAGGGTATCGTCCTCGGGATCGAAGGTGTAGCGTTCGTCCGGTGTGTCGCGGAAATACCACGACCCCGCGAAAAAATCCACGACCATCTTGGCAGAGCGTAGAAAGTCTAATCCAAGGATTAGATCTTCCGAGAGCGAGGGTAAGTGGTGTGCGAGAGCGTCGGTATGGCGGCCATTCAAGAGGGTTGGTAGCTCGTAGGCCACTCGCACCGTCTCGACCTGGCTGTTTGCGACCAACACGGATCGCGGCGGGATCGGTTTCGCGCGAACGCCGAAACCAGTGAGCGACTTGAGGAGTGCTGGGCCGATAAACGTCCTCGTAGCACCCGAGTCGACGAGAGCTCGTACGGGCCGACCATAAACGGTCATTTCGACCCTGAATGCGATAACGCCTGAACCTGAGGCGGCGTTAACCACGGTCCCATCGAGCGGGGAGTTTTCCTGCGACAGCGTGGCGGGATCTGTGGCAGGTATCGATCGCTTCGTCTGTCTGTTTTTGCGTACGGTAGCGTGGCGACGGGGCTTCGATACACGAGAGCAATTCACGGTTGTACCCGGAACTAGCGAGAAAGAATTGGTATCGAGGCCGACCGGCAGGGGAGGCGCGATGGGGTTGCTCACGCGCCTCCATCCGCGTTTCCCTTGTTACAAAAGGGGCAACGTGCCGTGGTCGTCCCTGAAGATCCGCACCGGCGGCAGAAGAGGCGCTGTGTCTCTTTGCACTCGCGGTGGCGGTGCCCCGGCTTGTGGCAATTCCAGCATTCCCACTTGGCTGTTGACGCTGGTTCCGGGGTATTCGTATCGGTAGCTGGAGGCGGCAGGGAATCACCCTCACCCCTCGGGGCCTCCTTCGAAGAAGGCTTCGGTAACTGCTTCGAGGGAGACGGGCGGGATGCTGCGGGGCCTCGCGTGCCTCGCTCGGAATCCGGAGCCTGTCGCGAACGGGGTCGCATCAATGCATGCAGGAGGTCGTATTGGTCCTCCTCGTCCGGCGAGAATTCGGCCTCATGGGCCTCATCGGGATCTCGCACAGCCTTCAACTCTGCGCGCCGGGGAAAGCGTTGCGACGCACGCGGTTCCCGATAAGCGAGGCTCGGGCACAAGGATGCGTCCGGCCTCGGTGGGGGATGCCGCGTCTTCGCGCTCCGCAGGATCTGCTCCTGACGGGCTGCCGTACGCTCGAGACCTGTCATCGTGGTCCCCGCAGTCACGGGAATCACGAGGCGGTAGGACAGGAGCATATTCCGGTGCGCGTACCGGACTCGTTCACGTTCCGACCATGGGGGGTCGAGCCGCGCGAACAGGCCACGCATGCAGCTCAGGTACGCGAGCGTGGACTCGGCGTCTCCCTGAGTCCTGCTCGAGATCTCCTCCCGGAGCGTGATCTGGTAATCCGGATCGGAGAATCGCTCGCGGAAGGCGGCCTTGGCTTCCGTCCACGAGAGCATGGAGGCACGGGCCTCCCGGTACCATATCCGGGCCACTCCCTTCAGACAAAACGAGAGCGTTTTGAGGAGATCGGTGTCCCGTATGGGGACTAACGATCGACCCTCATCGACGAGGGCGAGGAAATCCTCCACGTCTTCCCCCCGTCGACCCGAGAATGACAGTTCCCATCGGTGAACCTCCGGGAGCACTCGGTGGGGCGACAAAAACCGGCCCCGGGCGGGTGGTCGATCGATCGACCAATCGTCCGACTCCTCGAGATCTTCCCGACGGGGATGGATCCGCCGTCGAGGTTGCTCGCGTCCTTGAGGTGGACGCGGAAGCTCGTAGGGCCTACTGACAAGTGGGTCCTCGGGAGCAACGTTGTTCGGCGTCCCGCTGCCAGGGTGTCGGGCAGCCGAGCTACCCGGAGGGGGGTCGAAATTACTCGCCCACCTCCGCGTGCGAGATCTATGTGAGCTCATTCGCCTGTGCCTCTCGGGGTCTGAGCCTCGCGCCCCGAGGCTCAGGTCTGCGATCCGCAACGAGTCGCTGTCCTCTGAGGAGGCGAGTTGTCCCTCCTCCCCCTCCGAGATACGCAGCGGGACTTCGAGAGCTTTCTGCCCCCGTCCCGTCATCGTCTCTCTGATGGGGAACGAATCGGGGGGGAAAGCGGGATCTTGATCGAGATCGGCGAGGTTCTGCGGAATTCTCTAACTAAACGAGAACTCGCGAATTATCACCCGCGGTTCCTCTCGAAATATTCGAGAACGTTCGAAGAATTTATAATTTTCGAGAACCCCGCGAAATATCACTCGTGGTTATACTCGAAATATTCGAGAGCGTACGAGAATTTATAATTTTCGAGAACCCCGCGAAATATCACTCGCGGTTATTCTCGAAATATTCGAGAGCGTACGAGAATTTATAATTCTCGAGAAAATTCGCGAAATCTCTCTCGCGGTTATTCTCGAAATATTCGAGAGCGTACGAGAATTTATAATTTTCGAGAAAACTCGCGAAATATCACTCGCGGTTACTCTCGAGAAATTCGAGAGCGTTCGAAAAGTTACGACTCTCGGGAAATTCGCAAAAAATCGCTCGCAATAATTTTTCCCGCGAATCCGAGAGCGTTCGAAAGTTTATGACTTTCGGGAAATTCGCGAAATATCAATCGCAATTCATTTTCCCGAAAATCCGAGAGCGTTTTACGACTTTATCACTTTCGAGGTGGCGACCCTCTTGGAAAAAATCTCGCGAACGGAAACTATAGGGCGTATATATAATCCAACCGAGAACAAACGGTACTCACGTGTATTGGTAGTATGGTAATGTGCGAAGTGGGTGTGCGTTGCTAAAAGCTCCGTCCACTGTGAAGATTCGCGATGGATTAATCATCGATCACGGATCCTCGCCTATCGATAGCGATAGCAGTAGGACTTGGAGCGGGGGCCCTTCGGAAGCTCCGAAACCGGTTTTTCTCCCATTTTCGGGGATTTTCGTCGGCCCTCGAAGCTCGAACAATAGACTTACGCCTAACCGTTACCCGCTCACGCGTGTCGAGGTTCGTGACGTCATCCCCGATCTCGCGAACATGACGATTAATTTGCCACCTAACTACGACATATAACTGTCTCCGTGAACTACGAAGGACTCCCCGCAGGGAGGGGTGGCTTCGTGGCATTCGAGAGCTACGAAAATTCGAATAGCATTTCCGTAATTAATGATCGGGAGCGACGAAAATTCCAAAAGAAAACTTTCGCAATTTATGTTCGAAGCAGCGAAAATTCGGATAAAATCTTCGCAATTGATCTTCGAGAGCGACGAAAACTTTCGGAAGGAAATTTTCGTAATTCATAACCGAGAGCAGCAAAAATTCGACTAAAATGTTCAGAATTTATTTTCGAGAGCGACGAAAACTTTGAAAGAAAATTTTCGTAATCAGTAATCGAGAGCAGCGAAAATTCGAATAAAATCCTCGCAATTAGTTTTCGAAAGCGCTGAAAATTTCAAAAGGAAATTTTCGTAATTAATAATCGAAAACAGCGAAATTTCGAATAAAATTTTCGCTATTAATAATCGAGAGCAGCGAAAATTCGAATAAAATTTTCGCTATTAATAATCGAGAGCAGCGAAAATTCGAATAAAATTTTCGCTATCGATAATCGAGAGCAGCGAAAATTCGTATAAAATTTTCGCTATTAATTTTCGAGAGTGACGAAAATTTTAAAAGAAAATTTTCGCAATTAATAATCGAGAGCAGCGAAAATTCGAATAAAATTTTCGCAATTAGTAATCGAGAGCAGCGAAAATTCGTATAAAATTTTCGCTATTAATTTTCGAGAGCGACGAAAAATTTTTCGAGAAAATTTTCGCAAATAATGATCGAGAGCAGCAAAAATTCGAATAAAATTTTCGCAATTAGTTTTCGGGAGCGCTGAAAATTTCAAAAGGAAATTTTCGTAATTAATAATCGAGAACAGCGAAAATTCGAATTAAATTTTCGCTATCGATAATCGAGAGCAGCGAAAATTCGTATAAAATTTTCGCTATTAATTTTCGAGAGTGACGAAAATTTTAAAAGAAAATTTTCGCAATTAATAATCGAGAGCAGCGAATATTCGAATAAAATTTTCGCAATTAGTTTTCGGGAGCGACGAAGATTTTAAAAGAAAATTTTCGTACTTAATAATCGAGAGCTACGAAAATTGTAATAGAAAATTTTCGCAATTATTTTCGAGAGCGGATATCGCGCGATATATTCGCTTGATAATCCCCGGTAGCGACGACTTAAATTTGACCGAGAGCGTGAATGTCAGAGAGCCAGAAAAAACTCTACGATGACGATTTGAACGAGACGATATGAAGGGCGTTTCATCCACTGTCCGAGAATCGAAGCGAGAACGAAAGCGAGACTTTCAACTACTTGCTGGCGTGGCCCCACGTTGGGCGCCATTTGAGACGGATTTCTTTTCTTTAACGAGATCGAAACGATACCGATCCCGTCACCTTCGGCCGTCACCCCCGCACGTAACGTCCCAAACATTCCTGGTGGGCGCCAGTTAATTTTTGTTTCCCCGGAAATTAACAAACCGGTCATACCTGGGAATCGAGTGGGAAGCGCTCGTCTCCTTGAATGCACTTTTTATTTCGCCGGTGGGCTAACCGGACTGAACTGGGAATCGAGTGGGAAGACCTCGATTCCCGCACGGACAAAATGGGACGAGACAGACGGACGGAACGTACGAACGAGGATGCGCGGTTGCGGAAATGCGCGGCCGCTCAGGATGCGGGTTATGGTAGAGAGGGTCGGAGTTGCATGTCAGCAAGTAGCGCGGGAACTGATTCAAATCCGGGACCGTGAGCGGATTCGTAGCGTACGAATGGCTCGCCTGAACGATATTTCTTCCTTCAGGGGGTTGCGAGAGCTATTTCTGCCGAAACACGAGAACTTAGCACCGATGCACTGCACACTGCACTTGAATATCCCATTGGGCTATTCACCGGGAGCGAAACGACTTTCTGCGTTACTATGGCGCGAGAGCGCTTGTCAAATCGATTGGCACACACACAGCCGCGAGGCGCGCGTATACCACACAAGCGAGAGCGTGACACGTTACGCGAAGCGCGAATGAGAGAGAGCGAGACCGAGTGTCGATACAGAGTAAACACAATAGCGAGAGCGCGAGGTCTTATCTCGACGGCGATCGGAGACCGACTCTCTAATCTCTTGTCGACAATTTGAATTATTCTCCAAATTCTCTGACCGATAGCTGTTGCCTCATTATTCCATCTCCTTACGTTTCCGGGAGCGTGATTGGAGAATCATCATCCTCGATAGCGTGTTGAGGGTCCCGATGGTTGCTTCCCCTGGAACCCGGGCGAAAGCAAGGCTCTACTCTACTTTAACGCGGCGCAATGCTCCCCAGCCATTGCCCGTACAATTCTCCGCCTGCTCTCCAGCTCGTGGTTCCTTCTTATCTTGGGGCGCCGGCATTACAGCCGGACCTCTGTCACTCCCACCGAGATCTCTCGTCGGCGCTCTCCTCCGAAGGGCAACTCCTTACCTGGAGACATCTCTTCCACGACGGATTCGAGCGCTCGACCCTTCCTAGGCTTTTCCTCACGAATTCAGTACCGAAAAATACTTGTCACGGGCTCGAAACGCGACTATACGAGAACACGTTTCCTTTACTTTACTGAATCGGGCAACTCAACGAGAGCGATACGTTTTGGCGAGAGCGTTTCTGGCCTTGTGGCAGTGATTCTGAGAAATCACGTCACAATATATATCTCCATTATATATATTAGAGCTTTATCTCGTTATCTGCACGGTACAAAATGCAGACCATCAGGCGTGATATGCTTATTTCGTGGGACTGGAGAAAACAAATGTTTCTGATTCACACACAGGTGAGATACATCACTTTTGTTTTCGACTCGAAACGCATGGACATGTTTGGAAAACTCGAGTGTAACTCATCTTACGAGAATAAAATATACATCCGAAGTACTGCTTATAAAAATATGTTTGATTTTTCCGAATAATAATTTATCACCTTCACTATCGATTGTTAGAATCATATTCTTCCGATACATTGTCCCATGAATCTTTACCCATGTCGGTCTGAAAGGAGCGTTGTCGAGATTATTGGGTAAATAATCTTTGAAGAGATCGTAATCGACATAATCAGCAAGCTTTGTGTGAGTGCCAGGACCAAACGATAATCTACGCTCAAAGCCTTTCTGTGATGCAAATCTTTGACTCAGGGTTAGTTGATGTCTTTCAGCCAACGAGTAACAAATATTCTTGCGCGAAAGGATATTTCGCGCATGAGTTTTCAATTCTTTATGTTTCCCTTCAAACCGCATGCATGACACTTCCCATAGTGGGCCGATTAGCAATATTATTCGCGGATAGGCAATAGATAATGAAATTTGGACTTCAATGTATCATTGAACAATTCCAAATACAATGAATGATGGTCAGAAATCAACACCGCCAATGATTCTATTTCGTCGACTCGAACTGTTGGATTCATGACGATGCACAAGATAGATCGTAAGATTGTGTATAGTTTCCAAACTTCATTATCCTTAGGAACTAAATCGCCTATCATTAACCCGAGCATGCGCACAAGACAAAGCATCTCTGAACTCGAAAGTATAAGTAATCCATTTGTCAACGATTTCATTTTTATCGCTGGCAAGGTTTTTGAGCCCGAAGCAGTACCATAGTCGAAATATTTAATTCGATTATTCAAGTGATCTAAACTCATTAATTTATCGATATTGACAATCCGATTTAAAATTTGTGTCATGTCATATCGACAGACACCCTCCAAAAGATCGTGCATGACATCGGCATACAGATTCGTCGTCATATGGTAGGACGCAATATCATGGAAAACATATTTGTCTTTAATACCTCGTTCAAGTTTTGATGAATCTCGTTTATAATTTAATTTGTTCCGAATAATCGTAGGATCCTCTTTTGTTTGTTTTTGTGCAACGCTTTTTTCAACATAGCAAAATCGACACGGGTATGTAGAATTGAAGCTTTCATGCAATCCAAATACAGAATGAAGACCAAGGTTGTCTCCTAATATTAAAGATAAAACAAAGAAAACTTGCTGGGGGCGCCATTTACGTTTATCGTTATACCAGTGCTTTCGAGATAATTAAGTTCTTGAATGAGACATCGAAATACATTCGAATTTCCAAACGCCCATTGGTCTAAACTGTTATGTAATTGAGCTAATAGAATATTTTCGTTCATTGAAAGGTACTCTGGTGGTATACCTCCAATTCTGCAATAAACGGCTCCGATTTTGTTGATGCTAGTATGGGTACCAAGGGGATTGTTCACTTCGAAATCATCGAAAAAAATCAGTAACGGTAGAACTGTTTTGTGTTGAAATTTACTTTCAAGGTCTCTCCAAAGTTTACTTCCAATTATGCTCGAAACCAAATCTGATTGCTTTTGATCGTTTATATAGTTCATTATCGTTTGAAAAACATTCGGCAGCTCTAAAAAATTTTGTAGTACTATTCTCAGCGGAATGAATTGTCCATGTAAATTTTTTATGATCAATTGAGAATCACCTTGGGAAGAAGCTGCATCGTTAGCAGTGCCAACGATAAATGCCGCTGGTGATATCAACCATTCGCTTTTTCGAAAATATTCAATTCTTTTATATTCCGTTGAGAACTGACTAAATGACTTTGTTAGAGTGTCAAGCATTTTATGGAAATCGATATCCTGATTGTTTGCGACGCTACACTGATTTTTTAGTATGTCAATAGGCGATAACAACTGTACTGCACTTTCGATAATATCTTGAATTACACTTCGATTGAGGGAAGGATTGGCATATAAAGATCCTATGAACGTCAGAGTAGCTTGACTCACGATATCGTCGAATTGGCAAAGATCGATAGGCCTGTCCGCAATCGAAACTTCCGCGATTTCTTGCGACGCTTCGTCATTCATACTGACATCGCACAGATGATATTCTGAAGATAACGAAAGGCCACATGAAGAATCTCGAGGATGTTTTATAGTTAAATGTTTTTGGAAAGCAGCAACACTGCTATAGTTTCGAGGGCACTTATCTTGCTTACAACGTAACACCGCGTAAGTCGCGGGATTGTGCTTCAATTTCAAATGACCGATAATAAGTGGAATACTTCTTGAAGTAAATTGGCAAAGGAGACAGGCGAAATCCATGTTACTTTTTTTTATGTCTAAATAATGAAACGTGACCTGCAGCAGCAATAATCAAAATGATTGAATGTCAAAACGGTAACTTGTATTTCGAAATTCCTTCGAAATGTACTATATTACTATATCACATGGTATATCATACTAGTATGATTTAAGTTTGAATACTCTTTGGTGATCCTAACTTTATCACGGTTTGACCAGATCAGTATTCTCCATTATCAGCAAAACTAACCGACGGTTACCTCATCTAATATTTCCATGATATACGAAATGGATTTATCCCACTGGGTAGTGAATCGATACAGAGCGAATTGTACCAATATATACATGTGCTCAC
Source organism: Alloplasta piceator (assembly GCA_946863875.1). Taxonomy (NCBI): domain Eukaryota; kingdom Metazoa; phylum Arthropoda; class Insecta; order Hymenoptera; family Ichneumonidae; genus Alloplasta; species Alloplasta piceator. Next base: position 32,781,132 of record OX333077.1, on the reverse strand, counting down.
TCTCCGGCGGATACTGCGCGTTGAAAACGTGGAAGCTCTTAAAGCAAACGTCGAATGCCTTCAGCGGCGAATCGACTTTGTAACTGATACGATCGATAATCACGTAGTAGGCAGATATTTCTTGTAGCGTGTGTCCGACAATCAGCACGTAGGGTTGAACGGTGAGACCGTGTTTCGCCATTTTTTCGATTTTGTCCTGATGCGCTTTTTCAATATCTCCCGGAACCTGATAAAGAATTCGCAAATAATTACAAAAAAATAGAACAAAAATATCGGCCAAGTATTCAAACATTGATATTCAAATGATGAATTTACAGATTGTTTATTATAGAATAAAATCTTTCCACCAATGAAAAACATAAATAAACAATCTGTACATTCAACAAAACAAAACGTCTCCACGTTTAAAAGTGACATAATCACACTATTTTTAACGGAGGAAAAATAGTGTGATTATGTCACTTGTAAATGTGAAAATGATTAAATTTTTTGAATTTTCGTATTGTTTTTTTATAGTTTTTATTTACAGTAAACATTTTATTCTTAGTAAAAATAGTGTGATTATGTCAATTGTAAATGTGAAAACGTTTCATTTGGTTCAATTTACAGATTGTTTATTTATGGTTTTGATGTGCAGAAATATTTTTTTCTAATGAAATATTCCTGTACATAGAAACTATAAATAAGCAATCTGTAAATTCAACCCAATGAAACGTTTTCACATTTTAAAGTGACATAATTGCAATATTTTTCCTGAGAATAAAATATTTACTGTTAATAAAAACTGTGAATAAACAATCTATAATATGACCCAAATAAAACGTTTTCACATTTAAAAGTGACATAACAACGCTATTTTTATGAAGAATAAAATATTTACCGTGAATAAAAACAACATTCTGAAATAAAAGTTATAAATAAATAATCTAAAAATTCATCACCAATTGAAAAGTTTTCATATTTACTTGAATTCACAGATTGTTTATTTATAGTTTATATTTGCAGAATGTTTTGTTTTTTATGACGGTAAATACTTTATTCTCAGTAAAGCTAGTATGAATATGTCACTTTCAAATGTGAAAACGATTCATTTGGTTCAATGTACAGACTGTTTATTTAACCAAATGAATCGTTTTTTACTCAAAAGTGAGATAATCACACTATTTTTCTTGATGAGAATAAAATTAAAACTGTAAATAAAAACTCTAATAAGCAATCTGTAAATTCAAACAAATGAAACGTTTTCACATTGAAAAGTATTATAATCACATTATTTTTACGGAGAATAAAATGTTTACTGTACATAAAAACTATGAATAAACAATATGTAAATTCCAAAAGATAAAAAGTTTCCACATTTCAAAGTGACATAATCACACAATTCTTACAGGAGTACAAATAGTGTGACTATGTTACTCTTAAATGTGAAAACGATGCATTTAGCTGAATTTACAGATTGTTAATTTACAGTTTTTATTTGCAAAATGTGATATTTTTATTGTCGGTAAATATTTTATTGTCATCGGTGAAAATAGTGTGATTATGTCACTTTTGAAAATGAATACGTTTCTTTTGGTTGGTTCTATTACAGATTCTTTATTTATAGTTTTTCTATGTGCAGAAATATGTTACTCTAATAAAATATTTCTGCACACCAAAACTACAAATAAACTATCTGTAAATTCAATCAAACGAATAGTTATTACATTTGAAAGTAAGATAATCACGATAATTTTCTTGTCAATAGAATATTTACTGTAAATAAATACTCTAAGTAAATAATCTGTAAATTCAACAAAATTAAACGTTGTCACATTTAAAACGTTTCATTTGGATAGTGATGACAAATCTTACTTTAACATGGACGACGAGGCTCTCCTGGCATTCTGTAATTGACGGCTTCCAGTGCTCCTTATTATTCTTCTTAACTCTTCCTCTCGGTGGTACGAAAAATGGCAAAAGACGAATTTGAACCAAAATCCGGCAGTCTGCAAAAATTCGGGGATGAACAAAAAAAAGAACAGATGGTAACTGACCATGCTTATAAAAAAAAGTAATTACTGGACTGAGATACTCACGTTCCGATGAGGTTTCGTCTTTCATAATATCTATAAGTAACTTCGCGTTTTGGTTTTTCACCTGTCGAAGGGCCTGAATTTTTGTGAAGAAATCGCTCCAACGGACATAAATTGCAGCTTCCTGACTTTCAAACAACCCACGAAAATCGATGTCGATGAGTGTATAGCCATTCGATGTCTCCAACACACTCCATTGATTCACAAAATCTTGAATTGAGATATTTGAAGATTTCAACTCGTTGTTTCGATACTTCGTTGTTTTTTCCCAATTACTTATGACAGCGTCCCACGGTTCTTTATTGTGTTTAAGCCACTGCACACACGATTTCACATTTTCAGAGACTGCAACATAAAGAAATTACATAAAATAAACTTGCGAGAAAATACAACAATAACATGCCATATGATAAACCGTTTCTATATAAATTTTACCTTCTACAACTTTTGGTGCAGTTGACGAACGATTTTTTTTCTTTTTATATCCCAAGACTACGCGATACTCTTTCAGCTTGTTACGAAATTTGTTTACAAGGGCTCCGCGCGACGTTTGGGATTTATTGAATCGCGACAAGTGCTTTGGAACTGGCGCGATGTAATAACTGCGTTTGCGTTCTTGAGGAAACAGCTTAACAATCTGGTGGCTCAAATGCTCGAAATCTGCATTTTTCATAATACTGGAACGATGCCAATAATTTATATTTCCATACATATAAATAATAGAATACAACATGATTGGCTCAGACCTTCGACACATACCAAGTCTCATCTGCAATGATGTCAGACACCAGGAGATCTATCACCGTGCGACGAACACGTTTCGAAAAGCGTTTCTTTGTTCTCCTGTATGTTTGTAAAATTAGTTTTCCAGCACCGTGTTTTTGGAGTATATCCTTGACGCACAGAGTATCTTCTTCTTTCAATCGTTTCCTGCTTTCACGAAGTCTGGCGAACGATGATCGTTTTGCATCGTGTCTCTGGTGTTCATCGGTTTCAGTTAATTCATTTGATTGTTGTGATGATGCGGAATCAGAATCAGGTGAATCGTTTTCTTTGGACGAGTCGTTTTCTGAAGCTGGATCATCGTGAATCGGCGAGTTGAGTGTGGCTTCGTTTTCTGCACAGTCGCTGGTGCTTACATGAACGGACTCGGTTTTCAAAATTTTTATAGAGGATCCTGACTGAATCTCGTTGGGAACATTCGGCGACTATACAGAAAACATATATGCATCGTTGAAATGACAAAAAAAAATTGCAACAAATTTAAAAATATAACAAAAACATACAAAAAATAGATGAATATAAGAACTCGTCCATCGGAAATTTATATTATTTATCACAGAAAATAATAAAATAAATTACCTCGTTATCATAATATGTCGATTTCAATTTCTCGATAAATTTTCTTCGCGTCCCTATTTCAGGAATGAGTGCGCTGTAATCTTCTACGGTTAGTTGGCTCAAAACTTCTGTATCTATATTGTTGGCTGGAAAGACAATACATCATATATATATATCAGTAAACATATGCACTAACACGAACACACAGCGCACATTCATTTTCAAAAATGTTCTTTCACGTCGACTTCGTATTATCATCAGTATATGAGGCATTCCACACTACTTCAAAATCTTGCCTTGATATTTCTATTTTCCTCTAAATTGTTTATATCAAAAAACACATTGAAAAACAAATTCTCAAATGTTTTCATAATTTTTCGTTCGCGCATTGATTTTTTTTTAAAGGGACCCCTTTGTAAAATCTCAAAAAATAGATAATGATCTAATAAAACGTAACAAAATTTGTATGCTTTGTTTCAAAATGGAAATTTTAATAGTTTATGAGTTGAATAAAAAAAAAAAAAAATTTCAATTTTTTAAATTTTACTCACAGTATTAAAATCTCCATTTTGGAACAAAGCGAAAAAATTTTGTTATATTTTATTAGATTATTCTGAATTTTTTGAGATTTTAGAAAGAGGTCGCTTTAAAAAAAAAATAATAAAAAAGGCGTGACTAAATAATTCTGAAAGAATGTGAGAAAGTTTTTTCAATGCTTTTTTGTCCATAACAAATTGAGAGGAAAATCGAAATCATGAAAGCAAGATTTTTATCGAATCTATACCATTTTATCGAACTATACTATTTTATCGAATATATACAAAACCAGAATGATATATACAAAGTCGACCGTGAAATATCCACAGTATAACCAACGAAGAAATAACCTCTATATGACCTCTAACAGCTTACCGCGCGCGCTCCCTGTCTTTCTCTCTTTCTCTCGCTATCTCCGTCTCTATCTCTCTCACGTGTTTTTTCGCAATTCTCGTAGGAGCTCTTATTCGAATATATTATAAATTCCATATAACATTCGATATCGATAGACACAAAATGACACGATCCACAGAGACAAAAAATTACTATACGATTAACTCATACGCTTTCGTTCCAATCGAAGAAGCGTGAAATATGCACAATGCGCCAAAATTTAACGTAGAGACAGCCGATATACATACCTTGAAATCTTCCAGCAAGCTCTTCGAAGCCCCACTCGACAAGAAGTTCACTTATTTCCTGATGATTGTCCATGATAACCACGATCAAATAATATCGAAGAACCAACAAGACACAAAGGATGAGAAATCGTCAAACGTGTCCGACGGGCGCGCAGTATACATACCATATACCCGAAATGGCGGAAATGCCGCGACCCGAGACAATAGGCCCGCTTGGAAAGCATGCCCTCCCCCCGGTCCCACGGCCGCAGAGGCTTGAGGGATATACATAGACATAGGTGATGCTTCCGGTCGGTAACAATAACCGACCGAGAAATTCATATATCCCTTTGGACCCATTTTTACGACGTTTTTAAGGGAAAAAAAATTCTAATGGTTTGTTTGAACTATTTTCACACTTGAACGCACAGATAAGAACTTCTTTTTATTATACAACGTTAGTTCGGCTAAATGATATGCCACGTTAGCCGTTACTGAACATGTTGTACTAGTCATGGACATTATTAAATTAATTTTACCATCGACGAAATGTGTTGTGGCCACATTGAAATATTTCGTCTCTGTCAATCTGACTGTTTTTTGTATGTAATAATATTTATTTTTCGAGCTAATAAATGTGTTGTAGCCACAATAAAATATGCAACTTTTTTGACAAAACCGTTTGTTCGACATAGCCGTATCAATCTGTTCTTCTGAACCACGTTGTGGTATCGACATTGAAATATTTAGTAAAATTGAGCAAACAATTTGATCGACTTGAAAACATTTACTATTCTTTTCAACTGGATGAATAGCTCAAATCAAAACTAAATTTTTTCGATTAGACGAAGCATACAGTTAAAACAATTGTATCTACTTCCAGTAAATGACTCTATATTTGATTGAATGAGAAAACAAGTTGTTGAATCAATCTCGTTTGAAATCATTTCGATCCAATGCTCCAATTGCAGTGAGTGCAATATACATTCGATACAACGACACCAGTTTTATTTTTTCAACAACGGGGTGATCGAATCAATTATGGCTCGATTGATTCAAACGTATTTTCCGTGATCGCAGCTGAGTAGTTAATATTACTAAACCTTTTTCTCGGTGTACCTTTTTTATTAGGGTTGGGTAACAAAATTTGAAAATTTCCTGAAAAATGTCTTTAATTGAGTAGGAAAGAAACAAAAATTTTCAACCAAATCAAAAGGGGTCAGGTTCAAACGTGGTCGATTGGATATGGAATGACCGATATAGTTCTATTCATTTCACAAAAAATTGCCAAATAAATTAATCTTAATAAAAAAAATGTTATAGCTTATTCCGGAATAGCGCTCACGCAATCCCAACTAACAAAATCGTACACCCGAGATATCCCCATTAGAGATATTCGCAAGGGTCAGCTCGACCGAAAGTGCAATGGAAGAGCTTCACCCTGGAGGAACCACCTTAATCATAACAGTAACCTCTGCGCCAGGTAAGTACTTGCCATGCTGGCTGTCCGGTATATAACACCGTCATATGCCTATTTCGTTTGGGCACAGAGTTTCGAGCGCATGCGACGCATAGTGGTGGATACGTCAACTAGTGCTAGTGGACGATTAATTCCTATTGAATCACAGAGTCGCCAAAGGGTAGAAACCCATTCAAATCCCATAGTAATGCAGCAGAAACTAGTTGACGCATCCACCGCTATGCGTCGCATGCGCTCAAACCTCTGTGCCCAAACGAAATAGACATATGACGGTGTTATATACCGGACAGCCAGCGTGCCAAGTACTCTTACCTGGCGCAGAGGTTACCATTATAAGGCGGTTCCTCCAGGGCGAAGCTCTTCCATTGCACTTTCTGTCGAGCTGACCCTTGCGAATATTCCCAATGTGGATATCTCGGGCGTACAATTTTGTTAGTTGAGATTGCGTGAGCGCTATTCCGGAATAAACTATAAAAAATTTTGTTTTAAGATTTAATACGAATGAAATTTAATGTACCGTATATGCATAAAAAGTTCATATTTTTGTATTAAATTTGATACAAAAATTTTTTACAGTGTGAAAATTGCGGAAAAGCATATAGAAACCTTTTTATTATACGGGCCAGAGTAGCCAGAGGGTAGAAACCCATTCAAATCCCATTATAATGCAGCAGGAACTGTTCCTTTAACGAATGTCATTGTACGTTCCCATTCTCAATCAACAACATGAATGGGACACTCCGATAAGATCCCATGAACCAAATCGTGTAATATTCCTATAGAAACTAACTGAAAGTGTGTTGTTCGTAACGATTAATTCCTATTGAATTATATAGCCAACAATTGGTAGAAACCCATTAAATCCCATCGTCATGCAGCAGGTACTGTTCCCAGGTTTGTGGAATATTCCGATTAATACTCATTATGAATTACTTCCTATTGATTTAGTATAAATTTACAGTATTATCACCCATATATTCCTATTGGATATGGTCTATAGGATTAGCACCGTTTAATGGGTTATTTCCTGGACAAGAAACTCATTCAGTCCGATTATTTTTTTTAAATCGGTTTTAATAGGATTTTCTAAGCAGGGTATGTACAGCCAGCACTGTATGTAAAAGCTGATACGACGGGAGAGTCTTGAAAATAATTTTGTTCTTTACAAGATTCTGTAAATGAATCTTTCCAAGATTTCACGCTTTGTTAAAACCGATTTTGACGGTAAGGCTTATCTTTATTTTTGATTTGGTGTAATTTTTCGAAATAAAGTTTTTCGATTTTCTCCAATTTGTTTTTTTTTTTTTTTTTAATTGACTCGAATTAGTCAGTTTTTAGTTTTTCGTGAGGTTTTGACGAAACCGAACGTGATGGCAGAGGAAAAAATAATCTTTCCAAGAATCTTGAAAAGAATCAAGCATTGGATCCGGAAGAAGACTCTTTCCAAGATTCGTGGGAAGATTCTTACTTACAATATTTTTTACTTCGGAGTAAATAGTCTTTCCTAGAATCTCGTAAAGAATCTTGTTCCGGATCCAATGCTTAATTCTTTTCAAGATTCTTGAAAAGATTCTTTACAAGATTCTTCTTTTTTCTACGCGGGATACTCACATTCAGGGTCCAACATCTTCACCAACATGTTTTACCAGACGGCCATTCCAAGATTCTCATCAATATTCTTTTCTATTTTCGACATTCACTTTTAATTATGACAGACCACCTTTAAAAGAATCTTTTTAAGAATCTTCTAAAGAATCTTTTAAAGAATCTTCACAAGAATCTTGCTCCGGTGACCATGCTTGACTCTTTTCACGACTCTCGCAAAGATTCTTCACGAGACTCTTTACAAAATTCTTTACAAGATTTTTGAAAAGATTCTTTAAAAGATTCTTAAAAAGATTCTTTACAAGATTTTTTTTTCTTCGCGGGTAATGGAATACACAATTTAGGATTGAAACAAAAACGTCCATCGATGAGAGAGAAAATCATAAACATCAATATGAATAGAATTTCCTTCATTATCCAGTGGACAAAATACTATTAATACTGAGGTTCATAACTTTTTTTCTTTAACTAACACCACAAATTAAATCCTGTATACAAAATCTACCAACGATGAATAAAAAAATCATAAGACTCATTATGAATAGAATTTTGTCCATGTGTCGCAGTGAACAAAATATGTTGACCTGGTTGTCCATAGTGCGGCGAACAAAATTCTTCATTGTGCTATGGACAAAATAGTATTAACATTGAGGTTCACAACTTTTTTTCAACTAAAATCACGAATTGGATTCGGGATACGAAATCTCCCGTCAATGAGTAAAAAAAATTATAAACCTCATTATGAATAGAATTCTGACTGGTGCGCAGCAAACAAAATATCATAAATACTAAGATTGATATTAATAGTATTAAGTATGGTATTAAACTGAATGATATAAAAAATTTTCTACGTATCACAATAAATTCTAAATAAATCTTTCTGAAAAAACTACAAACATGTTACATTAATAAAAAATTGAAAGTCTCCGGAAGTCCTTGGCAAACAATTTTTAGACCGCCTTCCATAATTTAGAAGAATTATTTACCAAGAATTGGCAAAGCCTTTAAATTTTGCGTTGAGTGAATAAATTTATCATTTTTTTTGTTCAAGGAAATATTCGAATCTTCAAGGACATAAATTATTATATTTTGGCAGCCCAAATCACTACACCAATTTTTCTATACAAACTGCAAATATGGTTTTTGTATTTTTATTGAGCACATCATTTTTTTTTCAAGGTTTTCAAATATTTAAGATGAATTCAAACAAACTTTATACATACATATTAACTCGATGCACGTTTTGTAAACAAATCATTTCTATTTGCAATGAGTGTTTTGTCAAAACACCATTGAATTTAAAGTATTTTTTAAAATAATGTATGAAAATAAACTGAAACAAATGTGACGATATATATATATATATATATATATATACTCGATGCACGTTTTATTATCAATTAAATAAAATCGACATTGCAATTAGTAAATAAAAAGTTACTAATGAAGAATGCTGCACCGACATTTATTTTTTAGGTTAAACATGATGATGCGTAAGTTTCTGTTTGGTTCGCTCACGGTCGTCGCGTACATACCGACCGTGGGTTCGCTTCATTCATCGTTTCGTGAAATTAGCGCTTAGTCTAGCAGCCGAGCTTAAGTTGTTTAATCTGTTGTTAGATGGTGTGAAAATATATTTCTGTGTGGTTCGCTTTATCGTCTGACCACGAGCCAATCACAGAGTTGCAAACTGTGTCAGCGATAGGGATTGGCTCATGCAGTGGGAATTCGTTCTGCGAAAAATCGAGGAAGGAGAAAAACCATGATCATCGTAATATTCGAAAAATAACAATATAAATTCGATATCTTCCATATGCAAACACCTGTATCATTCATTTGGGTGTCGATGGAAAGAAAAAAAAATAACGAACAATACGTGTATTTTTAAAATTTTCTACACCTGATATTTGAAGTTTAATCGAAAAAATCTATTTTTTAATATAGATATACTCCTGTATATAAGCAAGATCCTTGCTGTATAGAGAGTCCGCTAGAAGCTCCTCGAGTCGGTGAGGTTAGGTAAATGTACTTGTCTCGAGTCGCTAGCGCGACTCTTGATATGCAACTTTGTATAACATTTTCTAGAAAAATGTATCTCGCGCGTTCCAACAAACGGATAAATGTATTTTCTGTTCAATTCTTTTCATCTTGTTTATCAACATAAAATTCTTATCAAACTTCAAAAAATTTGCAAAATATATCGCTGTCAGATTTTGAAATGTATATATGTCTATAACACGTAGGTACGAATTTCAGGTTGAATTTCGCGCGCTTGTTCTGTGTGGGAGAATTAGGGGAACGTTAAGTTAGGAGCGTTTCCGGTCCCGAAACGTTAAGTTGTGGGAGCGTCTACTGTAGTCGAATATTCGTATGTATACATGTGTATGAGTCATTCTATGTCAATTCAACGACGTTTTGTCTCTGACCCCCTTTGATTTTCCGTTATTTTTTAATATGTTATTACCCATGTAAATAGTAGTATCCATGGTCATTTTTAGCTCTCGATCTTAAACCATACTTAAGTTATTGATTTTTAAAAAAATATTCTCAAAATAATCATAACTTTCACAGTAACTAAGATATTCTAATTTGCTAGGATGTAATTTTCATTTGTTTTTCAATGTACGTGTTACATCCTGACATATTTGCGATGATATTTTTTCTAGTTTTTTTTCCAATCATTAATGATCGTGAAATATCATCATTTTTACTATTTTATTATTTTATTCATTGTCATAAATTGATTGATGATTTCGCTCTCGTGACTCGCTCTCACGAAAATACGAAACGCGTTTTCCGGTGCATTGATAAAAATGCAAGTCCCGAGTCGTCACCTCGCTCGAGTTTCTCGGCGACGTTGCGATTCGCGACCGTGGGATGCACCGACGGACCAGGACTCCACGCACGAAACAGTCGAATCAGAGATTTTTGCACGTGGGACTAATCCCTACAAAGAATCCCCCAGAAACCTTCCTTTTGGCTCAGGAGAGGGTAAATATATTTTCTTGAGTTAGTAAAGTAATTCATTTTCAAATCAGTCTCAGATTAAACTCGGTAGAGTCAACACCGGGATCTCGGACTCCGGGTTTCTTTCCGTCCTCCCTGCGTCGCGTTGTCAATCTCATCCTCGTGTAGGCGGGATGAGTATTCGCATAGTGGGCTATTGTGTCGAGAGAAATTCGTTAAATTCCTATATTATTCGAACTGTATTTGACCGTTAATTAGAGTCTTAGACAAAAATTAAAAGGGTTAACACCTAAGAGCTGAGACTCCGGGTCGTTCCGTGTCCTCCCTGCGCCGTGTCGTAAATCTCATCCTCGTGTAGGCGGGACGAGTACCACATAGTGGGTTAGTGTGTCGCGAGCGCCCGTAATTTTTATATAAATATTCGAACTGTTTTTGACCGAATAATAACTAAAGAGTTGTGAATCCGGGATACTCTGTTTCCTCCCTGCACCGCGAAATAAACCTCATCCTCGTGTAGGCGGGATGAGTACCGCATAGTGGGTTAGTGTGTCACGAGTCCCGTGTGAAACAAACTATTGTTTTTACCGTTTGTGACTACAAAAATTGTGAATCGAAATAAAAGAAAGGGATTTAACCAACGTCTCATCAAAGGGTGAGCGAATCTGAGAATGAATGTGTGTGTGATATTAGGTTAGCTTTTAAGATTAAGAGTTTGCTACGACTAATAAATTTAGTTATTTTAAATCGATCTATTTTTATTCTAAATGATAAATCACGTATATCCTAAACGATCACCCATCTCGCGACGGGAACGGGCCTGTACAGGACGAGGCAAGGCGGCCCAAAAATTAAAAGACGGTAAGTCGATCGGGGAAAATTACCCCGAGTTACGTTCGCACGTAACATACGCTTTGAAAAAAATATGAAAAAATTCGTTATATTTAAATCTGTCATTAATAATGATTAATATAATTTATCAGAATAATTAATCGATGTTCACATTGAATCAAAGAGTTCGAATTACGGTGTAAGTGCCTACCCACACGGAAATTTATATATTTAAAATGTATGCAAAATTGCGTACGAAATATATTCATAATATACCCAGCAAACACAGTTCCGAAATGGTTACGAAAATGTTACGTAACGTGTGTTACATTGGACGTAACATTTATGTCACAAACTCCGTGAATGAAGCAGAGTTTGTTCTCAAATATGTCATCCTATAAACAAGTCACAGATACGAAACATCTACGAGAAATAATAATGAAATAAACTCATACCCAAGATGTAACATATTCAGCTCATAGATGTAACAAACTCATCACATAGCCATAACAAACTCAGATAATAGATGTAAAAAACTCAGATCATAGTTGTAACAAACTCAGCTCATTGATGTAACTCCTACGAAACGAAACGTAACCCTGGTAACGCATAATACTCGTAACAATGATGTCAATGTGATTTCGTGGTTACAGGTAATTTACGTATATACATATTTTATGAACAAATTACAAGAAATTTATGTATTCCCAACCTACATATTAGGTTGGAGTTTTATTTTTATTTTAACATTTGAAAAGTACATTTTAATTATAATTTATAATATTTGTAGAATACCTACAGATATGATGTATCGTCCACCATTTGAGGTACCAAATGAACAATTTTTTGGGACTAGTTAGAACCCTCAAGGTGCACCGGTGTCCTGAAAAGCCTAGTTTTGAGTTTTTATACTCTACGCTCATAAACTGCTGGCGACGTCTTATTTCCTTTGTAAACTTTTTCCCACGGGATGAGCGTGGCACATTTTGATTAAAGTCAAAATTGTGACCAGGACAATGCCTGAAAAGTTCAAAATAGGCTAACAATTTCAAAGCAGGCCTGCAACTCTGAAATAAAGAGCAGAAAACATGTGTCATGCTCATCTCATGGGAAAATGAATTACGAAGGAAATGAGACGTCGTAGAACAAAATCTGTCTATCAATTCTTTCTGAATCATGCACAGAGTATAAAAACTCAAAGCTAGGTTTTTACACAGAGTTTAAAAACTCAAAACTAGGTTCTTACACTCTGCGCATGATGCCGAAAGAATTGCTAGATAGATTTTGTTCTACGACGTCTCATTTCCTTCGTAACACTTTTTCCTATGGGATGAGCGTGGCACATTTTGATTAAAGTCAAAATTGTGACCAGGACAATATCTGGAAAGTTCAAAATAGGCCAACAATTTCAAAGCAGGCCTGCAACTCTGAAATAAAGAGCAAAAAACATATGCCGTGCTCATCTCATGGGAAAACGAGTTACGAAGGAAATGAGACGTCGTAGAACAAAATCTGTCTATCAATTCTTTCTGAATCATGCGCAGAGTGTGAAAACTCAAAGCTAGGTTTTTACACAGAGAGTAAAAACTCAAAACTGGGTTCTTACACTCTGCGCATGATTCAGAAAGAATTGCTAGATAAATTTTGTTCTACGACGTCTCATTTCCTTCGTAACACTTTTTCCTATGGGATGAGCGTGGCACATTTTGATTAAAGTCAAAATTGTGACCAGGACAATGCCTGGAAAGTTCAAAATAGGCTAACAATTTCAAAGCAGGACTGCAACTCTGAAATAAAAAGCAACAAAAATGTGCCGTGCTCATCCCATGGGAAAATGAGTTACGAAGGAAATGAGACGTCGTAGAACAAAATCTGTCTATCAATTCTTTCTGAATCACCCGCAGAGTGTAAAAAACTAGATTTTGTTCTACGACATCTCATTTCCTTCGTAACACTTTTTAATATGGGATGAGCGCGGCAAATTTGGATTAAAGTCAAAATTGTGACCAGGACAATGCCTGGAAAATTGAAAATAGCCCTGGTGGAACTTTATTTTAAAAATTGATAAAAAATGGCAGAATATATCGAATATGATAAATTCGTACAGATTATTGCACCTTCAACATTTGAACATAATCTTCAGTATTTGATATAAAATTATATAAAATGATTATTTATTTGACATTTCCCTGGTGGAACTGTCTGGTCACATTTTGTGAGATTTGAACATATTTGTTCAGATTTTTTCCAAGATTTGAACAGAAATGGATCAATTTTATGAAAAATGTGTAAGAAATCAACAAAAATTGCCCAGTTATGGAGTTAGATGGGCAGGAATTGGAACTAATTTTTTAGAATTTTATGTCAAATACTGAAGATTATGTTTGTCAGTTTTTGATATACTCCCAGTGGACACAGTAATGTTGCAGCAATGTAACGGCAATGTTACCGTTTGTAACATGTAACATTACATGGACGTTACATGTAAGTTACATGTAAGTTACAATTTCCTACTCAGCAATGTAACATTGTTACATAACAGTTATGTAACGTTATGTAACAGTTACGTAACAGTTATGTAACAGTTATGTAACAGTTACGTAACAGTTACGTAATTGTGTTACGTTACTGTAAATAGAATTAATTGTTGTTAAACATGTTATAAAAAATATATAGCTCTCGCAAAATAATTTAATATGCATAGTTTACCGGCCCGAAAGAGATTCATAGAAAAAAAAAATCTGCACGAATTGTCTGATCTAACTTTTCTCAGAGACTGGGAATCGAACCCTCGACCCTACCTACCATCCTACCTATCTACCTAACACGCTACCGATTACGCTACCGACTACTTATGAATTCTCTCTCCTTGTATAATATATGAATGCTAGAGTGTCGAACAAATAATAGTAGTATAATAATGGTAGTAAAATAATAATAATAATAATAATAATAATAATAATAATAATAATAATAATAGTATATGCATTTGAATGAGCAATAAACCATGAAAGTTCGTTTTTTTATTTGCGAATTCCAATCCCCTGAACCCTCATAACTTACGTTACCCTTCATAATTTAATTTCAGAGCTTCTAACCTCTCATAAATTATGTAAGCCCTCAAAACATGTTTGAAAGAGCTGTGACCTCTCATAAGTTAAGTGACCTCTCATAACTTAATTTGGGGGCCTCTGACCCCTAGTGTCATGTGAACTCTCAAAACTTTATTCCAAAATACCTGACCCCTCATAACTTACGTCATCCCTCATAACTTAATTTCGCGACCCCTGACCCCTCGTAGTAAAAATGTTTACAGTGTGTAACTTCTATGGTATATTGCCGCAATAGAACATATGTTACATTACTGTAATGTAACAAGGTTATATAGCAGTTATGTAACCTACATGTAACAAATGTTACATAACATGTTAATTGCACGTTATATAACAGCAACGTTACATAGGAATAACATTGTAACATTACATGTAACTTCCATGTTATATTGCCGCAATATAACATTTGCTATGTTACTGTAATGTAACAAATTTATATTGCCGCAATATAACATATGTTACATTGCTGTAATGTAACAAAGTTATATTGCAGTTATGTAACCTACATGTAACAAATGTTACATAACATTGTTACTTGCATGTTATATAACAGCAACGTTACATAGGGATAACATTGTAACATTACATGTAACTTGCATGTTACATTGCGGCAACATAACGTGTTCACTGGGCTATTATAAAATTTTTTTGTTAGCGGAACCTTCTGGTCACATTTTGTGAGAATTGAACATATTTGTTTAGATTTTTTTTCAAGATTTGAACGGAAATCGATCAATTTTTTCGAAACCTGACGAAAAACTAAAAACTGAACAATTCGAGTCAATTTTCGAAAAAGAAGAAATGTGAAAAAATCGAAAAACTTTATTTAGGAAAAAGATTGCAAATCAAAAATAAAGATGACCATCATGGCCAAATTCCGTTTTAGCACGGCGTTAAATCTTGGAAAGATCCCATTTTGTGAGATTTGAACATATTTGTTCAGATTTTTTTCAAGATTTGAACAGGAATTGATAAATTTTGAAAAAAATGTGTAAAAAATTAACAAAAATTGCCCAGTTATGTAGCTAGACGACCAGAAATTGGAACTAAAAGCCCATATTTGACATTTACTAAGAAAATATGGGCTTTTGGTTCCAATTGCTGGTCATCTAGCTACATAACTGGGCATTTCTTGTTAATTTCTTACCAATTTTTTACAAAATTGATCAATTTCCGTTAAAATATTTGAAAAAATCTCAAGAAATATGTTCAATTCTCACAAAATGTGACCAGAAGGTTCCACCAGGGTCACAACAAAAAATTTCCTAATATATCAAAAACTGACGAACATAATCTTCAGTAATTGACATAAAATTATAAAAAATGATTATTTATTGTTTGACATTTACTGACAAAATATTGCTTTCGGTCCCAATTCCTGGTCAAATAGTTACATAACTGGGCAGTTTTTGTTAATTTCTTACACATTTTTTACAAAATTTATCAATTTCTGTCAGAATCTTGGAAAAAAACTGAGAAAATATGTCCAATTCTCACAAAATGTGAGCAGACAGTTCCACCAGGGAGGTTATCAATTTCAAAACAGGCCTGCAACATAGAAAGAAAGGGCAAAGAGAAATTAAGCGAACGTGCAACGCGAATAAGGTTATAAACCGAGTAAGGGAAATTCCTGGGTGTTTTTCCATCACAGCAAATACCCATATAACTTTTTTTTTTTTTTTAAATAAAGGGATCACATTAAACTTACCTCTTGCAATGTATGCTGTATTATTCTGGTTTATTCTGTATTACGCTGGATTATTCGATATCACCTCCTTGTACTTTACACTCACATAGTGTTTACGTTCCTTAATCGACATAACCTTAAAATGATTGAAGACATTTCTCGTAATATATGATACGTATATGTTGCGGATTTGCTACAAGAAATGACTTGTGACATTTATGTAACACATTATACATATTTGCTACGTAGTCTATACTACGAGATTATAATATCACCAATGTTCTATAATTGTTACAGCAATATTCTATAATTGTTAAGGATTCGTTACAAGAAATGTCTTATAACATTTATGTCACAGTGTGACATATTTGCTACGTAGCCTATACTACGAGATTATAATATCACCAATGTTCTATAATTGTTACAGCATCGACTCGTAACAGTTTGACAAGTTTACAGTACATGTAAATATCTCGTATAAGAGTGACGAGATCTTGACGTATCAATGTTACGTATTTGTGATGTCTATAGTTTTTCGTAATTCCTACATCTTCCATTGACATCCTTACTACATATCGTCAGGACGTATTATATACATCTCGTTTACGTGCGTCATGAAAAAGTTACGAATTTGTGATGAACATTATATGACGTAGTTATTACATTTCAATTATACGTAAATGTTTCGTAAATCATCCAAGTGTGTTTGCTGGGTAATTACCGTATATAAATGAATGTATTTAAAATATATTTTACATACATGTAAAATGTATTCAATATATATTTTAGATATATGTAAAATGTACGACACATACATACAATATATATTGTTACAATCGTTGGAATAATCAACACAAATATTTATAAAAAGGATCGAAATGGGCAAAGGTTTTATTATCAATCAGTCACAGCTGTGCTTTCTTTCGTGTCTCAAGCAAGACTCTCCTTTACATCAACCGTTGCTATGTACGTCTTCTGTCACGTATCTGTCAGTGTTCCGAAGTCATAGTCAGCTATGGAATCGAATGAAGTGTGCCTAAATCTATAATCATAACAATATATTATACAGCGTGTTACCTAACTACCATTTAATCTCTGGTGAGCATGTAGTGCGCGCTATCCCGAGCAAAACGCTTTTTTAAAAATTTTCCTACGACGAAAAATGACCGAGATATTCGACTTCGAAGTTCGACGCTGAGTAAACAATGGGACTATTTACTCACGCACACCAACATGTAAATCGGTGGGTACGGTTCGAGCCCACTTCGGATTTTTTTTTTTTTTAAATCAATTATTTATTAAATTAATTTGTGAATTGATAAAACCAAATTCCTTCATTGATCCGCGGTTTCATTGGTGATTAGAATAATAAATTTTATTTGAACTGATCTCAAATGACATTTCCGCGAGCTGTCAGCTTGAAAGAACGAACGAAGGAAAAACAAATGATGGTGAAAATGTCTACGGCTTTTAAAAATCCTTTGATGCTGGAATGTATCGGGAAAAAAACTTTTACTTTTATACTAAGAAAAAAAAACTCGATGTCAACTTTTAAGGAGCGAAGAATAGTATGGGGATTTATTTTAATTTCCATAGTATCTTTACGTATGGGACTTTCTAGAAAATTTGTACCAACACCATTTTTTTCAGATGAAATTTCTTCTTTTTTTTATTTAAAAATTCTAGCAAATTAAAAATTACTTTAATCAGAATAGAAATTAATAAATGTCTCTCCTAATTAAATAATTTTGAAAAGAGAATAAATAGTCGATGAAGTTTTTTTGGTCAATCAGGACGTTAATCAAAACTGGATATCAAATTTAATCGAAATTTTGTTATTTTTGAGAAGATATTTAATTTGAGGAGTAATTCTGAATTTTTATTCAAATGAAAGAAATTTTTCATTAGGGAGAATTCTCAGAGGAAGAAAGAAAAATTCATGTTAAATTGATATCAATTTAGATATCAAGTTAATATTAAATTTGATAAAAAATATTCTTTCCTTCTTCTTGTTTTTTAATCACTTTACAAATTGTACTTAATTTGAAAAGATGTAATTATAAGAAAAATTGAAAATTTCTTTTGTAATTAAATAATTTATCGAAAAGATAAGCATTTGATTAAATTTGATATCAAGTTTTGAAATAAAGTTCTAAATAATCAAAAAAATGTCTTCGAAAATTTCTTCTTTTTTTGTAAATTATTTAATCCAAAGATAATTTTTTTTAAATTCCTCTTCTGATTAAATGAATTTTCGGTTTGAGAGAATTTTTAAAGGAATAAATAGACAAGAACAAGAAAAGAAGAATTTCATCAAATTCATATCAAATTTGATGGCAGCTTCATATCAAATTTCATGATATGATGATGATTTCGAGAATATTTTTCGAAAATTGTACAATAATCGCCGCCATTTATCGATTTTTGACAAACGATGGTGAATTACCACGTGGCAAATCTTTCTTTTTAAGATGTTTTTTTTTCCATTCTCGTTTCTGACGTGCCAATCCGGAGTTTGTTTATCCGCCATGAGAACGATTTTTTTTTGAGGACTCGACTTTGAAAAAGTTTTATTGTAATATCTAATAAAGTAGCTGAGAAAGGTGATTTAAAAAATAAGCTTTTTTTTTCGCTCTCTAGACTAGACACCTACCTCAATTGACTGTAGAAACTCTTCAAGGTTTGTTTTCCGCTCTTTCGATTGCAAATGTCGAAAAGAGGGTTATTTGAAATAAAAAAGTTGAACTTCAAATAACCTTGAAGGTGATCATCCAGGTCAAAATTAAGGTCACCGTTGCATTCTTCATCACAAGTTACTACAAGAATGACCTTGACCTTTTAGAAAAATATCTTAGCTGAGGAAATATTCAGCCGTCCCGTTACTTATGTGACACCCTGTATACCAGTAACCATTTTATGATTTGATTAATAAAAGGAAAAATGATTTCAGAGGCACCTTTTTGCTATCTTTAAGTTTTTCATGAATCCCCGTTGTTTTCTAGTTATACGGGATTTTATAAATTTCCTCTTTTTTCACAAAAAGCGGAGTAACTTTCGAAAAAAATAGCTCAAAGTTTTCTAAAAAAGCAAATTGTAGTTCAGACTTTCTCCTTTATGAATCCGATCCTTAAAATATATTTAAAAAATGTCCTCTAGAAAATGCGGGCACCTGAAGAGAGGTGAGAAAAAACGCGAAAAACAGTTGTTTCCAGAATTGAGTCCAAATCGAAAAACAAACTGTAAAAATTATCAAAAATATAAGAAATGAAGCCGATATCGTCCCCTTTAAAATGCTGCTTGTTAAATTTGTTTACGATGAGTTTCTGCGAAATAGCATAAAAAAACGTTCGAGACCGTTTTTGAAGTTTTGTCCGGAAACTTTCCGCCGGTAGTGTAGTACATGTATGAATTTTTTTTGACTTTTCCACGCAAAAAGGGAATAAATTAAAATTCCCATACTAGCTGTACGTATGGGAATTTATTGAATTTCTTCAATTTCAACAAACCAATTTTGTCTTTAAAATCCCATGCATTCACTAGCATGGCATTTTTTTATGTACCCATACGTTTAAAAATTATGGGATTTTAAAGTCAATTAAGGTCGATCAACATAGGTTTAAAAATGAATGTTCGAAAAATTACCATACACTCTACATGTATGAAATTTTGTTAACTGGGAATTTAATACAAAATGGGAATTTATTTGAATTCCCATACTATCGTCACGTATAGGAATTTCAAAACATTTTTATGGACAGTAGTTTTTTTGAATTTCCATATAATCTCAATCCTAAGAATTTTCTTTCTTCAGGAATTCCCATACATTGAACAAGTATGGGAATTTTCAGTCGATTTAGGTTGGTGTTCATATGATTGAAAATTTATTTTTGAAAAAACCATACCCTCTAGATGCATGGAAAATTTTCACTTTTCCACGCAATGGGAATTAATTTCAATTTCCATACTATCTGCACGGACGGGAATTGCTGAAATTTGTACAAACCGATTTTTATATGAAATTCCCAAACATTCTAAAATATGGCATTTTTTATTATTTAGGAATTCCCATACGTTCAAAGATTATGGGATTGTGAAGTCGATTTAGGTCGCTGAACTCAAGGTTGAAAATGCATGTTCAAAAAAATTCCACTCGCTCTACATGTATGAAAATTTTTAAACTTTGCCACGCAATGGGAATTTTCTGAAATTCCCACACTATTGTCACGTATGACAATTTGAAAACATTTTTATGGACAGTAATTTCTTTTAAATTCTCATACATTCTCAATTTTAGCAATGTTCTTTCTTCAGGAATTCCTATACGTGGAACAAGTATGGGAAATTTCAGTTGATTTACGTTGGTGTTCCTACGATTGAAAATGTATTTAAAAAAAAAAACCATACTCTCTGCATGTATAGATTTTTTTTTTACTTTTCCACGCAAAATGAGAATTAATTTAAATTCCCATACTATCCTCACGTATGGGAATATCTTCAATTTGTACTACACACCGATTTTTTATTGAAGTTCCCAAACATTCTCAAGTATAGCATTTTTTTTTAAATTCCCATACTTTCAAACATAACAGGATTTTGAAGTCGATTTAGGTCGGTGAACACAGGGTTGAAAATTTATGTTCAAAAAATTCCCATACGCTCTACATGTCTGACATTTTTTTTCCTTTGCCACACAACGGGAATTTATTTGAAATCCCATACTATCGTTACGTATGGGAATTTCGAAACATTTTTATAGACAGTTATTTTTCCAATTCCCATACATTCTCAATCATAGCAATTTTCTTTCTTTAGGAATTCCCATACGGGGCACAATTCTAGTAAATTTTAGTCGATGTAGGTTGGTGTTCCTACGATTAAAAATTTATTGAAAGAAAAACCATACCATCTGTATGTAAGAATTTTTTGTTTTTACTTTTCCACCCAAAAAGAGAATTCATTTAAATTCCCATACTATCTGCACGTAGGGAAATTTTGTTAATTTGTACAAACCGATTTTTTAATGAAATACCCATACATTCTCAAATGTGGAATTTTTTTTTAGTAATTCCCATACGTTCGAAAATTATCGGATTTTAAAGTCGATTTAGGTCGATGAACAGATGGTAGAAGATTTCTGTTAAAAAAATTGTCATATACTGTGAATGTATGGAAATTGTTTAATTTCACCATGCAATGGGAATTTATTTGAATTCCCATACTATCGTCACATATATGGATTTTTTTTTTACTTTTCCATGCAATGGGAATTAATGACAATTCCCATACTATCGTCACATATATGGATTTTTTTTTACTTTTCTATGCAATGGGAATTAATGACAATTCCCATACTATCTCAAGTATGGCATTTTTTAATTTAGGAATTCCCATACGTTTTAAAATTATGGGATTTTGAAGTCGATTTAGGACGATGAACTCAAGGTTGAAAATGTATGTTCAAAAAATGTATTTAAAAAAAAAACCATACTCTCTGCATGTATGCATTTTTTTTTTACTTTTCCACGCAAAATGAGAATTAATTTAAATTCCCATACTATCCGCACGTTTAGGAATATCTTCAATTTTTACACACCGATTTTTTATTGAAGTTCCCAAACAATTGCAAAAATTGCAATGCATTGAGAATAATTATGACAAATATTTTAATATAAACAAAGTGCCGCCTTTTAAAAGTCAAAATCTCTGCAGATACGGGATTTTTTTATTTTTTCAAATTTCTTCTGTGCATATCCTCTTAATAATTGCAAAAATCGTGATGCACCAAGATGATAATAAAAATTTACCGTTTTAACAATTCGAAATCTCCATAAACAGAGCATTTATTGATTATTAATAATTTCTTTTTTGCATACTCCCTTAATAATTACAAACCCCGCAATAAGAATGATCATGAAAAATATTGCACAATAAAAAAGTGACCTTTTTGATAAAAACAGAATCTCGATGAA
Organism: Alloplasta piceator; assembly: GCA_946863875.1. NCBI lineage: Eukaryota > Metazoa > Arthropoda > Insecta > Hymenoptera > Ichneumonidae > Alloplasta > Alloplasta piceator. The sequence continues at coordinate 32,758,910 of OX333077.1, read as the reverse complement.
CACTGCAGTTATTGATTATTTCGATTTTCTTTTGCGCATATCCCTTTAATAATTGCACAAATCACAATGTAAGATCGAGGATGATAAAAAATGTTGTAGAATAAACAATGTGACGTTTTAAATATGTCAAAATCTCTATAAACATGTTTTTTTAATCTTTTTTAAAATTTATTCCGTGCATATCCCTTGAATAATAGCAAAAATCTCAATACAATTACAATAATTATGAAAAATGTTGTAAAATAAGAAGTGATGCTTTCAAAAATGCAGAATCTCAATAAAGACGCCAGTTTTAGACTTTTTAAAGATTCTTTCGTGCATACCCCCTTAATGAATGCAAAAATTGCAATGAAATCATAGGGATTTCCAAGAATATTGTAAAACGGAGAACCACTTTTGAAAAAGTCATAATCTCGATAAACATGGTAGTTTTTGATTTGGTTCATTTTTATTTTTGCATACCCCCTGAATAATAGCAAAAATCGCAATGCAATTAGAATGGTTATGGTAAATATTGTAAAATATCAAAAGTGCGATTTATAAAAATCATAATCTCGATAAACATAGTAGTTATTGATTTTGAAAAATTTCTTTCCTCCAGACCCCCCTTAAGAATAGCGGAAGTGGAAATGCAAAGAAAAAGTTGTTAAGGAAAAAAATTATGAAAAGAAAAAAAATGATGTCGTGTTGATATCAAGTTGATCTCAAGTAGATATCAAGTTGATATCAAGTCCATCTCCAATTGATATCAAGTCGATCTCGAGTTGATATCAAGTTGATCTCGAATTAATCTCAAATTGATCTGAAGTTGCTATCAAGTTGATATTAACTTGGTTTTCGGTAAATATCATCAAATTGATCTCTAGTTGATATGTAATTGATATCCACTTGATTGTGGGTGATGTCCACTTGATGAGTTGATATCAACGTGATGTTAAACTCTTATTCTCATGAGATCTCGCTCGCCTTTCTATTTACTTCTCCTCTGCTATCAAGGTTTGGCTCGTTAATGTACTCTCTCTCTCTCTTTCTCTCTCTCTCTCTCTCTCCCTCTCTCTCTCTTTCTATCTCATGGTAGCAAAAATTGCAATGAAAAAATTAGGATGATAAGAAATATTGTAAAATAAAATAGTGTCGCTTTTTGAAAAGTCAGAATCTTAATACACATGGTAGCTATTTATTTTTTAAACTTTCATTTTTTCATACCCCCTTAACGAAGGTAAAAATCGCAATGAGAAAAAAAAACAATGAAAAAAATGCAAAATCTCAATAAATTAAGATTTTGAAAAGTCAGAATCTCGACTAACACGGTTGTTATTCATTTATTACAATTTGTTTTGTGCATGCCCCCTCAACAATTGCAAAAACCTCAATGCAATAAGAATGATCATAAAAACTATTGTGAAATAAAAAAAGTGACGCTTTTGAAAAGTCAGAATCTCGATACAAACTATAGTTATTGATTATTTCAATATTCTTTTGTGTATACTCCTTTAATAATTGCAAAAATTGCAGGGCAATAAGAATGATGGTGAAAAATATTGTTAAATATTTAAAAAATCGCCAGTGAAAATTCAGAATCTCAGTAAACACGCTAGTTATTGAATCTTTTGAATTTCTTTTATACATACTCCCTTAATAATTCTGTCGTAGGCTGAATTACCGTAGGCTGAATTACGATAAATTTATAATTATGGCATTTTTCTGACTGAATTTTCCTACATTTATGAGTATTGAAATTGACGTAGGTTGCATTCTCGTACGTTTATAAGCAAGGTAATTTACGTTGGCTGAATTTCCATACGTTGAGACATATGGCACTTGTTTAAACTGAATTTCCAGTATAGAAATTTTGTACTGTGTTCACGGAAAAAAAATTGTTTAGAACACGTTTCATGGACATGTCACCGTACCAAAAAAAGAACACTACCGGAAACGCTAACTTCCGATCGCGAATATTGCAATCGAGGATCACATTTGTTTGTCATTTAATGTGTCATATTCGACGAGCATTAGAAAAAGATTTAAAAATGTTCGCGTTGGTCTTATGGATATCGGTTGAACCGCGAACTTGTAGCGTCGTTCGAGTGTCGTCGATTCGAAAAGATGCCTGTGGGCGCCCATCTGCAAAGTGGGGCCACAGGTTTTATCGAGTCAAAATTATTAAGACAAGCCGTAAGTAACTTCTATCTTAGTCAATGTTTCAAACCTGGTTGATTCTTTATTGAAATATCTTTGAAGGCGTTTAATATGTTATTCAATGTGTTAATGAAAGAAATTACTATTTCACGCAGTCGGTACAACTGTTAGACTATTTGAGAAATTATTAGTCAAATCACTAGGTCAACGGCCACACCCCATAATGTATTGAAAATATATAATTATTGGGTTTTGTTCGGGCCAAATTAACGCTTTTAATGTTTTGAAACTTTTTCTTAACTTTCAAAAGGAGCCGCGCGAGCTCGTGATTTGACTGAGCAATAAATAATGTTTGATTTTGAGTGCTGCTGCTTTTTCATGCATTATTTTTTTAAAACTGTTATTTGTATTCTTACAATTCGTTCATAATATTGTACGCATTCAATTATTACCTATCTCGATAGTTAATCGCGAAGAATTAGAATTGATAAATGTATCAGTCGATGGCAAAGTTATGCTCGATGTCGTGGCAAGTGGTTCGTCGGAACTGCAAGACAACATTAAAGGTGCAGCAACATCAGCAGGGATTCAGAGCGAGTTTTCCATGTTGGTTAATCCCATTACGGGGACTCTATTGGCAGATCGAATCAATCGATCAACCGGAAGCGCATCTCCTCACTGTGAGGAACAGGATAAAATAGATATCCCCGAGGCACTTACAGATGATTGCATGCAGTCCACGGACCTTCATAAACAGAAATCGAGATTTCTGAATGTTCTGGAGCCCGTTGCAAATAGCAATGAGTCGGTCCCAGACCTTCAAGAGGAAAAAAGCGACGAAGTATCCTTGATGAAACCCCTTGCGAACGGTAGCACGACTTCTGTCACCAGTTCCGACCCACGAGTACGTTCTTATATTACTATTCAATTAACCCTTCGTTACCACACTGGGGTCTGACAAACCCCAACAAAAGTTTCCCACTCTGGCATAGCTATAAATTGGGGACGAGGGGGATTAGACCTGTGCCTAAAAAAATTTAAGGACCCCCTCTACTGGTAGCAGTATAAATGCGCTCCAATTCTCGCTCAATCAAAACACAAGACCGATGAAAAGTTAAAAATTCGTCATTTTTACCCCTTGCAGTTTTGTTGATAACTTTCGAATATTTTTTCGCCAATTTTTTTCTCATTATTACGAATGTGCTCTTTCCGAATTTGAAAGAATTTTTTAATTCGGGCGATTAGGAAAGAAGATATGAATTTTTGAAAAAAAAAACGTTATTGAAATTTTTTTCGCGTTTCTCGAGACAACATATTTTTCAAACAAGTATATCTCAGAAATATTTAACTTTAACGATTCGGTCAATGCCTAGATAGATTTCTGGACTAATTGTCTATCGATTTAAAGCAAAACATCAAAATACAACTATTTTACTGGGAGTTATGATTGAAAACCTAAATGGGGTCCCACAAACCCCAGAGGGGAAAGTATGTCCCAAAAAAATAAGTGTGGTAACCGAGGGTTAACACACTTCGTGTTTTCGTAAAAAAAATGTTTGAAAAAATTTTGTATTTATTTAGAAAGATACTATGACAATGATAATAATAAGAACATAGCATGATTTAATAAGTTTTTGGTAACCTTTACTTTTTTAAACAGATTGAGTTGGTTCCAAAAACCGGAGTCTTCATTGATGAACAGAAGTTAAGGTGCATACTAGAGCGCAGCCTGACTGATTCAAAGCAAATGACCCGTCGTCTAATGGCCGCTATTGTTGGCAAAAATAACTTGGTGAATATGACAGTCACGGGTAGAGGTGGTTTTAACGCCATTCCGAAAGATGTTGTTGACGCTGTTCAAGGTACGTTTTGGTTCGTCATCGAACATAAATTGGTTAGTAAAATTATATGAAAAATTCGTTGATGCTGATATTCAATTAATTAATTTTTCAGATTTCGTGAATATGAACGTGGAAGATCCTCATAGAGATGCTCCACAAAAACTCAGCCGTCCCCAATTTATTCGGGTGTTGACTCTGATGTGCAATACTTTACGAAACCCCAAAGCATACGTACCGAAAAAATGAATGATGAAATTACATTTTGTTTTGAAAATTTTATCATTGTGCATTATAACATTGAAACTATATTAATTTTCAAAAGCAGTAAAGAAAAGGAATTGTACTGAAAGCAAGTTTGAGAGAGAGAGAGAGAGAGAGAGAGAGAGAGAGAGAGAGAGAGAGAGAGAGAGGGAGAGAGAGAGAGAGAGAGTTGAAGAGAATGTGAAAAAGTTACTGTTTTTACAAACGTTTCAAAATTTCGATACGTGAAGATATTATCGGAATTGAAATAAATTTTCATTGAAATAAATTTTCAATAAATTTTCATTCGATTATGGTTATTTTTTGTAACGAAAATTTTCAATCGTGAGATAAACCCAAACTGTATGCAAAATCCCATACTTCCAAAATTCCTAAAAAAAAAAAAACTGCCGCGATACTAGAGAGAAGGCATGGAAATGTGAAGATATTTTAGTTTGTACAAATGGTTGGAAATTCCCATACGCTGAGATAAAATGGGAATTTAAAGAAATTCCAATTCAGAAATTTTCAAGTATTTCATACATGTTGAGCGTATGGTTATTTTTTTAACATACATTTTTACTCGTGACAATATTAACCTAAATCCATTTAAAAATCCCATACTTTATCCTCGTATGTGAATTCCTAACAAACAAAATGATCGTACATGAGAATATGCGGTAGTATGGAAAAATGTGGGCTTTCAATAGTGTGGAAAATAAAAAAATTTGTCGAAAAATTATACAGAGCATACGGTAATGAAACCGGGATAGAATATTCGAAAATATTGAGTACTTAACGAAATTAAATGCAAAGGAATTTCTATTTCATCCCCATAAGGGACGATCTGCAAAGCGTCTTGGTTGATTACCATAGACGCACCTGTATTGTAGAAAATTTTGTGCAGAGAATACCGAGACGGAATCGAGATCGATCTCTCCAAGCGCAGCCTTACCGTTTCCAAGCAAATGACTCGTCTCCTCATAAACGCCATTATTGGCAATAATTATTTGATTAATATGACAGTCACGGGTAATGATAACTTTCACGCGATACCGAAAAATGTGGTTGACACTGTTGAAGGTACGGTTTGATTCTTCACCAAACAAAAATTTCTCAGTTATAATATGTTAAAAATTCGATAATGCTGATATTCTATTAATTAATATTTCGGATTCCGTTAGAAAGAACGTGAAAGATCCTTATATTGATGCTCCTCAAAAACTCAACCTCGCGAATTTATTCAGATCTTAACACGTATGTGTAATACCTTACGCAACCCGAAACCATACATAGTGAAGAAATGAAAGATTAAATTATGTTTTGTTTAAAAAATGGTAACATTTAAATTAGTATTTTCAAAAACATTAAAAATAAGGAAATGTACTGACAGCAATATTGAGAAAGCGAAGTTGAAGAGAACGTTAAAGAATTAATGTTTTGACAAATGTTTAGAAATTTCCGTTCGTGAAAATAGTATGAAAATTTAAATAAACTCAAAACTCAACCAAGTTTATCGAAATTATTTTTTAATAAAAGCATTGGTTTCGGCTTGCGACGCTCCCCTGAGATGTGAATAAAAATGAATAGAAAAAAAAATCATTTTTCGACGCAATGACGCCTGTCCATTTGCAAAGTAACTTTGGCTGATCCTTCAACTCGGCTTAAGGTCAATTTTTTTTTTTCATTCAGAGGTTCGTAGCGTGTGATAGGGATCTGAAATTCTCTCTAGGCTACACGATAATGGAAAATTCAGGCTACGCGCGATGGAAAATTCCTCACGAATCATGCTTAAAAGTGTGAAAAACTATTTATGGAGGCTGACAAATTGAAAAAATCGTAAAAAAAAACAAAAAAGCTCGTCATTTTCGTTGCGAACATAATTCGAACACGCATGATAAATGTATCGCGCGCCATTAATTTGAGAATAAGGAGACATTTTTCACATTTTAGTAGACGCGAGTTTTATTTATTGGAGCGAGTACGTTTGGCAGAATTCATTTTATCAATACGGCCCACGTGCCACGTCTAGTCTCTGAGGGGTGATTATGACCTCGTCAACGTCGAACAGAACTATGTACTCATACTCGCACAAGTGCTTGTAGAAACAATCGTTCTCCGGTATAAGGTCGTTTCCCGTTGATTCTCTTGGTGAAATGCATTTTTTGAAAAACAAGAACATTGAGCTGACCACTAGGCAGTGTCAGCGGTGTAACCTCGATCTTTCACAATTACGTGCAATGGTGGTGGATCTTGGTGACAAGAGGATAAACTTAAACTGATGTGGGTTATATTGTATCGGCGCCGAGAAAAGTTGCCGGTTCGATTGATTCGACCAAACGAACAGAGAAACCGCCATGCGAGAAATTGAGGCCCTTAACGCCAACAGTACAGCCATAATTGGCAGCGGGTTTGTTGTAACGCGTAAATTATTGCTCGACATATTGCAGGCCTTCTCGACGAGCGAGATTGACGTGCACAAAATTGTTCAGTGTCAATTTCGCTCGTCCAGAGGGTCTGTAACATGTTGAGCAATAATTTATGCGTTACAACAAACCCGATGTCGATAATGGCTGTGCCGATTGCGTGAAATTTGGAAAATTTCTGTAAAACGATTAAACAACGTTCAATTGTTTTATAGAAATTGTTCAAATTGCCCTCCCCCAACTTCGATGCATTTTTCGCACCGTTTCAAAATGTTAGCCTGGACGGCAAGAAGCATGTCCTCCGTAATCGATGCTATGGCGGTCATGAGCTTTCGTTGGAGATCTTCCATATTTCGGGGTAGCGTCTTATACACTATTGCCTTGATGAATACCCAGAAAAAAAAATCCATCGGATTTAAATCTGGTGAACGAGGTGGCCAGGGAATAGGGCCGCCTCGTCCAATCCACATCCCCGGAAAGCGATGATCCATGTGCTTTCGCACCTGGACCGCAAAGTGCGGTGGAGCCCCATCGTGCTGGTACCACATTCCTTTGATCTCATCGTTAGGCACATGAGCGTCGTGGAGCATTGGCTCGAGATCGTCACTGAGTAAGTCGAGATAAATGTCACCATTCATGCGGTCGTCAATCCGGCATGGTCCAATCTATAGAGCCAGAAGTGTACAAAATTATGATGATCAATGTGATTGTCACAATCTTAAATTATAATAGTTAATGAAAATAATTTCCAATAATAGTTAATGAAAATAATTTCCATTAACCATTAATTTTCAATGGTCAATGGAAATTATTTTTATTAACCATTGAAAATTAATGGTTAATGGGAATTATTTTCATTAACCATTAAAATTGAATGGTTAACGGTTAATGAACATACACTACCGCTCAAAAGTTTGGATACACTGGTCGATATTTCTTGCCAAACTAAAAGTTGCATAACTCCGCAAAAAAAAAGATAATCAAATTTTTAAAAAAGCGTTTTGAAGGGAAGAAATTTAGCTTTATTTTCCCTTTTTTAAATTTTTGTTACGATTTTTTTTCGACCCGGTATGAATTTTTTAACGTGAACGTTTGTTGGCTTTTTTTCGACCATCGCGATTTTGGCGCACAGCTTAAGGACATTTTTTTCGGCTTTTTTATCTACGGAATATTTGAAAGGGTACGCAAACGCTTCATTTTTGTTGTTAAAAAATTTTCGTACGATTTTTTCTTGCAAAGTTATTTCACTTTTGGCTAGAAAATACAAATTTTGAAAGATGCAACGTAACTCGAAAACTATGGAGTATAACTAAAAGTGTCAAGTACAAAAAAAAGTAGCGTAGATATACACGGAAACGCCCGGAATTATTTCAGAATTCTCCTATGAAATTTTTTTTTCTACTATTTTCGCTCGAAACTCTAAATTGTATCGGGTTGAAATTTCCGTACTTCGTGATACAATAAGAATCTGAAAAAATTCAGCAACATTTGGCATGCAATGAACAAGAATCATCAATCATAATACTGCCCAAAAGTTATTAATAAATTGTTTAAGCAATTTCTTAATGACTTTTGGTCAATATTATTATATTGATGAACAATGATCAATAATTAATATTTATCATTATCGTTTATAGCATGCCAAATGTTACTGAATTTTTTGAGATATTTTCAACATTTTTTCGATATGTTTTTATAGGTCAAATTTTTAGAAAAAGCACCTCGATGACCTATAAAAACAATGTTGAAGAAATGTTGAAAAAAATCTGAAAAAATTCAGCAACATTTGGCATGCTATGAACAATAATGATAAATAATAATTATTGATTATTATTGATAATTGTTGTTCATAGCATGCCAAATGTTGTTGAATTTTTTCAGATTTTTATTGTATCACAAAGTACGGAAATTTTAATCAGATTAAATTTAGAGTTTTGAGCGAAAATAGTAGATAAAAAAATTTCATAGGAGAATTCTGAAATAATTCCAGGCGTTCCCGTGTATATCCACGCTACTTTTTTTGTACTTGAAATTTTCTCTTAAACTCTATAGTTTTCGAGTTACGTTGCATCTTTCAAAATTTATCTTTTTTAGCCAAAAGTGAAATAACTTTGCAAGAAAAAATCGTACGAAAATTTTTTAACAACAAAAATGAAGCGTTTGCGTACCCTTTCAAATGTTCCGTAGATAAAAAAGCCGAAAAAAATGTCTTTAAGCTGGGCGCCCAAATTGCGATGGTCGAAAGAAAGCCGAAAAACGTTCACGTTAAAAAATTCATACCGGGTCGAAAAAAAATCGTAACAAAAATTTAAAAAAGGGAAAATGAAGCTAAATTCCTTCCCTTCAAAACGCTTTTTTAAAAATTTGATTACCTTTTTTTTGGCGGAGTTATGCAACTTTTAGTGCGGCAAAAAATATCGACCGGTGTATCCAATCTTTTGAGTGGTAGTGTATTTCCATACATTTTTAATGGCTAATGAAAATAATTTCCATTGTCTACTTCATTATCGTTAGCCATTAAAAAAGGATGGAAAATATAGAAATTATTTGTATTGACCATCAAAATTAAATGGTTAATGGAAATTATTTTCATTGAACATTAAAATTTAATGGTCAATAGAAATTATTTTCATTAGCCATTAAAATGTAATGGTTAATGGACATAGCTTTCATTATCCTTTCATTATTTTCGAAAAAAAATCTTTTTTCATGAGGAAGCAAAATAAAACAAAATTGGAAATAACTTTGAGATGTATTTAATTACCACATGCGTTCCCATTATGCCAGCGTAAACGTTGAGGTGGTACCGCACTTGATGGCTCCGTTCCCGTATCGCATGTGGGTTTTAGTGCGCCCACACATGCTCGTTGTGACTATTTCTCCCACCACTTTGAGTAAATAGACACTCGTCCGTAAACAATATTTTCCGGATGAATGTCGGATCACGTCCGTGCTGATCGATTATCCAACGACAGTAGGCGAGTCGCGCTACTGAATCACCATCGTGAAGTTCCTGGACCGGCGTACGATGGTACGGGTGCTGCCGGTCTGCCCTCATCACTTGATGCACGATGCGGTGGTTTATGCCGAGGGCCCGACCGACAACTCGCGTACTCGTCGTTGGATCGTTGTCGAACGCGTCAAGAATATTTTCTTCAACGCGGGGATCCCGAACACGACGTGCAGGACCTCCGTTCACACCTCGTCTCGGTGTTACACACCCCGTTTCACGCGATCTATACACTGTATTTGTGATGACTTGCGCTGATGGGAATCTGCCTCGATTTCCAAAACGCTCTCTATATATTCGAGCAGCTTCGAGAGCAATTTCATTCGCCAAACCGTAACACATGATCATGTCGGTATACTCTGATGGCGTGTAGTCTGCCATGGTCGAAGTGTATCTATGATCTTGTTATAAAAAATGTACCAAAAAACAGCAGTCGCTTGAAAGAAACAAAAGATAATTGACCAACGATTTTTCGTATGTTTTATATGATGTTGCACGTCATATAAAAAATTGATATGCGATTTAATATCAAGTCTTGATATGATAGTCTAAATCATTTAAAAAAAAATAATAGAAAATGGCATCTTTTTGGGAAATTATTAAATTAGAAGAGATATTTTTTTATTTTTCTTTCTTCCTTTTGAAATTCTCTTGATTAAAAAATTTCTTTAATTAAAAGAGAAATCAAAAAATATCTCTTCTAATTAAATAATTTCTCAAAAAGATGACATTTTCTATTTTTTTTTTCATGATTCGGACATCATATCAAGACTTGATATTAAATCGCATATCAAATTTTATATGACGTGCAACATCATATAAAACATACGAAAAATAAAAAATTGTTGGTCAATAATCTTTTGTTGCTTCAAGCGATCGCTGTTTTTGGGTACATTTTTTATAACAAGATCATAGATACACTTCGACCATGACAGACTACACGCCATCGGAGTATACCGACATGATCGTGTGTTACGGTTTGGCCAATGAAATTGCCCTAGAAGCTGCTCGAAGAGAGCGTTTTGGAAATCGAGGCAGATTCCCATTGATGCAGGTCATCACAAATACAGTGTATAGATCGCGTGAAACGGGGTGTATAATACCGAGACGGGGTGTGAACGGAGGTCCTGCACGTCGTGTTCGGGATCCCCGCGTTGAAGAAAATATTCTTGACGCGTTTAACAACGATCCAATGACGAGATTAGTAGGTGTACCACTCTGGCGAAAAAGTGATGGGGGTAATCCTCCCCACCACTTTCGTCAGAGCGGCATTATTTCCCCCTCCACTTTACGCCGGAGAGATTATTATTATTATTATTATTATTATTATTATTATTATTATAATTATTATTATTATTATTATTATTATTATTATTATTATTATTATTATTATTATTATTATTATTATTATTATTATTATTATTATTATTATTATTATTATTATTATTATTATTATTATTATTATTATTATTATTATTATTCGAAAAAAAGCGGTGGGGAAGTCCCGAGCTTCCCCCACCACTTCTTCGCCAAAACGGCGAGATTTCCCCCCACCACCACCACCACTTTTTGCTGTGTTTTAGCCGCAACATTTGCTTCTTTACAGCACCCAGCCCATCCCCTAGCATACGCGCGAGTGTTGGTGCAAAACTGAATTCTTTTTTTTATATGAGACATACACAAGCCCCGTGATGAGCCTTATCCCCTCTCTCTTTCGCTGAAGACGAGCTTAAGCCCGAGACCTAACGCTGCTCGTGAACCTTAACCTCTCTCTCTCTCTCTCTCTTTCGCTGAAGACGAGTTTAAGCCCGAGACCCAGCGCTGCTCGTGAACCTTAACCTCTCTCTTTCTCTCTCTCTCTCTTTCGCTGAAGACGAGCTTAAGCCCGAGACCCAACGCTGCTCGTGTGTTTGTCAACGGCGTAATAATAATGATTCGCTTTTATCATGATCGCTGGGTGTATGGAAGAGTGAAGCGGTATTCGGTAAATTTGACATAAAATTTATTGAATTTTATAAAATGAGTTGTATACAATGAATTTATACAATGAGATTGAAGCACTTCATTACCGTTTACGAGGAATTACATTTTGAATTATGTATTCTTAATAAGCACCAATAAGAGCACTGATATAATTTTATTTTTGCCCCTCTTTGAACTCCATGTTGTTGAATTTTCCTCCGTAGTATTGCAATATTAAATTATTTGCGTGTGCTACGGATATCATCTGATGGAATAGAGCGTCGTCTTATTCGAACAGCTTGACAAATCTCGTTGGAAGAAAGCAAGAGAACTCGTCCTCCACATCAATGGTGATTTGAGACCCCCATTTCGTTTGAACACGCTTCATATCAGTGACGATGTATTCCTTTTCCGGCGTCAGTTCAGCGAGTCGTTTTACGGGCAAAAAATCCGTCAAGCGGCCCACTTTGTTGATTCTTGAGAAGTCCATGATTATTGAGACTGAGAGCGTTCAATTTTCTCGATAGATGACGAAATTCCGACGTGGTGCGAATAATTTCTTTAATTGCCGCAATATCTTTTAAAAGTGCTTCTATTCTTTCTTTTAGAGCGCGTTGCTTTTGTTGTGTGCTTCTCATTAAGGAGCGCTCAAGACTGAAAAATGTTTCGCGAATACATCATCATCCAAGACACCCCCTCCAATAAAACACTGCAGTTTCCCCCCACCAATATTGAATATGATACCTGCTGAAATCAGTATATTTTCCAATAATAATAGAACATTTACAATCATCGAGTCCGAGGATAACAGCTTTGCATACAATGAAAACACTTAGAGCTAAGATCATCATGATCCTTATTTCTAGATTTTGAATTATTAAGCTTTTTAGCGTAAGCGTTGTAATAGTCGTAGGCTATTTTATCGTTGCGGGATAAGTCATTTGAAAATACACTTCTAAACTTATCAATGCCGAAGCCAGTGCACATATAATGAAGAAACATAACGCAATACTGTCCGCAACACTGCGAATCCGGACCTTGAAATTGAGTAGTGTTGAATCGGAAGAGTTTGCAGTTACTTCGGAGTCGTTTAAGATGCTGTGGGACGATTGAAGGGAGCCCGTAGCTATCGAAGAACCATCCGTGTCCATTTCGATCGACGTAGATGGCGACCCAGTGGGCTCCTGGCTGTTTGTGGCCATCGGCATTAACAACAAGGGCTGTCGGTTTCGTCCACACCTTCGGGATACGATCCGCAGGGTATACTCCTATCTCGTGGTTTTGAATATGCTGCAAAGCTCGTAGAATTTGCAGGCTGTTCATGACAAGCCAGAGCAGATGGTTTTTTTCGAAGACGTTTGTCTCGATCTTCTTGCTCCGTCAGACCTACGTTCCACGTCGTGGTCGTCCTATACTCCCACAAGGAGCTGTAGCGATTGCGGTGACAAAGCCAGTTCTTGATTCTCGTTGCGTTATTCAAAGAACATTGATGTTTCTCATTTTTGCGGAGCAGGCCGTGGTATATGCAGAACGTTTCACTTGCAGGTAGATTACGGAGTGCTGGTACTTCATCGTCTTCTTCCAAATTTATAATAAAGCAGCCGGTGAGATGCGCCAGGTACAACGATTTATCACTGCCTCTTGTGAATATTCTGGTTGCACGAGCAGCAATTTTCTTCAGAATATTTTCAACATCATATAATGGCGTAGTACCCTCACGCCACTTTATACCATGATGATTATTTTTCAGCCATTCGTTTTGTCGTTGTATATGTGGCTGTAGCTCACCATACGAATGAGGTGCTGCTACAAGCCAGTGAGCATAAAAGTCAGACTCGATACCGATGACAGCAACTTCTTTCGGTATAAAGTTGTTATATTTGTCCTTCAGGCCCTGTATGTCAATCACGATATTCATCATGATGAGCGTTGTGATTCGTCAAAGCACCAGCGCATACTAAAGACTTATTCGTATTGCGCTGCGTATTGACCCGAGTGATTCGGTGTATGTATAATGATTTTCGAATCAGCCACTGAAATCCACAATTACTTGTCGGGATGACTCGATTTCCAACACGTTATCATACTCCGCGTATACTATGCAATTAACTGTCGATGTAAGAGCTTCTTGGAAACGTACTTCTATTCTGACGCTACCATGCCTCACTAAATTCCAATGAGTGCTGCTATTGGCCGAGAGATCGGGGGTGAGATCAAACGCAAACAGGCAATATCCCAAAGGATAAGACGTACGCGAAATACAATTGCCCTGATTGAGAAAATGAATCCCCGTGCCGGAAAACAAAGTATGGTAGGCATCCACGTACTGGCTGTCGTTTTGGAAGTCAGGCTGCAAAGGTTTTGATGGTATCTGCACACCATCCGCGTACAACGAAAGATAATTGATCCCGTAATTATTAAAATTGAATGGGTTCAGCTTGCGATCACCATTAAAAGCCTTATTATTGACGAAGCCTATTATTATGCGTTTTGGTAACTGGCCGAGTATGACATTATCCAGAGTATCACCATACACACCAGCAAGCATTGATATCGCTTTAACCTCTACACGGGTCAGCGGATATTTTGCGGTTGCTTTAGAAAGAGCTCTTGCGTGGGCCAAAAGTACGCCGGGAGCTATCTTAGCACGCCGTACGAGGAGCGATGCTTCCACTATACGAATACTGCAATCCGGTGAAGAGGTCATGAGGCAAAAGGGGTTGTTGGTACGCACTAGACGCAAACGCATTCCAACACCATTTATCAAAAATCTCTCCTGATTAAAGATGTCGCAATGAAGATGCCCAAGCAGATCGACTGTTTTTCCAACGCTTAAATGTTCTCGACGGCTTTTAAGCCCTGTATTAGCACCCGCTATATCATCCATTTTACCGGCTGTATCGTTATACCGCCGTGTATGCCTTTAAAGGCGAGGTCACACAGGGATGGCAACTTCGGTTGTCATTTCCTTTATAATAAATGTATCGTTATACCAGAGAACGCTCGTAAGGTGGGAGTTCTTCGCGCCAGACCCGTAATTCAACAGGGTTTCAATGTATGCTCGGTATGCATAAGCATTGTTAGGGGGTGATATAAGCTTTTGGTTTAAAAAAACATCGACCGGGTTGAACATTGAATGTAGCAGATTATTTATGGGCCCAGCTTCATCAGTAGCAGCAGTGCCCTCCTTTGGAACAGCCTTTGTATTTATTTGAACGCGAAGGCTCAGCATGGTATGGGCAAGGTCGATATACTCATCACCCTGTCCTGGTACCACAAATTCAATAGGGGAATCATCGGTCAACGATGAAATCGGTTTATAGTATACCCTCTGCGCACCCTCGATCGTAGTTTGGGTTGGAGGTAGTGTAAATAGCTCGAGTTCGGACTTTAAACACTCGCACGAGTGGGCGTGTGAGAAAGCCATTTTTCTAAGCAAAAATATCCGCGACAGTCCTCAGCGCCTTCTTCTTCTTTTTTCCTCGGGCTTTCGTCTTTAACCTCTTCACCGATGCTGTTTTACCGCTCTTCTTTCTTTTCTTCTTCTTCTTCGTTTGTGTAGATTTCTTTCTCTTTCCACCGATGCGACGTGCTGAGCTTCCACTAACGGAATGTAGCAGTTTCATGATTTTATCGGGCTTATAACCGGAGCCTTGCATGAGAGTGTTCATTTTTTCTTTCGCCTTCCGCTTTAAATTTTGCCCTGATTTACGTAGGCGCGCTTTGAAAGCTTCTCTCGGTCTTATCCCACTGTCAATTATATCGCCGGCTACATTGATACCCGAGCGGAAGAGCCCTCCGAGAAAGCTACCGATGCCATGCCCACGCTGATTCGGCGAACCGATGTATACATGGCTGATACCGCCGTAGCCTGTCCTAGCACCACTGCCGCCGCCGCCAACCTGTGCTTCAAAGTGCTCACCGTAATAATCCATTGTTTATCGCTATTAATCGACGTGCTTGAATTGTAATGTCACGGTCAGTGTCCCGTGCTCAAATGGTATTGGTGCACCAAACTCATCCCTTATATCAATGTCAATTGTTTGGAAACTAGTGCACAGAAGAGGCACGTGACGCGGCGGTGAGAAACTTTTGATTTTCACTGACCCGTAATTGTAATTATCAGAGGCATCGGCCGATAAGACCCGTAGCAAAGGTGTATGGACATCTCCTGTAATATAGGGTTCGCATATGTTGCTATAGACGAACAGCATATTGGGAATACCGTTGGTGAGGCCCACTATTCGCTGGCCTATACACGCTGCGGTACTTTGCACAACGATTCCGATAGAATGCGTGAATCCTAAAATTTTATTCAAGACCGGAAAAAAGTAGAAAGCATGCTTTTGATTCGTGCAGGAGGCACAGATACGTGTCGCCGTCACATAGCCGTTGCGTGTGCTCTGGAATCTCAAATGACCAGACACGCACGATATCTCGTTAATTGTTTCGAGAAGTGTATCAACGTTGTGGTAGACGCCTGCTGGTACGCAAATACGATCTTCTCTATAATCGATATCTGCACCGCCGCTGCTAGGATCCACAACGTTCGTTACGACATGGATGAAATTTTGTTCGGCGTCGGTAGGTACGTGCAAAATTATCATGGGTATGTGTATTTCGGCTAGAGACACAGCCCAGCTACCGTGTAAAGACACTGGCTGCGGTAAATGTGTTGTGTAGCGAGTCGTCGTATTATCAGGATAATATTCCATGCTACTGTTGCTGGGTATAACGATGAAAAATTCGTCTTTCATTTTGCTCGCCCCTCCTTCTTCTTCGTCTTCTTATTGCTCTTTGGCTCAGCAGGCGTTGTTTGCACTCCGGATAATTCCGGTTCATAAAAAACACCGTCAATATTCTCGTTGTGAAGATCGCGTAAAAAGTAAACGACAGGCCAGCGTGTATATGATACACGATGTATTTTGAATAACTCGCTGGTCCAGCCACTCTCGGAACCTTTTGCAAAGGCTGCCTTTGAACTACTGATGCGTACAATATCACCAACTCTATATTTAGGAGGCTGTTGCTGTTGCGGCTCTTGGTATCGGTGCATCAGGTTTGATCGCGCTAAAGCAGCTGTAACGAGGGTCACAGCCGAGGGAGCCATTTTTATGCTGCCATGTCGCGCGTGATTATACGCCCTAACAATGTTTTGTAGAACGTCTAGATAACGTTTATTTCGTGAATATGTAAAATAGCGCCACATTCCTTCTTTTAGCGTTCTGTTGAACCTCTCCACAACAGCGGCTTTTATGTCGGGATTTCTCGCAATGCGAAACCGTATATTACGGGTTTTCAAGAAACTCTAGAAAGCAGAACCTACAAATTCTTTCCCTCTGTCTGTCTGCAGGGAAACGGGTACCCTGCCATTACTGTTCTTTTCCGTTAGTATGCGCGCAAACGCTTTCGTCACAGACGCGGCGGACTTATCGCGTAGAAGCTCAACCCACGCATATTTACTGAAAACATCTATGACCACAAGCAGATATGCATAATTGTCGTTGTAATTCTTAATTAAGCGGAGATCTACGAGATCAGCCTCCCAAACGTCATCAATGTTCTGTACATTGTAGTGTCGTCGGGGAAAGCGATGTGTTTGGTGTAAACCTCCTGGCCCTCAAGCCAGTGTATTGTCTCAGCATCGGCGATTTTTTTTGCACGCGCAACACGTAGCAGTTTAGCTGCACCTGAAAACGATGCTTCATGGGAAGGATCAAAATACGTCTTTCCCAGTGTTTTCATTATTATTATTATAATTTAAGGCTAGCCCAGATGACACGTCTTTTCTTATTAACAGTACCAGCACCGCTTTGCACGCCGCACTCTAATTCACTCTTATCGCTACCACTGTGAAATTCCGAATGAGGTATGTCGCTGATCTTGGAGTCACCATCGCTGCTGCTGTGATCGCTCCGTCTTTCTTGCATTGTTGAGTTGGCTCTGGATTCCAGCCATAATTCCTGATTCCCAATGAACTCCCTCGGTGTTTGAATTGATTTCAAAATTTTTGCGAAAGTCGATCGGCCTGTTGGCTTGGGTGCTTTTCGCGCACGCATGGCATCATTCACGAGATCAACAATATTCGAGTTCTTGATCTCTTTTCCGTCCACGGAAACAACGCCCGCTGAATTCCACGAGAATTTCGTAGGCGTTGCGTCGTGTAAGCGTCTCAGCAGAAGTTTTGCTTTGCTGCGAAATTTCAGCGGTATGCTTTCAATTATGATGGAATCATTCATACGTGCGAAATCTTGTTCGATTTTTTTATAATCCTGGGTGGCCGGCTCCTGCTTTAAAAGAGCAAGATGTTGCTGAGCTCGTTCGTAGTCGGCAAAATCGAGATAACGCTGCAGTACAGATAAATACGCTGCCCACTTTTCTCGCTCGTCTTTGTATGATTCGGAATTCAAAATCTCGTTCATCTCAATGTCTAGTCTGCTCAGAGTAGAGCCAATAGCTCGTGCTGCTGGAGACTGAACATCTTCATGGCCGAAATTTGTCTGAGGATAATTTGGTGCACGCCCGTTTGATAAATTCTCAGCCGGTATAAGCACCATTTTCTTCGCATGTTCCATTATCAGCGACCGCCGATGAGGTTGGAGAGAACGGTGCCCAATATTGGTGCCAGTAAAAGTGGTAAAAAGCCGCCGTTCTGAACGACAAAGCGCTTTTTGGTCTTCCAGCAGCCTTTTTTCGCTGCTAAGCGTCGAAGAAAAGGCGCGTGTCGTTGTAGTTTTTTCCGCTGCTCCGGCTTCAAAGGTACATTACCGCGAAGAACGTTTAACGCGCATTCACAAATAGATCGTATTATTTGTGGGTCCGCTTTACGCAAAACAGCGTCTCGCTGCTCCTTATTAAGATGTTGAAGGGATTGCAATATTGCAACGTGCTTCTTGCAGAGAGGTGATCCTCTGCGAGCCATTACAACCATAGAACTGGTAGCTCCCCGCTCGTGTCACCACTTTTTAACTTTTTTCGCGGGATGTAAGCGAAATGATGAGGGTCATCGGGAAAAACGGCGGTCCAAAATTGACAATTATCGGGAGTGGATTGTTTCAAATCTAGCAATAAATAGCCGTGTGGCTTTGACGTAGCATCGTGGTAAACTTCTTGTAAAAATCGAGGGTTTTCCGGATACACCTGACGTGCCAAATGCTGTATTTGAGCGCGATCACGAGGATTTTTGAAAACAACTATATAATTAGCATTCAATGAATCATCCCTGTCCGTGGCCTTGATGGAATAAGTTTTGCGTAATAAAAATTACGCTTAAATTTTTGTGGTGGCTACCCTTGGTGAATAGATCGACAACACTATTGTTCGATGCCTTGCGCATTAAGTCATCGATAATAATGAGTTTAGCCCGTGAATCGTTCGCATAGTCTGCAGCTTGAGGCAGCCCCTCGTGAAACTCTATTGAAGTACCATATTCCACGTATGCTGGCTGCCACTCAGAGTAATAAAAAATGATTCTTTGGAAAGGCTCACTACTCATTTGCGTAATGAATTTTAAAATTTTTTTCACAAAATATGTTTTACCACAGCCCGTGGGGCCGCAGATCATTGATGTCCAGGGATGCTTCCACCGCGTATCCATTTTACAGAATGACCGAAAATTTTCCTGCTCAGACTTTTTAATAAGATTTTCCAATTGAGAAAACTGGTAAACAACATTATTCAACATAGACAACTCTTTATTAACAAATCTTAAATTTTTTGGTTAACAAAACTTATAGACTATTTTTTATTAATCTAGTTATAATACCCGTATGGGAAGGATGTGTATCCTACATCGGGACGCCTCTTTACACTCGACGGCTTACACGTTTTTTTTTCGGGGCGCGTGACGACCTGGTGGAATTCTGTGCGCCGAATCGCATCATACTCCAATACAATGGGCTCGTTTCTCTCTCCAATTATGAACTCGTGTATTGAGCGGCAATTGATCAAGAACTATTTACAAAATTCAGCGTTACACCTTTAACCTTGCACACCTCTTTTTTCGAACCATCGGGTCGTCGGACAATGAAAGAATAAAATTTCGGGCCTCCAGAAACAAACGATTCAATGTAACTCCCCTCCCTGTGCTCGCTCAGCTCGTCCGTTAGATCGCCCAGGAGCTGCCCGATCGGCGACTCGTATTCGTTAGGATCTTTTTTCGTTACATAAATACAAGAGTCAGTATCACAGTATAGCGCGCGACGGCCTAATTTTTCGAGATAACTGTATAATTTCAATCTCGCCTGAGCCGTGGTGTATGCAGCAATGACAGCGTTAGCTATAGGCGATGATTCTACAGCGTCTTCGGTTTTGATATAATTGACGTACAATATTTTATTATTTACAGGTAATATACTCGTTATCTCGTATTCCGGATCCGACAACATCTCCATAAGCTTTTTTCGAGTCGAAACTATTACGGTTTGCGGTAGACTTTCGCGCTGACCGAATTTCCCCCAAAACGAGTTTAAACATAGATTGGCTACAGATCTTAAGCCCGAATTCTTTTCTATGTGATTGCGATTTAACTTGACACCCTCGGAACTTTCAAAAGCAGCTATATATTGGTCTTTTGCCGTTTCGTCTTGCAGGCAATTCTCAGGCCACCCGCTCGCTTCCTGTTTAATTTTGAGGAATGTATTGATGTATTCCGCAAATAAGCCACCCTCCCCCGTATCGCGATTGAATTGGGTGACCTCATACTGCCAAATTTCTATTACACGCAATACTTTGTACCCGCACGAAATAGCTTTCCGTACCTCATCGACAACCCATGTACCCTCGAAAGCGCGCTCCGTCTGGTCTTCATGCACGCAGTTTTCCTGATTCATAATTTCAGAACAACTGCGACAGGAGCGAATAGAAGGCGATGATGCATACGCACTGGTAATACAGGGTGATAAAGATTGCGCGGAGGTAACACAACATTTCACGAGGCCTTCTACACGCGAAAGATCAGTATTATCGGGGCCCGTTAGTTCCATATACTCATCACCCACGTAAACTTTTGGATGCCCGAGAGGATATTTACCAAATTTACAGATATACGGGTATAACGAACAAACATCGACGTAGCGTATCTCTTCCCCCTCTTTGACATCATATAGGGTGACCATATTTTCGGTACGGCCTCCGAAGAACGCGTCGCGCGGATTTAACGGTTCTATGCAGGCTAGGGGGTGATCTCGCAAGAACGCTGCCATTCCCTCATCCGCTTTTATCATTCGATCGTACTCACATTCCCAAATTTCATTTAAAACATAACCGCCGGCTCGGATTTTATCGGCCATTGCTGTGGTTCTTTCAAAACGCTCATCCATTGATATGGCATCAGTCTGTTTTTTATCTCTATTTACGAGAAAACATTTCGGGCACCCGTGCCAATAACAACCGTGAAACTGCAATACGTGCTTACCGGCAAGGTTTTCATAGTAACCATCTACCACCAAATTCTGTGGCAATCTGAATTCACGCGAGCGACCGGCATGCACAATCGGGTGACCAAGATATTGCTCCATCCAAACAAGCCATGAGACGGCTTTTTTCGACTGTTTATGAGCCCATCTATACCCTGTAGATGGAACAATACCTATCGTATCATCTTTCAAAAAGTTTTTCCGGAAAACACGAAAACAAGCGGACGCAATAGAGGTACTCTCGTCGAACGGGCAAACACGACCGCTCGAGCTGAACATGTCCCGAAAGGCCATACAAGCGCGCCTCAATATTGTCACATCCATCGTGCAATAGCTAACAATTTCTTTTGAAAAATCAAACACATAACGCTGGTCTTTTGATTCGTGGTACCATTTTAAAAAATTCTCACGTTCCTTGGAACGCATCGTATTGACAGAGTAGAACTCTTCGGCTGGCAACTCCCCGACGTGATTTTGATTTTCAGGCCTGTTAAAGAGGTGCGGAAACGTGCCTTTTCCAGCTATGTCTGAGAGACCAAAGGCTTTCGGGAGTGCAGACAGCGGCATGTGAAAATAATGCAGGCTGTCGAGAAATATGAGTTTTTCGATACGCATGCTAATTATTTTGGCGCCATTTAAGATCAGCGTGGGGAGTTGCGTTTTCTTTCCCTCGATTAGATAGCGCAGAATAAACTGCGCGTCAAAACCACCAGCGTTATGCGCTATGCATATTGTGTGCGAAAAACCCTTTACCTGCTCCATAGCTAATTCAACGAGCTGCCCGACAGGATTTTCCCGAAAAATAAATTCGTGCACACCACAGCTTTTGCACGGCTGAGCAAGCGTACCGTTATTACAACAGTCTGCACATACTCGCTGAGCTACGCAAAGATTTGGTATGTGCACGAATGTATTTGGATCCCCCTCCACAGGCGTACACTGCTGCGTTTCGAAATCGTAAAAAATGAAAATAATTTTTCGCTTATCAGAAAGCTTAGCATGAATCGGATTCATAAAGCAAAGATGGTTGTACGGGCGTTCGGTCTTGCACGTATTGCAAAAGCTTATACCGCATTGATGTTTCTTCTTTTTTTTTTGCAGAGGCTTGACTGTTCTAAAACAGCTAGTACAACGTTTAATTGATTCACAGACGTGAGCATCTGTATGTTTCCGAAAACAATCATCGCCGAAAAAGTCGCGATTGCACGCAGCGCATTTAATTGCATCGATAACAGGGCAAAGCGGAAAACCAAGACAACGAGGGCATTTTTTTGAGCATCTGTGTTCGTGCTGACGATTAAATCGTTTATTGCATAATGTACAAAAATCTCGACTGCCAACGGCTCCTCTTAAATTCAAAATAGGCTCAAAATGATGAGAGCGCCTGTAATACAATATATAAAGCACATGTTTTATTGATCCAAAGGTATCTAAAACTCTTTGCGAGCCATCGAATAAGGCTTCCTCTCCGCGAACCAGCGTTAAAAACTCATAAATAACGATTGCTATGCCGCTCCGCGATAAAAATTTCTGATAACGCACGATTTCATGCATACCACATCCACGGGTTGGTATGGTTACATTTGCACCCCACGTAAGTTCTAGCGCCTCTGCTCTTTGCAACGATCCAAAAGTTTGCCTGATTTGCTGCCAACGCTTGTGCAGCTCCCCCGATCGAATCTGCCCCCGCTCCGCGTATGCCCGTGCAGTAACTATTGAACGCGGCAAGCATAAATTATCATTGTTCCGTATGGTTAAAATTGATTGTTTTGAGACACCCTCAAACATTAACCCCTTCCGCCCACTACCCTCAACACCCCTGATGATATTGGTCGTGATGCGACATGTATCGTCAATGTTTAAATCGCTTGAGCTTTGAGCAACGCTAGTTATGAGACCCCAAACATCCTCGAAGGTGTAATCCCGCGCAGGGCGAAAAGATAACCATACAGGCCCGTGGGATAAACCACTCGCCGCAAATGTTATACCGACGTAATCGTTACCCTCGCAAGAGGTGGTGATATGCGTAAGAAGATCGCGAAAGGCCCCTTCGAGCCAATTTACCACAGAGACGTTTGGCTGAGGTTGAAGTATGCGCATGGTGGTTTTACGGCCTCGAAGTTTGAATCGTTTGAAGTATCGCGAATAATCCTCTATGACGTCGAATCGTACGCCTGGCGGGTGTATATCACCATAAGGCCCAGTACGCGTAGCGACTCGTCGTCTATTACCACCGCCCCTCTGTATACCTGTAAACATTTAAAATGCATATTAATATCCGTTATTACGCATTATTTTTATTATTCATTATTGCTCGTTATTATTACTATTAATACCTCATGCGAAGCGCTCTGTATCTATAAAGCTGTTTCATTACCGCCAGGAATGAGATCCGTTTGGTAGCCTACAATACACGAACACATGCATGAGTTTTCATTAGACGTTTTTCAACACTGTGTCTACCCGTGAAAACACATCCCTGCTGTTTTCATTTTACCCATGCAGATAAAAATAAATAATAATTACCAGACACATTACCCTCCACGGCTGGATTTTGATACTGTTGCGTAGCGTGTTGAAAATGTAGGGGGTTCTTCTCCTCCAACTACGCGAGATACTCATCGCATAAACCTAGTTGATTTTCCGGCCAGTAATAAATATTTTCTTGGAAAGCGTATGGCATGTTAACGACCTCACAGCCACTGCTCTCTTGGAGGGGGTACGGAATGTTAACACCCGCACAGCCGCCATTTTCTTGCGAAAGAATTGGTCCCTCATCATCATCATCATCAGAATTTAACGATATGACATCGAACTGTCTTTGGTTTTGCAACCCCGAAGGACCAGCCGCCGCTAGGTCTAAAGCCTCTGACACATCGTTAGCAGCACTTCGATTATTTTCTGCATCGCGCTGTGTTATTGCTGTTAAAAACCATTTGTTGTTTTATATCATAATGAATAATATGGATATAGGATATTATTATTAATTATTATATTATATGGCAATACGCTGTTACTCACGTGATTCGGTCGAATGCTCGTTTAAAACAACATCTGCCTCATGCACCCCTTGAATTATTTGCGCGTTTTCTACTATGAGTGCTGCTCTTATTAATTCATCTTCCTCACCAGCCTCAGCAGCGAAAAATTCCCGATAATCTGGTTTAATAAATCAGTTTGATAAAATTGAGAAATAAAGAAATTAATATTAAGCGATTAAAAATTGAGAAATAAAGCAAACTCCCGATAATCTGGTTTAATGAATCAGTTTTATATAAATTATTTACTCGTTAATATAAATTAAAAGCATCGCGGTTAAGAAATTATCCAATAATATTAAGAAATAAAGAAATTAATATTAAGAGGTAAAAATTGAAATGTAAAGAAATTAATATTAAGCGATAAAAATTGAGAAATAAATAATATGGTTACTTACTGCGTATTTCGGCTGCTATAGCACGCACGCATTGAGCATCATGAAGGCCTCTTCGTTGTACCTCTTCAAACACACACGTTAATACGCGCTGCCCCTTAAACACGCCTCTTGTATAAGCCCTCACGATGACGCGAAGAGGCGCCCACCAGAGCAAATATCTTAGGCGTTTTTTAAGGGCCTTCTCAGGTAAATTTCGTAATTGCGCGCACTACTGGTTATTACAACGCCTGCGTAATTGAGGGACGTTGTATTTTATCATGCGCAAAATATTCAAAATACTTCCGAGAAGAAAAATATTATTATCGGCCATGGCGAATCACAAGGATAGAACAATAGTCGCGGAGCACGCTCAAAAAAGAACTGAAGAGTTCTTGCATTTTTTAAAAGCAATATGATATTATAATAAAGCAGATCTGTGTGTGTGTGTATGTGTGTGTGTGTGTGTGTGTGTGTGTGTGTGTGTGTGTGTGTGTGTGTGTGTGTGTGTGTGTGTGTGTGTGTGTGTGTGTGTGTAAATCACATCTCTGTTACTGCTGATTAGACCTTTTCCGAAGATGCGCTCGAATTCTTGTGTATGCGTTAACGAATATTAGATCGTTATATTAATCATCATGCGCGTGGATACGATCTGCTTTATGTATCCTATAAGAAAAATTTTTAAAAACGAGCAATATTTTGCATATTTTTTGCTATAAATGTTCTGCAAAAAAAAAAGAAAAAAATTATTTGCAAAATGCAAGAAACAATAATAAAAATATTTTAATGAATATTCGCGCCGGTTATGACATGATCCAAGAAAGTAAAATTAATAAAACATTTTTTACTCTATTTGATTGCAGCAGATTTTTGCAAAAAACATTGCTAAAAATTTCTTAAAACGAGCAATATTTTGCATAATTTTGCTATAAATATTTTGCAAAATAAAAATGATTCAAAAATTTTATTTGCAAAATGGAGGAAACAATAATAAAAATATTTAAATTAAATAATAAACATATTGAAATTAATATTAAAATTAGAGAGAGCGAGAGAATGCCATGATCTTATACGTCGCTATACACTATGGATAGAAAGAGAGAGCGCGATAGAGGTATACGACAATGTATACTACATACAGATACCCCTATCCTTGGTCTCCTCTTTGTGCGGATCTTCGTGCCCACCGCTGGTTAGCGAAAGAAAAGCGAGATAGAGTATATGCATCTGTATACTACACATAGATCTCAGCCGTTGCCACGTGCTGCTGATCGGTGTTGTTTACTTTTTAACATCATACGGCTTTATGTTTTCAAATTCCGATCTCTTCTAAGTTTCATCCAGACGCTACGCAAGGCGTATCTATTTCGCTAGGCATATTGGCATCAACGAGCGCGTGTGCCCGTGTTTGAGTTCACGGTCATCGTGCATTTATTAAATACAACACGCAAGGGGTGGGGGTCCAAGAATCACCGGGATGCAGCATCCTTATTGTTATCTTTCTCCTTAGTCGTTTAGCAGGCGGTGTGCGCGAAACTTGGATTTGTTGTTGTGTTGTCTTTAGAAGCGGTGTTTAATTGTCGTGTTGTGGCGCGCGTATGCTAGGGGAAGGGCTGGGTGCTGTAAAGAAGCAAATGTTGCGGCGAAAACACAGAAAAAAGTGGTGGTGGTGGTGGGGGGAAATCTCGCCGTTTTAACGAAAAAGTGGTGGGAGAAGCTCGGGACTTCCCCACCGCTTTTTTTCGAATAATAATAATAATAATAATAATAATAATAATTGGGGTGGGGAGGATTACCCCCACCACGTTTTCGCCAGAGTGGTACACCTACTACTGACGAGTATGCGAGTTGTCGGTCGGGCCCTCGGCATAAACCACCGCATCGTGCATCAAGTGATGAGGGCAGACCGGCAGCACCCGTACCATCATACAACGGTCCAGGAACTTCGCGATGGGACAACATTTTTTTTCTACGAAATTTTCCGCAAATAAACTTTTAATGAAAAAGGGTACTTTTGTGTTTGACCATTGATATCTCAGCAACCAATGGTCGCACAGAAAACAGAAGGAGCGTTTCACAAACTCGAAATAATGCTCTACAAGGATTGACGATGGTTTTTTGGAACGAAATTTTTTTTCTATCTGTTAATTTGCACGGCCGTAGATATGACGGTAATGCAAGCCCGACGTTCTTGTTACGGAGAGACGGGTAGTTTTAAAATAATCAAAAAATCACAATAAAAAAACCGTTGTTCAACAATAACAAAAAAATGGTCAATTTATTAAAAATGTGGTTAAAAAATATTCACGTACGAAAAGATTTCGTCAAGACGTGATCAGCGAAGAAAATAGGCGTTCGCACGAGTGAGCTTGTAACACATCAAGCTCTCAGACTCGTCTGATTTGTTCTTCTTCACTCGTCATTGCCAAAACACCCTCGCTCAAGACAAGCCTTGATACAAGAGAGGGGGTAAACGATACAAAAAAATCATCCCTTCCACAAATGACGAGTGAGCGTCAAAAAGTACAAATTATTTCCATACGCTACGGGCTTCGAGAGGCTGACGGATAATAAAAGGGTGACGCCGGCATGGAGAATACAGCGCGGCCATAAATGACCCTTATTTCGTCGACGAACAATAACGCGAATAAACGCTTAATCCTCTTGGAAAATCCAGGAAAAAAATCTAAAATCCCCAAAGAAGTCTACGGACACTCGTTCTTAAATTATTCGACTCAAAACCCGTATAAAAATTCCGTAGGAAGAAAATGAATGATTATACACAAAAAAGAGAGAGGGAACGTTGCTCCGAGAGTCGGAACATACTCCCCCGGTTGAGAGGAGTCGCGATCAACTATATACATCAAACCGACGCACACATTCCATCCTCTTTAAAAAAAAACAAAAAATCATTAATTAAAAAAACTTAAAAAAATATTCTGCATCACACACCACGCACTATCAAATCAACAATATAGTGTCTCTAGTGCACTTGAACTCAAGCCACAGCTAAGGCTTGGCTGCTGACGATTCGGGCCCCTCGTCAAGAAGAGGGGATAAGCCTTTGACGTTCCGCAGCAATTCTCCCGCAGCCGTTTTAACGCGGGCGGTTCTAATGATCCCGTCCTTCCCTGGATGAACCTCAAGGATTCTTCCCAAACGCCACTGCATCGGCGGCGTATTATCGTCCCGCAATACGACCAAGGACCCCGGCTTTTGAATATGCTGCCAGGCTGATAATCGATTTACTGGCAATTCCGAAAAATCTTCCTCGGGTAAGCCCGAAATTGTATCGCCTACGAGGAAGTGGGCTGGTGTCAAAGGAAGGAGGTCGTTTGGGTCAGAAGATAAGGGAGAGAGGGGGCGTGAGTTGAGTACGCCTTCGATCTCGACAACAAACGTGTAAAATTGCTCGAAAGTAAATAAATTATTCCCGACTACACGCACAAGATGACGCTTTAAAGATTTCACGGCGGCCTCCCATAGGCCTCCGCAATGCGGTGATCGTGGAGGAATGAACTTCCAGGTGATCCCCTTGCTCGTCAAACAATCCTGAACGGCCTCCTCATGTTCCCTCGACGAAAGAAGCTCATGTAACTCTCTATGTTCGTTGTTGG
This sequence comes from Alloplasta piceator, assembly GCA_946863875.1. NCBI lineage: Eukaryota > Metazoa > Arthropoda > Insecta > Hymenoptera > Ichneumonidae > Alloplasta > Alloplasta piceator. Next base: position 32,730,847 of record OX333077.1, on the reverse strand, counting down.
CTCCCACGAAATTCGTCGCGTTGTCGGAAGAGATGGTTGCGCACGTGCCTCGCCTCGATGTGAATCTTCTCAATGCACCGAGAAATGCCTCTGTAGTCAAATCGCTGACTAATTCCAAGTGCACAGCCTTCACAGCCATACACACAAACCCAGCAACGTAAGCCTTTATTTTCCCTCGGTTTCTATGCTTCTTTTCCTTCACATAGAAAGGACCGCAATAATCGACCCCTGTGTGCGTGAATGGCCGGGACATTGAGGCTCTACTCTTGGGTAGATCTCCCATAATATAGTTGACCTGCCGCGGGCTCATTCGCGTGCACCGTACACACGCACGAATCACTTTGCGCACTTGGTTCCTTCCATTTAAAGGCCAAAAATGCTGCCTCACCGCGGCCAGCGTACTCTGCAGACCCCCGTGCAAACTATTCACATGCTCCTTATCAATGATGAGCTCAGAAACCAGATGCGATTTCGAAAGAATGATTGAATGCTTCTTCACGAAGGAAATGTCCACATGACGCAATCTGCCGCCCACTCGCAGAAGCCCTTCATCGTCAATAAAAGGGTTGAGAGGGAGCAGACGACTCCCCGCAGGCACGGCTCGCCCTTTCTCGAGCTCTCGATACTCGGTCCCAAATTCTTGCCTCTGCAGCATTGTGAGAATAGTCCTATCTGCGTCCTTCAATTCCTGCACATTTAGAACTCCTCTCTTTTTATTGCCGGGTATGAATCGTCGAAGAATCGATGAGTCTCCGACCGTCGCGTTCATGCAGGTAACTACTCGCATTCCGGTTGCGTCGTCTGCAAGAGGAGTGGGGAGAGCGGGCCATTCATCCTCACCTCGCGATAGCCACCGAGGACCCTCAGCCCACAGCGAATTACCTTTCAATTCCGAGGGCGTTGTCCCCCTAGACAAAATATCCGCTGGATTTTCATGCGTTCGCACATGCCTCCAATCCTGACATTGCGTAATCGACTGGATACGCGTGACTCTGTTGGCTACGAAAGTCTTTAATTTATGAGGAGGCGTGCGTATCCAGTGCAGCGCGACCATCGAATCCGTCCAAAAGGTTGATTTCTCGAATTTTATTGCTAGCGCTGCCTCGATACTGTCATATAACTCGGCTAAGAGCACTGCAGCGCATAACTCCGATCTCGGGATGGTCTGCAGAGTCTTTATCGGAGCAACCCGTGACTTGGCGCATAATAAACGCACGGTCGCACGTCCCTCAGCATCAATCGAGCGCAGGTACGCGCACGCCCCATATGCTTTCTCGCTGGCGTCGCAAAAACCATGAAAATCCACATTCTTCAAATCCCCTCGTAGCGCGCGTCGGTCGAATGAAATTTCGTTCAAATCTTTCAAGTCTGCAACGAAGATCTGCCATCTCGTGTAAATAGCAGCCGGCACAGATTCATCCCAATCTATCCTGGCACGCCACAGCTCCTGGATGATCAGCTTCGCTACGACGATGATGGGGTTCAGCAGTCCTAACGGATCGAATATCCTTGCCACCTCCGCAAAAATATTTCGCTTCAAAACCTTCATCTCAGGGATGGGCTTACTCGTATATTTGATGCGATCATTTGACGAATCCCAGTGCACTCCCAACGTTTTTAGCGTAGCTCCACGATCATCTTGCAATTGTAAATTTACACAACGATCTGGAATGGTGCGAAGAATTTCCTCATGATTCGAAGCGCATTGTCGCAGATTGAAACCTCCTTGTCTCAATAAATTCGTTAAATCCTCGTGAACTCGAAGAAGTTCCTCCGGAGAATCGGCTCCGGTCAGCAAATCATCCACGTAAAGATCCTTCCTCAACGTTGCGGCGGCCTCGGGAAAATCAGCGTCCCCCTCCTCCGCTATTCGGAATAGGCACCGAGTGGAGATATACGAAGCCGGCTTTAATCCAAATATCAGTCGATTGAACTGAAATCCCTGAAATTGAACTCGAATTTTTATTTGTAGATACATTTTCTCAATATCCCCGGTAAGCACGTATCGGTGTTTACGAAAACGAAGCAATAAAGAGAAAATATCGTCCTGGATAGTAGGGCCAGCTAATAGCACGCCATTCAACGACAGACCTGAGCTCGAAGAAGCGGACGCATCGAAAACAATGCGCATCTTCGTCGTCAAACTCGACCCTTTAAATACCGCTTGGTGGGGTATATAAAAGCCATTGTCCTCTCGCTGCGTTACCCTCGATGCATATCCCAAGTCGATATACTCTTGCATCGTTTTCTCGTACTGGGCCTTGAAATCCTTATCTCGAGCGAAACGCCTCTCGAGCGACTTGAATCTTTTCATTGCGCTCGCATAAGAATCACCCAATCTTGAGGCTTGATCGTTAAAGGGCAGCGCTACAACAAAGCGCCCCTCAGGATCTCGGTGAACGTTTTCCAAAAAGTGCGCCTCACACGCAGCTTCCTCCACAGACAAATGCTTCGCAACAGGCAATTCCTCGATTTCCCAAAATCGCGAAATATCATCCGTCGCGTTGCCGAGGAAGCACTTTTCTTCCTTCGTGATCGGAGCTTGTACGGAGACCTCTCCTCCGATTACCCATCCAAATTGCGTTTTTGCAGGGCCAAATCCGGTCGATCAGGAGGTGAGAGCATAATTTGTCCCACACACAAAGATGCGAGTGAAGTGCCTGATCCGATCAACACGTGCACCGCTGCAGGCTTGTGAAATTTCGAGTCAGCGAGATTCAAATTTTCCGGAATGCGAAGCTCCTTACGCGAAATCTGAATATCCAGAGTCCGTGACGTAATTGATAGCACGACCAAAAAAACGAGCTCTCTTTCAAAGCCACTCGTACGCGAGCGAATCGTCGCCACGACTTTGTATTGAGCTCTCGTGCGTGACTCATTCAATCCCTGTATAGGCGTCAGGTCAATCTCCTTACGAAGGCCCAAAAGCGAGACGAGCGGCTCGGCAATAAAATTCCGGGTAGACGCAGTGTCTAATATGGCCCGGCACTCCACGAGCGATTTTCCTCCCTTATAAATGCCCTTCATAACCCAACCCTTCATAATCAGTAATAAACTAAAAAAATAATTTTTTTTCGAGCATTTCCCCAATCTCTATCGCAAACGACGTTTTAATTGATTCAACATTTTTAAAAAAAAATTTTGAATAATTTTTTGAAATTTTTTTTTTCAAAAGAATTCAAGGATCTTGTTTATTGCCCCTAAACACTTCATAATCATTATTGTAAGGAGGAAAAAAGTTCGAGCTTGAACATTTTTATTGCAAGCAGCATTTAAATTTATGAAAAAAAAATGTACAAAATTTTCAAAAAAAATAAAATTAAAAAATTTTTCGATTTTTTTTCCGTACATTTTAACGCTGTCTGTGATAAAGATGTGAAAAAGCAAAAAAAGCTTGAAAATAGTAAGAAGGAAAAATCTCCCCACTCGGTCTCTGATCTAAAAAATTTTGATATCTTGAACACGATTTTTTAGAATTTTTTCAGATTTTTAAATCGTGTCAATCAATGAAATTGTTTAAAAAATTCTACAAGATTCAAATTGAATCTAAAAATCTAAAAAAAAAAAACAGGGTGCCTTCCAGACTGAGATGACTGCCAAATTGCGAGCCAAATCCAAGAGGTCAAGGGTCAGACCCAGATTGAGTTGGCCTCGATTGGGACTATTCATCCATACATTCTCAAGTAGAGTAATTTTTTTTTGTAAGTATTCCCATACGCGTAAAGGGTATGGGAATTTTAAAAAAATGCTCTATCGTGTCGATTTGAAGTCGATTAAATCGACTTCATATTTCCATACGTTCTTCATGTATGGGAACTCTTAAACATTTGTGAAGACGGTAATTTTTTTAAAATCCCATCCATTCTCAAGTATGGCATTTTTTTGTAGGATTTCCCATACGTGTATAAAGTAGGGCAACTAAAAGTCGATTCAATCGAGTTAGAATCAACACGAAAGAGGATGCTTTTTAAATTCCCATACTTTCTACACGTATGAGTATTTTTAAACATTTCTACGGACAGTCATTTTTAAAAATTCCCATACATTATTGAGTTTTTCAATTTTTTTTTAATTCCCATACATTATCAAGTATGGCGATTCTTTTAATTTCCCATACATTCTTAAGTATACCAATTTTTTGTAGGAATTCCCTTACGTGTAGACAGAATGGGAATTTTACGTCTATTTCAGTCGACGTTCTCACAGTTGACATTTAATCTTGTTAAAAAACTTACCATGCGCTCAACATTTTTGTAATTGATTGAACTTTTCCACGCAAGGGAATGTTATTTGAATTCCCAAATTTTCTACATTTATTGGAATTCATAAACATTTCTACGCATCAATAGCGGAAACTGTGCTTACAATTTTTCACAAATTATTAATCAGAGAATACAAATCAGACTCTGTGTGGACTTGTTCATTCAACTAATTACTTTCTAAGAGAGACAATTTTGAAGTTGAGCGGGAGAGAAAGAGAGAGAGAGAGATTGATTGATTGATTTATTTAATATGCCTCGGACGAGTCCTTGAGGCAATTTGTATACAGAGGTGAGGCACACAGTATTTGAGATACAAAAAAAATAGTTCAAAGAGAAGAGAGAGAACATAAAGTTTGTAGCAATTAAAGATAAAATAAAGCTAAAACGAAAACTTAACTAAAACTAAGAAAAGAAATAATAATAAGAAAAAAATCAAGAGAGAGAGAGAGAGAGGGAGAGAACATTAAAGAGCCGAACCGTGATAGCAGAGAAAAACTGAGGGGAACGGCGAGCGAGATCGCCGCTCCCCGCCCCGTCAAAAATAAAAAAATTCATATGAAATTTGATATCAAGTTTTGATATAGCTGCCTACATGATAAAAAAAAACTCATCGAAAATTTCTTTTCAAGAAATTATTTAATTACAAGAGAAATTTTTAATATTTCTCTTATAATGAAGAAAATTTTTAATTAGAGATCATTTTTTAAGAAAGTAAGGAAGAAGATTTTTTATCAAATTGATATGAAATTTGATATGAAGCAGCCATCAAATTTGATATGAATTTGATAAAATTCTCCTTTTATTGTTCTTGTCTATTTATTCCTTTAAAAATTCTCTCAAACCGAAAATTCATTTAATCAGAAGAGAAATTTAAAAAAAATTATCTTTGGATTAAATAATTTACAAAAAAAGAAGAAATTTTCGAAGAAATTTTTTTGATCATTTAGAACTTTATTTCAAAACTTGATATCAAATTTAATCAAATGCTTATCTTTTCGATAAATTATTTAATTACAAAAGAAATTTTCAATTTTTCTTGTAATTACATTTTTTCAAATTAATTACAATTTGTAAAGTGATTAAAAAACAAGAAGAAGGAAAGAATATTTTTTATCAAATTTAATATCAACTTGATATCTAAATTGATATCAATTTACCATGAATTCTTCTTTCTTCCTCTGAAAATTCTCCCTAATGAAAAATTGCTTTCATTTGAATAAAAATTCAGAATTACTCCTCAAATTAAATATCTTCTTAAAAATAACAAAATTACGATTAAATTTGATATCCAGTTTTGATTATCGTCCTGATTGACCAAAAAAATTTCATCGACTATTTATTCTATTTTCAAAATTATTTAATTAGGAGAGACATTTATTAATTTCTATTCTGATTGAAGTAATTTTTAATTTGACAGAATTTTTAAATAAAAAAAAGAAGAAATTTCATCTGAAAGAAATTGTGTTGGTACAAATTTTCTAGAAAGTCCCATACGTAAAGATACTATGGAAATTAAAATAAATCCCCATACTATTCTTCGCTCCTTAAAAGTTGACATCGAGTTTTTGTTTTTTTTCTCAGTATAAAAGTAAAAGTTTTTTCCCGATACATTCCAGCATCAAAGGATTTTTACAAGCCGTAGACATTTTCACCATCATTTGTTTTCCCTTCGTTCGTTCTGTCAAGCTGACAGCTCGCGGAAATGTCATTTGAGATCAGTTCAAATAATATTTATTATTCTTATCACCAATGAAACCGCGGATCAATGAAGGAATTTGGTTTTATCAATTCACAAATTAATTTAATAAATAATTGATTTAAAAAAAAAAAAATCTGAAGTGGGCTTGAACCCTTGTACCCACCGATTTACATGTTGGTGTGCGTGAGTAAATAGTCCCATTGTTTACTCAGCGTCGAACGTGGAAGTCGAATATCTCGGTCATTTTTCGCCGTAGGAAAATTAAAAAAAAAGCGTTTTGCTCCGGATGGCGAGCACTACATGCTCACCAGAGATTAAATGGTAGTTAGGTAACACGCTGTATATATGATGCATACATCTGAAATATAGATTAAATATATGTTGCATGATTTCAAATATAGTGGAAATGTGGGCTGCATACATCCCAAATATGGATTGAATATGTCACACCCGTGTAGAAATTTCCGAAAAATCGGAAATTCTCTAGGAGAATCGAATAACAAAGTACGAGTTCATGCGAAGCCGGCAAGAACTCTTGATATGGCTTCATTTGTGACGGACTTCTGTTAATATTCCGTTCTCGCGCCCGCCTTTGTGAGCATACTCCTCGCATCCTCCGTATGGGGGTTCAGCGGTTGCCGTTCTGCGACATCTCGCGGCGAGTCTGAAAACTAACGCGACGCTACCGACGGTACGAACATGTGGCAGGCGCCCGATCGCTTGTTCTCGCGGGATAAAAATGATAATGTAGATGATCATTAAAAGTGCGAATACAATAAACTTAAATAATTAAATAATTATTATGTTTGTACATGCATCAATGTTTTCACGTTTTTTTCCCTTTGCGTTTTAATTTTGCAGCAATAAAAAAAAAGGTTTTGAGGGATATCAGGCGAGTGATGCTGCACTTCTTGTACGTGAATATACATTTTCAAAGAGACATATATAAGTTTTATACATTTTTTTTAGCTTTCCGAAAAAAACATGAAAAAAAAAATTCAAAATTTGGGCGTTGGCTAAAAAACAGCTTTTTCGATTGAAAACTCAATTTTAAGAGCTTTTCAAAAGCATTATCGGCAGAGCAATATTTTTTTTTTGCAAAGCTGAGAATTTTTTACTAAAAAAATCTATTTTTTCAAAACATTTTTTTATGGCAGCAGACCGCAAAAAAAACGAATAAAATCAATTTTTGTTTATTTATTCATGTCTTGTATGGTTATGGAGAACCCATCTTGAAAATTACACATTCCAAGTAAAATTTTCTCAGCTTTTCGAAAAAAAAATTGAAAAAAATTTCAAAATTTTAGCAATGGCCAAAAAACAGTTTTTGAGATTAAAAACTCCATTTTAAGAGCCTTCCAAGTGCATGAACAAAAAAATAATAATTTTTTCGGAAAACTGAGACTTTTTCACGCCAAAAACTTTTTTTAAAAAAATTTTCTATTGTGGTCGAAAGCCGGAAAAATAAAATGAATAAATCAAAAATCGTAGAACGAGCTAAAACAGCCCATCATACAATAAGTGCGAAAGTGAGCGGGGAAAAAAAATCGGAAAAAATTTGGGATTCTGTTTCCCGATGAAGACTTTCAGCTAAGAAATTGAGAAAAGATCTGAGGGGGTATAAGGCCGGTTCCGACGTCTAAAATTGGTGGAATATCGCTCATATATTTTATGCATAATTATATAGTATACACCGTATCATTTACGTGAACAAGTCTAAAAAGTACGATTCTTATAACTTCACAAAACATGTTCAGGACCTGCTCATTTTCTGGCCTTGCGGTATGGAACTTCAAATTTTGAAAGATGACGCTATGATCATAAAACGTGTATGTGACTACATATATCTACTTATATGTAGCGTACGGAATTTATGTGTGAGTGAAATAAATTGAGGAGATGTCATAATAAGCTCATGATAAAATATACTTCGCATACATCTGATATATGTTGTTAGAGAGAATAAAATCACATCACTTTCACACATACATGTTTCATATATGGTAGCATATATTAAGAATATATGTAGAATATATGAGAGATTCATGCGAATCACACCTGCCTCATATATGTTGCAAATATGTCAGCATTTATTAAGAACATATGAAGACTATTTGAGAGATTTATGTGAATCACACCTATCTCTCATAGATGTTGCATATATATGAGCATATATTCTTAATATATGCTAATATATGTGCAACATGTATGTGTGGATTTAAAATATATGTACAGTGTTGGCCATTAATGCCTGCAAATCTTTGAAAGAATCTTGAAAAAAATCTTTCTTAGATTCTAAGAATCTTCCCAAGATTCCAAGATTCTCTGCAAGATTCTTTTCAAGATTCTCCCGAAGAATCTTCGAAAGATTTGCAGGCATTAATGGCGAGCACTGTACATATATTCGAAATATATGCACATATATTTTGCATATATTAAAAATATATAAATTTCCGTGAGGGTATTAAAACGTCCCCAAGAGACATGTTAACCAGCATTCAAAATATATTCGATCATAGCGGAATGAATCGAGCCAATGATCAAGAATGCGGAGCGCGAAGCGCGACGACAACGGCGCACGAAGCGCGGAGGGGTTTGGGGGGCGAACGCCCCCAACGAGCACGCGAAGCTTGCTTGTTTTTTTTCAACTTGTCTCCTATATTGCACCTCAGCATACTTTTTAATTTCACATAATATGTCACGTCGCGAAAGAAGCACTCGGTCAGTCAATTCTAAGAGGTGACGCATCAATGTGACCTTGAAATCGAATGAGAGACCTCTAGGGATTTTTTGTCAGCGTGTCCCTTGCGCGAGGCTTAATATCACCCTTGAATGCTCAAACTTTTGATGGGTCACGTGCAAAAAAAAAACACCCCAAAAATAAATCAGTCTAATGTATATATAATGTATGTATACACTCAGTCAAAAAATTAAAGGAACAGCAAAATTTTCGAGATTTTGCAGCGATTTTCCAAAGGCTGTAACTTTGTGAATTTTGGTCGTAAAAAATTATTAAAAAAAGAATTTTGAAGCTGGAATCTTTTTCTTTCGGAATCTTAAGTCAAAAGTTTTTTATGGGCATCACCCTTGACGCAGTCAAAAGAAATATCACGGTGAAAATGTTCGTGAAATTTTTGCTTTTTTCAACACAGTCGATGGGCTCCAAACAAATTTTCCGAACTGAACCAATCTATGGATCGCTTAGCTGAATTCTTCAACTTTGATTTGCTTCTCTTATTTTTGTTCTACGACCATTTTTTGCTGAGATATCGGTGATTGAACGAAAATTCGTCTTTTTTCTAAATCTTCGATATCTCTGGAACTAATGATCGTTCAGCGAGTAAATAGTGGGTTTCGGTAACTTGAATCTACCCTCTATAAGTGCTTGTTATTGTCATAAACGAAAAAAAATTGTTTCCATGCTCAATTTTGACTTAAAAAAGTCAAAAAAATTAGCTTTTTTTCTTGTTCTACAAAATGTATCATAACTTTGCAGATATTGCTAAAAATACCAATGTTTTGAGGTCCTTTTTGAGCTCAATACATACCTAAAAACCATGCCAATTTTCAAGACGATCGTTTGAACCGTTTTTTAGAAAAATTGAAGGAACACGTTTATTGATCCCTAATGACCAATTAATTAATGGTGTTGAAAATAAATTAAAAAGGTTTTCTTTTTTTTCTCTCAAATTTGCATTCGATGAGCATGAGAACTGAAAAAAAAATCCACATTCCGAAAAAAAAATTATTTTTTCAATATTAAATTTTTGTAATTTTTTTAATTTGAATAAAACAATTAATTAGCATTTTTTCGAAAATTTTATTTCGATATTTATTCAATATTGAATGCAAAGATGTGAGAAAAATGCCAATATAATTTTTTTTTCAAATTGAAAAAAAAAATTCGAAATTTCACAATAATTTTTTTTTTTCGAAATTTGAATTTTTTCTAGCTTTCCCCGCTCGTTAAATGCAAATTTAAGCGGGAAAATGAGAAATCTTGTTTCAAAAATTTTTAACAACATTAATTGGTCATTAAGGATCAATAAACGTGTTCCTTCAATTTTTCTAAAAGTTTGATGACTCGGTCACAAAAAACGGTTCGACCGATTGTTTTGAAAATTGGCATGGTTTTTAGGTATGTATTGAGCTAGAAAAGGACCTCAAAACATTGATATTTTTTGCAATGTCTGCCAAGTTGTGGTAGATTTTCTAAAACAAGAAAAAAGCTAATTTTTTGGACTTTTTCAAGTCAAAATTAAGCATGGAAACAATTTTTTTTCGTTTATGACAATAACAGGCACTTATAGAGGGTAGATTCAAGTTTCCGAAACCCACCGTGTACTCGCTGTACGATCATTATTTCCAGAGATATGGAAGATAAAGAAAAAAGACGAATCTTTGTTCAATCGCCGATATCTCAGCGAAAAATGGTCGTAGAACAAAAATAAAAAAAATTCTGTTAAATATTCGTATGTATACATGTATATACAGCAACTTTGCATTACATTTGATAGAAAAATGTATCTCGAGCGTTTCAACGATCGGATTAATGTATTTTCTGTTGAATTCTTTTCATCAAGAGTTATCAAAATTAAATTCTTACAAATCTTTCAAAAATTTGCAAAATATATCGCTGTCAGTTGTTTAAATCTATGGCTTAAGCACAAATTTCGGGTTGAATTCCGCGTGCTTACTCGACAAAAAGGCATGCAAAAAGGTAAGTACGCATGCGCTGAAACACGAGAGTGGGAGAATGAGAGGAGCGTCAAGTTATGCGAGTGTTTAGTGTATTCCTCCATCCAACAAAATGTAGCATCCAACAGATGCTACATTTTGTTTTTTTTTCAATTTTTATACGATTATTTCTCGCAAAGTTTTTTCACTTTTGATTTAAAAAAGACGAATTTGGAAAGATGCGATATAATTCAAAAGCTATGAAGTTTAAGAGGGAATGTAAAATATAATAAAAGTAGCGTACGTATACACGGAATCGCCAGGAATTATTTAAGAATTTTCCTATGGAATTTTTTTTTGTACCATTTTCACTCTAAACTCTGATGCCGTCCCGGAAAAAATTGTATTCGATTGAAATTTTCGTCCTTCTTGATACAGGAAAAATCTGAAAAAATGCAGCAACACTTGGGATATTATAAACAAAGAATATACAGTAGACGATCAGATAACTTGCGAGTAACTCGAGGGGACTGGAAACGATCACATAACTTAACTTTCCCCTCATTCTCCCACTCACGTGTCTAAGCGCATACGCACTACGCATGTTGGTAACACGCATGCTCACAGATGTTCCGCGGTCGGTTCAGAGCAGAGTTGGGCAAATTTGTAACTAGCTAATTACAAATTACAAAATACAAATGTAATTAGTATCAAAATTTTCACTAAATATAAAATACAAATGTATTTTGTATCGAGATTTTCACTAAATACAAAATACAAATGTAATTAGTATCGAAATTTTCACTAAATACAAAATACAAATGTATTCAGTATCGAAATTTTCACTAAATACAAAATACAAATGTATTTAGTATCGAAATTTTCACTAAATACAAATTATAAATGTAATTAGTATCGAAATTTTCACTAAATACAAAATATCAGTTTGCAGTTGCAGTTTGTTTGGGTTTATTGAGGTTTCATTTCAGGCAAGGTTGCAGTTTATTTGGATTTATTGAGGTTTCATTCACTGCAGGTTGTAGTTTATTTGGGTTTCATTTGTACTGTGCCAGTACAAATTAGTGGAAATTTCGATACTAATTACATTTGTATTTTGTATTTAGTGAAATTTTCGATACTTAATACATTTGTATTTTGTTTGTAGTGAAAATTTCGATAATCAATACATTTGTATTTAGTGAAAATTTCGATACTAATTACATTTGTATTTTATATTTAGTTAAAATTTCGATACTAATTACATTTGTATTTTGTATTTAGTGAAAATTTTGATACTAATTACATTTCTATTTTGTATTTAGTCAAATTTTCGATACTAAATACATTTGTATTTTGTATTTAGTAAAAATTTCAATACTAATTACCTCTGTCATTAGTAATTTGAGGGTAATCAATTACTTCAAGTAATTGGTAGTGCCCAACCCTGGTTCGGAGTAGGGAGAAACGGTCATAGCGGGGTCAAGATATGTGAATGTGTTGCCATGGTGACGAGTTAAGTTATGCGATCGATTAGGTTATGCGAAGTTACACCGTTAAAAAAATCTGTATTAAAATTAATATACATGTGTAGGAAGTTTTCTTGCAGATACTGTGTTTGAAATTTCAATTTCAGTATTGAAAATTCATGGACCCGAATTTGAAGAATAAATGTATGGAGTTGAATTTCAAAATACTGATGTATTTGAAAAATCATATACATGCCATTGAAATTTCAATTTCGGGTATATTATTATTCAAAAAATGTGTATTAAAATTAATATACGCGATTATTTTAAAATCACATTACAAGTCTGAATTTTCATATTCATATCATGAAAATTACGTTACTGTAGCTGAATTAATTGTTGTCATATATGTTATAAAAAATATATAGCCCCTGCAAAATAATTTAATATGCATAGTTTACCGACCCCACAAAGAAATTCATCGAAAAAAAACAAAAATCTGCACGAATTGTCCGATCTAATTTCTCTCTGAGACCGGGAATTGAACCCTCGACCCTACCTACCATCCTACCCATCTACCTAACACGCTACCTATTACGCTATCGACTACTTGTGAAGTTCCTCAACTTGTATGATATATGAATGCTGGAGTGCCGAAAAAATAATAGTTTATGCTTTTGAATGAGCATGAAAGTTGGTTTTTGATTACCGAATTCGAATCCCCTCACTCATCATAAGTTATGTGAACTTTATTTCAGAATACATGAACCCTTATAACTTAAGTGATCCCTCAGAACTTACTGTACCCCTCATAACTTAATTTCACGATCTCTGACCCCTCGTAGATTATGTAAAATCGCTAAACCTACTTCTATGATCCCTGTCCCCTCATAAGATAAGTGACTCCTCATAACTTAATTTCGGAACTTCTTACCTCTTATAAGTTATATGAACCCTCCATGCTGATTTGAATTAAACCGTGACCTCTCATGAGTTAAGTGACCTCTCACAACTTAATTTCAGGGCCACTGACCCCTCATAAGTTATATGGACTCTTAAAACTTAATTCCCGAATACCTGATCTTATAAATGAAGTGACCCTTCATAATTTAATTTCAGAGCCCCTTACCCCTCATAAGTTATGTAAACCCTTAAAACATGTCTGCACAAAACCGTGGCCTCTCATGAGTTAAGTGACCTCCCATAACTCAATTTCGTGACCCCTGACCCCTCATAAGTCATGTTAACTCTCAAAACATTATTCCAAAATACCTGACCTTTCATAACTCAACTGACCCCTCATAACTTAATTTCGTGACCCCTGACCTCCCAAGGTTTATTAAAGCCGCAAAATTAATTCCAGCATTCCTGACCTCTCATAATTCAAGTAACTTTTCTTAACTTCATTTCGGAACGCTTGACTCTTTATAAGTTATATGAACTCTCAAAACTGTATTCCAGAATACCCGACCTCTCATAACTTAAGTGAATACTCACAACTTAAGTAATCCCTCGTAACTTAATTTCTGACCTCTCGTAAGTTATGTGAAGCCGCAAAATTTAATTCCAGGATTCCTGACCCCTCATGAGATAAATCACCCCTCATAATTTAATGTCAGAGCCCCTGACCCTTTATTTGTTATGTGAAATCTTAAAACTGTGTGAAAAAAACCGCGAAGCTCTCATAAATATTCTTTTTTATATTAATTTTGAAGACATTTTTTACCGTAGCTGATTGTAATTTTAAAACACGAGTGTATTAATTTTCAATAATGTATCTTAAAATTGCTAAAAAGTATATAAAAACCATTTTTATAGACGGGGATATTAATTTTCAATGTTCACTCTCAATTTTAATATACAAATATTAAATTCAAGACAAAATTGTTGATTATCCAATACTATGTATATTAAATTTCAAATAGCATATTAAAATTAATATATCTCCTCTAATTTACTATGCATGTATATTACATTTCAAAAAGTATATTGAAATTAATATCTCTTCTGAAATTTACTATACATATATATTTAATTTCAAATAGTATATTGAAATTAATATATCTCCTTTAAATTTACTATACATGTGTATGAATTTGCATTTCATATTCCGTGTTTCTGAATTTCCGTGACAGTTGTATCGTAAAAATGTTTGAAATTTCATATCTTTTTTTACAGTGTAAGTTATCTGATCGTCTCCCGTAAAAAATAATAAAATAGGAACAATTGCTTAAACGATGTGTTTATGACTTTTGCGCATAATGATTATTGATGAACAATGATCAATAATTATTATTGATCATTGTTGTTTATAGCATACCAGATGACGCTGATTTTTGTAAGATTTTTATTTTTACAATTGTTCCCAGTTTTTTCTGGGACATCAGCAACGAAGTTCCGAGCATAAATAGTAAAAAAAAATATATATTCTTCAATAATTCCCGAACAAGTACGCTGCGCGTACTTGTTCGGGGGCTTTGTCCCCCAAACCTCCCCACGCTTCGCGTTTCTGGTTTGGGTTCTCTTTAACTCCACAGTTTTTGAGTTACGGTGCATCTTTTAAAAATGGTATTTTTTAGCCAAAAATGAAATAACTTTGTGAGAGAAAACCTTACGAAAATTTAAACAAGTACGCTGCGCGTACTTGTTGGGGGGCTTTGTCCCCCAAACCACCCCGCGCTTCGCGCGTCGTTGTCGCGCTTCGCGCTCCATATTCTTGATCATTGTGTTGATTAATTCGGTATGGAAATACTATATTGTTTTCATGTTCCTGTACATTGTTTTTGATAATATTGAGTCACATGTTTTATTCCTCATAGGGGCAACTGTTCATGAAGTTGGTGATAGAATTTCAAGGATTATATAAATAGGCACTCACAACTTTAAAATATAAGAATCATACATTTCGTTTTTGTGATATATTTTAAATGTTGGTTAACAGGTCCCTTAGGGACATTCTAATATGCACTTACACCGTCATTTCAACTCTTTGATTCATTGTGAACATCGAGTAGTCTGATAAATTCTATTAATCTTGATTTAAAAGACAGATTTGAATATAATCAATATTATATGGAAGCATCTAAACAATCATATCATTTAAATGTTTTGATAGATCATATTCGCAAAATTGTTAAAATATTAGGCAGTAATGAAGAATATTAGTGACATTTGAGATATGCACATTTATCATAAAATTTTAATAATCTAATGATTATCAGTACATTTATAATAAGTAAAAGAAGCTTTTGGTTATAAGTTGACCGTCGGTTTCTGTTTTTTTTTACGTTCGAAATGTGCGGGTGATCGCCATATTGCCAACGGAGCGCAAGCACACGAGGGTAGAGAACTATGTACTTTTCATAAGGGAAATAAGGGTTTTGAATTTGGCCTGCTCAGGCCAGCTGCTACGCATTCTGTTAGATTTTTTAGTTCCTCTTTTACTCTGTACGTGGCGTAGCGGCGTCTATGACATGCGTGACGACCTCGCGTACGCAGGTCTATGCTTTACGTGAAAGTGATATGTGCTTGTTTACAGTCACATGGAAATTCTGTCAGTGCAAAAATAGTCTTTTTTGTTAAAAATATTGTTTTTATGTAGGGGAGAGCAGTGGCCAAGTGGCTAGAGCGCGGGTGTCGTAATCCGCGGGACCCGGATTCGAACCCCGGCGACACTGCTGAAAAATATTCCAATTTTTCAAGTGTTGTTTATCAGCTGCAATCCCGATGGGTTGGGACCCCACCTTAAATAATGGAATCCCAAAGACCTCATTGCGATGAGTAGGCGGTTACTTGTACGGTTTTGGTGAGGCCTGCCGACGCGGTTCTTATCGCTCGGATGGTGGTTCACTTAACTGTGCAAGCGACTGGCTCACTGGATTACAATGGAGGAGGTTACTACCTAACCGACCGACGATAGTCGTGCTGGAGCATGCTCGCACTGCTACCGACGGTTTCTTAGGTAGTTTACCGTCTGTATCAGTGAAGGTTTTTCTGTAGTTTTCCCTTCACTCTCGGCAGAATTGCGATACAGAATGGAAAAAGGGGTAGGGTGCGGGCTGCAGCGCTGGCCTTACCAGGAAAGAAGGGGGGTTTAGTATAAAGCAAGGCTGTACACTGGTAATAAACATTTTTTTTGTTTTTGTGCAAAAGTTATTCACTGAGCAGTTTCTAATTGGTTTGAAACTTTATCGGACATCTGTTTACAATCGTATACAAACATTGTGTGGTTAGAAAAAAATTCGTTCGTAAAGTTTCGAGTTTCAAGTGTATATAGACAGAAATAGCGATTTTTTGGTTAAAAATGGAGTTTTCTTTGCAAAAATTGTGAACTCAATGGTGTCTGATTGGATTGATACTTCGTGGGACATTTGTTTAGAATCATATACAGATATTGTGTAAGTTAGAAAGAAATTCGTCCGTGAACTTCTGAGTTTTAAGTGCTGTGACGTGACTTTTCTTACTCTCTGAAAAGCCAACTCTACGAGTCACAAAACGGCTCACGAGATCGCTCAAGGATTGGGCGCCAGCTATCGCAATAAATTACGATACCAAATTTATATTTCCTCGAGCTTTCTCATGAGTTCTTTCTTTTGACGGCTAGCTGTCCTTCAGGATGGTAGAGGGACGCGGTTAGGGACCGTTGGATCTACTCAAATAAACACTCTTACAATAAAGTTCGGGAAACACAATAATTACTTTATTAAATTGAAACTATGCGTCGTCTCGCAGAATGCGAGACAAAAACGAAAATCCAAAATCAAAATTAGCAAAATTCCCTTGTTCAGACAAAAATCCTTAATCGCTAACAACAAGCTCGCGTCTGGCTTCCATACAATTTAAACGTCTCATCAATTATTCTCAAGATCTTGTTTTCGCTTTCTTTACGACTCGATTAACAAATTCCTCTCGGCCAATAGGTTCTACTCTCTTAATTTCCTCGCCTTAGGAACTACGGCAATAGATAACCCCAGATAACGGAATGAGATAACAAAATACTGTAACAAAAGATAACGTTAATAATAATTTTCTAACGATTCTCTCGGCCTTCTAGCAGTATCGCGCCTCACTTAAAATGGCCGATATTTCAACGGTTTCCTCATAGACCACGCGTCCACGTGAAATGGCCGGTATTTCTCTTTGAGACAAAAGCCTCTTTTTGACCGAGTGTTTTAAGTAAATTACGCTAATTAATCTGTGGACTCTCGCTTCCGTACTAGTGAAAAATTGAATCCCTCTCGGTGATTCTGTTAGTTTAATAAATAAACGGTAACTCGCAAAAGATATTGCTCGCGGAATAGGACATGAAAATGGCCGCGCACGTTAATTTACTGTCGCGACAATATCGCTTCAAATTGGTCAAATACCCTCGAAATTGCTCCTACTCGCGAATTTCCCAAAGCCACTACCAAAATTAGCGTAACGACAGTCTCACCGGTTCGTTTCCTTCGGATGAGTCCCGGACAATTCAGGCTCTCGATCCTTCACTCATTTGTTGGATGCGCGTTCTTGGGCAACGTACCTCGATAACGGCACGGAGACGACGTCTTTCCTCGTTTCGTACGTCGGCTTGAGTCCTCGAGAGAATTTCTTCGATCGTCCTCGTAAGCTCGGTTTACCCTCACTCTTGGTTAATAAGTATCGAATTTAAGCGCGATCTATAATTGATTTGCGCGATATTCGAGGTGGTGGATAGATCGATAGCGTGAGCGATAGAACGAGAGCGCGATTCTCTCCCAAATTAAGAACGAGTGACAATAATAATAATAATTTCCGAACGATGATGATTCTCTGACGGCGAGAAGCCGTGCGACCGTGTTGGATTTGGCGCTCTCTTGGCGATGATGCCAAGAGCGACAACGAAGGATGATGTTGGTGTGAGTATTGCTTTCGTCGATGGTGTACACGGAGGCTCACGTATATGAGCGGCGAGACTCAATGGTGTTGGTTACGAGAGCGTAGAATATTGCTCTCGTTAGCCTCGATGCTCTCACGTTCAATTTCCTTGGCGGTGAGAATATCCTCGTTGATCACGTCATTTCGGTAATGACGGGAATCGTCGTTCGCTCAAGAGATTTTTCGGAAATACAAAAATGAATTGGAATTGATTGACAAGTTAACATTTGGCCCTGTTGGTTTCCCTCGAGAGGGACTCAGCCGTGGAGCAAGGTTGTCACTCGCGCGTTATCGAGCACTTTGTGACACTCGAAAAAATTCGATGTGATAAGGCTGCTCCGGCCATATAAGACTGAAGCTTCGCTCGTGTGGAATTCGGGCAACGAAATTAAAAAGAAAAGAGTCTTTCGTCGTGAAAATAAGTTTCCGCACGAACGATACCAACAGAGCGTTTCTTCTTATATTTTATCATAGCAAATAAATAAAGCATGGCTTAAATAACCGGCGAGTGAGATTTAAAATTATTTCTAAGCAAAATATGCAACATAAATTTCTGAGTTGACTGTACCTGGGTTTTCATACTTATAAGGGTGTGGTTATAGAGTCTCATCTAGCGACTCATCTCGCGATCCGTCTCGCTTGGCATCGCCCTCTCTCGGCTCGTTAGCGATAGCGGGCAGAAGATTCGATTTTAAATCTTCTATCGATACTTTCATCGTGTGACCTCCGAGAACGTCTTGTATCTCGTAAACCATGGAAGAAAGTATTCTCACGATTCGAAAAGGGCCGTGATATTTCGTCGCGAGCTTTGCGGCGACGTTTCGCGCGAATGACGACAATATTCGTTGTCTTTTCAAGACGAGATCCTCGACTCGAACAACACGATCGCGGCGGTAACGGTTCTATTGAGTCGCTTGTCGTTGGTACGCCTCTCTGAAATCGTGACTAACTTTTTCGTGCAGGCGTGGCAACAGGCGTGACTTCGGGACGCAATAAAACGATTTCGTGATCTCCCTCTTCACGTTGACGATAAAACTTATGCGGTTTAGGCTCGCGTCCGAAATTCAAGTAGGCAGGAGTGCTACGAATTGACGTATGGTACGTAAAACGGAATTTCTCAAGATGCGCACCCCAAGGCCGATGATCGCCTTCGAGGAACGAAACGATCATAGTTTTTAGTACGCGATTAACGCGTTCCACGGGGTTTTCCTGCGGATGGAAAGGCGGTGTCGTCGTATGGAAAATACCTCGCTCGGTGGCCAGAGCCTGAATAGTTCGGTTATTAAATTCGGTACCGTTATCCATGTGCAAGACCTGTGGGGTGTCCCAGCGAGAGAAGACTAATTCTTCTAACGCCTCGGAGATCTTTTTGCCGTTTGTTTTACGCAGCGGGCAACATTCGACCCACTTCGTGAACAAGTCCTGTATCACAAGGACATACGCATGGCCAGATCGACTTCGCGGAAACGGTCCCATAATATCCGCAGCGACTACAGTTCATGGCTCTTCGACGACTTAACGACCCATGAGACCAAGGGGCGGTAACTGTTCAACCTTTGCACGTTGATAGACTCCGCAATAGCGTACATGACATCAGCGCCCGTGAGTCCGTATGGCATTAGTTTGAATTGAAACAACTCCCTAGAAGGTACCGTTAGCGCGGTTATCTCTTTGGATGACTCCTTGAGACGAATCTGGTGCAAAGCTTCACTTAGATCGATCGTGGAAATATATTTCGCGGAACGTAAGCGGTCGAAAATCAGCGTCATATACGGTAACAGGTACGCGTCCTTTTTCGAGACCTCGTTGATTTCCGGAAATCCAAACAAAATGGAAACGTCCCGTTCGGCTTTTTACTCATCACGATCGGGCTCGACCAATCGCTGTTCAAAGGTTCGATAACGTCTGCCTCAAGCATAGGATCGATTTCGTCATCGATTGCCTCGCGTATGATCGGAGTGACCGGATAATATCGCTATTTTATCGGTCGATTATTTCCGACATCGATTCGATGTTCGATTAAGTTTGTTAATCCGGGGGCGTTTTTCAGGATCTCGAGCTCTCTTTCTAGAAATTTTGCGAAGCGCGTACTCTCGTTACGACTGAGTTTCGAGATCCCAAGCGATAAATTCGCGTGCTCGATACTATCACGCGATGCGAAATTAAATTTATGCGTAGGATCATCGCCGAAATACCAAACTCGTTGGTGGTGATCAACAATGATTTGAAATGTCTCGACCGCGTCTAATCTGAGTAATGAGGAAACCGGCAACGATGGAAGGATCCTCGCGGAGATCATATTTTCGCGATTTTCGAGTCCCATCGGGAGCTCTACTTCTTCATCGCACGTGATCGTTTCACCGTTCGCGTCGTAGTCGGTTTTCGAGACATTGTAACGGTACAACTCCTTGACAGTGTCGCCAAGAGCTCACATTACGCGTGAATTCGTACCTCGATGAGTCAAGCCAGGTCAAAGAATGAATGAAAAACAAGATTTTTATTTTATTTCTTTATTTACGTTTAATTTGAGTCATATAATCTCCTTTTTTTTCTTTGTGTTGTGTACTTTGTTGTATGCGGGGTCTTGGTAGGGACAAAATTTTTATCGCTATTATCCCTTTTTAAGGATACTGGACTGTAGCTGCATCAGCGTACTGTGCTGCCAGAGCCAGTGTTAGGATTTTATGTTTTCTTTGGAATGTAGAGGCTGCAGCGTACTGAACCTCCAGAGCCAAAAAAGAGAAAAATAATACTTAGGTAGGATGGGTAGGATCCGAACAGTAGCTACTGCAGCGTGCTGAGCCGCCAGTGTCAGATCTTGAGGTCTGTTTTTAGGTGAGTTGCCGGGTATCCGGATCGTTTCTCGAGCTAGCTGTTAATCGATTGCCGTTCTGTGGTCGAGATCTGGCTTTTATACCCCGTCCTGAGGGTCTTCTATCGTCCCAGAATCCCTTGGGTTGGCGCTCTATCGCTTGTGACGTCATGGCTCCGTGATTGGTTGATCGTGATCATGGGACTATCACGCGCGATTCACGTGATTCCCGCGCTGGTGGTGTCCATTGGTGCCTAAAGGGCTTCTTCTCTTGTTACCGCGATGAACGGCGGGTATGCTTCATTTAGGCGCATGTGGGTAGCGCGTTTTTAGCTTCATCCTTTCTCTTTCTTTTTTTTGTTTGTTTTTTTTGTTGTTTTTTGTTGTTTTTTTTGTTTGTTTTTATATAGCGATATCGTTACAATGCCCCCCCTGGACCAAAACATGTGTGACGGATGTGTTTTTGTTCATCTGATGTGTAACTATCGCTTTTTTGTTTCTCTCTTTTTTTTATTATTATTTTATTATTGATTTCAGTACATTTGTTATTATTATTATATATATTTTTTTTTTCTTCTCTTTTTTTTTACATTAGTTTTCTTTCGATGATTTCAGCTTTTATTTTTTTACGTAGGTGCTGCATGTCTTTTTGCGTGAAAAGGGTCGGTCTATTCGCGCCAATGTGTTCGGCGAAGGTGCAGATAAATACTCCACAGTCATGGTGATTCGTTTGCTTGGGGATTCCTCTGACGTTCTCGAAGATCCATTCCGTCGCATCAAATTTTATATTTTTTTTTTTACAAGTGCCTCGTTCTCCAGATATTGTGTGATTTTCTGGATACACATGTTATTCTCTCCAAGAAGGCTGTCGTAATATCGAATGGATTTATTACGAAAATCTATTACGACAAGGCACCAATGTCGGTACAGATGAATCGGTATCATGACGAGGTCAAATAAAAAAATGTCGATCGATTTGGTCCAACGTTGCACTGCTGTGTAGCCCCCTGATAGCAGTATTGGATAGAAAAACGTGCTCATCGTGTGTACAGTCGGATAAGTGGTTTGCCTTTCGTTCCCCCTCTCTCCGATCAGCTCTAGGTATGCGTTGATTATTTCATCATTTAACCAATTTTCGTTGTTGAGTGTCTCGAGGTCTCTTTCTCTGAGTCGTTGTGGTCGTATCTTGTGATTGTTGTTGTTGTCGTCTCTCTTCTTTTTCTCACTTACTTCTTCTTCCTCTCCCGTTTCTTCTTTTCTTCTATCTTCCTCTCTTTTTCTTTTCAACTCTCTTTGTCTTGCCTTTCTTCTTACCTTCTCCTCATTGACTGGCTTTTGTTCCTTTGTCTCTGCCCAGTGGAATTCTCCTGCCTTCCAATTTTTCATGTCATTAACTATTTCTTTCAGGCTGAATTCCTTACTTTTCTCGCGTATTGGGGACAATAGTCGTGGGATGGACAAGTCGGCTAATATACCCATGATTTCCTCATCGGATTCCACATCTTCCCTCAGTGTCTGGGTCACCGCTGGCTTCTTTTTTAGCGTTTGGCATGATTTTCCCGAGACTGATTTTCCTCTCCCTGAGATCCAGGTTCGTTTTGCTTTGAGTATTCTGAACTCTTCGCTTTCCTTGTTTCTTTTCTCAATCCAGCTCCCTGGCCCTCCTGTTTGACACGCAAAATCTCTTTGCGTGAATCTCCAAGAGGTTTGCGTGCCTGCTTCCATTTTACCTTATGTGCTTGGGTCAGCTTCTGTTTACGTACTGACGGCCTGTTTCGTTGTCCCATTTCTCGCCCGTGCCTCTTCACGTCTTGTTCTTTCTTTTATTTTATTTTCGCAATTCTATTCAATAGCAGACATTCCTTTTGGATGTCGATGATTCGATGTCTCATTTATGTGAGTCTGTTGTGGCTTGGTAAATTTCTAATATACCCTTCTTCCTACCTTATTCCTTGTAGCGCTGAAGTCAGATTGTGCGCGCAATTTTAAATTTCTTTCAGGCCAAATCAATATGTATACATTTTCTCCTTTTTTTTATCGATAGTTTTTTAGTTTGCTTACATGGTACATGCCCCTTTATGTGCTTGGGTCAGCTTCTGTTTACGTACTGACGGCCTGTTTCGTTGTCCCATTTCTCGCCCGTGCCTCTTCACGTCTTGTTCTTTCTTTTATTTTATTTTCGCAATTCTATTCAATAGCAGACATTCCTTTTGGATGTCGATGATTCGATGTCTCATTTATGTGAGTTTGTTGTGGCTTGGTAAATTTCTAATATACCCTTCTTCCTGCCTTACTCCTTGTAGCGCTGAAGTCAGATTGTGCGCGCAATTTCTAATATACCCTTCTTCCTGCCTTATTCCTTGTAGCGCTGAAGTCAGATTGTGCGCGCAATTTTAAATTTCTTTCAGGCCAAATCAATATGTATACATTTTCTCCTTTTTTTTATCGATAGTTTTTTAGTTTGCTTACATGGTATATGCCCCTTTCTCGCCCGGTGTGGGTATTTTCTAAAATATATGTGGCTGCTGCAATCTTTCGTTTTATTCGGTAGGGTCCTTCGTAGATGGCAAAAATTTTGGCCATTTTCTTATTTACAGGGTCGCTAACGTTGCATGCTTTCGCAAGTACCAGGTCTCCTTCTTTAAAGTCGGTTAGACGATGTTTATCGTCGAATTTTTTTGCTCTCTGTCTCCCGTTTTTCTTTATCTTTTCCTTGACTAGCGTTAATTTTTCTTCTATATTCTCTTCTCCATCGCTTTTCTCTATTTTCATCCATTTTCTTCATATGCGCTCGGGTTTTTTATTCATTTGTAGCTCCATAGGTGTGAGCTCTGTCGTCTCATGGTAGGTTTCGTTCATGCAGTCTTCAATGACCTTGATCCATATTGGCCAATTTGTGTGTCTGTCTGTGAGGAATGTTCAGAAAAATCTACCGGTTTCTCTGTTGACCCTTTCTACTATATTTCCCTGAGGATGTCGTATCGAAGAGAATACTGGTTGGATCCCCTCGCTCGCCAGTTTTTGGAGCCATGTTCGAGATGTAAATTGTGTACCATGGTCGAATTGCAGCTTCCTTGGTTTGCCATATGTTGGGACGTAGTGGTTGAATATCTTGTTTATTGTTGTTGTTGCCGTTGCTGTTTTTAGGGGGTATAATACGACATATTTGCTGAAAGCGTCTATTGTAACCAGAATATGCCTCTTTCCTCCAGTTGCCGTTGGTAGTGGTCCAAAATAATCAAAGGACACTAAGTCTCCTGGTCCTTCCGGTATAATATTCTGTTGTGCCGCATACGCATGTTGGTTTGGTACTTTGTTTCTCTGGCACGAGTCGCATTTAGCGATGCAGTTTCGAATCACATGGTACAACTTTGGATATGCGACGTCTTCTGTCAGCATCTCTCAAACCTTTTTAGCTCCTATATGTCGTGTATATCTCGTGTGTTTCTTTTATTAGGGACGGCAGGACGGACCGTGGCAACATGATTTTCCATTCTTCGTTTCTTGCGGATTTTAATACTACATCCCCTTGTATTTTGTGTGTCGTACTTCCTTCTTTGTTGATTATTTCTCTTCTGATTCTGTTTATTCTTCCATCGTTTTTCTGGTATTCTCTGATATTTCTCATTTGTCGCTCCAATTCGTCCGACGGTCTTTGCGCCAATACCGTTGCAATCGTAATTTCTTTCCTCTTCTTATTTTCCATGTCGGGTGCGTTTAGTCTGCTCAGAGTGTCAGCCACGATATTCCTAGCCCCAGGACAGTACTGGAAGGAAACGTCGTAGTCCTGGATCGCCAGAATCCATCGAGTCAGTCTTCCATTCAAAAGTTGACAATTTTTCAGGAAAATTATTGCTTTATGATCTGTGATAACTTTGATGGGTGCTCCAAAAAGGTAGGTTCTAAATTTTTTTTATGTCCAGATGATAGCTAATAATTCCTTCTCAGTCGTCGTATAGGCCATTTCTGCTCCTTTCAGGGTTCGGCTCGCAAACCCTACTACACCAAGCTCCCCGTTTTCGTCCTCTTGCGCAAGTGTGCCTCCTAGCGCGTAATCGCTAGCGTCAGTTTGGAGCACATATCGCCGTCTCGGATCTGGATGTCATAACAGTACTTCTTCAATAAATATGTTTTTTATTTTGTTAAAAGCAATCTCTTCAGATTCTTCCCATTGCCATTTGGTTCCTTTGCGTAGTAATTTTAACAAAGGTATCGTTTCCTTTGCGTGGTGTTTTGTGAATTTTGTGTAATAATTCACTAACCCAAGAAATCCTCTTAATTGTTGTAAATTTTGTGGTCTTGGAAATTGTTTTATTAAATGTATTTTTTCTGGTTGAGGTTTAATTCATTCTGTGGTGAGAGTATGGCCCAGAAATTCGACCTCCTTTCTAAAAAATTTGGCCTTTTCGAGTTTAATGGTCATTCCGTGCTTCTCGAGTCTTTCTAATAGCTCGTCTATGAGTGCCATGTGTTCATCGAAATTTCTTGAAATGCATAGTAAGTCACAGACAAAGTTTATCACCCTTTCCCCAAAGTTCTGAAGCACGATATCCAGGGCACGCAGTAGACTTGCCGTGCTTGTTTTTAAACCAAACGGGTTCACCATAAATTCATACACCTTTTCTCTATGTCGGGATGCGGTATATTTGTATGAGTCTGGGTGGAGGGGTACTTGCCAGAAACTGCTCGTCAGATCAAGCGTTGTCATTACCTTGACTGATTGGCACTTCTGAAAAATTTCTTCCACGCTCGGCGTACATTCGTGGTCATCTGCCATTACTTGATTTAATTTCCGTGCATCCAGACAGAGTCTCACCGTTCCGTCTTTTTTATGACTGGAATAATCGGGTTCACCCATGCAATGTTTGATCTCTGTATAATCCTGTGTTTCAAAAGTTTTTCTATTTCCTCGTAGACCTTTTCTCGATACTTGATGGGTACGTCGTATGCGTGTGATATGATAGGTTTATCTGTCGTAATGATTAATTTATGATAGTACACGGAGATTCTTCCTGGACATTTATGGAATACCGCTCGCCTTTTCCAAAGAATATCTCTTTGGATTTTTTTTCGTTCGGGTGACAGGTCAGACCTCTTATCCACTATTTCTTTTACCTCTTCTTGAGTAATTTCTTCAGTCTCGATCTCCCTTCCGAGGTTTTGGATACGCACATTTTGCTGAATCTCCTTTGCTCTTTCAGATACCTGTGTGTCGGAAGTTTGTTCCTCCGTGTCTTCTGAGCGCGACCTCCCTTTGTTAAATTTCAGTTTTGTGGGTACTGTGTCGACTGACTCGTTGTATCTGACTTGAAGCGTCATGTTTCCTATATCAATCAGGCTTCTTAACGAGAGAAGTGTGTCCATTCCTAACAGTACATCTCTTACGAGGCCAGGTATCTCAAGATATTTTACATATGTTTTGATACTTCCTATCTCGGTGGTTGCCATTATTTGTTTCTGTACGTGGCCTGGTTTGCTACGAATTGCTCCTTTAACCGAAACTCCAGTTACTGGCAAGATTGCGCAGTTTTCCCAAATGTTGTTGTTTTCCCCATAGAACTCCTCGGATATGGCAGTGACCCTCGAGCTACAGTCTACCAATGCTGTTACCAGTATGCCCTCGATTTTTCCATAAATCTCAGGGTATTCCACTAAGGGCATAGTTTCTCCATTGATTTCTTCAGTTGTGAGAAACTCCCTGGTGTCCATAAAGATGGTGTTGATGGGTATGCTATCTCCCCCTTCTCTGACTTCCGTCTCTTCCTGCGGTACATTTTCTCGACATGTCTCCTTGTTTGATTTCTTCTTTGCTCGTCGGTTCTTTTTTATTTTCGTTGCACCTCGTGTACTTTCTTTTGGTGTATTCCAGTAATCATTTACGGGTGCAACGATTCCTCGTTTCCCGCAGACGAAGTTGATGGAGTGGGCTCGTTCTCAACCGTCGTTAGTGCTTGGATTTGTATTTTTTTTTTGTTCTTGGTTCATTCTTGCCCCTTGTTTGTATGCCAAATGGTTTCTTTCGTTGTTTCTAGGGCCCGAACCCCATGTTGTCTCTTGTTTATTTCGACCCTTAGCATCAGACCTATTCTCAGGAACTTTGTAGGGTCTTTCTTCCGGTCGATTCGGATTTTTGTTTAACGTAGAATCTTTCGTTCTTTTTGCGTTAACAAGGCCGCCCTGGTCAATTTTCTCGAGGAATTTGATGATTTCCTCGAGCGTCTCGAATCCTCGTCCTACGATAGTTGCCTGTATTTCTTCCGAAAAATGTTGGGCTAATGCCCCCACAATGTCTTTCTCGGTCGGTGGAAGGATTAAATCTCTCGCGATCCCAAAGAGTCGGGTAGCATAGTCGACCTTTGGGAATTTGCCATCGTTTGGATAGAATCCAAATTCGAGGTTCCTTCTGACCTTACTCTGTACATCCTTGCTCCAGAACTGTTGTGTAAATTTTTCATTGAGATCCTCAAGCGTGTGTACCTGATCCTCTATCAGGGCCCACCATTCTTTAGCTGTTTTTTCAAAGCTTTGGACTAGCAAATATCTTAACTCTTCAGTTGTTGGTTTTGTGATGGCACAATATTGTTGAAATTCTCTCAAAAATTTCATTGGCCTTGCCCGCCCAGATCCATCATATGTTGGGGGGTTTAATTTGATTTTATTCGAGAAATTGACGGCCGCTGATTCTGTCATTCTTGTCTCTTCAACCCTGCGGCTTTCCGTTGCGTCAATATCCTGGTGATGGATTCTTGTGCTTTCTTTTCTGAACATATGCACTTCTCCTTGAGCTTCTAATTCCTGAATTCGTTTTTCCATGCTTGCCTGGATGAGCCTTTGTTGAGCAGCAGACACTTCACATACCGCGATCCTTGAGACCGTCTCTTAAAGTTCACAGCTTATTTCTTTGATTGTTCCCGTCATTTTGTGCACCTCATTTGCAATGTGCGTTTGTATTGACATCATGTGATCCACAAAGGTGTGCTCGAGACCATGGATTTTTCTTTCTACTTGGGTGGTTAATGTTTTTTCAACTTTTTCAATAGTTTTATTGGTCTCGCTTCTTCCAATTTTAAATTCCTGTGTTATCTCCGAGAGTCTCCAGTTCATCCCGGTCCCCTGTCTCTCAACGGCTTGAATTTTTATTTTTGGGTCCAAAACCGTCTCGAAAATGCTGGATAACTTATCGTCCATATCCTCGCTTCTCTTCATTGGGTTCCGGCGATTTGATTTTTCAATTTCTTCGCCAAAATTTCCCCGAGATTCGTTAAATATTCCCCGTGTCCCTCGTGGAGGAATCGTTATATCGATAGTTTCTATTTCTCCAGTCGTCGTTTGATCCTCAACTCCCGAATCGCCTTTGGTGTTTTCTTTGGGATCGGCCATTTTTATGAGTTGTTGTCGAATCGGCTTCGATACGGCCAGTGAGTAATTCCAGGTGTCGATGGAATAAATTTCGTTGATTACGTTTCGATCCTTGGTTCGGATCTTCTTCAGATTTTTATTTACTCTGGATTTTGTTGATTTTTCTAGATTCATGTTTGTGTACTTGGAAGATGATAGTGCAGTATTTATTGATGAAAAAGCAATAAAGTTGTAATGGCTGATTTTCAATTGATTGAGGTTTATTGAGGTTGTAATGGCTGATTTTCAATTGATTGAAAGAGTGATCGTTTTTTGGTGATCTCTGTCATCTATTGAATTCCATGATTTTATATCTTCCAAGTGCACTTAACAAAAAAACTAGAGTTTATAATTTGATCTTTATGTTAAAATGTCAACTATCTGAATGTTTGAGAAGAATGTTCTTCTCGAACATTCAGATAGTTGACATCACGATCACTCTTTAAAACAATTGAAAATCAGCCATTACAACTTTATTGCTTTTTCATCAATAAATACTGCACTATCATGTTCCAAGTACACAAACATGAATCTAGAAAAATCAACAAAATCCCGAGTAAATAAAAATCTAAAGAAGATCCGAACCAAGGATCGAAACGTAATCAACGAAATTTATTCCATCGACACCTGGAATTACTCACTGGCCGTATCGAAGCCGATTCGACAATAACTCATATTCATCCACACGGCCGCATACAACCTTAACACATCAGCCATTTTTTTCTTGTTTTTATTATTATTATTTTAAAACTGGCCCCAAGAGCTCACATTACGCGTGAATTCGTATCTCGATGAGTCGAGGCAGGTCAAAGAATGAATAAAAAACAAGATTTTCATTTTATTTCTTTATTTCCGTTTAATTTGAGCCATATAATCTCCTTTTTTTTCTTTGTGTTGTGTACTTTGTTGTGTGCGGGGTCTTGGTAGGGACAACATTTTTATCGCTATTATCCCTTTTTAAGGATACTGGACTGTAGCTGCATCAGCGTACTGTGCTACCAGAGCCAGTGTTAGGATTTTATGTTTTCTTTGGACTGTAGAGGCTGCAGCGCACTGAACCTCCAGAGCCAGAAAAGAGAAAAATAATACTTAGGTAGGATGGGTAGGATCCGAACAGTAGCGACTGCAGCGTGCTGAGCCGCCAGTGTCGGATCTTGAGGTCTGTTTTTAGGTGAGGTGCTGCACTGAAAAGTACTGGTCTGCCGCAGCAACGGTATTTTGTTTAGCTGTCAGCTGGTGGTAACTCGAGCTAAACGTACTGCCCCGATCGCCAAATTTTAATACTTCATAGTACCGCTACAATGATATTGCCGTTTCAAGCATTAAAACTGGCGCTAGAGCGTTACCTTATATAGCTGATTTGCCGATACCAGTGAATAGGCGCTATAGTATGCATGTGAGCGTCGCGAGCGTGTGGACTTGCGGTAGAACCGTAGAACGTGGAACGCGCCTTTTTGAATGCAAACATTGCGAACGCCGACCTGTGATATTTCGCGATCAGTGAGAATATAATTAATGAAGTCCAATTAAAAAAATGGACGAGTGGGTGAAGGAGAAACTGGCAGAGTGGGGCTTGGAGCAATTCCAAAAGATATTCGAAGGTAAGTCAGAACAATTCTGTTATTCCCTAGCTTATATATTAGACCGGCTGGCATAACCTCAAAATTTGAAATGCCTAAAACTCCCTTCGGTCAATCGCAAAATTAATATTTTGTCATTGACCAAAGAAAAATATTTTAAGATACGTAGAATCCGCAAGAGGATTTTGTGAAAAACAGTTCTGCGAATCGAAACTTTGAAATACATAAAACTCCCTTTGGTCAATTACAAAATTCATGTTTTGTAATTGACCGAAGAAAAATATTTCAAGACATTTAGAATCGGCAAGAGGACTTTGTGAAAAATAGTTCTGCGAATCGAAACTTTGAAATACATAAAACTCTCTTCGGTCAATTACAAAATTCATATTTTGTAATTC
This sequence comes from Alloplasta piceator, assembly GCA_946863875.1. NCBI lineage: Eukaryota > Metazoa > Arthropoda > Insecta > Hymenoptera > Ichneumonidae > Alloplasta > Alloplasta piceator. Next base: position 32,700,660 of record OX333077.1, on the reverse strand, counting down.
ACCGAAGAAAAATATTTCAAGATATTTAGAATCCGCAAGAGGATCTTGTGAAAAATAGTTCTTCTAATCGAAACTTAGAAATGCATAAAACGTTTCAAAACAAAAGATGAATTTTATAATGACCGAAGGGAGTTTTATGCATTTCAAAGTTTCGATTCGCAGAACTATTTTTCACAAAACCCTCTTGCGGATTCTAAATATCTTGAAATATTTTTCTTCGGTCAATTATAAAATATGAATTTTGTAATGACCGAAGGGAGTTTTATGCATTTCAAAACAAAATATGAATTTTATAATGACCGAAGGGAGTTTTATGCATTTCAAAGTTTCGATTCGCAGAACTATTTTTCACAAAACCCTCTTGCGAATTCTAAATATCTTGAAATATTTTTCTTCGGTCAATTATAAAATATGAATTTTGTAATGACCGAAGGGAGTTTTATGCATTTCAAAGTTTCGATTCGAAGAACTTTTTTTACAAAATCCTCTTTGCGGAATTGAAATATCTTAAAATATTTTCCTTTGGTCAGTTACAAAATATGAATTTTGCAAAATATGAATTGATGAATTAATGAATCATGATGAAAATAATATTTTTGTCATAATCGGTAGAGTCAATTAGTATACATTTTGTGTTTCAGATGAGGAGATAGATAGAGAAACTTTCAAAAATTTAACGGAAAGTGCTATCGATAAAATATTCACGAAAATTGGACCAAAAATCAAATTTTTGTCTAAATGGAAATCAGAATTTTGCACTGAGAATCAATTGAGCAACTCAATCTCAACCGTACGACAAGATTTGTGTTACCAACACTTAAAAATTACATTTAATTTTATGTCTTGATACAATTTTTTTTAATTTTATGTGGCTACGAAGGTAACACCCGGCACTCCTGATATCAATTATAATGATGAAGAACTGAACGATTTCGAAGGTCTAGATTTCAGAGGTATCTGTACTGAAAAATTTGCGGGTGGAAAATCTTAGCAAATGTAATTCATGTAATATCATTCATGAATTTTTCCGTACAGATATCGACATTCATATCGTTAATCACGTTCCCGATATTGTCACCGAAACGATTTGTGAACAACCTCCATTCGATCCGTTTGGAGTGCTTGAGAGTGCGGACTTGAAACATGTGGTTTCACTTCCCATAACGAATCTAATTGAATATCTCAAAAGCAATGTGTCGGGACTCATAGCGTTGCATTTCTATAAAAAAAATCGGATTCTCACGGAAGCTCGCAGAAATCGTTTGGCCGATGTCATTATCGAACATGAGATACGCAGTTCCGCCCATCTTTCGTAAGCATCCTAATCCCTAATTTGCAATCCTAATACCTGAGAAATAATTTTGGAAAGGTATTATTTAGTATTATTTTCAATTTTTCCACCATACACAAGCCCTCGCAGTCCCTTTTTTTAACGTAATCGTTAATAAATGACAATGTAGATTTACTGAAGTTGAAAAAAATGTTTACAGCATACAACCTGCTCGATTGCAACAGTTGGCCGATTTAATCGTTGAAACATTCCCAACGGAAAATAAATATACTTATTACATACCTTACCAATACGACTCTGTCACGAAGAAAAAAGTATTGCCGAAAGGAAAACTGTACGACAAATTAACTAATTATCGAGGATTGTTAATCGAGACCGGTGTATCGTAGAGAAAAAATTCTAAAGGAGAAAAAAGGAAATGCAGGGACAATTCTAGTCTAGCAGTGCTTGGTTTCAGAACCGATCTAGAATCTCTAGAAGGTATTCAGTGAATTTCGTTACTGTAAAACTTACAATATTCCAGCAACGATAATGATGTTGTTACATACATGTATTTCAATCTACAGATGGAAAAGATGAATACGACGAAAACGTCAAATGGTTAAAAAATAACCTGGATCCATGGTCGAGAGTGAAGCAACTTTGGATAGCTACGTCCAAAAAAAGAATCCGAAATTTGATTGAAAATGGACAGGAAGTCGACTACGTGAGTGAGTACGGAGCTTTGAGGCACGTAAAAAAAGGAGTTGAATTGGTGAGAATTAAAATTTCATATTCACTTTCATATTCAAGTTTAGACCACAAGTGAACCAGTAATTGCTTTTTTTAAAGATCAACATTGACTTTGCAACTGTGTATCCTGCAAAAATCTCTCGATTGGAAGAACAGTACGACAGTTTTGAAAGAGAGATTTTGAATTGTGCCAAAAATAAAAAAAAGGGGTCCAGAGCTCAAAAACATTTTGAGAAATATTGAAAGATGGGAAGAAGAAATCGAAGAGGAATCGAATAAAGCAGACCCTAACGAAGAAACCAAAAAATTTCTGACAGGTATGAGTATAAAAATGTATCTATTTTGAAAAATAAAAACGATTTAGAGTTTTAGAAAAATGCACATATATGAATGTTACTTCATTGTAATTGATCACAAAAATCGGTGTGATATATTTTTCAGATTCCAAACGTTTGGACATTTTTCGTTTGCTGGTGCTGTTGTTGCCATGTCCACCTGCAATTTCATATGGCAAGGGTAAAATTTGGAAACCATCGAAGAGCGAGGTTCAAAACGGATTTATTCTCCAGGTGAAGGTAATAAACCTGAAGGAATAATTGTTACATTTTTATGTTGAAATATTTGAAAAAATTATGTTTGTTTAGAACCCAGATGAAACGATAATTCGAGTCGAGCAACAAAGGAAAAAAATTCTCGACTACGGATTGACAGTACAGCCATTCATCGTAGTTGTCGGAGAAAAAGAGCTAGAGTACTTCATCCGTGTCAAAGATATCACCTACAATGCCTCGTCTTTGCTCCAGGCCGTAGATACTTGCTTCAAAAGCTTCTACTCTCTTCAATTAGCGTACCCGAAAGAATCTCGCTTTCCTTGGATGACAATGCAACGAAGAATTTACGATGTAAAAGGCGAATCAGACATTGATTTTTCATGCCTTAACACGTTTTGGACGACGTTGAAGCTCTCCGGAAGATAGGATCATTATTTTTGTAACCATGTTGACTTGTTCTAAGTGTAAAAGGAACTGTGATTTGAATGATTTTGAAAATCATTACTTGCAATATCATAGCAGTAGTGGGCAAATTCTAGAATATGAATGTCCGAAATGCGATCGTTCGTACAATTTTTTCTCATCGTTCAAAAAACATTGGTTAAATTTGCATATTGATGAGAATGCAAGTAACTTGAACGAAACAGAACCTTCAAATGTCAAAGCAACAACTTCGGAGTCTGAATATTCTTCAATAAGTAAAGACGACGTATATTCTCCCGAAAATTCGAACACAGAAGAAGTTGTTAGCAATACTGTAAATGAAAATATTAAAAACAAAAAGGCGCGACTTTTACAAAGCTTTCAAAATAACGTCATTGAAAAGTATATGAAGTTGCAACAATTATCAGGTTTATCGGAAACATATTTACAAAATTTCGTTACTTTCGCAAAAGACATCGTAATTTCAGGTTGTCAAATTATCGAAGATGAATCGAACTCTGTCTATGACTCTAACCCTTGCGTTACTTCAAAATGTATCTTGGATCTGTTTCGGTCATCATTCGATGGATTCGAAACTGCACAAAAACGTCAATCATATTTAGAAAAAAAAGGGGATTATATACCTCCAGTCAAATATACGATTGGCATCAAATCTGAACGTGTTAAAAGAACCGCTAGTAAAAAACTAAAAAAGTATGTAGACGAAGCATGCGGTTATTTTTTCCCATTGAGAACGATATTCAAAAAAGTTTTTGAATTGCCTAATGTTTACGACACGGTGTTTGGTTACAAAAAAAAATTAGAAGATGAAAAAGTTGTAATTTCAAATTTCGTACAGAGTAAAGTTTGGAAAGAAAAGATCAAAAAGTTTAAAGCTAATAACGTTTTACCGCTCTTTTTGTTCAGCGACGATTACGAAACTGGCAACGCTCTTGGCAGCCATGCGGGACAAAATAAGTTAGCTGGAACGTATGTTTCGATACCATGCTTTCCACCTGAATATCAGTCCAATCTTTCTTCTATATTTCAAGCAATCTTGTATTACTCGCAAGACAGGGTTCGATTCGGAAATTATTCAACTTTCCGGAAATTAATTGAAGAATTGGCTTTTTTAGAAAAAGAAGGCATTGAATTAAATTTACCACATGGAAATGTGAGAATTTTTTTTAAGCTGGGCCTTATTTTGGGCGATAATTTGGGCCTTCATGGTTTACTCGGATTCGTAGAAAGTTTCAATGCGAATTTCATGTGCAGATTTTGTAAGATGGACAAGTTCCAAAGGTCACTCGCAGGTATAGAGGACAAAGATTATATGCGATCCAAAAAAAATTACGATAACGATGTTCGCGTAGGCAATGTCTCTTTCACAGGGATTAAAGAAGAATGTGTTTTTCATAATTTACCGGATTTCCACGTGACGCAAAATTTTTCAGTCGATTTAATGCATGATGTCCTAGAAGGGGTATGCCAATTTGATATGGCTGCATTATTGAATTTTTATATAACAGAAAAGAAAAGTTTTTCGCTTCACGATTTGAATAATCGTTTGTCAACCCACGACTGGGGTACGGCACAATTTGTTAACATTCCACCGCCCATTCTGGAAAAGGATCTCAAAAATGATAACATCAAAATGTCTGCATCAGAAACATTGACACTTATAAGACATTTTGGCATTCTTGTAGGTGATTTGGTTGGTGAAGATGATCAATGCTGGCAGGTTTACTTGTGTTTGCGTAAAATTCTCGATATCATTATGTCCCCGACGATTCAGCCACAGTCTGTTATCATTCTCGAAAACGTCATAGAAGAGCACCATTCACTGCTTCGTAATGTCTTGAAAAGGAATTTGAAGCCGAAAGATCACTTCCTTATTCACTTTCCTTCCATTATGAAAGAATCTGGCCCACTTGTAAACCTTTGGTGCATGAGAATGGAATCGAAACACCAAGAATCGCTCAAATTTGTTTCTTCTAGTAATTGTAAAAAAAATGTCTGTTTTACAATTGCCAAGAAACATCAAATGAAACTCGCCGCGATATTGTTCGAAAATAATTTTTTTTTGCCTTTGAAAATCGGACCTTCGAAAGAATGTCTGATCACAGACTTGAACGTTTCTTCTTGCGATTCATTCTCAAAAGACAAACAGCTCTTTAAAACGAAAATACGCGTCGCAAATTGGGTGGAGAAAAATGGGAGCAGGTACAAACCTGGCATGATTTTATGTGTAAGTGACGATGATTATTTGCCTGTGTTCGGAATTATTAATTATATTTGTTTCGTTAATGAACAATTATTCTTTATTTATAGTAAAACGCAAACAATATGGAGAAAACACGAACATGCATATGAAATAATAAACGTATCAGCAGTGTCAGACCTAATTCTGTACGAAAAACTGTTGCAGTCAAAACCGCTGAGTGCATCAGTGAAATTCGATAGGAATTTTATTGTATTACGCACATGCATTTAAATAATTATAAATTAATATTACGATGTAACTCTTTACCATATGTGATGTCACAATAATATTATGTTTAATTACTTTTTGTAATAATTTATGTTGTCTTTGAAATACATTCTTACATCTAATATCAAACTGTTACTCATTTTCCTAATATTATTGTTATTTAAATTTTCATTATTTTCATATTTGATATTACATACATTTATAACCTAAATATTCAATTCAATCACGCGAGAATAATCAATAACGATTAATAATTAAAAAATATAATATTTTTAATTAATAATCCTTATCGATTGAATATTTAGGTTATGAATATATATTTTTTTCATACGGTGGTTATCCGGCATATATCTGGTTGAATAAGAAAACAGGATATACTTTCCATCCAGATATATTGTTTATCTACGATTAGCATGCCGGTTGGCCACCGTGCGCAAATCGCGATTGCCCACCGTCAGCAAACTAAAATATAGCTCGTGGGCCGATACGAAATGGCTCGGCTCACAGTTGTGCTTTGGTGGGGACCGTAGCCGTAAAGTTTGCGGAGGCTTACCAAAAAATAGCCACTGCGGCAGTACGTTTTTTTCAGTGTGGGTATCCGGATCGTTTCTCGAGCTAGCTGTTAATCGAGTGCCGTTCTGTGGTCGAGATCTGGCTTTTATACCCCGTCCTGAGGGTCTTCTATCGTCCCAGAATCCCTTGGGTTGGCGCTCTATCGCTTGTGACGTCATGGCTCGGTGATTGGTTGATCGTGATTATGGGACTATCACGCGCGATTCACGTGATTCCCGCGGTGGTGGTGTCCATTGGCGCCTAAAGGGCTCCTTCTCTTGTTACCGCGATGAACGGCGGGTATGCTTCATTTAGGCGCATGTGGGTAGCGCGTTTTTAGCTTCATCCTTTCTCTTTCTTTTTTTTTGTTTGTTTTTTTGTTGTTTTTTTTGTTTTCTTTTGTTTGTTTTTATATAGCGATATCGTTACAACATTGATTTGCGCGCAAATGCCAAACGAGAAGCCAACAATAATCCGTCCTGTCCGATGAATGAGCCATTATTGAAGATAGCAGGCAACGTTTTTCCCAAAATTTCAACCGCAATTATTAATTCCGGCCGCACTTGAGAACTGTAAAGCGGAGGACAAAAGTATTCGAGGGACCCTTGGGAACAAAATATTTTTGTCGAGGGCCCGAAGGGTTAGCACAGGAGTCTGTTCGGCCCTCATTGGTGACTCCCGTCGTCGTTTCCCGCATACCGTTTACGCGGCGCCAAGCAACCTATCGCAATGTGCCCCTCTTGGCCACAATTGAAACAAACGCGTGGTTGTCGATGATCGGAACATTGCCGTTCCCCAGTCGGCGCGTTGTGAGACGGCGTCAACTGACGAATCGGGATCGTCGACTCGGGAGCTTTGTTCGACGCGTCAATAGGCGGCCACACGTTCGCGGGCATTTGGCAGTGCCCGTGCAGAAATTTCCGTAGGGATCAAACTGGATCCTGGCTCGTATCCCATTCTCCCAATCGGGATCTAGTCCGATATCGGATCAGATCCGAACATCGAATGTAACAGCGGTCAACTCGATTCTAGTAAGGATTTCGTAGATCCGGATCCCTGCGGGACTCCCGACGTATCCTTAATAGAATAGTTCAGGCATCGAAGAAGGATCATGAGTAAATTTCTACTATAATATTTATCATAGTAGAAATTGTAGTAGAATATTGTAGTATAAATCATGAGTAAATTTAATTATCACAATTTTTATTCAAGATTCATCATTATTATTATTTATTATTAAAAAATTAGAGATATTAAAGATGACAAGCATTTTTTTTTACATTTTGTCCGGATAATTCAATGAAATAAAGTAAAAGTCTTTCAATGTCCTTTCTCCAATCGTCCTCTACGTCCGTCCCAATCTTTCGCAATAGAAATTGCGTGGCCGGCTTATTTTAAAACGGCATCCTTATTTATGGGGGTTCTATCCTGCGTCGTGTGGAACTCCGTGAGTGCAGCTTATAAATTTAACAAGCCGAGCAAATTTTTGAGATAATGAATTTTTTTTTCCAAATATGCAGCAAAACAATTTCCAGCGAGCATCTAAATACCTATTACGCAATCTCCAAAATTTGTTGCCTTTAGCAATGCTCTGCCTTCGACTTTCTTTTTCGTAGTGAAGCCGATGACTACCTCGCGAGTAAAAAAATTGCGCAAGATTGCCGTCATGCTCTCCGTGATATTATTATTACGATCCATAAGCTGCCTCCGTGATGTAATCTAAAAAGAAGTATGTATAAATGAATATAAAAAGTATTGGTTTAAAACATGTTAAATTGAAAAACTCACCAGATCTTGTTTCAATTCTTTATTTTCGTTTAACGTTTGGTCAAATTCTGTGAATTTTTCCAATTTTTCAAATGACAAGCTGAGTTGATTTTTCATTTTTATTTGCTCTACGATGATTTTTGTCGGATTCACCATATGTTTTTCCGTCAAAGCGTCAGTGAGGGCATTGATCGCAGCTGTGTGTGCCTGCAAGTCTAGGCTGAAACGCTTGAACATCATTAGAAGAAAAAGAGTATCTACAAATATACAAACATATATAAATATATATAAATAAACATTTTCATCTATATAGGGGTCATTCCGTGTCAAATCGACCAAGAGTTGGAATCGACTTCTTTCAATTTCCATGAAATTTGGTCAAAAGTTTTTATTTTTAATGAAACAGAGTTCTGCTAAGGCGAAAAAATTGAATTTTCGTTTCGAAAGTTATGCAAGATTCAAAATTTCCCAATTTTTTAAATCTCGCAACTTTATTTTTTAAATATCTCAAAAACTATTATAGTTACGAAAAAATCGTTCTGGGTTCGGCTTGAAGAGTATACATGTGGCTACCAAAGAAAAAATATTCCGAAAAAAATGGTTGCAAAATGATGAATTTGGAAAAATTCGAATTTTCAAAAAATGTGAAAATCCAAGTTCCGTATTAATTTTTTGGTTCAATTTTTTTATATAATACCTTGTACTGAACTTAAAAGATCCTGAAATATTGAGAAAGGTGTTTTTCGTTTTTTCAAAAATATGGATTTTTAATTTTTGTAAAATCGTGCATGTAAACCCACGATCAACATTAAACTGGTTTCAATATAATACCTTGTACGGATCATAAAAAATTTTAAAATCCATTAATTAATGTCGATCGTGGCTTTACACGATTTAAAAAAATTCATGTTTTTGAAAAAACAAAAAACACTTGTTTGAAAATTTCAGGATCTTTTAAGATCATTACAAAGTATTGTCTCAAAAAAATTAAACCAAAAATGTAATAAGGAACTTGGATTTTCACGATTTTTGAAAATTCGAAAATCTCCAAACTTCTTTTTCTGAATATTTTTTCGTTCGTAGCCACAAGTATACTCTTTAAGACAAACCCAGGACAATTTTTCCGTAACTATAATAGTTTTCGAGATATTTAAAAAATAAACTTGAGAGATTTAAAAAATTGGGAAATTTTGAATCTTGCATAACTTTCGAAAAAAAAACTTTAATTCTTTTGCTTTGGTACAACTTCGTTTTATTAAAAACTAAAATTTCTGACCAAATTTCATCAAAATAGAAAGAGGTCGATTCCAACTCTTAGTCGATTTGACATGGAATGACCCATTAATATTTTATTGTTGGGTATTATAACTATAAGAGTAAAATAAAATTTATGTATTATAATATTCTAAATATTGTCAATAATTATATTGTATGAAAACATTGTTTTATTAAATCTGATTTGTAGTCGAAATCGGTAAACTTTTATTATTGAGAAATTAAAAAATTGTAAATTTAAAGGTAAAACTTACCTGGTGACAAACTTTTTTCCGAGCTGACGGATGCTTCCTCGAGATTATCGGTTTGCAAGCTCGATTAAACTCCTGATTTTTGCAATGATACTCTGGAAATTTCGTGAAATTCCGAAAGAGATTTCAGGTTCATCGTTCGTTTTCTCTTCTCTTCTCTTCTTTTCTCTTCAGCGTGTTCTTTCTCTTCAGCATGTGTTTTCTCCTCCGCTCGTTTTTCATCCTTCGCTCGTTCTTTCTCCTTCGCTCGTTCTTTCTCCTTCGCTCGTTCTTTCTCCTCAGCTCGCCCTTTTTCCTCCTCTCTGCCTTTCTCCTCCTTAGTTTGGCCTAAAATTGAAGTTAGACTTTGGTTGAGCCTCAAATTTAAGTTATATTTGGCATTACCTATACATAATGCTATATATTCATGGAGATGCTATATATATAGATAATGCTATATATATACATAGATGATCCATTCGTATATATAGAAAATCCTATATATAATTCTATATACATGGATATGTTGCATATATGTAGGTAATGCTATATTTAAAGAAATCGAATCTCGAAGGACTACCCTAATATTAATTGAGTTTGAAAATAATGACCACTACCGAACAGGTGCCATTTTGAAATTGAATATACATCTTAAAAATACATATATAAATATTTAAAGAAATCGAATCTCAAATGACCACTCTAATATAAATTGAGACCTGAAATAGCGGCTGACCTAATATTCGTCGTATAAATACATTAAATAAGAACAAAATTAGAATCTCGAATAATCACCACCCTAATATATATCATATAATACGTATATATGTAAATATTTGAAGAAATCGGATTTCGAAGGACCACCCTAGGATTAATTGAGACCTGAAATAACAACTACTCTAATCTACATTTTATAAATACATATATGAGGAGTTCTTTTCCAACCGGGCCACTTTTTTTCACCCTCTCCAATTTTTTTAAAAATCTGCCAGTTTAAAATATTAGACAAAAGGTACGTCTGTGATTTTTGAAAAAAATTTTTAGGCGTCCGCTCAGGATTTCCAATTTTTTATTACGGACACTGTGTTTCAAAAAATATTCATCAAACAAAAAAAAACATAAGAATAAAGACTTTTTTATTTTTTCCGCTTTATCGAAAAAAATCAAAAACATAATTTTCTGCATTGCGAAAATTGAAATTTGGCAAAAAAATGTGAATCAAACTTTTTTCAACCTAATAACACACTTTCGATTTCGGTACAAATTTTACAGGATGTCGGTAATTGAGTAGAGAGTCTGGAAAAAAAATTCAGAATAGTACCTGCAATGCTTACGATGAAAAAAATAAAAACTCTGCGAAATCGCATAACCGCATATAGATTTCGCAGACTCTTCACCCAATGATAGACATTCTGTAAAATTTGTACCAAAATCGTAAGTGTGTTATTAGGTTTAAAAAAATGTTATTCTCATTTTTCTGCCAAATTTCAATTTTCCCAATGCAGAAAAATTATGATTTTAATTATTTTCGAGAAAGTGGTAAAAATAAATGAGTTTTTATTCGTATGTTTTTTTCATTTAATGAATATTTTTTGAGATACAGTGTTCATAATGAAAAATTGAGAATCTTAAACGGACGCCTTAAAAAATTTTGAAAAATTACAGACGTTCCTTCAAACTAATATTTCAAACAGGCAGATTTTGAAAAAAAAATTGGAGGGGGGGAAAAAAGTGGTCCGGTTGAGAAAGAACTCCTCATACATAAATAATAAAGAAAATTCGAACCTCGAATGACCACCCAAATGTAAGTTGATACCTGAAATAACGACCACCCCAATATACATCGTATAAATACTCGCACACTCTCGCACACACTCACATACACTCTTTTATATGTAGAGATAGAATATAATATGTCTACATATAAATATTTAAAGAAATCGAATCTCGAAAGACCACCCTAAAATTAATTGAGACCTGAAAAAACAACTACTCTAATATACGTTTTACAAATACATATATATATGAATAATAATGAAAATTCGAATCCCGAATGACTACCCAAATTTAGGTTGATAGCTGGAATAATGACCACCCTTACATACAATATATAAACGAACACTGTAATATACATCTTATAAATACATATATATAGATAATAGAGAAATTTCGAATCTTGAATGACCACCCTAATATAAATTCAGGCCCGAATTGATGATCACTCTAAGATACATCGTATAAGTACTCTAACACTCTCGCACACACTTGCACACACACATACACTCGTTTATATATAGAGATAAAATATAATACATATTCTATTTTACTTATACATATAAACATTCAAAGAAATCGAATCTCGGAGAACTAACCTAATATTAATTGAGACTTGAAATAACGACTACTCTGATATAAATTTTACAAATACATGTATATGAATAATGAATAAAATTCGACTCTCGAATGACCACCCTAATACGTATTCAGACCTGAAATAATGACCACCCTGATGTATATCTTGATGAATATGTATATACAGCATGAAATCTCGAATGACCACCTAAATGTAGGTTGAAACCTGAAATAACGACCACCTCGATATACATCGTATAACTACTCGCACACACTTGCACACACTCGCAGACATACACATACACTCTTTTATATGTAGAGAAATGACGGCCACCCTGATGTACATCGTATCAGGGATGGGCGGACTCGAATCAAAAAGTATTTAAATACATGCTTTAAATGATAAATCATTTTTGACTCGTGATTTAAACGGGCTCGGAGTATCAAGTACTTTCGGACTTGTGATTTAAACGGGCTTGGAGTATCAAGCCTTTTTTGACTTGGGATTTAAACGGGCTCGGAGTATCAAGTCTTTTTTGATTGGTGATTTGAACGGGCTCGGAGTATCAAGTACTTTTGGACTTGTGATTTAAACGGGCTTGGAGTATCAAGCCTTTTTTGACTTGGGATTTAAACGGGCTCGGAGTATCAAGTCTTTTTTGATTCGTGATTTGAACGGGCTCGGAGTGTCAAGTACTTTTGGACCTGTGATTTAAACGGGCTTGGAGTATCAAGCCTTTTTTGATGTGGGATTTAAACGGGCTCGGAGTATCAAGTCTTTTTTGATTCGTGATTTGAACGGGCTCGGAGTATCAAGTACTTTTTTACTCGTCACTCCTTTCGATTAAGAGTGACAAATTCTTTTTAATTCTGAGTATATTCAAGCTTTAAATTCATTTTAATTCCTTTTTTAATCGAATTAAACGACGAAATTCATATTAATTCCTGAATATTTTTTAATTGTACCATGGTCAAATCGATCCCGGTACAACAAATTATAACTCCGCATACGGAGAATAATAATTAGTGACAAATAAATAAATAAAGGAATAAATAAATAAATAAATAAATAAATAAATACATAAATAAATAAATAAATAGATAAATAAATAAATAAATAAATAAATAAATAAATACATAAATAAATAAATAATTTTTTTTTTTTTTAATTGTGCATTTCCCCCCGTCTAGAGGCTTTCGCCTATTGCAGGGTCGGCCCGGGTCAGTAGCCAGTCCCCCCTGAGGATCTGGTCCGGATCAGTAACCAGATCCCCATGCGGCCGCATCCGACTTCCCCCTCTATAGCGCATTTGCTATGGAAATTAATTTCCATAGACACAGGGAAACTGCGGAAAACCTGTGTCACTATAGCCGGTCCTGAGTTCGCTTTCCGATGCCGGAGCTACGTCACGTTTCGTCGAGAAATTGTAAACATGGACTACAGCTATATACATGTGACTCACACCTGTACGAGTACTTGTGTATGCCACATATATATATCTGGAGCTTGTCACGCCCATATTTTTATTTCTCGACGAAACTACGGCACAGGGAATCGAACCCAGGACCTCCCGATGCTCTGGTTTAGAGGCGAGCACGCTAGCCACTACACCAGAGTACCGGTTAAATAAATAAATAAATAGATAAATAAATAAATAGATAGATAAATAAATAAATAAATAAATAATTAAATAATTTTTTTTTTGTTTTTTTTTGTTTTTTTTTTTTAATACGGGCCAGCATGCTCGCGCGTAGACTCACCCAAACCCAAGGAAATAATTACATAATTTTTCTTTTTTTTCTTTTAGTTTAAATTGCAATCGCGTGCGTGATCACCATTGTAACATTAAATAAGGTCTTTTATAAAGCTCGTTAGTTTTGAATATAAAATTGGAAAATATATATTAATGTTATCCCTCACTTGACACATTAGAGTAGTTTGGACTGTTGTTTGTATTGTTGTATGTAAATTTATCCAAAATTTATAATAAAATATTAAACGAATATAATTTTTTTCAAATGAAATATTGAAATAAATTTCGAAAGTGACAACGTTGATTTAAAAGCTTCAGGCATTTTGTACTCCAATGTGTCAAGTAAGGATTAAATAAGAGAAATATATTGCAATTCATATTACCATTTAATAATATAATGTAATGTAAAGAGTAGTGAACACATAAAACTTTTTTTTTTTTAAATTGCGAATGTTAAAAAATTGGAACATTACTATACTATATTATGCAAATATTTTTCATACAAAATTGAACGATTGAATTGTTATTTGTTTACCACCGAAAGTGGAGATTGTGATAAGAATGATAAATGTCATTACAAGTAAAAAACATTGACCTTTTAATTATTATTGATTAGTCTCAACACAAGATTAATTGATGAAATAGTAATGAGCGAATGTGCTTTTAACACAAGTACCTACAAATGGTTTGTTTGTGTGAACATGTTGTTCCTATAAAAAAAAATGTATTAATTTAATTATTTATTTATTTACTCATTTATTGATGTATTTATCTAGTTATTTATTTATATATATATTTATTTATTGTTGTAAGAAAAAGAAAAGAATAAAAAATGAATTAATTACGTATTTGGGTTCAGTCTACGCGCGAGCATGCTGGCCCCGTAAAAAAAAAAAAAAAAAAAAAAAAAAAAAAAAAAAATTATTAATTTAATTATTTATTTATTTATTTATTTATTTATTTGTCACTAATTATTATTCTCCGTATGCGGAGTTATAATTTGTTGTACCGGGATCGATTTGACCATGGTACAATTAAAAAATATTCAGGAATTAATATGAATTTCGTCGTTTAATTCGATTAAAAAAGGAATTAAAATGAATTTAAAGCTTAAATATACTCAGAATTAAAAAGAATTTGTCACTCTTAATCGAAAGGAGTGACGAGTAAAAAAGTACTTGATACTCCGAGCCCGTTCAAATCACGAATCAAAAAAGACTTGATACTCCGAGCCCGTTTAAATCCCACATCAAAAAAGGCTTGATACTCCAAGCCCGTTAAAATCACAGGTCCAAAAGTACTTGATACTCCGAGCCCGTTCAAATCACGAATCAAAAAAGACTTGATACTCCGAGCCCGTTTAAATCCCAAGTCAAAAAAGGCTTGATACTCCAAGCCCGTTTAAATCACAAGTCCAAAAGTACTTGATACTCCGAGCCCGTTCAAATCACCAATCAAAAAAGACTTGATACTCCGAGCCCGTTTAAATCCCAAGTAAAAAAAGGCTTGATACTCCAAGCCCGTTTAAATCACAAGTCCGAAAGTACTTGATACTCCGAGCCCGTTTAAATCACGAGTCAAAAATGATTTATCACTTATTTTTTTTTTAAGTTCTTTATGCCCATCCCTGCATCGTATAAATACTCGCACACTCTTGCACACACTAACGCACACACACACACACACACACACACACACACACACACACACACACACAAACTCACGCACGCACGCACGCACACACGCACACACGCACGCACGCACGCACGCACGCACGCACGTACGCACGCACGCATGCACGCACGCACGCACGCACGCATTCATGCACGCACGCACGTACGCACGCACGCACGCACGCATGCACGCACGCATGCACGCACACACACACGCACGCACGCAAGCAAACAAGCACGCCCTCACGCACGCACACACACATGCACGCACGCACACACGCACACACGCACGCACACACACACACACGCACGCACGCGCGCACACACGCACGCACACTCACGTACACACGCACGCACACTCACACACGCACGCGCACACACACACACACACACACACACACACACACACACATACACACAAGCACACTTTTATATATGAGGGATTCTCTGTCAATTCAGCCACTTTTTTTCGACCATCTCAGATGTGCCTCATAATTGATTACATTAAAGTGCTACTTAAAGGCTTTCTATGTGAATTTTTTTCAGATTTTTTAATTCAAAATTTTAGAAATCGCTGTTTTTTTTCAAAATGAATATAATTCGGAAACTTGAAGTAACTGAAAAAAACGTCTATATATAAAAGTTGTAGTTTTGTGTTAGCATTCGAGCGTAATATTTGAAATAATTCTTCCGTTTCGGTAACGTTAATTTTTTACCAAAAAAGGAGATAATTAATTTTTTATTTAAAAAAGGCCATTTTTTTGGTGAAAAAATTACAGGGTTTTCCAGTATATTGTTACGTCAAAAAGTAGGGTTTCAGTTGACCGTTTGTTACTTTAATCGACGGAATACAAACGAGATGATCCATGACGCGCTGGTCAAGGAGAGAAGCTACCCCTTTACCACTCCTGGCCGAGGTCCCGTTTATCACAACCCAGTTTTAAGTCTAACCTTTCGGAAAATTACTTTGGAATAGGCACGGAAATTTTGTTAGTTCGAATTTTTGGGTGTTTATTGAAAAGGATAGGGGTCGTTAACTTTGTTTCTAATTGGTGAATTTTAACTCTGGATTCGGACTTGTTCATTCATTTTTGCTTACCTCGCACTTCGGGAAATCAAGAAAGAAAATAGTCGCTAAATTCGGTATATATTAATAAATTGTCGGAAAAAATGAAACCCTCGTGGAGCCTCTTAGATGTTCGAAGATTGGTCGGATCGATGGAATAATTGTAATGAGTCGCAGATTTATTCCGTTGTTCTTCATAATTTATTCTTAACAAATCAATTAGCAAAAAATCAGACGTTACAAAGACGATAAATTAATTGAACGCGCGATTACAAAAGTCTTAAAGTGAATAATGAGGTCGTGAAGCTTACCATTTACAATAAAAATGAAATGTTATAATTTGATGGAATAATATAAAAACGAATACTCGAACTTGCACAACGTCCGAATATTTTAAGTCTCCAATTGTTCGATCAGGTTTCGTCAGAAAAATATTCTAAGTCCCAGATCGAAAAATGAGGAAAAGTGGAAATATTCTAAGTCCCGACTTGCAAAAGATCGAGTGACAGCGACAAGGCGAGACTGTCGCTCTCGAGTCTCTCAAGTGTCCAAAAAATATCGACGAACTCCGACGGACTCTGACGGACTCGCCGACCAACTCCCCGAACACTTCCCTAACTTCCTCAGATTCAATCGCCCTGAACAATCTCTAACTCCCACGGACTCACTCGCCCCGAAAAATCTATTGTCGATCGTCCGGTCCGCGGTTTTTTTAACCGCAAATCGATTTGGTGGGAGGATCTTCCCGGAGTGGGGAAACGCGTATTCTTCACGCTCCTTATAAGGAGCGAAAATCTCTGGTGACTGTCTGATTGGTTCCCTTTATGGTGCCGTGAAGAAGGATGGGGGTATTTGTCTGTCCCCTCCATCGATTGATCTATTTCCATAGCCGGTTCGATGCAAGTGTACTGACTTTTTTGCGCAATATCCCCGTATGCAGGGGTCATGACTTGTGTTCGATAGGCACGTGGCTTGGCTTATTGCGCGTGGCTTCGGTTACATGGTCCCTTGGTTTTGTAACAACATATGTAGTTGTAAAAGGGTTGTGTGTTCATTAATGCCCTTTCCTTAAAGTTGAATTTTACATTGTTACAATATTGTAATTCCTTAAACTTTCGGTATTATAGATAAGAGAGTAACTTATTCTAATGATTAACAAATACAAAGGGTTGTTTCCTATCTTATAAAAAGGTTGCAAATGTGAGAGTAATTAACTCTAATGGTTAACAAATCAATATCGGAAAATAGAAATGCAACTAAGTCCAGTTATTAACAAAAATAGGAATGTAAGTAAATTTAATAGTTAACAAAAATAAGAATTACTTGAATTAAAAAAATCAATGTCGCAAAGAAGAGAGTAACAAAGTTTAATTGTTAGTAGGATACAAAGGACGAGCAATGTTTTACAACTTTCGGATTCGTTCCTCTTATTAGACGTGACAACTCCTGTACGTGATTCTCGTACCTGGCTCTTTCTCGCTCTCGTCCGACGAAGACGGGCGTTGTTTTTCGGTCTTGTGGGATTTTGTTTTTCCCAAGTGCACACCCGAGTTGAAATTTTCAGCCTCTTTTGAATGCCCGTAGGTCTTATTTCCTTTGTAATGTACAAGCCGCCGACCTCTGTTGGGCCTACGAAACCCCATTTGTCGAATCCAGTGCCCTCGAAGGCCTTCGTTCGATTCCATTCAACCTCTGGTAAGCCTCCCAAACCTCTTTTCGATCTCAAATATCAGTGACACTTGCAGGACACAGGCCTCCGTAACCTCTTTTCGATGCCAAGTCCGTTGTCTTTCTCCTATCTAGCCCCCTTTTGGCCCGAAACCCTCGGTTTACCCTCGGTGGCCTCATCAATAACCCATTGAATAACGAAAAAAATATTTTCGTTGATTATATATATATCGATCGAAGTTTTATATAAGTATGCGCTATCAGCCATATCGTCGTGTGATAATTAAATGATAGATAAACAAATAGATATCTGAAAAAAATATATTGTTAGTTTATTAAATTATTATTAAAAAATTAATATTATAAAATTTCAATTTCCTCTGTCGGTTTTTTGTTCGTCTTTTAGTATATTTTCTATATTTCTATAAATCACGTGATATTTTCTTATTCTAATTGCATAGAATTTACAGGCGTTCCTATAAATAAATGGTCATCGATAACCATAAAGACACATACCGATTCTAATGCCGCTACTCCTACGAGTGATGTATTATTTGATGTTCGGTACTCATGTAAATAACACAGTTCACTACATACCTCATTATCTCTCGATATATGAATTGAAACAGTCTTAACAAGTGGTGTGACGACTGCAAAATGTTGACCGTCGCAAAAACATTCTTTCATACAGTTGCAGTAGGACACTTTGAAAAAATTATGTACAGTGGCTATTATTTTTTTGCCATTCGTTCTATTGTAAAGCACGTGAGATGATGACGTACGTAAACCCCTTGGGTATAATTCGCCGACAATCAATTTGCTGTCTTTTAGAAGTCTTGTGTAACTCTGAACGTTGCCTAGCGGTATTTGCGAATTATGCATTTCCTGTGCAAGAAAATCAGCAATTTTTATGTATTTTTTGTAAGTGCCAACGCTGTAATGGCCGTCAAATAATCGTTCGCATATTTTAACTTGGCGTTTCACGGCAATGACAAAATCGCGAATGGGGCCATCATCTAATTTATCTATTTTCACTTTCATTTGCAATAGATAAGTATGTGCACATGCTATTTGTGATGCAATATGAGAAGTACCGTGAACAAGACTCAACAATTTGCCATTCAAGTCCTCGAATGGGAAACACGAATACACCCATAATGGGCCAAGCCGGTTCACACATACAGGAAGATGCAAAAGCTGATGTATGTTTATCGTGCAGAACTATGAACCATACAAATTTTCAAAATCTCTTACGAATTGATGCAATAAATTCTCCGTAGTATCAAGCTGCTGAGTCAAGAATTCCTATGGCATTGACGAGCTTGAGATAATGCTCAAAATAATTTAATCTTATCACCCCTCTGAGTATCGGTAAAGAATAGTAAAAAAACCACATCTTTAGTTCAGAAGCCTTCCGAAAAATGAAATCTGATACTGGACGTGGCAAACGGTGTACCCATTTCGGAGGTTTTATTTTCAGCAATCTCTCATTGATGATGGTAGATACAGCGCAAAGTGAAAATTGACATCCGCTGTAAGCTGAATCAAACCACAGGCTTAACAATCCCTTGGTGACGCCACAGAATATTCCGTGCATATAATCAATCGCAAAGCCCTCAATAAAATCCAGCAGAAGTCGGGAAAGAGAACATGGACCTTTGACACCATTAATTGGTGCACCCTCTAATAATGCCTCATCTGCATTATTGTTAGTTTCGGCAGTTGTTCTCATTTGCGAGTCATTTTCATACGTATATACACGACTTGTGCCGCCAGTGGGGTGCTTGAACGTCGCGCCTGGACTTTTACAATTTGGACATCCAAATCGACCGTTATGGGCCATCATGTTCAGAAAATCTGCTTTCGCAGGCAGATCGCATGTACCAGCTAAAAGGATTCCACGAACGTTAATAACGCGTCCATCAGGTAAAGTAAGCTCTTCACCTTGAAACAATTTTGCGAAGTCCGCGCGCAATTTGTAGATGAAATGGTTGGCAGCTGGCTTTTTGTTTCCAAACCACAACCCACAAGGCATTGTGTTTTCACGTTTAATGCGATACTTATAAGGTAACTCATTAATAGTTGAAAACACTGGCCACATACTGACTTTTGACGACTTAAAGACGGGCACACCATCAGTGTAGAACGTTAGAGAAATGTTATTTGGATTTGAGAGGAATCCTGTTGCCACGTACTTCTTATATAAGCTGAATTCCATCGTATTTATCATAAATTGTGTCGGGCGCCGCACCTTCACGATGAAAACAGTGTTAAAGGAGTTGATGAAATCCTTCTCGATTATACATGTCTCCTAGCTGGTTCGAATAAGGCATTTCAACAAAATACGAAACGCCTTTCCTCGCATTGCAGTGAATGCACACTGCATTTGCTGATTCGATGTTTGTTGAACTACTTCTCAAACATCGAAAAATATTTTCGAAATTTGTAGAGACTATTTTTTTTTAAGCCTTCACTCAAGCAGTGCAAATTTATCACAGTAATGATATCCGAGAGACTCGATCCGGTGATGTTATGCTTCAAAAAAGGAGTCAGGATCAAGATCATACTGTCTGCAACTGTGATGGATGCTCCTGTATACAAAGGTCGATTATTATCATCATCGTTCAAGTTTGGTCTTTGTTGCTGCTCTCTTGCATCATCTCCGTCATTTTCATTATCGACATCCTCTTGCATTTCTTCGAATTCTTCCTCGTCCTCATTATTTTCTGGAGCCTCGTTCGCGTCGTTTTCTTCATGGCATTCCTCTACCAAATCAATCTCATTTTCTGACTCATCACTTGTCTGTTCATGTTGTTCCTTGGGCAGACTTTGCTCACTTTCAGAAGTATCTTCGCTGATACGTTGATCCTCAGGGCATCCTTCCTCTTCTTGTTCGAGCTGAGTAATCCTGTAGATACAGACGGAAATATATTATTATTAACACAAAAAAACAAATGATACCCCAATTTTATATATTATATGTATATAACTGCATATAACTAAATATTATTATACTATATATTTTCAAGATATTTAGAATCCGCAAAGAGGATTTTGTGAAAAATATTTCTTCAAAGGGAACTATGAAGAACTATGAAAAAAAAGAAGAATCGAAAATTCTAAATATCTTGAAAATGTTTTCCCCGCTCAATGGCAGAATATGGATTTTGTCATTGAGCAGAGGGAGTTTTATGCATTGCAAAGTTTCCCTTCGGAGAACTATTTTTCACAAAATCCTCATTGCAGATTCTAAATATTGTTACGTCCTGACGTAACGTCCATAAATGAGATTATTTAACGAAACTTCCAACGAAAACATAATTAAAAACTTGAAGATTTGTGAGAGAAAGGTTTGTCGTTTCCTACGTTATTCCGTTCAATTCAATAATAAAAATTAGAAATTTACATTACCGACTGAAAATCTCAAGGAAAAGGCCATCGGTAAAATCGGGTAGTAAGGAAGGGAAAACCAGGGTCAAAGATCCCTACAGGAAAAGCCATAGGCTCGTCACACCATCTGGTGGGTCAGGCACACTAACGTCGCTTTCCTAACTGACGTACCCTCTACCGGCCTATCGATCCGAGAGATAGATCATTGGATCCGAAAATGCTCTTACCATTGGGAAAAGAAAAGAAAAAGCACATAGTATTTTACTCTGCCGTAAAGCCAACGAGGGGCGCTGATTACACCCTCTCGAAGAACTAGCATACAAGGAAACGTTGCATTCCTCTTCTCATGCACATACGTGTATGTGTATGAGTATATATGCGTATATTCAAAGCAAGAACGAACGGAATGACGCTAAACAACGATGGATTTTCCTATCTCAAACCAATATAGAATTTTGAAACATTAATTAAAATTTATTTGAATAACGAACTTTCGGGAGAAATTCGCAATGGAATTGAGGGAAATAAAACGAAATAAATAAATGAAACCAAATAATACTTCAACAAACAGAAGAGACTGAATAATGGTTAACTAAACAAATGAAATGGTTGAAAATATATCTATAACTCTCTTGATCAAAAATAGGTAATAAAGATTATAATTAAGAACGAGATCCAAAATAAATATTGAGTCAACATAAAACGATGAGTATTGACAAGGGAGAAGATCATGGCAAAACGGAAAGGAAGCCACTAGTCGTTCCCAAGAGGGCAATGACCTCACAAGAATACAAGAAGGGAAGCGAGAAAAGATTTTGAAGAGGCCTATGCGCAGGGTTGCAAATAATGCATTACTTTTTTTAGTGCATTCGCATTTTCATTAACCATTAACGTTCAATGGTTATTGGAAATAATTTCCATTAACCATTAATATTCAATGGTTAATGGAGATTATTTTCATTAACTATTAAAATTTAATAGTTAATGGAAATTTTTTTCATTAACCATTACAATTTAATGGTTAATAGAAATTATTTTCATTAACCATTAAAATGTAATGGTGAATGGAAATTATTTTCATTACCCATTAAAATTTAATAGTAAATGAAAATTGTTTTCATTAACTATTAAAATTTAATGGTTAATGAAAATTATTTTCATTAACCACTAAAACGTAATGGTTAATGGAAATTATTTTCATTAACCATTAAAATGTAATGGTTAATGAAAATTATTTTCATTACCCATTAAAATTTAATGGTTAATGGAAATTGTTTTCATTAACCATTAAAATTTAATGGTTAATGAAATCTATTTTCATTAACCACTAAAACGTAATGGTTAATGGAAATTATTTTCATTAGCCATCAACCATTAAAATTTAATGGTTAATGGAGATCATTTTCATTAACCATTAAAATTGAATGATTAATAGAAATTATTGCCATTAACCATTAAATGTTAATGGTTAATGAAAATGCAATTGCTTCCAAAAATGTAACGCATTATTTGCAACCCTGCCAATTACAATGTAGTGTGTAATAGAAAAAATTTCCATTACCCACTGCAGTGTAATGTGTAATGGACAAAACTTTGATTGCAATTTTGAAAAGGAAAAATATAGATGAATAAATTATTGCAGCTTTGCATTACATTTTATTGACTTAGGACTTAGATTTTTAGAATAATAATATAGATGCTTTTTAGAATTTAAGGTGAAAATCTAAGTCCTAAGTCAATAAAATGTAATGCAAAATTGCAATAATTTATTCATTTATATTTTTCGATTCCCAAAATTGCAATCAAAGTTTTGTCCATTACACATTACATTGCAATGAGTAATGGGAATTTTTTCTATTACACACTACATTGTAATGGACAGGGTTGCAAATAATGCATTACTATTTTAATGCAATTGCATTTTCATTAACCATTAACATTTAATGGTTAATGGAAATAATTTTAATGGTTAATGAAAATAATATCCATTAACCATTAAATTTTAATGGTTAATGGAAATAATTTGCATTAACCATTAAATTTTAATGGTCAATGAAAAAAATCTCCAGTAATCATTAAATTTTAATGGCTAATGAAAATAATTTCCATTAACCATCACATTTTAGTGGTTAATGAAAATAATTTCTATTAACCATTAAATTTTAGTGGTTAATGAAAATAATTTCCATTAACCATTAAATGTTAATGGTTAATGAAAATAATTTCCATTAACCATTAAATTTTAATGGTCAATGAAAATAATCTCCATTAACCATTACATTTTAATGGCTAATGAAAATAATTTCCATTAACCATTAAATTTTAATGGTTAATGAAAATAATTTCCATTAACCATTAAATTTTAATGGTTAATGAAAATAATTTCCATTAGCCATTAAATTTTAATGGTCAATGAAAATAATCTCCATTAACCATTAAATTTTAATGGCTAATGAAAATAATTTCCATTATCCATCATATTTTAGTGGTTAATGAAAATAATTTCCATTAACCATTAAATTTTAATGGTCAATGAAAATAATATCCATTAACCATTAAATTTAAATGGTTAATGGAAATTAATTTCATTAGCCGTTAAAAAAGTAATGGTTAATGCATTACTTTTTCATTAAAAATTTCGCAACCCTGCTATGCGTAGGATCACCGTTTCTTGACCTTCTCTCTCTCTCTCTCACTCATGTTGCAAGGCGCGAAAAACCCCGAACCGTCCTTAAGACCCAATTCTGTACATCTCACAAAACAGCGGGGCACGCGTACATATATATATATATATGCACTAGAATATATACACTGTCATTTATCTATGTGTGAGTAAGAGTGGGAATATACGCGTGGAAATACTCTAGGATAAAAAATACTCATTTAAAGTTATTCCTCTCAAATGGGAAAATCGTTACGCAATGTTGAATAATATTTCGAAGAATTAACCATTTAAAAAAACCTACAATTGCGAAATAAAATTATGCACCGAATTCGGTTAATGCTAAATCCAATAATCAAACTCCGGAAGAAACAAGTTAAAACTTATATTATTTAATTTAAAATACTACAAACTCGAAATATTATTTAACTATGTTAAAATCAAGAAGGAAGTAAAAAGCAAAAACGCCCCGAAGTCCACGAGCAGAAGCAGAGCTCATTTACATAATCCCCTCCCCTCTTTCGACGATCCACGGAGTTTGCGTGGCAAAGCGAGGAGCTCGGCTCTCGTCGTTACCCGGAGACCGTTCGAATGTCTCCCCACTCCCCACCCTCTATTCTAGCCTTACCCTTTTTATCTACCCAATAAATCTCCCGTCTCTCTCTCTCGAAGGAAAAGAGGACGCGAATAAAAGTTGAGTTTTTTCCTAGTCATGCGCCGTAGCTCCCTACCTCCCCTTTTTCTCGTGGACTCATACAAAAAGCCTATGCGACCACACCCCAAAGGAAAAAATATAAAAACATAAAAACTAAGAAAACGATGTTTCAATCGCAGGATTAATTTTTAATCATAAATACTTGAACACTAACAATTCAAAATCCACAAAAAAATTGTCAACAAAATTATTTATAACAATTTGGATTGTAATTTTAATCTACAAAAATATCGCACAAATATTCAATTCATTTGGATTTACTATTCTGATGTACAATTCGAAAACAACAATTTTTTTCATTTTAATAATAATTAAACAAACAATAAGATATAAGAAAGGAAGGTAATTTTAACAAATGCGCAACACGATAAATATAAAGGAAAATATAAGAATTCTATCCATGATAAATGAGCAACTTAAAAAATATTTATAATACTAAAATTAAAATTGTTCATAAGAAAGTAATATTATATACAGAATAAGAATATAAGAAGCGTGCGGCATAAGCGTGTACATGTGTGGGGGTACACGTGCCGCGATACAGCCACGCGCGCCGCAATACAGCCACGCGTGCCGCGATGCAGCCACACGCATAGGGCCCACCCTGTGATCTACGCTAGTGCCCTCGCTATGACCCCGATTTTTCAACGGAAGCTCACGAAATAGAAAAGGAAAATGCATTGCATCAGAAAAATGCATCCTCTGTCTTTATCATCAATCCCCACTTTTATCGAACGGGTTAGCCTGGATCACGGGTATATAAAGGCCGGAAAGAGGGCTCTCGGCAGACTTCTTCGACTTTTTTTCGACGTGGAAACTACGAAACCCATCGTACTCATCGAATCCATTCTTGGGCTGAACTTGCGAAATTTTTCGACAAAGACGTTCTTGATTCTGGAATTTTCCAAATCAATTCGTTTTGGACTTAGAATTTCACTCGATTTTCAAAGGAAGATAGTTTTTTTCGGTTCGGAATTTCAAATCTTGAATTCTGAGTCGAATTGAAATTGCTTCTATTTTAAATTCTCGAGATTTCGGGTTGGCCTCTGAATGTCGGAAGAGACGTTGGACCTCGTTTTATTCTATTTTATTTTCCTTTGTCTAGTTATTATTTTCTGTTTAGTAATTTTCGTTTATTTTACTTTGACATCCGCAATCCATGAAATATTGGATAACGTATACATCGCGGTTATTGTTAAATGAATTGCGAAAGTTAAGACTGAATCTTTGTTAACCATTTCTTTCTTTTTACAATAATTTGAATAAAATTTTGGATCTCGAAAATTAAACTCTGTGGCTAATGGAAATTATTTTCATTAACCATTACATTTTAATGGCTAATGAAAATAATTTCCATTAACCATTAAATTTTAATGGTTAATGAAAATAATTTCCATTAACCATTAAATTTTAATGGTTAATGAAAATAATTTCCATTAGCCATTAAATTTTAATGGTCAATGAAAATAATCTCCATTAACCATTAAATTTTAATGGCTAATGAAAATAATTTCCATTATCCATCATATTTTAGTGGTTAATGAAAATAATTTCCATTAACCATTAAATTTTAATGGTCAATGAAAATAATATCCATTAACCATTAAATTTAAATGGTTAATGGAAATTAATTTCATTAGCCGTTAAAAAAGTAATGGTTAATGCATTACTTTTTCATTAAAAATTTCGCAACCCTGCTATGCGTAGGATCACCGTTTCTTGACCTTCTCTCTCTCTCTCTCACTCATGTTGCAAGGCGCGAAAAACCCCGAACCGTCCTTAAGACCCAATTCTGTACATCTCACAAAACAGCGGGGCACGCGTACATATATATATATATATGCACTGGAATATATACACTGTCATTTATCTATGTGTGAGTAAGAGTGGGAATATACGCGTGGAAATACTCTAGGATAAAAAATACTCATTTAAAGTTATTCCTCTCAAATGGGAAAATCGTTACGCAATGTTGAATAATATTTCGAAGAATTAACCATTTAAAGAAACCTACAATTGCGAAATAAAATTATGCACCGAATTCGGTTAATGCTAAATCCAATAATCAAACTCCGGAAGAAACAAGTTAAAACTTATATTATTTAACTTAAAATACTACAAACTCGAAATATTATTTAACTATGTTAAAATCAAGAAGGAAGTAAAAAGCAAAAACGCCCCGAAGTCCACGAGCAGAAGCAGAGCTCATTTACATAATCCCCTTCCCTCTTTCGACGATCCACGGAGTTTGCGTGGCAAAGCGAGGAGCTCGGCTCTCGTCGTTACCCGGAGACCGTTCGAATGTCTCCCCACTCTCCACCCTCTATTCTAGCCTTACCCTTTTTATCTACCCAATGAATCTCCCGTCTCTCTCTCTCGAAGGAAAAGAGGACGCGAATAAAAGTTGAGTTTTTTCCTAGTCATGCGCCGTAGCTCCCTACCTCCCCTTTTTCTCGTGGACTCATACAAAAAGCCTATGCGACCACACCCCAAAGGAAAAAATATAAAAACATAAAAACTAAGAAAACGATGTTTCAATCGCAGGATTAATTTTTAATCATAAATACTTGAACACTAACAATTCAAAATCCACAAAAAAATTGTCAACAAAATTATTTATAACAATTTGGATTGTAATTTTAATCTACAAAAATATCGCACAAATATTCAATTCATTTGGATTTACTATTCTGATGTACAATTCGAAAACAACAATTTTTTTCATTTTAATAATAATTAAACAAACAATAAGATATAAGAAAGGAAGGTAATTTTAACAAATGCGCAACACGATAAATATAAAGGAAAATATAAGAATTCTATCCATGATAAATGAGCAACTTAAAAAATATTTATAATACTAAAATTAAAATTGTTCATAAGAAAGTAATATTATATACAGAATAAGAATATAAGAAGCGTGCGGCATAAGCGTGTACATGTGTGGGGGTACACGTGCCGCGATACAGCCACGCGCGCCGCAATACAGCCACGCGTGCCGCGATGCAGCCACACGCATAGGGCCCACCCTGTGATCTACGCTAGTGCCCTCGCTATGACCCCGATTTTTCAACGGAAGCTCACGAAATAGAAAAGGAAAATGCATTGCATCAGAAAAATGCATCCTCTGTCTTTATCATCAATCCCCACTTTTATCGAACGGGTTAGCCTGGATCACGGGTATATAAAGGCCGGAAAAAGGGCTCTCGGCAGACTTCTTCGACTTTTTTTCGACGTGGAAACTACGAAACCCATCGTACTCATCGAATCCATTCTTGGGCTGAACTTGCGAAATTTTTCGACAAAGACGTTCTTGATTCTGGAATTTTCCAAATCAATTCGTTTTGGACTTAGAATTTCACTCGATTTTCAAAGGAAGATAGTTTTTTTCGGTTCGGAATTTCAAATCTTGAATTCTGAGTCGAATTGAAATTGCTTCTATTTTAAATTCTCGAGATTTCGGGTTGGCCTCTGAATGTCGGAAGAGACGTTGGACCTCGTTTTATTCTATTTTATTTTCCTTTGTCTAGTTATTATTTTCTGTTTAGTAATTTTCGTTTATTTTACTTTGACATCCGCAATCCATGAAATATTGGATAACGTATACATCGCGGTTATTGTTAAATGAATTGCGAAAGTTAAGACTGAATCTTTGTTAACCATTTCTTTCTTTTTACAATAATTTAAATAAAATTTTGGATCTCGAAAATTAAACTCTGTGCATCGACAAATTCTTTGACTTCATCGCCAACCTGCCACGCCCTTGATCTACTGCCGATTCAACTTCACCGTTTCCGTCTGAGTCGCCGGTGCGTCTACAAATGCTGTCACCCTTTCCGTTTGGAGAACGTCTCAGCCAGTAAGTGAAGTTTCATTACAACCTCATCTTCCTCTCGTGAAATTGTGAGGAATAGTTCGGGAAAAATTGAACACAGTGAATATCATAAATTCGGACGGAATTGATCGATTAAATTCAATTAAAAACCGGTTAGTTGATTATTTTTGGAGAATCTCTATTTTTGGAATCTCTATCCAAGTGATCCTAAATTCATATTACCCCTGCGGTGTTGGTGATTTAATTGTCCATAAAAGGATTTATTTAAAACAATTTGATTGAAATAATTTGAAAGAAGAAGTTTCAACATTATCCAAGTGAATCTTAAATCTAGATTGTTCTTGCAACGTTGCTGAGTCAAGTTTCATAAAACTTAAATTAAACCATTTCTTTGAGATAATTTGAAGGAGGAAAATTAATTCGCGTGAAGTTTAACAAAGGCGTTTTAACCCCCCCCCCCCCTTTCCTTTCCATCATTGGAATCGTGTCATTCGGGAGTTAGTATCCATCTTTTTATGCGCGAAATCAAGACAAAGTGAATATCGTGGAAAAAACGGTAAAATTCAAGGAAAGGTTTAATAACAAATTGACCAATTTTGAGACTCTCGCGAACAAATGACTCATCGTAAATCACGGAACAAAGTTCAATTGAGGTTTCTTCTTTCGGCATTCCATTAGAAGTTTAAATAATTTAACAAATCCAATCCAAAAAATTTTTCCTCTCCAACAATTAAATTAAAAGTAAGAATCCTACCACTCTCTCTCTACTATTCGTTCAACTTATTCGATTCAGTACGGTTGTGTAAATTTGCAACTTCATCCGAGGATTCGTGTTCTTTACTTTACTCTCCCCCTGTGCGAAAAACTTGGTTGGGACTAGACTTGCGTCAGGTTGCACGCCCACCAACTATTCGTAGTCCTCCCCTCCGTGCGAAAAACTTGGTTGGGACTAGAGTTGCGTCAGGTTGCACGCTCACCAAGTATTCGTTTACCTCTCCTTACGCAAAGTTTGGTTGGGACAAGGGTTGCGTAAGGTTGCACGCTCACCAAATTTTTGCACTCCTTCGTTTTCCTTGGCGAAAATATGGTTGGGACTAGGGTTGCGTCAGGTTGCACGCTCACCAGAGATTCACCCTGGATACTCTCCCCTTAAATTCCATGAGTGTCACCCTCCCCCCCGTACCGCGCACAAAGAAAAGAATACGCAGAGCCGGACGAAGATATCAATTACGTAAACTCGACGCGATATATTTGAATCCTTGACCAAAAAGGTGAAATCCTGTTCAAAGATCTAAAACAAATTATCATGGAGTACAGGCCTTGCCCGCAGAAACAGAGATAGTTGGAGAGGCTCCAAAACCCACAATTATTTGCACTGAAATCATTAAACATCCAATAACTATTTACAAACTACGGCCGATCGATTTTTTTTCCCAATCATTCCTTCATTTATTAAAACTAACGATCAGGATCCACGTGGTAAAACTAACAGTAATTTATATCGAAATGAAAGATCCGGAAATTCAATAGACATCAACGTGATTAAAGGTTCAACAGTGATTCCAAGCCCATTTCCCGAGTAATTTTCCGAAAGGTTAGACTCAAAAACAGGGGCAGACGTGTTCGGGATTGATTCCAGGAGTAGTACGGAAATTTAATTCCACGACTAGAGAGTCAATCAAATTCAGCACGACATACGTCAGAAATTATTAATAGTTCGCGAAAACTCCCATTTTTGACGTAACAATATCTTGAAATTATTTTCTACGCTCAATGGCAAAAAATTAAAATACTGCTTACATGCAATTTTAATATTTTGCCATTGATCGAAGAAAACTATTTAAAGATTTTTAGAATCCGCAAAGAGGATTTTGTGAAAAATAGTTCATCGAAAGAAATTTTATGCATTTCAAAGTTTCCCTTGAACGAACTATTTTTCACAAAATCCTCTTTGTGGGTTCTCAATATCTTAAAATAGTTTTCTTCGGTCGATGGCAGAATGTTAAATATGCATGTAAGTAGTATTTTCATATTTTGCTATTAAGCGAAGAAAATAATTTCAAGATATTTAGAATCCGCAAAGAGGATTTTGTGGAAAATAGTTCATCGAAGGGAGTTTTATGCATTTCAAAGTTTCCTTCTGAAGAACTACTTTTCACAAAATCCTCTTTGCGGATTCTGAATATCTTGGAAATTGTTTTCTTCGCTCAATAGCAAAATATTAAAATACTTCTTACATGCAATTTTAATATTGTGTCATTGACCGGAGAAAACTATTTCAAGAAATTTAGAATCCGCAAAGAGAATTTTGTGAAAAATAGTTCTTTGAAGGGAGTTTTATGCATTTAAAAGTTTCCTTCCGAAGACTTACTTTTCAGAAAATCCTCTTTGCGGATTCTGAATATCTTATAATTGTTTTCTTCGCTCAATGGCAAAATATTAAAATACTTCTTACATGCAATTTTAATATTTTGTCATTGACCGAAGACAACTATTTCCAGAAATTTAGAATCCGCAAAAAGGATTTTCTGAAAAGTAGTTCATCGAAGGGAGTCTTATGCATTTCAAAGTTTCCTTCCGAAAAACTACTTTTCACAGAATCCTCTTTGCGGATTCTCAATATCTTGGAAATTGTTTTCTTCGCTCAATGGCGAAATATTAAAATACTTCTTACATGCAATTTTAATATTTTGTCATTGATCGAAGAAAACTATTTCAAGATATTTAGAATCCGAAGAGACGATTTTGTGAAAAATAGTTCATCGAAGGGAGTTTTGTGCATTTCAAAGTTTCCCTCCGAAGAACTATTTTTCACAAAATCCTTATTGTGAATTCTAAATATCTTGGAATTATTTTCTTCGCTCAATGGCGAAATATTAAAATACTCCTTACATGCTATTTTAATATTTTGCCGTTGACCAAAGAAAACTATTTCAAGATACTTAGAATCCATGAAGCTGAAACTAGCAGCCAGAGCTAGCAGCCGCGCGAGCCCGCGCGCAGTAAGTTTCGAATGTGACTGTACGCGCCTCGGTGCCCCGAGAGAGCGCGCATTGTTCCAGGTATACGACCGGCGCCAGCATGGCTGAAGTATGGAAAAAGCCAAGTTTTTCGTGAGAAAATGAAAATAGTGCCAACGGTAATTTATACGTCGATCGATTCGTCTATATCCGATGATCAAACGTATAATATATCAGGTTTCTATCTTCATAGCTACCACAACAACAAACATTTAAAACAAGCGAGCACACACGGATCTCGAATCGATCGCGGGCAAAAAGTTATTTTCGCGAATAAATTAAATAAAAAATACTAGCAAGGCCGTCAATGGAACTGCTGATATGTCATTTTATTCGTCTAATGCCAGAGAATTAATAGGTCAATTGTCAAATCGCCACTGTCATGCGTATGGCAGCAGAGACTCTTGACATCAGCTAGTACATACGGAGCGCAAATCGAACGCGCGAAATATATTCTTTTTCGCGAATAAATTAAATGAAAAATATTAGCAAGGCCGTCAACGGAACTGCTGATATGTCATTTTATTCGTCTAATGACAGAGAATGAATAGGTCAATTGTCAAATCGCAACTGTCATGCGTATGGCAGCAGCAAGTTTTTACATGACCGAGTTGAAGCTAGCAGCCACGAAATCTCAAGTGGGCCACTCGCAAATAAATTAAATAAAAAATATTAGCAAGGCCGTCAACGGAACTGCTGATGTCATTTTATTCGTCTAATGACAGAGAATGAATAGGTCAATTGTCAAATCGCCACTGTCATGCGTATGGCAGCAGCAAGTTTTTACATGACCGAGTTGAAGCTAGCAGCCACGAAATCTCAAGTGGGCCGCTCGCAAATAAATTAAATAAAAAATATTAGCAAGGCCGTCAACGGAACTGCTGATCTGTCATTTTATTCGTCTAATGACAGAGAATTAATAGGTCAATTGTCAAATCGCCACTGTCATGCGTATGGCAGCAGAGAGTCTTGACATCAGCTAGTACATACAGAGCTTAAATCGACCGCGCGAGATATATTCTTTTTCGCGAATAAATTGAATAAAAAATATAAGCAAGGCCGTCAACGGAACTGCTGATATGTCATTTTATTCGTCTAATGACAGAGAATTAATAGGTCAATTGTCAAATCGCCACTGTCATGCGTATGGTAGCAGAGAGTCTTGACATCAGCTAGTACATACGGAGCTCAAATCGACCGCGCGAGATAAATTCTTTTTCGCAAACAAATTAAATAAAAAATATTAGCAAGGCCGTCAACGGAACTGCTGATATGTCATTTTATTCGTCTAATGACAGAGAAATATTAGGTCAATTGTCAAATCGCCACTGTCATGCGTACGGCAGCAGCAAGTTCTTACATGACCGAGTTGAAGCTAGCAGCCACGAAATCTCAAGTGGGCCACTCGCAAATGAATTAAATAAAAAATATTAGCAAGGCCGTCAACGGAACTGCTGATATGTCATTTCATTTGTCTAATGAGAGAGAATTAATAGGTCAATTGTCAAATCGCCACTGTCATGCGTATGGCAGCAGCAAGTTTTTACATGACCGAGTTGAAGCTAGCAGCCACGAAATCTCAAGTGGGCCGCTCGCAAATAAATTAAATAAAAAATATTAGCAAAGCCGTCAACGGAACTGCTGATATGTCATTTTATTCGTCTAATGACAGAGAATCAATGGGTCAATTGTCAAATCGCCACTGTCATGCGTATGGCAGCAGAGAGTCTTGACATCAGCTAGTACATACGGAGCTCAAATCGACCGCGCGAGATATTTTTTTTATCGCGAATAAATTAAATAAAAAATATTGGCAAGGCCGTCAACGGAACTGCTGATATGTCATTTCATTCGTCTAATGCCAGAGGATCAATAGGTCAATTGTCAAATCGCCACTGTCATGCGTATGGCAGCAGAGAGTCTTGACATCAGCTAGTACATACGGAGCTCAAATCGACCGCGCGAAATATATTTTTTTTCGCAAATAAATTAAATAAAAAATATTAGCAAGGCCTTCAACGGAACTGCTGATATGTCATTTTATTCGTCTAATGACAGAGAATGAATAGGTCGATTGTCAAATCGCCGCTGTCATGCGTATGGCAGCAGCAAGTTCTTACATGACCGAGTTGAAGCTAGCAGCCACGAAATCGCGAGTGGGCCGCTCGCAAATAAATCAAATAAAAAATATTAGCAAGGCCGTCAACGGAACTGCTGATATGTCATTTTATCCGTCTAATGACAGAGAATGAATAGGTCAATTGTCAAATCATTACTGTCATGCGTATGGCAGCAGAGAGTCTTGACATCAGCTAGTACATACAGAGCTCAAATCGACCGCGAGAGATATATTCTTTTTCGCGAATAAATTAAATAAAAAATATAAGCAAGGCCATCAACGGAACTGCTGATATGTCATTTTATTCGTCTAATGACAGAGAATTAATAGGTCAATTGTCAAACCGCCACTGTCATGCGTATGGCAGCAGAGAGTCTTGACATCAGCTAGTACATACGGAGCTCAAATCGACCGCGCGAGATAAATTCTTTTTCGCGAATAAATTGAATTTAAAATATTAGCAAGGCTGTCAACGGAACTGCTGATATGTCATTTTATTCGTCTAATGACAGAGAATTAATAGGTCAATTGTCAAATCACCAATGTCATGCGTATAGCGGCAGCAAGTTTTTACATGACCGAGTTGAAGCTAGCAGCCACGAAATCTCAAGTGGGCCGCTCGCAAATAAATTGAATAAAAAATATTAGCAAGGCCGTCAACGGAACTGCTGATATGTCATTTCATTCGTCTAATGACAGAGAATCAATAGGTCAATTGTCAAATCGCCACTGTCATGCGTATGGCAGCAGAGAGTCTTGACATCAGCTAGTACATACGGAGCTCAAATTGACCGCGCGAGATATATTCTTTTTCGCGAATAAATTAAATAAAAAATATTAGCAAGGCCGTCAACGGAACTGCTGATATCTCATCTTATTCGTCTAATGATAGAGAATGAATAGGTCAATTGTCAAATCGCCACCGTCATGCGTATGGCAGCAGCAAGTTTTTACATGACCGAGTTGAAGTTAGTAGTCACGAAATCTCAAGTGGGCCGCTCGCAAATAAATTAAATAAAAAATATTAGCAAGGCCGTCAACGGAACTGCTGATATGTCATTTTATTCGTCCAATGACAGAGAATTAATAGGTTTATTGTCAAATCGCCACTGTCATGCGTATGGCAGCAGCAAGTTTCTACATGACCGAGTTGAAGCTAGCAGCCACGAAATCTCAAGTGGGCCGCTCGCAAATAAATTAAATAAAAAATATTAGCAAGGCCGTCAACGGAACTGCTGATATCTCATTTTATTCGTCTCATGATAGAGAATGAATAGGTCAATTGTCAAATCGCCACTGTCATGCGTATGGCAGCAGCAAGTTTTTACATGACTGAGTTGAAGCTAGCAGCCACGAAATCTCAAGTGGGATGCTCGCAAATAAATTAAATAAAAAACATTAGCAAGGCCGTCAACGGAACTGCTGATGTGTCATTTTATTCGTCTAATGAAAGAGAATTAATAGGTCAATTGTCAAATCGCCACTGTCATGCGTATGGCAGCAGCAAGTTTTCACATGACCGAGTTGAAGCTAGCAGCCACGAAATCTCAAGTGGGATGCTCGCAAATAAATTAAATAAAAAACATTAGCAAGGCCGTCAACGGAACTGCTGATATGTCATTTTATTCGTCTAATGAAAGAGAATTAATAGGTCAATTGTCAAATCGCCACTGTCATGCGTATGGCAGCAGAGAGTCTTGACATCAGCCAGTACATACGGAGCTCAAATCGACCGCGCGAGATATATTCTTTTTCGCGAATAAATTAAATGAAAAATATTAACAAGTCCGTGATCGGAACTACCAATACATCATTCCATTAGCCTAATAATATAGAATGAATTTTTTCATATTGCCACTGTCATGCATATGGAAGCAGCAACATTTCTTATAAGCTGTTCAACAGAAGTAGAAATGAATCTTCAGGTATTCTGCATGTTATGTCGTCCGCTTGTACATTGAAAAATATTTTGGAGTAGAGCTGTTTTTTGTGGACGCTTTTTATCGTTAACTCACCTTACTTTTTTATCGTCAACTCATCTTATCCGTTTAGCTGGGATCACTTTTATCACTAATTTAGCAAATCTATCTCACATTTTGTCCATTTACACGAGTGAATGACGCGATTTTTTTCATACCTACCGATCGGAATTGTAAATTCACTATTTGCTCATGTTTTTTTCACAACTAACATGCCCAGTGTATCGAATTCGATGTAGACATTTTGTTTAAGAAGAAAACTACATCAGATTCCGGACAATAAGAGAGCCTACGCGCATAGTATACGGTATACTGTACTGTTCAGACTGTTTTTATGCGTTTAACGTTTTTCTTGGGTTTTCCCGTGGTCGTCGGTTATCCCCTACTCCTCCATCACTCGCTTTGGACTCTCTCTCTCTCTCTCCTTTTTCGCACCCTTATATACCGCTGTAAAAGATGGCGGTATTTTTATTGTTATTGTACCGCAGGCGCCTAAAAGTCGCTCAGATTATCCAGCCGGTGTAACTCGATCGTATTTTCGAAAATGTTAAAAATGTATACCCCTGACTCTATTTTTCTTTTGCAAACGTGTTATCTTCATCAGTGGACATATTTTCATTGATACGGCACTGCAATTTTGGGTACTTCAGTATAGAGAGAACTTTTTCTGTTAGGTTATTTGATTTCTTTTAATATTTTAGCCTGATAATATTAAAAAGTAAGATAAGTTTTTATAAACGAATTTTTTTTTTAATGTTCAATGTACGTTATTTAAATGGGATTTTTAGAACCTACAACTGCAGTATTTTGTGAAAAAAAATATTTGCAGACATCTTCAGTGTGCAGGAAAGGTATTTATTTTATTATACAAAATGAACAATTTTTCCGAGTGTAAAAAATAGAGTCGCGAAAGTGAGTCTTTTCGCTTCAAAAACTTTTTTTACTCCAAAACGCGTTTTCGTCCCTCCTTCAACACTCCGAAAAATTATCCATCGGGTAAAATGAGATACTTTTCCTGCACATTGAAGATGTATTTTTTTTTCTTATCAAGATGTCTTCACACATTTTTTTACCAAATGCCGCAATTGTAGGTTCTACAAATCCATATAAATAATGTTTATTGATAATTTAAAAAAAAGTTTTTCATATAAAAGTTGTTCATGCTGCCATACACATGACAGTGGCGATTTGACAATTGACCTATTAATTCTGTGTCATTAGACGAATAAAATGACATATCAGCAGTTCCGTTGACGGCCTTGCTGATATTTTTTATTCAATTTATTCGCGAAAAAGAATTTATCTCGCGCGGTCGATTTGAGCTCCGTATGTACTAGCTGATGTCAAGACTCTCTGCTGCTATACGCATGACAGTGGCAATTTGACAATTGACCTATTATTTCTCTGTCATTAGACGAATAAAATGACATATCCGCAGTTTCGTTGACGGCCTTGCTAATATTTTTTATTTAATTTATTTGCGAGCATCCCACTTGAGATTTCGTGGCTGCTAGCTACAACTCGGTCATGTAAAAACTTGCTGCTGCCATACGCATAACAGTGGCGATTTGACAATTGACCTATTAATTCTCTGTCATTAGACGAATAAAATGACATATCAGCAGTTCCGTTGACGGCCTTGCTAATATTTTTTATTTAATTTATTCGCGAAAATAACTGTTTGCCCGCGATCGATTTGAGATCCGTGTGTGCTAGCTTGTTTAAAATGTTTGTTGTGTTAGAGCATTTCGAAATTGCCGCGTAAATAAGTGGCGCTGGCGGCCACGAAGCGACCGCAGCGGCCATATTAGCGCGTAAGGCGATGCGTATGAGAGTGCGAGAGTGAGTCGGCGAAATCGACGAAAGGGATCACGCGACGTCACGTGACGTGGCGCGATAGCGAGGAGAGAAAGGAAGAGAAGGTGCGGGTCGCGAGATGCAGGGAGCGACAAGGGAGTTAAGCGTAGAACGTCGAAGCGATTAGACGTGGGTGATTGAGAACGGAGAGACTGAGAGAGAGAGAGAGAGATACCGGTCGCGCGCGCCGGGAGTCTGCTCGAGAATTGTTCCATTATATTATTATTAGTTTCGTAATATTTATACCATTAATTGTTCCATTTACTCGTTTGTGAATAAATACTCTTTATCATCCTAAAACCGAAGCTCGAGTAAGTCGAGCTTTATCAGTTGTTGTGGTAGCTATGAAGATAGAAACCTGATATATTATATGTTTGATCATCGGATATAGACGAATCGATCGACGTATAAATTACCGTTGGCACTATTTTCATTTTCTCACGAAAAACTTGGTTTTTCCCATACTTCTGCCATGCTGGCGCCGGTCGTATACCTGGGACAATGCGTGCTCTCTCGGGGCATCGAGGCGCGTACAGTCACATTTGAAACTTACTGCGCGCGGGCTCGCGCGGCTGCTAGCTCTGGCTGCTAGTTTCAGCTTCATTAAAATCCGCAAAGAGGATTTTGTGAAAAATAGTTCTTCGAAGAGACTTTTATACATTTCAAAGTTTCCTTCCGAAGCACTACTTTTCACAAAATCCTTTTTGCGGATTCTAAATATCTTGAAATTGTTTTCTTCGCTCAATGGCAAAATATAAAAATACTTCTTACATGCAATTTTAATATTGTGTCATTGACCGAAGAAAACTATTTCAAGAAATTTAGAATCCGCAAAGAGGATTTTGTGAAAAATAGTTCATCAAAGGGAGTTTTATGCATTTAAAAGCTTCCTTCCGACGACCTACTTTTCAGAAAATCCTCTTTGCGGATTCTAAATATCTTGAAATTGTTTTCTTCGCTCAATGGCAAGCTATTAAGATACTTCTTACATGCAATTTTAATATTTTGTCATTGACCGAAGAAAACTATTTCAAGAAATTTAGAATCCGCAAAGAGGATTTTGTTAAAGATAGTTCATCGAAAGGAGTCTTATGCATTTCAAAGTTTCCTCCCGAAGAACTACTTTTCACAGAATCCTCTTTGTGGATTCTAAATATCTTGAAATTATTTTCTTCGCTCAATGGCAAAATGTTAAAATACTACTTACATGCAATTTTGAATATTTTGCCATTGACCGAAGAAAACTATTTCAAGATACTTAGAATCCGCAAAGAGGATTTTGTGAAAAATAGTTCTTCGAAGGGACTTTTATACATTTCAAAGTTTCCTTCCGAAGCACTACTTTTCACAAAATCTTTTTTGCGGATTCTAAATATCTTGAAATTGTTTTCTTCGCACAATGGCGGAATATTAAAATACTTCTGACATGCAATTTTAATATTGTGTCATAGACCAAAGAAAACTATTTCAAGAAATTTAGAATCCGCAAAGAGGATTTTGTGGAAAATAGTTCATCGAAGGGAGTTTTTTGCATTTCAAAGTTTCCCTCCGAAGAACTATTTTTCACAAAATCCTCATTGTGGATTCTAAATATCTTGAAATTATTTTCTTCGCTCAATGGCAAAATATTAAAATACTACCTACATGCAATTTTAATATTTTGCCATTGACCAAAGAAAACTATTTCAAGATACTTAGAATCCGCAAAGAGGATTTTGTGAAAAATAGTTCTTTGAAGGGACTTTCATACATTTCAAAGTTTCCTTCCGAAGCACTACTTTTCACAAAATCCTTTTTGCGGATTCTAAATATCTTGAAATTGTTTTCTTTGCTCAATGGCAAAATATTAAAATACTTCTTACATGCTATTTTAATATTGTGTCATTGACCGAAGAAAACTATTGCAAGAAATTTAGAATCCGCAAAGAGGATTTTGTGAAAAATAGTTCATCGAAGGGAGTTTTATGCATTTAAAAGTTTCCTTCCGAAGACCTACTTTTCAGAAAATCCTCTTTGCGGATTCTAAATATCTTGAAATTGTTTTCTTCACTCAATGGCAAACTATCAAAATACTTCTTACATGCAATTTTAATATTTTGTCATTGACCGAAGAAAACTATTTCAAGAAATTTAGAATCCGCAAAGAGGATTTTGTGGAAAATAGTTCATCGAAGGGAGTCTTATGCATTTTAAAGTTTCCTTTCGAAGAACTACTTTTCACAGAATCCTCTTTGCAGATTCTAAATATCTTGGAAATTGTTTTCTTCGCTCAATGGCAAAATATTAAGATACGTCTTACATGCAATTTTAATATTTTGTCATTGACCGAAGAAAACTATTTCAAGATATTGAGAATCCGCAAAGAGGATTCTGTGAAAAATAGTTCATCGAAGGGAGTTTTATGCATTTTAAAGTTTCCCTTCGAAGAACTATTTTTCACAAAATCCTCATTGTGGACTCTAAATATCTTGAAACTATTTTCTTTGCTCAATGGCAAAATATTAAAATACTACTCACATGCAATTTTAATATTTTGCCATTGACCGAAGAAAACTATTTCAAGATACTTAGAATCCGCAAAGAGGATTTTGTGAAAAATAGTTCTTCGAAGGGACTTTTATTCATTTTCAAGTTTCCTTCCGAAGCACTACTTTTCACAAAATCCTCTTTGCGGATTCTAAATATCTTGAAATTGTTTTTTTTGCTCAATGGCAAAATATTAAAATACTACTTACATGCAATTTTAATATTTTGCCTTTGACCGAAGAAAACTATTTCAAGATATTTAGAATCCGCAATGAGGATTTTGTGAAAAATAGTTCATCGATGGGATTTTTATGCATTTTAAAGTTTCCCTCGGAAGAACTATTTTTCACAAAATTCTTGCGAAATTCTTGCAAAATTTCAGATTGAAAAAAGGCCTTTTTACATGGCTTTTCTTACAAATAATCGAAATAAATCTCTCATTTTTTTGTCGTTTTATCCTACCTTTATCCATCGTCCAGGCAAGGATTTTTAACCGGCGGTTAAAAGTCCAGCCTCCAAATTTTCACCAGCGATCCTCTTCTGTCGAAGTTGTTTTATATATTTATATTTCCCTGAACGAGACAACTCCTCGTAAGTTTTTTTATACATGCTGGATTTGTGTAAAAAAACCCAATTTGAAATTTTTTTCTTAATTTGATATCATATAAGAAACACGCGTTTATCTGCTTGTTATTCTTAAGATACGTAAATAAAGACTATGTCACCTTCAAAATTCAATTTCATTTCGTCAGTCAGCCGGTATTTGTCGCAATGAAGGTACTATACTTCTTCTTCTTCTTCTTCTGGTTCGGGCTGACTCTGGTTGCTTCTCCAAAAGCAGCGTTTCCATCAGGGGCGTTTCCATACGGCCATGTGCTATGTAGTTATGTGGAGATCTGCAGCAAAAAGGGGGGGAGAGCGCCACATTCGTCTAGGAGAAATAAGAGATCGAATGAGAGGGGGGCGATGGGTGTCAAAGAGAGGGCAAGCCCAAAAAATATGATTGAGATCCTCCGACTCGTATCCACACGAGCGGGACGATGACGACGTGTAATTCTTCCTGAAGAGACTAGTCTGTAAATTATAATGATTGGCGCGCATTCTGCAAATGGTGATAATAGAGTTCCAGTCCAGGTTTTTTTTATCGTGAAACCAGGGCTTGGAGGAAAGATTGAAAAAGTTATTGATGTAAGAGATGCCTTTTCGCTGACCGTAGCGGCGCAAAAAGCCAGAAGTTGTTTTTTCGGAACGTGATCGGCACAGAGAAAAGAATTCGGAAGAGGGAAGAGATGTTTCAAAAGGATCGCCAGTTGAGATAGCCGATTTTGCAAGAGAGTCTGCCGATTCATTTCCTGAGATTCCGAGATGACTCGGAATCCAAGTTAAGTTGATTTTTAAATTGAGTTTGACGGCTTTGTCGAGAGCTTTATACATTTCGATTGTGAAAGGTGAAGAACTGCTAGATGATGGGGCCGTGAGAAGAGAATGAAGGCTGCTAAGCGAGTCTGTAAAAATGTGGGAGGAAGGAATTTTATTGGCTATAATGATGTTAATTGTGTGGAGGATAGCTAAGGCTTCGGCTGAAAATATTGAGGCATATGATGAAATACGATATTTTAGTGAGACTGAAAGGGAGGGGCAAAAAATGGCGAAGCCGACATATTTATCAGGGCCAGATTTAGAGCCGTCAGTGAAGAAGTGAGTCGAGTCAGATGACTCGAATAAGGAGAGAAATTTGGCGTTCGGTGCAAAGGAAGTTTGCAACAAGCGCCCAGTGTCAATATCTATAAAAGGAAGAGAAAGATAAGATGAAGGTGGGATTTCATAAATTATCGGAAAAGCATGAGAAACGATTGTTGGTTTGAGGTGAAGAAATTTGCGATACGCTTTAATAAGAGGAAGGTGAGTAGCTATCGAGGGGGAGTTACGCGTTCTAAGCGTGAGAATAATTGAAGGGATAGAGAAGAGTAGAGGATGATCATCGAAAGAAAAAGTTTTTAGGATGAATTTATCGGTGAGCAGTTGGAACCGGGCTGAGAGGAGCGGTTCGCATGATTCGGCAAGCACTATGTTGTTACGAGTCTTATGGCTTTTCGCTGAATGACTTCTAATTTTTCAAGCAAGGGGTGGTCTCTAATGGGGATAACTATTGAGCCCTGTTCCATTGAACTGCGAATGAGAGCTCTGTAAATGGTAAGAAGCGAAGATGGGTCAGCACCCCACCATGTACTCCGCAGGCATTTAATGATATTTAATAAATTTTTACATTTCGAAATTAAGCAAAGTAAGTGAGGCTTCCAAGAAAGGCGATAGTCAAGTGTGATTCCTAGGAATTTAGCTTGAGTAGAGCCTGAAACGCAAGCAGAATCAATTATAACCGAGGGTGCGAGAGGGTCAAAGGTTCTAAGAGAAAAGACCACTAATTTAGATTTGGAGGGTTCTATAGAGAGACCCCTTTTGTGTAGATAGGAAGAGACTTTGTTGAGACTTTCTTCGATAGATGAGAAAGAGTCGTCGAGGTTGTCCGATTTAGAAAAAATAGCGACGTCATCCGCGAATTGGAGGCACTGACTGTTTTGATGAAGATGGTTTTCCAAATTGTTGGTGTACAAAATGTAGAGAAGCGGACTGAGGATGCACCCCTGCGGGACACCCTTGTAAGCATGGAAAGGGCCGTGCACTTGACCTGCAATTTTGAACGAGATTGTACGAAAAGGATTAAGATTATAAATGAATTTACAAAAAGACCAGGGCAATCCCAAGTCTTTAAGATAGTCTATAAGAATACCCGGATCGATATTATCAAAAGCGCTAGAGATATCAAGAAATATGCGGGCCGTGAATTGTTTTTCAATAAAGCTATTGTAAATTTCTGTTGTAAGAATTGAAAGATTGTCGTTACAGGATCTTGCTTTGCGGAAGCCGAATTGAGAAGGTGAGAGAAGCAAGTTGCTTTCTAACCATTGAATAAGCCGAGATTGAAAAGCCTTTCCATGAGTTTAAGGAGACAAGAAGCTAGAGATATTGGACGAAATTTACCTGCGGTAGATTTGGGGATAAAAAAAATTAAAAACTCGCGCCAAGTATCCGGGAAAAGGCCCTTTTGTAAAAAGCTATTGAAGGTGTCCAACAGGAGCTTGAGGATAGAGTCGGGAAGGTTAGAGATGATAGAGAAATCTATTTTATCGATGCCCGGGGCTGACTTACAATTGCCTGCGGATGGCGGACTGTAGTTCTTCGAATGAAAAGGGGGATTCAAGGTGGGGGTTTTCTGAAAATGCGGTTGAAGGTGGAAAGCTAAGGAAAAAACAGGAGGGGGGACAAATGTTAGGGATGAGTTTGGTTATTTTATCGTGCGCGTCGGTATTGCTGGAAAAGCCGGTGGGATCAGAAAGATTCCTGTTTCGAAAACATTTAATTTTGGACCAAACTTTGTTGGAAGGAGATCTAAAGTCTATAGAATTAGTAAAATTTAACCAAGATTCTTTTTTAGCCTTTTTAAAGGTTTTTTTTGCTATTGCATCTAATTTCTTTGCTTCAGTTAAGTTACTTAAGTTTGCAAGACGTCTAAAAACGGCCCAAGCTCGCTTGCGATCTTGGTGCGCCGCTTCGCATTCCGAATTCCACCAAACCGCAGGGTGGGATTTAAGAGGCCGAGATTTGAGATTAGGAGTTGGACAGGAAGTAGAGATTGATGTATCAATTGCTTGAACTATGTTATTGTATTGAGAGAGAGAGCAAGGGTCTGGTAGTGAGGGAACCTTAGAGATGAGAGATTTTCTGAATTGTGCCCAGTCTATTTTCTTGAGGGAATAGCGATGTGAAGAGAGCGAGATAGTGGAGAGAGTAATACTGATAGAGGTGGTGATTGGAAAATGGTCGCTAAGAAGGGAGTCACCGCCGACCTGCCATGTGCAAAGGGGAACTAGATGTGAGGAGATTAAAGTAAGGTCAATGGCGGATGGTATGGTGTTAGGGTTAGAAGGATCATATGTAGCTGTACCATCATTTAGACAAGAGAGGTCAAAGTCAATAAGTGAGTCGGAGAGAGAGGTACCGGAAGTGCAGTCCGATTGACAGCCCCAAGAAGAGTGATGACAGTTAAAGTCGCCCGCAATGAGAACGTTTTCATTGGGGGAAAGGGAGTTGAAAAGTCGACGCCATGTAGGAATGTGGATAGATGAGCGGGGAGTTTTGTACAAAGCAACTATCGACAAAGGACCTAGAGATGTAGGAATAGCGATAGAAAGAGTCTCGAGAACATGCGGGATATGAAGTGTTGAGGTGGTGAGTCTGAAAGGTATATCACGTTTAAGACAGATGGCAAGGCCACCGTGTTCTTTGTGGGAACGGTTTTTAACAATTACGTGAAAGCC
Organism: Alloplasta piceator; assembly: GCA_946863875.1. Classification (NCBI taxonomy): domain Eukaryota; kingdom Metazoa; phylum Arthropoda; class Insecta; order Hymenoptera; family Ichneumonidae; genus Alloplasta; species Alloplasta piceator. The sequence goes on along the minus strand of OX333077.1, from coordinate 32,656,356 downwards.
ATTCAGTTTAGGAGGGGTCGGGGAATAAAGCCAAGTTTCACATAAGACGATGACGTCAAATTCATTAGCAATGTTTAATAAAAGACCTTGTTTGTTGTGGAAACCTCGACAGTTCCACTGAAGGATTTTGACTTTTTTAATGAGAGCCATTTTGGAGCTGGGTAGAAGCTAGAAGGGTATTGAGAGCTGTAACGATGGGGGTGATATGTTCGGCAAGGCCGAGTGAGCCGAGGATTGGTAGGATCTGCTGTGTGATGAACTGAATAATCGTGGGGATCAGGAGATTGAGACTGGGATTTTGAGTTGGCAACAGAGGTGATTGGTCGTGCAAGGCTGAAGATTGTGAACTCCGCTGGAGGGCAAAGCCGTTGTGAGTGGGTGAAGGTGTGTGTCCGTGAGGAGCGAGGAGCAAGTTTGCGTGTGTTGCTCGAGTCACTGCGATTGAGTTGGGTGTGATGATCTGGGCTCTCAAGTTTTTCCTAGAAGCGCGTGGCTGAGTTGTGTGAGTAATGGTGTCCGAAAGGTGTTGGTTTGGATGGTGTTGAGGAATCGGTTGATGCTATCGTTGTTGATGGTGCTGCTCCTGCTGTTGCGAGTGGTAGTGAATAGTCGGAGCTGCTGTGGACGCGGAGGAAGTGTTTGTAGGTCGAGGAATCGGAAGAGCTGGGTAGTGGATGTTTGTGCGAGGAGGCGGAATATTCGAACGGGGAACCGAGTTGGCGATGAGATGCCTGGCTTTGGCGTGGGAGATGTTCCTCTCCGCTGCGGTCTCTCTGACGGCTTTCTCGTGAAGAAAGGCCGGGCAGGATTTGCTGGTGGGGAGATGATTCTCTTTACAATTCGCGCAACACGGCGGACCGTCCTTGTTTGGACAATCCACCCCGTGCGCGTGTTTTTTACCCCCGCAGCGAATGCATTTTGGCTGACTTTTGGTGTTCTGTCATGCAATACGCCCTGGCTAAGTAGCGTGTGGTTAGAATTTTAGCCCGGTAGTCAATTGAAGGCTCGTGGGCCAGATCTAATAGGATGTTAGTGGGAGTAGATCTAAAGCATCCCAATATTAGTCGTAGGGCGGCAAATTGGGTTTCCTCTAATTTTCCTATCGTAGTTTTGGCGGCAGAATGCGAGCAGAATTGGGCCCATTCAAAGCGAGCACGAATAAGCCCTCTATAAACCATTAGCATTGTCTCTGGGTGTGAACCCCAGGATTTATGAGCTAATGTCCTGAGAATTCCTACGCTTTGATTCACTTTTTTGATAATATCTCCCGTGAGGGCTTTCCAATTCAGTTTCGAGTCTATCGTGACTCCTAAAAATTTCGTCGTATGGCTTAGCCCGATGTTGGTCTCTAACTTTGATATTAATAGCGCCGGGGGCATTTTTTTCTTGTTAATACTATAAATTTGGTTCTAGAGGTAGATATGCTGAGCCCTAGGTCATCGAGCCAGGACGTGAGGGATGTCGCTGCACGTTCAAGGTTACGGACGCCTGTATCAATATTCCCATCCTTGAAGTATATCACAATGTCGTTCGCATATTGCAAAGAATAACATCGTCTTCCTATGTGTTCATTCATTCTTCGGACGTATATGTTGAAAAGGATGGGACTCAAGACGCATCCTTGCGGAAGCCCCCTGAACATGTCCCGACTTGCTATGAAAGTGCCGTTCTCATAAAAATTCGCATTTCTCTTACTAGTCAGATTTGCGACTAGTTGAATGATGCTTGATGGGATACGTAGTTCAGCTAGATTTTCTATTAGTTTTTTTGGGATTACGTTATCATAGGCGCCCTCCAGATGCAAAAAGAGAGCGGCTACATATTCTTTTTTTGCGAATGAGTTATAGATATCAGTCGTCAAAATCGCGACATTATTCAGGCAGGAACGATTCTTTCTGAAACCGAATTGAGTTTTAGGAACAATAAGCTTCGTCTCGAGAAAAAACTCCAATCTACTTTTAATAACACGCTCGAAGATTTTGAGCAAACACGAGGCTAATGAGATGGGTCTGGACCCTTCTCGTCCCTTCGGGAGAAGGCAAATTTCATAATCACACCAGTCACTCGGGATCACACCCGTAAACATGCACTTGTGAAATATTTTGACTAACATCTCAAGTATGTTGTCTGGAATGTTTTTTATCACTGCATTATTGATTAAATCACGCCCTGCGGCTGATTGAGGTTTCAGTTTCTTGATAATAAATTTGAGTTCTTCTAATGAACTAGGGAGCCATATTCCATTAATCACGTCAATGTTATCTCGTTTCGGAATGGAGGGAGTGCACGGATTTAGAGGAGAGGGAGGTGCAAGATTCTTGATCAACTTTTCAATTTTTTTTTCTCGTCGCTTAGATTTCTGTTATCGGGCGAGGGTGTGCCGCTGAACTTTCGGACATTTTCCCACACTTCTTTAATCGGCATACTGGGACTTATTTTACTGGCGAAGGCTTTGAACGACTCCAAGTTTTCTTTTTTAAAATTCTCTTTTGCGATTTTATCTTCGGTTATCCATTTATCCAGATCTTCGCATTTTTTACTAACTTTATATTTTTTAAAAGCCATCCTTCTCCTGTCTGAGGCTTCGATGCACTTATCATTCCACCAACTTTTTTGGGTTCTTTTTTTTGCAATATTGTAAATCGATTTAGTTATTATTTTTGTCCCCAAGTTAAATGCACTCAGTTGGATTGATTCTCGTATGAGCTTGTAGCTGTCTAACATATTTAATGAATTTACATTAACCTGTACCTTGTAGTTCCTCATGTTTTCTGTGAATCTCGGTCAATCAATTTGTGAAGACTTAAGGATTGGTCTGACATTTTTCTCTATCGGGTTTGTATCCTTGATTGTAATATTTATAACACAATTATCACAACCCAGTGAATCTTCGGATACCCTCCAAGTGCTAATAGAAGCTAACCTTGGGCCAACTAGAGTAAGATCCAACGCGTTCGATTTTCCTTTATTCGAGAAATATGTGTGAGAGCCATCGTTGAGTGTTATTAAATTGAAGCTATTAAGGGCACGGGATAGGGCTCTCCCTGAGGGATTCGCAGATGCACATTCCCAAGATGGGGAGTGAGCATTAAAATCACCCTCGATAAGAATGTGGTTATTTTCACTGATTTTAGAGATGACGTTTAGAAAAGAGTTCCATGAGCCAATTTTCGTAGAGAAGTTTGGAGCTCTGTAGATACTGACAGTTACTAGGTTTTTTTCTTTTGAGCAAAATTCCTACCGCTACAGCTTCGATTTCTCGGGAATTCCATTTGTTTCGAGGTAGTTGAAAGATACGGTGAGGTATGTTCCACCTTAGTCCGATAGCGACACCACCACCCGATTCTCCTGAGTTTCTATCTATTCGTATGAGATTGAAATTGGGGATTCCAAAACTTTGATCTTTCCCTAACCAAGTCTCAGACAGGATGAGGATGTCGATATTTTTTGTCAAATTAGGTAGTTCGTGACTTTTGCCAGTTAATCCTCTACAATTCCATTGAAAGATTTTTAAGTTTTCAATAACATCCGCAAAAAGAGGCAACAAATAAATATTTTGATGAGTTAAATTTGGGTATCTACAACAAAGTGAGAGGAGATGAAACAACGCGAGAACTCACGCTTTGATTGCAGATTTTAGAGTTATTCTGTTTGAGGTCTGGGTATGGATTGGTTAATGGGTAGTTTTTCCTGAGTTGTTGTCTCCTCGCTTGAAGCGAGATCGGGGTTGAGGAAATCATAGTTGGGAAATTTTTTGTCCAAATCTTCTACCGTAGGAATCGTGTGGATTTCGCTTGGGTGTTTAGTAGAGATGGTGGGGAGCGCTTCTTGGAATGCCTGGGCGATTTGATGTGGAGGGGATGCAGGAGTTTCGACATTACCCTCCCGATCGAGACGATGGATTTTCGTGCCTGTCGTCGGTTCAACGCGCATGACATGTGGTCTTGGCACTGCATGCATCTCAACGTCCACGATCATGGTCGACTGACTACTTGAGCTACCCGATCCTGGGAGGTGAGAAGCCCGCACCTCTTCGAAATTTTTTGGGATTTTACGTTTGGAGTCATGCATTTTTTTAATGCCGCCCTTCCGTTTCGTTTGGGGCGGGTGTGTAGCACCTTCCGCCTCTGGCGAGCATGGCATTGGCGGAAAGGCGTTTTTTCCATGCCTGAGCGAGCTCGTTGGATGAAAGGTAACAGAATAGTGCGTTTGGTCCGGAACCTGTTGAGTTTTGCCTTCTTTGTTGGAGCCAGGAGTCGGTCCTGTAAAGATTGGATAATTTATTATCTTGAATTATTTGTTGCGAGGTTTGTCTGTCGATGTTAAGCTGTGCTATGATCTTACTCATTTTTTTTTATTAATTACTGCGTCGCAGTTTGGGTCCACTGCCGCGTGGCCTCCTCCGCAATTAGGGCAAAAATATTTTGTGCTTTTGCATTCTTTTTCGTTGTGGTTGCCGCCGCAGCGAGCACATCTATCTTTACCACGACAGTGTTTAGCTAGATGACCAAACCTTTGACATTTAGTACATCTTTTTAACTTTGGTTCAAACGGCTCTACTCTAACTCTGGTTTTGAAGATCACGATTCTTTCTGGGATCTCGCTACCATCGAACCATATTTCAATTGAGCTCGTGGGCATCAGTTTCCCGGAGTCTTTGCCTGAGCGCATTAATCTCTTAATTCTTTCAATTTGAAAATTTTTAAGGACTCACTGAGCTATTTAATGCCCAGCGCGATTTCCTCTTCTCGTAGAGAGGGCTCAACGTCTCTAGCGACGCCTACACGCGAGAGTTTCGCGTCTGAAATTTATGCGCGCCATGAGTTTGGAAGAGTTAGATCTTCAGAGTTTACGAGTTTGCTTGCATCCGGGTATGAAGACATAGTAATCTTCACCGGATTGTGGCTTTTTCGTTTTACTTCAATGATCCCGGGGTTATTTCTTAGTCTTTGTCCGATAATCATCAGGGGTAAATTGCCTACCCCTCCCGGCTTGTCCCTTCTTTTGGATAGTTCCCCCGTAGGGTCAGGTTCTCCCCCCCCCATGAACTCACCTGGGTGATAAGCACTGTGAAAGGCGCCACGCTTTTGGCATTGTATCTATTTTTTCGCTCTGGGAAATCCCTCTCGCTCTCCCTTCGCCTTTTGCATTTGTTCACCCAGCTTTCGTCATCGTCATGCTAAATGTTTGTGATGGGAAGCTTGGAGCCACGGTCCGCCGCGTTCCCTCGCCCTCCGGTGACACCTTCCTTTTCCCTCCGAAGTTTTTCACTTCGGCCTTTTGGGAACCTAAGATTACTTTTCTTATAGTATTTGCGTCTAAATCACTAATATCAACAAGCTCTTCATTAAAACCAGTTTTGAACGTTTGAGATCGACCGTTACTGGTGGTGACAGCATTACGTTTTTTCTGTCCCTCTGTATGGGACTCGTCAGAATTTTGCCTATCGGCCGCCATTTTTCCCTACTTTTTTCACCTTCTTTTTCTCCTTTCTTTTTTCCTTCTTGATATTTTTATGTTACGTTGTTTTGTGTTATAGTCCTACTAAAATGTTAATCTTATTGCAGAGCCAGAGATTGAGCTGTATAAATGCCTGGGGCGAGAAAGGGATTCTCACCGGAAATTCATGAAATCACGAAAAAGTAGTTCTCTAGTCCGAGAATTTAACAAGTAACAAAGCAAAACAGAATAATAACTTTCCGACTTTCTTTTTTTTCAATGATGGACGGAGTGAAGTTGGCCCGGGCCGATGCAACAGGTGCCGGCTCTGTCCCCGCCGGCCTCTTTTCTCCTTTGATTTGGTTTCTTGTTTCTCTTTACCGCTTAGTTTTATCACTCGTCTATTCACTCGATGTTTTCGAATTTCACTTCCGAGGAAATTATTATTTGCGGAGCTACTAATACAGGTGTTGACTGGTCACTGTCTTCCAAGTGACTCCCCCGTAGTAGAGCTGCAGACGCACACAGTCAGAAAAGGACACGGACCACACACAAAGGCATAGATCGCACGCTAGCGACGACGCACAACGGCATTCGTGTGGACGCTCACACGCTTACGGCACTTATGTATAGATATGCATCGACATATAAAGTGCTATAGGATATGGCGCTCACAGCGCTCAAAACATCCACGCCTTTGTCGGCTTTGCGCAATGCCACCAATGCCATACAGTATAGTACCGAGAGTTCCGGTTTTACCACGACCACGCATAGTCGTCTCTTGAATCGGAGTTTCTTATTCGAATATTTCGTGTGTTTTTCTCACCCGTGCGCTCATCGCAAGGAGGTTTTAAACCTGACCTTGCATATTTTTATCGCTACGATATCACTTCTTCCACCAAATAGCGAATATAAGTTCTTTTCTTACTATTCCCTCTTCTTCTAACCTCACTGCTGGTAACATTCTAATCTCAGCCTGTCTCTGCCGCCCGGCGAGACATGACTTACGCTTTGCAGGCTCAGGGAGGGGCTCACACCTCGACCAGTTCCTCACTCGACGACCTTTCGTATACTGATGCCGATGATAACAACGAAATGGATATCAACACTCAACTTGAAGACCTCCGAGACGAGGCGTATGGTCAGTCTCGCAAACGTGCGCTCGAGCTGGACGGCGAGGAGGGTAATTCGAAGAAGAACGCCCCGCCGAAAACTTCTGTTTCTCACGTCTCCGATAGGAGAAGTGACGATTCTCCTGCGCAGATCGGTTTACCTGCCCGTCTTGCCAAAAATCGCTATTCGTCAAAGAGTTCCTGTCCCTACGTGGTTCTCATCCAACCACGTAGCTTCGATGCAAAAACGCCTCGAATGAACGCCACTCGTGTTGGCAGAATTCTCCTCAGTCGCTACAATAAAAATCAGGTCATCGATGTGTTTAGCTCCGGCAAACATCAGTGCTTGGTTGTTCTTGCTAACGCCAAAGTAGCCAACGAGTTGATTTTTCTCTCCGCTCTCTCTGCGGAGGGCCTCACCGCTTTCATTCCTGACTCTTTCGTTACATGCGAGGGCCTCATCAGAGGAGTTCCTTTGGACGTTTCTGTTGAGGAGATCATCCTCCATACCGACTCACCCACTCCCATCCTCGCCGCTCGACGACAAAACTGTAAGGTTACCACTGGCACAGAGTAAAATCTGGTTCCTACTCAATCCGTCTATCTCAAATTCGAAGGCCGCCTGCGCCCCGATTTTGTCTCGCTGTTTCAAGTTCGTCATCCCGTTGATTCTTGGCACAGCCGAGTGAAGATGTGCTTCTCCTGCTTTATCTTCCACCATGTTTCCGGTCAATGCAAAAAACGGTCAATCCAAGACGAAAAACGCTCGTGACAGGAGCGACGTTAATGTTAATTCGGTTTCGTACGAACATAGCACGAGCATGCCAACAGTTAAGCAAACGACTACGGAAACGTGTACAAAATTACACGAGGAATATGGCAAAGAAAACTATGATATTAGAGGTGAGAATCTCTACTGCAAGATCTGTAATGTTAGTCTTTCGAATCTGACACGGTACCAGATAAGCGGACACGAAAAATCGGTTCACCACAATCAGGTAGCCGCAATAAAACGTTCATCCGACCCATCACCAAGTCCAACAGCATTTAACGATGCTTTGTGCTCGGCTATGATTGCGGCTAACATTCCGTTATGGAAGCTACAGAACCAAGCATTTAAAACATTCTTGGAAAAATACACCCAAAATAAAATTCCGGACGAGTCAACGTTACGTAAAAACTACGTGCAAAAAGTTTATGAGAAAACTATGGCATCTATCCACGAAGCAATTGGCGATCATTCTATTTGGATCAGTATTGACGAGACCACCGATGTCACCGGAAGATTTGTTGCAAATGTGATCATTGGCAGTCTCGAGAACGGAAAACCTGGGAAGCATTTCCTACTAACATCGGAAAAGCTCGAGAAAACCAATCATGCCACTATTGCAGAGCTGTTCCGTTCAGCTCTAAAATTGCTATGGCCATTTGGTTTCAATGAACAAGAAGTTCTACTGTTCCTCAGTGATGCTGCGCCATACATGAAGAAGGCTGGTAAAGAGTTGAAGAAGTCTTTCTCGAAAATGATTCACGTCACGTGTCTCGCGCATGGCTTACATCGGATCGCCGAGCAAGTTCGAGATGTACATTCGAACGTCGATACTTTAATATCATGCGGCAAGAAAGTATTCTTAAAAGCTCCATCTCGAGTACATATTTTTCGAGAAATGGCTCCGGATGTACCTTTACCACCCCAACCGATAATAACCCGATGGGGCACGTGGTTAAATGCGGCAGTCTATTACAGCCAAAACTTCGATATCGTCAAACAAGTCGTCGAGAAATTACCGTCTGAAGCAGCCTCGATTACAACTATGAAAAAGTGTTTTCAACCCGCACAGCTCAGACGTGAGCTAAAAAAATAGAAGAAAGATACGGTTGTCTCGTTCACGGAATTAAAAAACTGGAAATTGTAGGCTTGTCGTTGAAAGACGCATTGATGGAAATCCAAAAAATCAGCTCCAACTTGAATAAGAACGCAGATGAAAAAGTACGGGAAAAAGCTACAAAAGTTTTCAATAATAATGAAGGCTATGAAGCACTTGTAGCGATCCACGGCATCTTCGAGTCTGAGAACAAATGTCTTCCTGACACTTTGAAGAATCTGCAGCTTGGGGATATTCCGCTCTTTGAATTTGCTCCGACGACATCTTGTGATGTCGAGCGGAGTTTTTCACAATATAAAATAATGTTAACGGACAATCGACCAGGCTTAACGTTCGAAAATCTCGGGAAGCACCTTGTGATCCGGTGCTTTCATGCAAATGGACATTAAGACCACAACGGGATTATTTCGACTTTGGTTTATTATGGAGGTAAGATGGTTCCCTGCTTACTACAGCATTTTTTTTGATACGAATGAACAGTATCTAAAGCAGGGCCTACAAAAAAAAAGTCTGAAAAAATCACAGATATTCCTAGTGTGTAAGATAAAAAAAAATTGATATATATATTTTTTTAATTTACCGACGAATTACTGAATCTTTTTTCTCCGGTAGACGCGAATATTTTATATATTCCGCGAAAGCAACATTTTCATATATCCCTAGAAAGCAATTTTTTTACAAGTTTCTTCACGGCAAAAATAAGAAGCTCGCAAAGTAGGAAAATTATCTAAAAGGTATTTGGAAAAAAGGGACTAAGTTCAGAAAGAATGCCTCATATACGAAACAGTTTTGCAGTCACTTTTGTTTCTGTTCAGTCACAGTGGCAGTCTACGCCCTCTCAGCAATCCACTCGCTGCTAGTCAGACTGTCATATTGTTTTTAGAGCACCGAGATCCGGGCCCTGCTAATGTACATCGGTTCCATCATTATGTTACCAATTTATCAACACCACTTGTGGCTTGCATAATGGATTGTGTTAAAATTTTACGACCAAGCGGGAAATTCGATAATCATCCTTGATCATTATCCAATATACTCGCTGAGTCCAATTGTGGTATCAAATCATCACTGTAGTTCATTCGATATATTAAATGGTCGATATACGGGCATGAGCCGACAATCTCCTCGCGGTTGGAATAAACTCGTCCATGGTGATCCTGTGTTAAAGGACCACTCATCTAGTCCGTTTACGCCTCCTTTGCATTTTAAACTATGAAAAATAAAATAATTTATTAACACATGAAATGAAATATGCAATGGCACTTTTATAGAATATTCAACAGTATGCCTTTCAAGCTAAAGTACAGTGCTCGCCATTAATGCCTGTGAATCTTTTGTTGTACGCCAGCTCCACGAAGCCCATGCACATTTTCTTCCCCCTTTGTCCGATCCTTTCCAAAAGCTAGAATAGATATAAATTAGCATAGTTTTTTCCTCGAGCGTCGCGGCTTAAGGTGGGGAGCAGACCCCAACCACCGTACCAATCCACGGCCAAGGCACGGAGCTTCGGACGGAGCGCGCTCCCCGGCAGCCGTGACACGACTGACCAAGCCGGAGCCTTGGGAGTGGGCCCTCCCCACTCCTCAACTATGGAGTCCAACCGCCGCGCCAATCCAGAGCCGAGGCTCGGAGCCACGGACGAGGCGCACTCCCCGGCTATCGCCAGGGGGTCCAAGCACAGATCGGGAGAGTGAGGCTCAAGTAACGCCGCTCATGTCTACTTGAGAGCGCTAGTGTCGCTACCCATGAGTCATTGCGTCAATATTCCGTCTCGCTCGTGCACACGTACCCAACGAAATTCCCTCCATCTTACATTAGATTTACACGCAGTGTTGCGCGTCGTTACAGTGAGCTCGATTGTGTTTTTTAGAAGATTTATTTACCGTTTTTGAAATAGTGTATATTGTGCTTTTTGTAAAAAAATCCGGTGCGTCACGTTGGGCGATCATTTGGACGATCATTTTTGAGCTTCACCGAAGCAAGGTAAATACATTTTATTTCATGTTTTGTTGTTGACATAACCTCTTTTCGTACTTTGATCTTGAGTTGAATTCGTAACCGCATATTTTTTTAATATATGTAAAAACATAGTATTGAAAGTGAACTGTGCAATCATTATAAATATTGTGAAACTAAGAAAATCCTTTCTACTTTTAGTTAGAAACAGCCATGCGAAGGAAGTGTTATTGTCTCAGCGTATTTGGGAACATCACGCTTTTTCATATTTCCGAATGCAATAACTGATACTGATCGGTTTTTAAGTAGCTGGCTGCCTCTGGAAATCGTGAGTTGTTGAATATTTCAATGCAGTTCCGACTGTGTATCTCCCAGGTAATTTTATAATCTTTATTTAATACTTTTAACTAATAAGTTAGATAGTTCTTATTTATGTGCGAAACTTACATTCTCATTTGACGTTACTGCGCTGCAGCTGCAGAGTAAATTTTGAAAAACTTACTCCAACAAAATAACAATCAAATGATATATGCACCGATGATCTGATGAATCTTTTGACTGATAAATTATTTTTTATTCTTTTCCAGAAAAAATTGATGTGTCTACGTATACAGACATCATTTCGGAAAATACAACTCCAGCCCAACATCTTAATGCTGAAACTCTGAAGGCGCAAGGAAAACCGTTGTAAGGTATCTGCAACAATTATTTCGAAGATATCGTCAGGCGCCGAAAGCCTCCCCAAAAATATTCAAGACGAGCTAATGTTGCGAGCTTGAAAACTGCATGAAAATCGGGTGTGTCGTCGAAATGTCACGAAAAGTATTAAATAATTTTTGTCAAACGATATGCTAATTGCGGAAAGAATAATCAAAATTTATGCGTTACGCGAAATAAAATTATTAATTTTGTGTTACGTATTAAAAATTGTTAACAATTCAAATACGAAAACTGGTTATATCTTCAAAAGAAACCAAAGAAATAACTGATTATATTGTTAAGTTTGTTTTTAATATAAAAATTTGTTAAATACTTTAATGTAAAAACTGGTTATGCCGCTGACAAAGCCCCAAGTAATAACTAATTGAATTTATGCGTTACCCGAATTAAGAAAATTGTTAAGATTGGTTTTTATATTAAAATTTGTTAAATATCTTATTGTAAGAACTGGTTACGCCTGGTTTATTATCGTAAATATTCATAAACCTGTTACATTTCAAGTGTTCAAGTATTGTAAATATGTGAATATTGAAAATATACCAAATATTTGAAATATATTAAAACGGAAATATACTGGGATTTTTATTATATTTTTTCATGAAGCAACCTCTTTAAAATGGAAAATTAACAATAATAATAAGCCTGTTCCGAGCCGTGGAGAGGGGGTAAATCTATATATATATATATGTCATAGGAATTAGTTCGTTACACGTCTACTATAAGCACCACCAGCGTAAACGATGCTTCACCATTCACTATGGTAGCTTGTACTCCCTGGCTATCGCTGCATGACTGCCGAGGCCGGTGCCTCGGGAGAGTGGGCCCTCCACACTCCTCAACGCCGAAGCTACCGGAGCGCCGGCGTCCCGCCACCGCACCAATGGGCCATAGCGCTGGCTCTTGCCAACGCCGCCAGCCAACCACGGACAGGCTCTCCCCACTGCGTGACCCCTGACCAATCAACGTCCCATAGGCTAAGCGTAGCATTAAGATTTTCATGTATAAGTATAGCGTCTCCGGTTCGGAGAAGACAGTCGCTCTCGGAATCACCCGAGAAGAACATCTTGTAACCAGCAAAACAATATACCAAGTCAACTACTATCGTCTCGAATACCGTTCTTTCTACGGCACCCGCTTCGACCTCCAGCGCTGCTTCGTCGCCCAGCCACCACGAAGACTCGGCCTACCAACCGGTTTTGCTCCCGCATCATCAGCACCGCTCTCCTCAGAGCGCAAGCACCAGTTCTTCTCAGAGCCCCCTAAGGAACTCTCTACGATTGCTCTCCTCCTTCCTTCCTTCCTCCCCCGCCGGCGTGTGTGTCAGTACCATACTCGTGCTCGAGTCGGACTCGTCCTCCAGGTACACCCTCTCATCCTCACCGGCGTGTGTGTCAGTCCCATACTCGTGCTCGAGGCGGACTCGTCCTTCCGGTACACCCTCTTATCCTCACCGACGAGTTTGTCAGTCCCATACTCGTGCTCGAGTCAGACTCGTCTTCCTGGTCGCCCCCGCTCATTGCTTACTACCTCTTCCCCCCCGCATTGACCCGGGCTCCCCTCCTTGAGTTTCCCGCCGTCGTCAATTTGAGAGAATCTTGAAAAGAATCTCAGATTATTTTCAAAATCCTAAGAATCTTGAAGGTGATGTTGAAATAATCATAGAATCTTGGAGAGATTCTCTTCAAGATTCTTTCGAAGATTTGCAGGCATCAATGTCCAGCACTGTACAACCGGATCGTATTGACACGCAATTCATTACTTCCATGACTATCAGAGTCCCGAAGCCTGTTCCTTTCTTTTTCCTATTATCTTTAACTCTTAATTAATCACACAAAGTGAATTTATCATGACATATATGTCGTTTATTGCATTAAACCCACGGTATATTGGTGCGTCTAATTACCTAATTACGCCGGTTAGCATCTGCGATGATAATCTCGGTAAGCGGAGACTGGTGAGGCAAGATCACCGAATACTTGCATTCCGGATCGAGCTGAGAATGCTGTAGACGACCCTCCGACTCCGAGTATCCCGCGTCGATCGATAAAGGGCCGGCTAAGCGGGTGATTATGGGTAAGACGAGCTCCGCTGAGTTAAGTCCATAAATCTGCGAAGAACACGGCTGCTTGGAAGGCCCGGACCCAGTAATCCCGAGCGTTTTGCATGCAGTTCGTTAGGAGTTAACATGTAAACTCCTAATGAACTAAACCACCCGAGTAGAAAAAAAAGAATCTTTGAAATACTCTTTTCAAGATTCTTCCCAATATTCTAATAATATTTTTGAGATCTTTTCCAAGATTCTAAGATTATTTCTTTAGATTCTTTTGAAGATTCTTTAAAATATTATTTTGTCGCATCGGATGAGAATCTTCCGAGGAATCTTTGAAAAAATTTTCAAAAGATTCTCTTGGAACAATTGGGTTTTGTCGAAACCTCAAGAACAACTAAAAACTAACCAATTTGAGTCAATTTCCGAAAAAGAAGAAATTTGAGACACTCGAAGAACTTTATTTTGGAGAAAGATAGAAAATCAAAAATCAAGATGACAATCATTGCCAAATTCCGTTTTAACACGGCGTTAAATCTTGGAAAAAATCATTCAAAGAATCTTGAAAAGATTAATTGGAAGAATCTTTGAATAAAACGTTTAAAGAATCTTGGAAACGTTCATTCGAAAAATCTTGGAAAGATTAATTTGAAAAATCTTCGAAAGACTGATGTAAAGAATCTTGTATAAGTTAATCGGTCGGGAGAATGTTGGAAATAATTTTGTTCTTTCCAAGATTTCCAAGATTCTTTCAATGAATTTTTCCAAGATCAAACGCTGTGTTGAAACGGAATTTGGCCATGATGGTGATTCTTATTTTTTTAAATCTTTTTCCTTAATGAAGTTTTTCGATTTTCTCAAATTTCTTCTTTTTCGAAAATCAAATCGAATTGGTCAGTTTGTATTTTTCCGTGACGTTTTCGAAAAATCCTCATTGTTTCAAGGAATCTTTCAAAGATTCTTTCAAAGATTCTTCGGAAGAATCTCATCCGATGCGACAAAAGAATGTTTGAAAGAATCTTTAAAAGATTGTTCGAAAGAATCTTGGAAAGATTCCTAGAATCTTGAAAATAATCTTTGCAATAATCTTGAACATTTTTTTAGAATTTCGAAAAAAATCTTTAAAAGAATCTCTAAAAGATTCTTTTGAATATTGGAAAGAATCTTTGAAAGAATCATAAAAAGATTCTTACAATCTTGGAAAGAATATTTCAATGGATCTTGCTCCGGATCCTATCAAGGATTCTTTTGAAGATTCTCTTCAAGATTCTTTTAAAGATTCTTTTCTTCGACGCGGGCAGGTATCAATGAATTCCAAGGGGTTCTTCACAAAACGGGCGCTCACGCGAAAACAGCGTACCGTGATTCAAAGGAGCTCGTTAACAGTTGAAGCCCGAGAGAATCGCACCGAGAGCGAAGAGTCGCCGGCGTTGAAAGGTGAAAGGAGAGTCCCGGCTGTTCTTCGAGCGTCGCCGTGGCTTCTGATCGTAATGTGGATGTGGGCCAGTGAGCCATCGACTGACTGAGCCAGGGTGGTCCGGTCCACCAGAGAGGATGGTTGGTCAGTTGGCCTGCCGTGAGCCCGTGAGAGGCACAGTCAGCGGAATTTTCTTTCTCCGGTATGAATCGTCATTGAGCGTTAGATAGGAGCTCATGTACCGCCGATACTCGATTGCGGACATAGTCCTTTCATCTTGAAGGATGACTGCTGTGCCATGTGAGGGAGGCCGAGGAGTCCATCTAGAGGAACGTCGGCTCGTCCACTGGGTCAATTGTATATTGAACATAGTGAACGAGCCGAGTCAAGAGAACCGCTGCCGATAATTCCAACCAAGGAATGGTGAGGCGCTTGAGCGGGGCCACCTCCGTTTTTGCACTGCCGAGGGTGACCGAGGAAGCCGTTTGACCGGAACAGCCCCGGAAGTAGACCACTGCCGCTATTGCGAGTTGAGATGCGGTCGAGAATCCGTGGAGCTCTATCGACGCGGACGAGGACGCTCTGAGCCACCGAGGTATTGATATTTGCGCAAGATCCGCGAGTTCTCCCATGAACGTCAACCATTTCTGAGTAAGTTGAGGCGTCAGAAGATCGTCCCAACCGAGTTTATCGAGCCAGAGTTCCTGGAGGAGCATTTTTCTTTGGACAACGACCGGTGAAAGAAAGCCGAATGGATCGTAGAGCTGGGCGAATTCAGAGAGAATCGTCCGTTTGGTGATCCACGTCCCGAAGGCGAGGTGCGCCGGAAATTGGAAGCAGTCCGTCTGTGGCCACCACGATAATCCGAGGATTTTGCTGGCGCAGTCTTTGAACGTGTGCGTTACCGAAAACGCAGTGGAAGTTTCTACTCGACTGATCATTGCCGGATTGTTGTACTGCCACTTAGCGAGAGGAAAGCCACCCACCGTGCAGATCCGCACCTTGGTAACCTTTGACGCTGATGAGCTAGTCGAGCGAATCTGCCCCTCCGTAGATGGCATCTACGTACCGTCCCTTCGTGAGTGGAAGAACCGCCAGTGGGTAATTTTTCTCTTCGACGTTGACCAATCATTGGAGCACCTAGACCAACAGAAATGGATCAGGCCGTGCACTTACCGTGGACGTCCATCCAGAGGATCCGTTGGAGATTCCAGTCATCTGGGTGGGACCGAATCTACCAGAACATCTTCGTAATGTCCGCAGCGAAAATGTAGCGATGCTCCTGTTCATAGAATGTCATTAAGGAAGGTGTCGGAGCTGGTGGGGCTGGAGCCGTTAACGACGACCCAGTGCTTCGTGGTGAGGGAGTCTTCCCGGTGAACTCCGTGGTGAGGGAGATAATAAGCCGTTGCCGGTTCGAGATTGTATACTCCCGCAGAAAGGTGGAGTGGAGCTCCTGATACCGCGGGTCACTGGAGGGGCGCCGCTTGATCCGATCGAGGCATCGTAGAGCCGTGAGCTTTGAGTCGCCAAGTTGGCTCGCAGCTGCGCGGAAGGGTAACCGCACAACATCTCCCCGTATTGTCTCTCGAGTAATTGGCTTGGATGTGAGCCTCACAGGCTGTCTCCTCCGAAGAGAGGTTGCTGTCCGCTTTCGAAGGAATTTCTTCCTGCGTCCAAAATCGCGTGAGCAACTCCTGGAGGGAGTTTATATCGCGATTAGCCCAAGCCCGAGTTCGAGATTAACGAGTCTGAGCTCTATAAGTCGACCGTAGAAGTCCGCTCCGAGTTTGAGGTCGGTCGCTCCGGGAGTAAGTAAATCCGGATTCACGAGCGGAAGTTTCGCAAGATGACTAAAATGCCGGCGTTCCGATGAGAACGACGGAAGTGTAGTGAGCCGTGGTAAGAAATGGGCCGTGCCCGGAATGCTCTGATCCAAGTGGATCGACCGAAGATTAAGGGTGACGACACCCCGGGTGGTACCACCGGTTGCGCACACGACTCCAATAGTCGGGATTGACAAGCGTTGCTCGGTTATCCAGAGCCGCTGCGCGAAATTATCCGTAATAAAAGTGAGCTTTGAGCCGATTCGATAAGCATTGGAATACTGAGCGATGGTCCAGAGGGAGAAACGACCGTGGCGATCCGCGAGCGCGACATGCATCGCGTAGAAGGCGGTTAAATATTGTTTGAGGATTGACAGCCCGGTCTCGGCTTCCGCCTCGTTGAGCGTTCGAACATCCGAGCTCGGGCGTCGTCCGCGTACCGAGTAGAGAGCGCGATGCGCTCCATTTGGGAAGCGACTTGAACGCGAGAGAAGGAGTACGCGAATTGCAAATGGCGCGCACTAAGCGGCACGCGCGCGGTCCCGATGGCGCACGACGAGAGCGAGTACGAGAACTAAGGAGAGCGCGCACGAAAATTCACAATTATCGTGCACTGAGTCACACCGCGCACAGTCCCGATGGCACGCGACGAACGAGAGTTTCGAGAAACGAGAGAAGGCGAACACGAAATATTACAATTATCGAGCACTGATCGCCACGCATACAGTCCCGATGGCGCGCGATGCGCGAGAGAGAGAGAGAGAGATGGCGTATGAGAGCGATCCGTGTAACCAAGAACAAAACTGGAACGGAGCGAGAGAATACCATGCTGCGAGAATGATGTCCGATTTATTGAGCCCTTTTTCTGGGTAAAGAGAGCGAGAGAATTGTCCGAGGGTGTAATACGTGAACTTTCACTTGATTAATGCCTACGTTCGCGAGAGCTCTATGGCAAAGATCGACGAGCAAGATGGCGTTTGTCGAGGCCGGCACCGCGCGTTGCCGGTAGAGTGTTTCAGAAGATGATCGCGCGAGAGAGACACTGTCCAGTCCAGCTCGAACGATATCTCGAAACGATAACGCGAAAAGTACGAACCGAAAATTAGCCCATCTTCAGAACAGTCCAACATTCTAATGTAATGCACGATCCTTGACTAAAGAGATGGTAACTTGCTGAAGACCTTATGTAATAACTAAAATAATAACTTTTTAGGCACATCCTTATGAAGAAGTGACACCTTGCCTCTCACGTTGGAGTGCTTGATTATCGTGAGTACCCTTGCATCTCACTTCGTGATGCTTGATTATCGTGAGTCCCCTTGCCTCTTATGATGGGGTGCTTGATTATTGAGAGATATAAGAACTCATTCGAATTCCACCAGGTTGACGGGTTCTGTTACAAATCGTTCTGGTGGATCCTGAATTTCGGCATAAAAACAAACAGCCTTTAACTTTCGCACATCCACGGCAAGTTCGTTGTTTGCAAAGCCCAAAATATTGCGCGTAGTTGACAGCACTGCATCGTCGATGCATGTTGAGAATCTATTCTCTACAATGCACGACCTCATTATGGCGTAATTTTGGCAATCGCAATTACAACATTTGTCACAGAAACAATTTGAGACTCTGATGAAACAGCGAATCCGTCCAATCATATTTGAACCATCGTCAGCCGAGAATAAAGCAAATGTCGAATCGGTTTTCCGACTACGCTGGTGCTCAGTACAAGAGAAGATAATTTTTCTTTTAAGAAGCTTGGGGTACTGGAAGTATGCCGTGCCATGTATATCGGCCTCTTGGAAAATGTCATAAATTGACCGCGGAAGGTCCGCCATTTTTTCGCACTTTCCAACGATATACGTAGTATCTGAGACGAAATGACGTTTCAACTTTCCCTGCTTGTAGTCCAAGTTCTCGCAGAACGTGTGTGCCTGTCTTCCCGCAACTAACACTTCACTTTTCAGCGATGACAAGAGCAAAAACATCGAGACAGCAGATTGTATTTGTAATTGTGGAGAATTGCTTCCGTGCACCAAACGTTTCAGTTCTCCATTCAAATTTTCTAGTGGAAAGCACGATGTCGTCCACAGAGGACCAAACTGTCGGACATTATCCACCAAATGTAACAATTGATGCAAATTGTTGCTCATATTTGACAAGTGGTATTAATCCTCAAACATCGATACGAACTCTTTAAAAGCACGCGAAGCCGTATTCAAGTCAGCCGGAGACACTCGATCTCGTTAATAGAGTTATTCCGAGTACAAGCAATTTATAATGCTCGAAGTACCTCGCGTCCATTATATTGTGCATACACGGAATAGACCAATAGTGGAACCAACATTTTATTTCATGTGCTTTCCAGTAGCTTAGGTGTTTGAGAATTGATCGCGGAAGCCTCTGAATCGAAGATGGTGGCCTCAGAGTCTCCAATCGCTTATCGATAAGGTCGATGTATTGTATCAAAAAAGCTGGGTGATTCGAAAAACTCGGTGAAAACATAAAGTTCATTAACGATTTGACGACACCTTCGTACACGCAATGCATACTGTCAACTGCCGTCGCCTTCATATTTTCATGGACGAGCGAAGATAATACGATCGGCCCTTTTACCCCGCATACTGAGATGTCATAATCGAAAGCCAGTCGGGCATGCTCTCGAGTTTCCTCGTCGGTCCTCAAGACAAAGTCCTCGTATTTATAAACGAGTAGGTTTTTACCTTCTTGTTTACATTTTTGGCAACCGAATTTTCCGTTGTATTGCTTCATGTTTAAGAAGAGGGCCTTCGCGGGCAAGTCACAGGTCCCACAAATTATTAAGCCTTTAACAATGAGGGGAGCATGAGCGTTTGGTACATCGATACTGATGCCCTGCCGCAGTTTCGTTACGCTCGATACCAGTGGTGCCAAAAACAAATTCGGTTCGGGTTTCTCATCCCCGAACCACAGGGCTGCGAGAACAACGTTCTCTTTTTCGTTCGAACCGAATATGGCAGTTCATTTATAATCAAATAAACGGGCCACACCGAAAACTTGGATGATTTGAAAATTCTGACACCATCGGTATACCATGTTAACGATATGTTACGAGGGTCAGCTAAAAAGCCGTTGGCTTCACACAGCTCTCTGTACACCCTGCCATCATATATATCTTCCATATTTTCGACATTCTCTCGATCCCTCACAAATTTGTTTTGAAGCATATCGTGAAACCCTGGGCGCTGGAACAAGGCTTTAATTTGCGAAACAATCGGAACTTCAATGAAGTAGTCAATTTTCGATTCATGTTCACACGACGGGCAGAGAGAATTCTGACTTTCTACTTTAGTGTAACATTGCTCACAATGATGGTGACGAATAAGAGGAGCTTTCCAGTTTGCAAAGTACTTTTTGAACTTGCAGAGAGTCGTCCTGCACTTGTTATCAGCGGGGCAATGCAATCCGATTAAGCTCAAAATATCGGAGAGCAACGCACCAGTGACTTTATGCCTCAAGGACAAGTTCAAAATGCTTATCAAGCTTTCAGCAACGGTTAGTGGTGCTCCCTCGTACAGCGGCTCATCAGCATTATTTAGCTCTTGATGAAAGTCGTCATCATCATCATTATCATCATCATTATTATCATCATCATCATCATCGTTATGCAACAAATAATCTGAGGCGGAATCGTTTGTTGGATCGTCGTTACTTTCGTACGACCGTTCACTGGCGGTGTCGTTTTCCTCGTCTTCCGTGCCATCCTTATCCGACATTAGCGATGCTAAGTCATTTAGATAATCGTAATGATCGCAACGGAATCAGCTTCAGAAAAAGACGAGCCTTCAATGTTTTCGTTGGCGATCCGTTCACGCTCTAATTTGTTAAGACCAGCTTGCGTGAACTCGTCAAACTTTTTCCATGGCGCCGGCATCTTGAGGCCCGGTGAACGGGACAAGAGTATTGGGCGTACCTTGCAAATGAGCTCTAGCACAATCTGGTGGTGAAAAAAAATCTTGTAAAAAAATATAAGATGGAAGTCACGTAAAATGCATTTGTACTACGCATACATGTGCGCGAACGTTGATCCGTACATGATTATCACGCCGATAATCAAGGAGCTGAATCAGAATCACAATTCGTTTGCTATATAATTTGTTCGTCAGGGGGTTTTATTCATTCGCTAAATGCAAATTCGAATACAACATTGCAAAATATGAAATATAAAATTCGCAGAGCCATAAAGCAGTGAAAGTTCAAAGACCGCTGTAGTGAACTGACCGATCGGGACAAATTTTCACCAAATGTCAAATCCAGTCATTCAGGTAATTCAAGTAACTCGAGAAATCATTGTTCACTCCCATTTTTCTCCTTATTGAAACCTATACATAAAATTAATCTAATATTATAGCCTCACTAAAATTCGCTTGAGGCCGTTCAACAAAATATTTCATGTATTATGCTGCGTTGGCATAAAGAATAAGCGTAGTACGCACGGTTCACCACTGGAAACGTGAATGACGATGACGATGACTATTACAATTTCAAAGATACATATTTTATATATTGCAGGTATTCGAAATGCGAAATGAATGCATCTTTCATATACCGTGAATATATACAAATGTATACATGCAGATATATAACACATGTACATAACTATGTACGTTTAGTGCTGATCAGAAATGCCTGTAAATCGTTGAAAGAATCATTAAAAGAATCTTCTCATATTCAAAAGAATCTTAGAATCTCCTGAAGAATCTTGGAGAGAATCTTCAAAAGAATCGTAGGATCTTGAAAAGATTCTTATAATCTTGGGAAGATTCTTTTCAATATCCTTTCAACGATTTACCGGCATTAATGGCCAGCATTTTGGGGTAGCTATCACTAGGCCGAATAACTAATTCCAATGTCAACGAATGCGAATAAAAATAATGCCAATTTCGATCAAGCCCAATGAAACGTTTTACGAATTTCAGCCATTCCGATGTTCCACATTTCTCATTTCAGATTTTTACGAATTTTACTTTTGCGAACCCGACTCTTTACGGATTCGAACGAATCCAGTTGTGGACACTTACGAATGATGGCCTACGCCAACAACGCCTCTCGTGTTACACGATTAACCACAATTTGAGCGTTTACGAATCAATACCTCTCCCTCCGCAGGACAACCCGAATGTAGTTCAACCAGGATGCGAGCGTTTCTCATTGTGCAATGTGACGCAATCGAGGCAGTTGAAGCGATGAATTATCAACCATTATAATTATGCACCGGCGATAATGCAGATACCTTCAACCATAAAATCAGAGATGTCACTGTGCGAAACTTTTGGCCGTGCGAAATGCAACCAGGGCTGAAGCGATTTCGGGTAGCGAGAGGACCATTCACGGGCAGTGGTATTTGAGTCGAAGGATCGGCGAAATTACTCACATGGCTACAAATGTAATTCACGCAATTTCGTACACTGCAAAATAATACAAATTTCGCTGACCGTTCTACTCGAATGCCACCTCACGTGCATTGGGGTGACCTTCTCTCCCTTCAGCGTCCGTTGCATTTTGCACAGCCAAAATTTTCGCACTGTGACATCGTTGATTTGACGGTCAAACCACGGGCGGTCGAAGGTATCTACATTATCACCAGTTCGTAATTATCATAGTCAATAACTTCGCATCGCATCAATTGCCTCGATGGCGTAATATTTGCACGATGAGAAACGCTCGCATTCGGGTTGAACTACATTCGGATTGTCCTGCGGAGAAAGAGTTATTCATTCGTAAACGCTCAAATTGAGATAAGTCGTGTAATACGATAGGCGTCGTTGGCGTAGGCCATCATTCGTAAGTGTCCGCAATCGTGTTCGTTACAATTCCTAAAGAGTCGGATTCGCAGAAGTCAAAGTCGTAAAGACCTAATATGAGAAGGATGGAAAATCAGAATGTCCGAAATTCGTAAAGCGTTTCATTGGGACCGCTCGAAATTGGCATTATTTTTATTCGCACTCGTCGACATTGGCATTGGTCATTCTGTCCAGTGATAACTATCCCGTACATATATGTATATATCGACGTACACACACGCAAATTCATCGCCAATACACATTGCGTATATTGGTGATGAATAAACGGTGAATTATTGTTTTATAAACTTGACAATACACAGTGCGCGGGTGAATATTAACCATCGTTAATTGCGATCGTCAGTCATTTTTTTTTCTTTGAATGCCCCCCATATGTATCATTATAAGGTCAACATGAACCAAAGCCAGTCGGCTTCGGTTTATGTCTCTGAGAATAATGTATATGTGAATGAATGTATATGTATATGTATATATGAATAATGTATTTGTATATGAGGGATTCTCTGTCGATTCAGTCACTTTTTTTTCAACCATCGCAGATGTGCCCCATAATTGGTTGTATCAAAGTGTTACTAAAGAGCATTCTACATGAATTTTTTCAGATTTTTCAATTCAAAATTTTAGAAATCGCCGTTTTTTTCCAAATGAATATATCTCGGAAACTTGAAGTAACTGAAAAAAAATGTCTACACATAAAAGTTGTTGCTTTGTGTTAGCATTCAAGTGGAATATTCGAAATAATTTTTACGTTCCGGTAACACTGATTTTTTACCAAAAAAGGGGATAATTAATTTTTTATCCAAAAAAAGCCATTTTTGTGGCTGAAAAAATTACAGAGATATCTGACGATATCGCAAAAATATCGCCAGAGTGGCACGGATCGAGGTTCTAGGGTAAAAAAAATGAAACCACACAAATTAATTTTTTTTCTACCGGAACCTCGTTAACATATCTCGGAAACTTGAAGTTACCGAAAAAAAAATGCCTCTACACAAAAGTTGTAGTTTTGTGTTAGCTTTCGAGCGGAATATTTAAAATAATTTTTACGTTTCGGTAACGCTGATTTTTTACCAAAAAAGGGAGAAATTATTTTTTTAAATTCAGAAACAGCCCTTTTTATTTGGCTGAAAAAATTATAGAGCCTTCCAGTATATCTGACGATATCACAAAAAAATCGCCAGAGTGGCACGGATCGAGGTTCCGGTAGAAAAAATAATAATTTGTGTGGTTTCATTTTGTTTACCCTAGAACCTCGATCTGTGCCACTCTGGTGATTTTTATGCAATATCGTCAGATATACTGGAAGACTCTGTAATTTTTTCAGCCAAAAAAATGGCCTTTTTTGAATAAAAAAATATTTATCCACTCTTTTGGTAAAAAATCAGCGTTACCGGAACGTAAGAATTATTTCAAGTCATCCGCTCGAAAGATAACACAAAACTACAACTTTTATTCAGAGACATTTTTTTTCAACTACTTCAAGTTTCCGAGATATATTCATTTGGAAAAAAATGGTATTTTCTAAACTGTTGAATTGAAAAATCTGAAAAAATTCACATGGAATGCCTTTTAGTAGTACTTTGATATAACCAATTATGGGGCAGATCTGAAATGGTCGAAAAAAGGGGCTGAATTGACGGAGAATCCCTCATATGTGAATATGAATTTATATGCTTCTGAGAAGCAGAACGTTTTGGCGCGGCCATTCGGGTGCGAGGACGTTTTGGCGCAAGGACTTTTCGGCGCAAGGACGTTTCGGCACATGGACGTTTTGGCGCCATGTCGTTTTTCTCCCCATGGATGCACGCACCCCATGGACGCACGCGTCAAACCCGATGCCCCAAACCCACCTCACAAATCCACGTATCCCATGAACCCACGCACCCCATGTACGCACGCACCACACGCGATGCCCTAAACCGACTTCAGACGTCTTCGCACCAAAACCTCCTCGTGCCGAAACATTCTCGCGTCGAAACGTCCACACGCCAAAACTTCTTCTCTCGCCATAATGTCCCCACTCCGAAACGTCATTGCGTCCAGAACAGTCGGGCCAAAACGGCCGCGACGAAACTGCCGCGCCAAAACGTATCGCACCCTAAAGTACTAGTCTACTTTGGAAGGCAAAAAAAAGAATTTCAAGATGTTTTTCTCAGCTCCTCTATGAGATATAAAAATGTGTTTACAAAAATGTTTTATAGTAAGAAAATTTAAAAAAAAGGGCATAGCCGGGTAAGCATGCTAAGTCTGCCCTCACGGCATATTCTATTGACACTTTGGGGATAATTTCGGTACTAAATAAAAATAATTCACTCGAAATTTTAGCTCTTGATCTTAAGCGGTTCTCGAGTTATTCAGAAAAACCTTTTTTTCCGTGATTATTATTTTTTTTTTGAATAGTAAGAATGAAAATTAAAAAATGACGATTTTTTTACAAATACTTATAAGTAAAAGGTATTAAAAGAACATTTTTTTTATGATTCTGAAATTTGAAGCAAGATAAATAAAAAATTAATAAAACTAAAATATTTTTTCAACTACCCCGTGTAGAAGAAAAGAATGTTTGAAAGAATCTTTAAAAGATACTTTTCAAGATTCTGAGAATCTTTTTAAGATTCTTACAAAGATTCATTCAAAGATTATTTTGTCGCATAGGACGAGAATCTTCCGAAAAATCTTTCAAAACATCCTCAAAAGAATCTTTCAAAGGAGAAATTTGAGAAAATCGAAAAACTTTATTCAGGAAAAAAATAGAAAATCGAAAATAAAGCTGACCCCCATGGTCAAAGTCCGTTTTGACACGGCGTTAAATCTTGGAAAAATGCATTCAACGAGTCTTAGAAAGATTAATTGAAAGAATCTTGGAAAGACTGATGTAAAGGATCTTGTAGTACAAGTTGATCGGTCAGGAGAATCTTGTACGCACAAGATTCTTTATATCAGTCTTTCCAATATATTTCCAATTAATCTTTCCAAGATTCTTTGAATGCATCTTTCCAAGATTTAACGCCGTGTTAAATCGGATTTTGGCCATGAGGGTCATCTTAATTTTCGATTTTTCATCTTTTTCCTAAATGAAGTTTTTCGATTTTCACAATTTCTTTTTTTCCGAAAATTGACTCGAATTGGTCAATTTTTAGTTTTTCGTGAGATTTTGAAAGAACCTCATTCTTTTAAAGAATCATTTGAATATTCTTTCGAAGAATCTTTTGAATATTCTTTCAAAGAATCTTTTACAGACTCCTTCAAAGAATCCTGTGAAGAATCTTTTAAAGAATCTCACGAGGAATGTTTGAAAGATTATTCCAAAGATTCTTCGGAAGATTCTCGTCCGATGCGACAAAAGAATCTTTGAATAAATCTTAAAAAGAAATCTTAACAAGGTTCTTAGAATATTGAAAATTATCTTTGAAAGAATCTTTAAAACATTCTTAAAATTTCGAAAGAAACTTGAAAAGATTCTTAGAATCTCGGAAAGAATCTTTCTCCGGGTCCGATCAATGATTTTTTTAAAAGATTCTTCTAAAGATTGTTTCAAACATTGTTCTTTTCTACGCTGGTGGATACCGAAAACTATCGGGCGAGTTCAGCGTTTGTACGTTAATGCAGGAAAATATAAGTGAAGAGAGAGAGGCTCACTGATAAGCAGACAGCAGAGACACTATTTGCACGAAAAATGTGACGCTCGGCCGTTCCATTTGCCCGTAACGCTCTCGCGCCGAAACGCGTCTATAGAAGTTTCACTTCAAAAATACTTTTCAGAAGTAAAAAAAGGCATGTCATGTTTGAAAAATAGCATGTTAATGAACAAATTCCCGGGAGGTTATGCATGATTTCTACGACAATAAATGATGTCAAACAGATTAATATGTTGCATCTTATTAATAATGTGTGAACATTTCTTAAATTGAAGGAAATCAAGTTTCAAATGCAATACAATGGTTATATAACCTTGAAATCGATCCGATTGTAAAATCCCGAGTCAACATTTTCGGGCTTGTCAAACTTTTAAGGTTGTTCAGAAGCTATAAAACTTTTTAATGTTAATTGTTCAATAAATACCTTCTTAATCGTAGTGAAATTTTTACACAACCT
Organism: Alloplasta piceator; assembly: GCA_946863875.1. Lineage (NCBI taxonomy): Eukaryota > Metazoa > Arthropoda > Insecta > Hymenoptera > Ichneumonidae > Alloplasta > Alloplasta piceator. The sequence continues at coordinate 32,630,018 of OX333077.1, read as the reverse complement.
CCTGAGTACTTCATGTAAGAACATACCAAATTTTCAGAATTCTATCATCATTACTTCAACCTCCTTAAGGGTTAAAATAAAAAATGATGAGAAAATTCTGAAAATTTGGTATGTTTTTGTAAGAGGTATTTAAGAGGTCGTGTAAAAATTTCACGACGATTAGGAAGCTCTTTATTAAGAAATTAACGTTTTGTTGAAAACAATTTTTTAAACCAATGAAAAAAATATTTATCAATAAACTTCGTTTTCTTTCCGTTGCTTCCAGTATAATGTAGATATTAAAAAATTGAGAGGTCAAAAAAAAACTTTTCGCAAAGTTATATCAGTTTCCATAAGAGTACATTTAATTTCATTTAATTTGTTAATCTTAATTATTCGATAACGAGCTTCCTAATCGTCGTGAAATTTTTACACGACCTCTTAAATATTTCATTGAAAAACATACTCAACTTTCAGAATGTTCTCATCAATTGCGATTTGGGTCTTAGCAGGCTTAAACTCTGCACCACTGGTTTCCGGTCAGTCTAGTACAATGTTCGGTAAAGCCTCATAAACGATACTTGTAGGACATGAATGCTATCGATTTCAATATTTCAAATCAAAAGAGGTTACAGAGCCTCTTTTATAACCTTCTTTAGGCTTCGAAAAAAGACGCAACGGAATCCACAAAAAGGTTCAACTCTCGGCGTCATGGTCACTTTTGATTGGCGAAATCCAGTCTCGTCGATTTCAAATGTTCATCCGAAGTCTTATCACAATCATATTGAATGCATATTGGCATCGCTCGGGTAATCAATAATCCAGCTATCGCCGAGTATTACTCAAACACTCCGGAAGAGTTTAAGGGGATACTGGAATTTTCTGTAATACCGACCAAATACGAGATTTCGTAGTATAATTAGACTATGTGATCGCAATTGACACCTTAATTTGATTTCTTTCATTTGCATAACTTTGTGACGATTTCCCAGTATACAGATAATCTCAAAGAATCGAGCTCCGGTCTGGTTTGACGTGTTTGAGCAACGGAGAATTTTATATACTACAAAAAAGATGCTATTAACTTATCAAGTGGTCATATTGGCTTTATGGAGGGTTAGTAATATAAATTTTTTTGCAATTTTTCAACGTTGTTAATCGATATTTGACCGAACGTCGGTGCGTGCTTTTATGTTATTATTCCTGCTCTGAATAATTTGAAGTATGATGTGCATAGCATATTAAGAACGGATAGTTTATACTACGAAATCTCTTATTTTGGTCGTTAAAACAGGACTGTCCAGCATTGCCCTCGGGGTGAATGAAAAATGGTTGACCCGGGGTTGAAGTTAAGTTGCCATAGTTGTCATTTGGACCCACTGGCCGAATCGCAGCCGATTCTTCCTTCACTGTTGCCATAGGGACTCTACCGCGTCTTTGATATTATTTCCTTACAGCTTGCTAAACATCTTTTTGCCTATTGTTATATAGTTAGAACCAATCTACATTAAACATTTAAAATGATTAATTTTTTGTCACAATGTCAAGGAGGAAATTTTCTCAATTCCTACTCACAAAAGAAAAAATAAACTTTTCAGGTGTATATCACTTGGCGTCCCACCCCTAGAATACTTCGATACAATTTTCCCCCTTATTAACAGACTGAAAAAAACGGATCGCAAGATAACGCAGATTATGCGATAAGTATATTATCCTAACAAGTGGTTTGTGCATCTCTTATAGAAGCACTATATTAAATTGTAACATCGTGCGGCAATGAGTACAGTCTGATTACAGGCTGCTCGCTCGTTCACTCTGGTTCACTCATTCCGCCTCTACGACCATGGCTCGAAATGAAAGAACGCTATGAAAACTCGGCTCTTCTTGTCGGGCGCATTGTTCTTAACCAAGTACGACACATCTTCTCGGTTTTTAACTTTGCTTTTGTTATTGATTTTTGGTATTCTTGATGCTCTTAATACTTCGTGTATTTTTTTTTACTCCTTAGAAGTATTTTTGGATTTGTTCAACTTCTTCTTAAAATTTCAACTTACAACATTTTACTCAACAACTGGCATTGGGCAGTACGTATTATGCTTAGTTTACTCTCATCGAACAAACTGACTAGTTATCTCCTCTATCATACTCAGGCCATTGTGTTTACAGGTTGCAAAGTTTTTACGCATTCAATTTCAAACAAACAGTAAGATTCACTAGAAATAATAAGTGTTAATTTATTTATTTTCATTCTCTTCTTTGACATGACGAGAGTCTATAAGAGTGTAAAAATTAAAATATCAACTTACATATCTAAAAAATTAAAAGAATAGTTTGAATAATCGCATTATAAAATGTAACTAGGGATATATTTTTAGGTAGTACTGTCGGTTTTAGAATTACCGTTCAAAATTTAATAAAATTTGGTACAATAGTAGATTATGATAAGCAAAAGATCCAGTTAAATTTTGAAGAGGCTACAGAGAACTAGAAAAAAGATATTGGCTTTGGTAATTTCATACATTTAACATTGAGTCTTATGAGGAATCACGGTTTTTATTGTATTTTGCAAAAAGTAACGTTCAAATTTCAATAAAAAATGATCGAATGAAAGAAAATATTATGAGGAACATTTGGAATCCTTAAAAATACAGATTGAGAGCATGTGATAGTAGTAAATAATTAACAAATGAATATCCCAAATATACTGTTACATGGTAGTTGAGTACAGACGTTGCTACTACTACGTTATTCAAAGATAGCCAAACATGATGGTGTATACATTTGACTCTTGCAGTATTGGCAGTACTACCTTAATAATAACATATTTATACTCCTCTATAAATTATTTTTTCAACGAATTTCAATTTCTTAGAAAATTCTTCTCCGTAAATTATTTCATTAATTTATTTAAATTTGTTTCGAATACATTCAATTTCATTTTTTTCAATTTAATTGTAATTATAGTTAATAAAAATAAATCACAATTTAATTTTCGTTAAACGAAGAGTGACTTTGACTTCAAATTGAAGTTAAGATGGGACCGCGCAAAATTCAGGTCACCGTGCGAAGGGGGTAGAGGCATATCGCGGATGCTGTATATCGCCCTTGCTGCTAGTGAGGCGAATGAGAGAATTAGAGAAGTATAAAATATATATAGAAGTGTACAAGTATACACTATGATCTCGATTTATGCAGCTTCGATATATGCAAGAGTCCCCACTATAAGGCGGATATCGATCGACGTGGCACATGGTGTGAGAGCGCCGGTGTGAGAACGGACACGGCTCCCGACTGGTGTGAGATGCGTGTGGACGCGCGGGCGTCATTTGCGCAGTCGGTCCCGCCGCTCTTGCTTAAATCGAGATCGTAGTGTATTTTCCGTGATACGCTCATAGCTATAGATATACAGAAATAATAAGGAAGATATACAATGATAAGTAATAAATACTTGGCTCCAAGACGCTGCCGCGTCTCTTGATAATAATACAGCTCTAAAGCAATTTTTGAATAATATATAATACCATAAGCGCCTTGCTGCTAGTGAGGCGGATGTGTGACTTACGCATACGGAGAGTGCAGTATTGTAGCTGGTGGTCTTCCAAGTGGAACAAAAAAAAATTTGTCCTGCGACCTTTCCACGCCGAGTTATGGGCACTTGAATATCAATTCAAGAATCTTGTAAAGAATCTCTTCAAGAACATTGTAAAGAATCTTTTCAAGAATATTGTAAATAATCTTGTGAAGAATCTTTTTGAGAATATTGATAAGAGAATATTGTAAAGAATCTTTCCAACAAAATAGTGAAGCATTGGATCCGGAACTAGACTCTTTACAATATTCTTGTAAAGATTCTCCACAACATTCTTTGAAAGATCTTTATAAGATTATTGGAAAGACTATTTACTTCGAAGGAAATAATCTTGTTCAGAATCTTATAAAGACTCTTGTACGTAAAAAAATCTCGTAAAGAATCTTTCCAAGAATCTTATAAAGAGTTGTACTCCCGATCCAATGCTTGACTCTTTTCAAGATTCTTCAAGAGATTCTTTAAAATTTTTTTTTTATTCACAAGAGTCTCTACAAGTTTCTCCACAAGATTATTTGCTTCAAAGTAAATAGTCTTTCCAAGATTCTTGTAAACAATTTATAAGACATTCTATATTGACGGGACACGAATGGGCCTGGCCCGGTTATCAATTCTTCTGTGTGGGGACTAGTCAAGTTGATTGATAAAAAGAAGATTGATATTTTTTATGCTCGAGCTCGAAGTTGATTGTTTTAAGTTTATATGAGACCGATTAACTAGTTGGACTAGTTGTATGTGGTTGGCCAAAGATTAAAGACTGATTTAATAACTGTGGTTTCCCTTTTAAATAATTTAATGTAAAAATTGAACATTCATTCAAAATTTTTGATCCCAGTCAAAAATCCGTACGGAGTGCCGAAAATCCGGATATGTCCGGACAAATCTGAACTGATGATTACCCTATATGTACTTACGTCCTAAAATAAATACTATTTTCGCTATATTTGATGAGTTTTTATGAGCCCCTATAAGTCGAATATTGTCTTGGTCACCCTCTATAACTTGAAAACATCGATAAGACGAAACCTCTCTTACTCGAAGAAATTAGCTCTGCCCCTGAGATTCGAGTTAGCGAGGTCCGACTGTATTTTGCTTCCTCATAAAGAAATCTTCGTTTCCATTTAAAAAAAAAGTCAGAGATTTTTATGCCAATCGAATGTGGCAAAAATTGCTCCAAGAATTTGATTCCAACATTTTTTTACGTTTTTAATTATGCTTCTTGGTACTCAAACATGCGTTCTTTTGCAGTTATGAATCTAACATTTTTTTGTAACAACACCCACAATAATAACGCCTTGCGTTTCGCGGTCGGTCGAAAGTTTGAAGTAGGGAAAAACGATCATAGGGGTAGTTAAGATATGCGAATGTGTTGCCATCCCTGTTGAAAAGAACCGATAGAACTGTTAGAATCTGTTAGAAACAGGGACAAATGCACACGAAGTTTCGATAGAAATTTATGAGGATTTATAGTATTCTATCGGTATATATCGGTCCTTTTCAACAGGGATAGTAACGAGTTAAGTTATGGTAGCGGTTCAGTTAGGCGGAGTCAAGTTATCGGATCGTCTACTGTATTTATTGAAAATATGCATAGCTAATTATAGAAAATGTGGAACATATATTTGACAGCTTATGACTCTGACGTTTTCTAATTTTTCAAACATCTCTGCCAATGGACAAAAATTACTTTAAATTTTTAAATTTCAATAGAGCTCAGTCGAAGTTTATTATGAGTATGAGTCAGAGATCAGCATGAATTTTCTCTCGCAGTCATACTCAATACTAACTAAGCGCGAACGAAGCCCCATCGGCGGAAACTTGAACACAATCTTGTAAGCGGAAATTAAAGCGCCTATTAACTTCAATTTGAATGAATAACATGAAAATTGACCAAAATAATTGTAATTTCATTTCAATGTTGTCAGAGATTAGCAGGATTTTTTTTTTTTAACTTTCGAAAAAGGCGTGCAATCAATCGTAAAATCATTCATACCCAGATAGAAGTGTGACGGCACAGGGACGACACGGTGGCAGTATGCTCCAGCACGCCGTGTCGCCAGAGTTCCACCATGTGACACCGAACTTGACGCAACTGTAGCGGTGTAGCATACCGCCATATCGTAGCGACTTCGTGGCTGTACGACGAGTACGCAGCGTGCCGCTATTCCGTAGGCAGCGTATTCCGGCAGCTAGTCGAACTACTTGACCAGCCCGACGTGCCATCACCGTGCCGCTAGAGTGGCGACCGATAGGAGCACGCCGTGTTGTGTCTTCGTAGCCACGGTGCCGCCACAACATCCTTAAGTACGAAGTACCGCTAGCGTTGCGTCAAATTCGGTGTCACATGGTGTTACTCTGGCGACACGGCGTGCCGGAGCATACTGCCACCGTGTCGCCACCATGCTGTTACTCTCCGATTTGACGGCACGTTTTTCTATCTGGGTAGAAGTAAAAAAAAGACCGTCGAATGAAAAATTAAAAATAAAAATATTTGAAAACGTAGAAAAGTACAATTTGCAATTTAACAAGTAGGAAAATGGCACGAAAACTCAGCGCGCGTTATTTGCAGCAAGTAAACCGACGAGGGACCAGACGAGAGAAAAACCTTGCGAGCAAATATGTTTAGCGTAAGTGAGTTCTAATCGCATGGAAGGTAACAACATTGCGCCAATAGAATTATTGATGGTTATCCATTTTCGAAATTGATTACTTTCCCACAAAAAACTGTTGGAAACAAATTCTTACGGCAAAAGTTCACTGCCAGGTTGTGTAATTCTTTTTAGATACATTGATAATGAGAGAATATTATGGAAATAAGGTGGCACCATATTGATGATTATTACCCAGATATTTATATTTATATTTATTCCCTTGCGCACTGAAAAGATAGAGCGTTGAATATTTCACTGTTCAGCAATACAAACGCAACTATGACCAATAATATACCTTGGACAATTACAGTGCGATTATGCAAATTGAGCTTCATCGGAATAAATAATTTATTCATTGTTGTTATTCAGCTGAACATTGAAGACCATGCGAGCCAGTAGTGCGATTAAAGTAATGCAATTCCAATGTCGATGGATCGATTTTGTTTTAAGAACAGCGTGAACTATCTGATTGATCAATGTATATTGAAAAGAGAAATGGATCGAAAAATAACGGAGTCTGTGTGCATTTAAGAGAAATGTGCATAATTTTTTTATGCGATGCAAGGTAGTGATAGATAAATTTGTGGACACAAGTAAAATCCATTGACTTGCGGATGGTATATCTAAAAGCTAGTGCAAGAGAGATGTCAACTCGAATCTCTCTCTCATGCTCATGGACAACACGATCTGAATCTAAACTACAACACATCGGTGAAAATTTCGGCACGCTCATTAAAATTATTTCATTCAATACAAAATAACTACCCAGATAGACAAACGTGCTGTTTAAAATCGCATGACGGCACAGTAACGCAATTATGACGGCAAAATACGGCATAGCGTGTCGCCATTCAATAGCTTTCTACGTCCGAATTACGCAGCATATTGACGCCATGCGCCGTTAGATTCGCGTTATAACTATGTTAATATCTAACGTTAGAATGCATCAAAATAACAGCACGCTGTGTTGCGTATTTGCGTCTTAATTGCAGCACGTCGTGGCTGCGTATTTGGGTCTTAATTGCAGCATGTCGTGCTGTTTATGTTGTAGTTCAGCTAGTTCAGCCATCACAACGTGTCGCACACCCCTCGCTATTGTTCTCACATGCGATGAAGCCATGCCAAGGACATTTAAGTAAAGTCCGATTAATATCTAAAAAAATTCAGCTTGATGCAATATAACACGGCACGTTTGCGCCACGGAGTGCTGCGAAAACACTGCTAATACGCAGCCCAACGTGACGCCAATTTAACGTCAAAACAAGGTTTAAAGCACGGTGAACTGTGAATATGCTGCAAATGTGCAGCACGCCATGCTGCAAATACGCTGCAAATGTGCAGCACGCCGTGTTGCAAATAGGCTGTATATGTGCAGCTCGCCGGGTTGCAAATATGCTGCAAATGAGCAGCACGCCGTGTTGCAAATATGCTACAAATGTGCAGCTGCATATTTGCAGCATTATTACAACATTATTACGTAATGTCGTGCCGTTATAATGGAGCTTAATGCGGACGTAGAAAGCTGTTTACTGACGCCACTGCTTGCTCTCGAGTAACGTGCTGTTGCTGACCAAATGACGCAAAATGTCTATCTGGGTAAATATATACATGCTTAAATGAAAAATTACATGTGCAATACACTTATATACTGAAATTTATTAAAAATAAACTCACTTGAACGAGGACGAAGCGATGAAATTCCTCCTCGAAAAGAAAAAATTGTCTTCGAATTATTATCAGTTTTGATTAACCTTTCAACATCAAGATCGTGAACCAGAGAGATAGTCTGGACATCGAAGTATACGAGCTGGCACCTTGGAGTAACTTTTGTGTTGGAATTTAAATTATTCAAGAAATAAAATGGTAGGATTAATCACTACGGTCAAACGTATTCTGACTTATTTTTCTCGATTTCGAAGAAATGATGGCGTCTCCCCAGTAGTGCCAACCTTTACTCTTCAACGCGACAGCGCGCGCATCCGTAAACTTTCTCGGGCGGGAGACTTAAAGTAAACTCTATGTCTCTTACCTTAAGGGGAGGCTAAATACCGACAGTAATAGAGCAGAGCGGGTTCGAACTCAGGGATCTCAGGGGGGGTGAAGGGGACGGGGTAGCGCGGGGTCTGTTGCGGGGAAGGTTATGCAGGGAGGGGGGGCCATGTGTCTGCGGCGTGAAGGGCCGGCAGGGGGGGGGCGTCCATGGATCTTGCGGCGAAGGGTCTGCAGTGGCGAAGCCGGAGGGGCCGGGGGGGGAGACACGGGTCTTAAGAGAAGGGTGTGTGCGCGTGAGAGGGATGGATAGATGGGGGGAATATGTGTGCGTGAGAGGGATGGAGATGGATGGAAAATGCGTGGGAGAGAGAGGGTTGAATGATAGGAATATGTGTGCGTGAGAAAGATGGATAGATGGAACAAATTCATGTGTGGGAAAGAGAGGGCTAGATGGAGAGAAATATACGCAATAATAATAATGATAATAAATTTAATTATTTGGTTCTTACAAATGATTGTATCTCGAAATTAGGGGGGGGATATGATGAGATTAAAGAAAGAGGAATGCAAAGATTTCTGAATTATTTCACAAAATTTCACAATTCAAGAGTTACACTCAAGATGGAAAGATGTGCAAGTATGTACGCAATCCACCCATCGAAAGAACCTTGGACATTAACGAAAAATGAACTGGAATCAGTTTCCAAGGGTTTGCTCATAAGATATTACGGTAAATTTATTACTAAGCTGTGGGATCGTCTACCCGAACATTTGCAGTATGATGGCGAATTACAGTCATATCGCAATTGTAGTGATCATCATAATCCACCGTGGGAGCAAACTCATATTGATGGTCCGGGCCCCATGTGCCGAGATTGTCAAAAATGTGTCTGAATGGACAAACTCGTCTACATGTATGCGATTAAACGTGCTAAGAATCCTCGGGAAATGACGACAAAGGAGCTACGAATTATATCACCGACTGTGTTTAAAAAATATTTCATTGAATTCACGGACATTCTCTGGGATCGTTTACCGGAATATTACAAATTGGATAATGGGATAAAATCATACGGAAGATGCAATGAGCATTGGAACACGCCATCGCAGGAAGATCATGCAGATGGTGCACCACCCCGACGTCGAGATTGTCAAAAGTGTTTGGAGGAGAAAGCGTGGAACGTGTTTGGGCCTGTTCAGCGATGCAAGTGTACGGCGACAGCAGGGGGTGCGTGCGTCGAACGTGTTTGAACCTGCTTACGGATGCAGATGTTCACAGCGGTGGCGGTCAAGTGAAAAAAAAACGCGTCTAGAGATGCTTAGGCGCAAGTGTTTTTGAGGGGGGGGGGAGGCTGCAACGGATATGCTCAACAAGATTGAATCTGTTTGAAACGCGGAAAATGTATGGAGAGGGGATGCTTGTAGGAATTGGTGGAAGGAGGGGGTGGATGGAAAATCTAGAAATAGTCGTAGAATAAAGAGAAGAGCATCAATTCACTGCTTCACGAGCTCCCAGCAAGACGTGATCTTGGACAAGTTTCTCAAAAACCATATTCGTACGGAAAAAATGGCTTTCTCCGGAATCAACGAGATCTGCAAGATGTCCGAGTTTCTGCCAACGAAGAAGTTGAAAGATCTCCAAGTCGAGGGGGAATATTCAATCTCCAACATTCGGCCTGTCACGACAAAATATGGCAAGAGATACGTCGCTGAAGTCGAGAGAGAATTCACCGTCTTCCTACCCGCCCGAGTCGTCAAAGCATTCGAACGAGATGCTGAAACGTTTAGAAAAATACTCGAAGCTGCTCAGACTGGTCAGCTCCGTATGAAGTATATCGGTGGACATTGGAACGGTATCGAATTCCACGAAATCTCCGTTTAAATCATCATCATCCTCGACGTAAAAAAAAAGAAAAAAAAATCCGTATATATGTATGTTCGATATATCTGTGAATTGTAATATTGTAAAGGAGGAGAAGGAGGAGAAAAAAAAAAGTTTTGTATCAATAAAACGCAAACCACATAAATTTAAAAAATGTTTTGTTTATTCAAAGATCTCTCGTTTACATAATGCATGGTATATACATATAGCCAGCTTTTCAAAGATTTCACATTCGTCGTTGCACAATTGAATCTCGTATCTCTCTCGTGGTGGGAACAATTCGATGGAGTTTTCGGCAATTTCTTCAGCGATGGACAGTCCAGAGTCTCCAAATCGATAATCTCCGTTGGCAAGTCTAAGCTCGTTAGCCATAAAGACTTTTCACTGCCTTTCACGAAGATCCTGCGAGCGCGTTGTAAAATAGCTCGAAGAAGTGCACTCGAAGCGTTGTATGGTATGCTGTCATGATCCCACGGTATTCGATGGAAATTGCGTTCCAACCATTTATTTGTAATTTTATATTTCGTTGGTATAGCGTCCCATGAATATGGTGGTTCGAAGAAAAGCGTCAGAGGTTCAGCATTTTTCTCATCCGCTCGAATGATTGAAATTACTTTGAGGATAAATTCGTTGGTGGATCCCTTGAAACCCTGTAGATCGATGACAAACTCCATCTCGACTGATGTCCAGTGCGATCACTTTAGTGAATTTATACCAATTTTTTTACCCCACCACTTATGGGATTGTACTCTACAACACGATCATGTAGAATGAAGCAGAAGGCACATGTTTGTGCCGGTATATTTGTTTTCGTCTCAAATTCAAGACGTACTTCCACGGGTCCGGACTTGAGGAAATCATTTTGCTTTGAACAATAGTAGTATTGGTACCCGTCTGGCGCCCCCCACTCCTATCCCCACTCCTTCCCCCACCATGTGGCTTCCCCCACCACTCCACTTTTCCCCCACCACATCTAGGTGGCCGAGGAAAAAGCGATGCGGTGAGGATGATGGCGGGGGAGGGTGAGGACAAGGGGGTGCCACACGAGTACCAATTTTGTGATGATAATGATAATAATCTGATAATAATAATAATGATAGTGAAAATTGGGAACTACTTACATCTGGAAGCCCATGTCATATTCCTCGAAGTTGACGCAGCAACGACACACACGCGCGCGCGCGCCCGTTCTCATAATCATAACAATTATTATTATTATTATTATTATTATTATTAAGAATAACTCATGGTTGTTGGATTTACTACTGACAATTCAGCAAATCTTATCTCGATGGTAACACATACACACACACACACACAGACACCTATTTCCTTCACTAGTCACGCTGAATGGTCAAGGACCATTTATTGCTGACACTGCGAACTTTTTATATTACACGGAATTTGGATGAGTGGAGCTGTGCATTACCGATTTACGCTGCCACAAATCGGTGACTACAAAATAAAAGTATTTTTAAATGTTTAGTTATTATCGAATAATATAATACAACCTTTTTTAAATTTCGATAAATTTTTTATCGACGCATACAACATCCATTGCGTACGTGTTCGAAAATCTTAGGTTATTGAATCTACCGCTTCCGAACGAGCACTCTTCTTCACTTTCCGAAGTTTCTACCTTTTCCCGATAAACGAATCTCTTGCGTTGCGTCAATTGATCTATTTTTGCACAAAAATTCTTTGAGCACATTTTGAAATTTTGAAACAAAATTTTATTCCCCAATTTTGATGTGTTTAGAGAAAATTCAACTTCACTTCCGAAATTCATCGTTATTCACCTCCACAAGTTTTAAAATGCAACGATGTGATGGAAACTTCTGAATTTTTCATTATTTTTTACCGTACGATATATTGTTTGAAATTATAAAAAATTATAACTTTGAAAAATACATAATTTTTCACTGAAAACGCGCGCAGCGGAGCAATCCGCGAACTTCGGTGTCCGGATAAGGACTGCAGCTGTTGTGCAAAGTTGAGACCTCTTAACAATACCGAAAAAGACAATGATGGTACGTCGGTATGAAACTTTGTCAGCATTTTTACCCCGGTGGATATCCGATTGCAACTTTTAGCAAAAATGCTATTCTCTCTGCAGCGGCTCACCAGCATTCTAAGCTTCAAGCGCGACACTCCATCTATTCCAGAAAATAAGATAGAGCTCATTCTTCATATGTGTAACGTTGCGAAATTTTTTTTGCGAAAGATTTAACGTGTCCAGATACACACACACACACACACGTGTTGTGTGTGTGCACAGACCCACACACTCACAGATACACAACAAAGACACACGAACACAAACATACACACAGAAAAGCACGTTCAAACACAAAGGCTGTAGGAACGCAAAAGAACTGCTTATCTCAGCATCATATTCGATATCATTACTCTATGTGATTGCATAGTTTTAGAAATCACCTTTGATCGCGAAAAAATATGACTACGTTTATAACGTACTCGAAAACAATTGCTAACAATCGTTCATTTCCATTCACCGCTTCAGATTATTTTTATCGTCAATGTTATCATCAACCTCACAATATATTTACAGCATTATTTACAGAAGTACAAACCAACCTAATGATTTAAACGTTTTGTAGAGATAATTTCAAAAATTGGATTTTTATATAAGTGATATATCAATATATGTGTCATTCCATATTATTTCGACCTGGGTCTGACCCTTGACCTCTCGGATTTGGCTCGCGATTTTTTATATGATTGTTCTCACTTTGAAAGGTACCCAGTTTTTTTCTAGATTTTTCAGATTTAATTTGAATCTTCTATATTTCATTAAACGATTTTATTGATCGACACAATTTAAACATTTGAAAAAATTCTGATAAATCGTGTGTCAGATATCAAAATTTTTGAGCTTAGAGCCGGAGTGGGGAGATTCTTCCTTCTTACTATTTTTAAGCTTTTTCGGAAAAAAACGTTCAAAAAAAAAAATAGAAGCGGAAGTTATTTTACTATGAATGGTTGCTGAAACATTTTCATCTGTAATATCGGATTTTTGAAAAAAATTTCAGATTTTTCGCAAGAGATTTTTTCTTCTTGATTTTGCTAATATAAATGATTCCAAAAAACTGACATTTTTTTTGAAAAATCCCATATTATATATGAAAATGTTCCAGCAACCATCCATAGTAAAATCACTCACGCTTCTAATTTTTTTAAATTATTGTAAAAAAATCGTTTAAAAAATTGTAGAATATTCAAATTGAATCTGAAAAACCTCCAAAAATAACTGGGTGCCTTTCAAAGTGAGAACAATCATATAAAAAATCGCGAGCCAAATTCGAGAGGTCAAGGGTCAGGCCCAGGTCGAAATGGTATGGAATGACACATATATATATTCTATGGACGCCATACAAATTACAAAAACGTTTATTTTCGGAAAAATTTATAATTATTTCTCACCAAAGGCCTAAGAATATTAATGTAATTTTTTTTCATCATCTGTCAATGACACAAATTTCTTGAAAAATCATCACGACGAAATCAGATGTTCCAAAACTATGACAGTTAAATTTCTTTTGAATAATTGAATATTCCTCTGAACGAGGGACCATGGAAATGAGGGTTACTCATTTTTTCTCATCTTCTGCGAATAACGTAGAAGTTATATATTATTTGGAAGGGCCCTCGTACAGAAAAACATTAAATCATTCAGAAAAATCTTAATTGTCTTATCTTTGGAACATCTGATTTCTTCATGATAAATTTTCACGAAAATTCTATGTCATCGATACGCTCGGAGAAAAAACGATTATATTAATATTTTCGGGCCTATGGTCAGAAATAAATATTAAAACTTCCCGAAAATGTAAATTGTCATGATTTTGAGGGGGTTAACCTGCTGGCAATAACTAAATAGTTAGCCAGACACACGTGCATATATTTTTTCAAGGACAATAAATACAATGGCGGCAATAAATCAAAAGAAATGCTTGCCTCAGCATTTATCATATTACCGTCTCGAGACCATCGCAAAAATCATTAAAAGTTTGCTATTGTCTTTGCTTCTTGTTTGCTATTATCTTTGCTTCTTGAAAATTTATATTCCGCTCTGCATCGAAAAAAATTTTAATCGGTAATAAGAGCGTATCTTCGTGGTTATGGCTGGGATCGATTTTGAATCCTGGGATTATAATACCCCCAATATGTCCTTTTTCCATTGATATTCCTAATTCCTGGCGAACGATCCTTATTTTCGAAGGAGGGGTGAATTTTCAAAAATCTGGAAAAACCCCTGTATCTTCCACGATTTAAACGGGATCGATTTTGAATCCTGGGATTATAACATCTCCAGAACCTCCTCTCTCCATTGGAAATATCAATTCGAATTCTAGAATTTTTTTATGTAATTGTTTTTGCATTTTTTCGGCAAAAAAGTGTTTGCGGCGCGCTGGCGCCCGCGCCTGCCCCCACTTTCCCCTCGCTATCATGCTCTACATCGCGATAACATTGTTACGTCCCCGTGAGCTTATCGGAGTTAGAGAGAACGTAGCACGGTGGTTTGACTTCTCTTTCGGGTCAAGACAATCAAGCCCTTTACCCTGGGACGGAAGTCACGTCTTCGATATGGGAGATGACGAATGTGGCAGGATGCGCAAGCCGTATTTGATTTTATTGTAGGAAGATGCGAACGGGTTTTGATAAAATATGTTTTACTCACGTTTATATATATACGCTCTCCTTAGTGCTGGTTACAATTTTATTTCCTTAAGCACACGTATACATCAAGCGGTTAATTTCGACGGTTGTCGCTTTAAGAAGTTGCGTATTTTGATTTAATCAGGAAGCCTCTTCTACGGGTTTTCCCTCGGCGGTTGAGTCTGCGATGTTTGTGGTCCTTGGCGGTGATGATCTCGATACGGTGGTGTGTCCTCGTCAGGCGAGGGTGCGCCGAGTTAAATATATTATATATTATTCGCGAAAGTCAATCAATTCAAATGATTCGCAAGTCGATACACAAAAGCTTATTTGAATTATTCGTAATATTCATACAACACGTAGAGTTACTGTAAGTCGATATACTTTTACAACACGCAAAGTCTATATTTCTGACGGTTGACTCGGAATTGTAAAGACGTATCTTGGATACTGGATGATTGACCGAACTGGAGTAGAGTCTCCGACCGATTAGAACTTGCGACGATGAGTGCGTCTGATTTTCGGCGGAGCAGGGTCTCCGACCGATTCAACTTGTGACGACGAATGCGTCTGATTTTCGGCGGAGCAGGGTCTCCGACCGATTCAAACTTGTGACGACGAATGCGTCTGATTTTCGGCGGAGCAGGGTCTCCGACCGATTCAAACTTGTGACGACGAATGCGTACCTCTGGTCTTCGAGCACGGCTTTTATCTCACTTTTGGTACCCCTCTTGGCGATGGTCTACCCCTACGATTTTGGAGGGGATGCTTGGCGACAATCGGCCGTGGTCCATGTGTAGGCTGGATTATATCTTTTGTGGGTCACTTGATTTCCCTTTTCCACAGCGGCGGGGTGCGTACATCTCCCTGATGGTTCCTCCTTTCGTAGTACTGGTACATTGGTGAGACGGTGGTTTTGAGAGGGTGGCGACCAGGTCCGGTGATATGGGCATAGCTTGGCGCCACTATTACATATTGGTAGTAAAATTGTTTAATCAAACGAATTCCCTTTTTTACTACCGGCATATTGGTGAGGTGGTGTTTTTGAGAAAGTGGCGACCAGGCCCGGTGATATGAGGCGCCACTACGCATATAATTCTGCTATCTGCCGAATTCTTTCTTTTATTGCTGACATATTGGTGAGATGGTGTCCTGGAGAGGGTGGCGATTGGCGACGCGAGTCCTGGTTGCAGGCTCGCGCTGATCGATGTCTCGCGTCTCTTTTCTCTCGGTAAAAAGATGGGATGACGTAACAACATTCCTTGACCATCTTTTGTGGTCTGAGGAAAATTATCGTCGAGAGAGAAGCCGTAGTCATACACTGATGCTCGTTCTCTATCTCTCTCTTGCACACGCTCTTTCTCACTCGCTCACCTCTATATCTTTTCTTAATGCATGCACGGCGATAATGAATTCGTGGTCGGCCATCATGGAAGTGATAAAAGTTATCGCTCTATACCCTCTTATATATAATACGTTGTACCAATCATCACCGTGAATTAGTCAGCGGCCATTATGAAACTGATAGCCTTTATCGTATGTAGTTTTTTAAATGCTTGGATCGCAGCCATCATGGAATGATTTTTATTTGCCACGCCTTATAAATGCGCGAATACATGAATATTGATATTCATGAATGAAAATATAGTACAATTATGAAATTTATGGTAATTATTAAGTTTTTATAGCCTGAGCATTTGCGACGAATATTAATTACGACAAAAATGAAACGGTTTATTCGGCTTCATGAAGATTTATCGCTAATATTCTTATAAAAACAATAATTTTTCCCCGAGTTTAATTCAGTGTGTCATAATTTAATTTTATTCATACTGATGCTTCAGGTTATATTTTGATACCTTAGAAACTGCAGCGAAATGAGCTCATGCTTTTATGCTATAGATGCTTTGCTTACGATTATATTTCAGCATTGAAGAATAGCCCAACCAATACGTTCTTTTTTCTTTACAATAAGAAAGGACACGTATATAAATTAAAATTTCTCCTCTGATATTCCTGACATATTAAATGTAGGAGACTCAATCAAAACTCGAAACAAGTTTTCAAAATATTCAGGACAGTTTTTCAAAATTTTCAAAATTTTCAAAATCTGAAAGCGTGAGTCACTCGGGCCTCGCGAGGACCTGCCCCTTTCAATAACTTCCAAAATTTCATCCGTTTTCGCATATCTCCAACCGTTCTCGAGATATCGCCATTTTTTTTTGTATTACCCAAACCGAAAAAAGCGAAACAAGATATAAATTACTAAACAAGCTTTTATTAGTTGAAAATAATTTTATTTCGATTGGAAATAAGTTTTCGAATAAAAGCGTGTTACATTTTAAACGCTTCGAAATATCGAAGTGGAATTTGACACGCTTGTCGAGCACAAATTGCTCTTCAGTGTTCAGATTTTATCGAGATCGAAGGATTACATTTTATGATTGCTTGAAAATTTTTTACACAAAAGCGGCCTTACAAACAAAAATGTTTTGCAACACAAATGTTACGCATAATTTTTTGCAAAAAAAAAAGCGAAACAAGATATAAATTACTAAACAAGCTTTTAGTAATTTTAATGAAAAATAACTAAAAAGTTAAAAATAATTTTATCCCGATTGGAAATAAGTTTTCATATAAAAGTGTGTTACATTTTAAATGCTTCGCGACATCAAAGCGGAAGTTGACACGCTTGGCAAGCACAAATTGCTCTTCATTATGAAAAAAAAAATTGTTTCATCTTTAACGAGTGTTCAGATTTTATCGAGATCGAAAGATTAAACTTTATGACTGCTTGAAAATTGTTTTGCAGCAAAAAATGTTTCGCATAATTTTTTGCAAAAAAAAAAAAAAATGTTTCACAAAATTTGTTGCAAAAAATTGTTTTGCAAAATGTTGTTCACATAATAGTTTTAAGATTTGCGACATTTCGCTACGAAAATTTTGCGCAACAGTCTTTTTCCAAAAATTTTGTGAAAAAATTTATTTGCATAAATTTTGCAGAAAAATGTTGCAAGGGATTTCTGTGCATAGTGTATAGCTACGTATACCTCTATTTAAGGTAGTAGTCGCGCGACAGTACTATTGGAAAGTTTGTATCGCGTGTAGCCTTGCGCCGCTGAACGAATGTATGCGCCAGTATGCGTGTCATGAGAACACTTTTAGGCGGGTACAGGCAGCCTGTGAGCTGACGCACACTGACGCACGTCCGAGGTGTATATACCGACACACAAATACTACCGCACAACTACGCGCGCGCGCCAGCGTAGTCGATCGTGGCAACCGAGCCCATAAGACGACAATCTCAAAAGTCGAATGTGTATCGGAATATTCAAGAAAAAAATTTAACGGGATAAAATAGCCAGCATAAGATATCACTTCAATTTAGAGTAGAATAAGCTAGCTAAATAATATGCAGAAAAAAATAGCCGCGGAGTAAAAAAAAACCGGACAAGTGCGAGTCGGACTCGCCCACCGGCGGTTCCGTACAAATGCATGATTGATTACGTACTTTAAATAAAGACTATATTTTTTACGATTTAATTAGAAATTCATAGTTTTTAGATTTTTCCCTATAAATTTTGATTCCCTTGAGAGTGTCGAAATATACGTTTTGTGCGGCATAAACGGCCGTATCTTTTTTTTACGTTAACTTAGAAGTTTGATTTTTTCACAGCTTCAAGGGACTGTAGACCTGAGTATATGGTTTTAATTTCTGAAAATGTTATAGATATTTGAAAATTAAAAACCTGATATTTTTGAATAATTCATAACTTTTTATCGGTTAAGTAAAAAAATTTTAAAAAATGTTTTAATAGGGTAGAATAAGGTAAATAAGTTACAGCGAATCGAAAAGGATTCGAGTTCAAAAGTAGTCGACTTTGCGTGAAATTCCCCATAGGTAGTAAAGATTTTGAAAAATTGACGAAAAAACGTTTTTACCAGTCGCACCGCGTATCGATTTTACGACGGCGAGCGCGCGTTTCGCATCGTAGCGAGATTCGCTTACCGTGCTCGGAGCGCCTCGCAACATTGTCATTGGAGCTTACATTGTCAAATTTGAAATAATGAATTTCCGAGTTCTTTCTCCACAGCCTACCAATAATACGGTCTTCAGTCATCTCTTGGAGAGCGAGCTGAAAGCATCATGCCCAAACGAAAATCGAAACCGGTAATTCGTGAGTATCATTTAATTTTTTGCTCGTTTTCAAATTTTGTTACTGTCGAATTATTGTTATGCTTATTTACATAAAGCTAGTAAAAAAAATATTCTCTCTTTGGACAAAAGCTGTTCGCTATTTAATTTGGCGAAAATCCATCGAGAGATTGAAACTTCATAAAAATCTTAATTTTTTGAAAACTAGCTCAAGCACTGTAATTTTTGCAAGTTTTAAGATATTACACTGCAACTTTGCACAGAGCTAATATATGCTATTGAGATTGTTCGTTATTAAATTTAGCGAAAATAGATTAACTGATTGAAATGTTTTGATTTCTTTGTTTTTTTTCAAAATATCGTACTCGAACTTTGGCCCTCGGCGAAAAATTGTAATGAAATTTTGTACTCGTGAAAAATAGTGATCAAAGTTCTTTGCTATTGAATTTGGCAAAAATCAAATTTGGCAATGAATAAATTTGAAATAATTTGACAAATTCGCCCGTTGATTACTGATGTTTTTGGATAGTTAACAAAGCTTTCTCCATGAGGAAGCCAATTTTTACATCCAATTTTCGATTGTGTTTGGGTCATTCCATGTCAAATCGACCAAGAGTTGGAATCGACCCCTCTCAATTTCGATGAAATTTGGTCAGAAGTTTTCGTTTCCAATAAAACAAAGTTCTACCAAAGGAAAAAAAATAAAAAATTTTGTTTCGAACGTTATTCAAAATTTCACAATTTTTTAAATTTTTTAAGTTCATTTTTCAAATATCTCGAAAACTATTATAGTTACGAAAAATCGTTCTGAATTCGTTTTGAAGATTATACTTGAGGGCACGAAAAAAATAATATCCCGAAATTTTTTTAAAAATAATGATGAATTTGGAGAATTTTGAATTTTCAAAAATCGTGTAAATCCACGATCAACACTAAATTTTTTGTGACATTTTTTTTATGTAATACCTTTTACTGATCTTAAAAAATCCCAATATTTTCAGGATGGCGTATTTTTTTTTCAAGAATAAAAAATTTTCAATTTTGGTAAACAAAATTTTTTTCAAAATTGTCATTAATTAAAAGGTTTACTACTCACAATTACAGAATTATATGATTGCTGAACTTAAGGAATCATCATAGTGTTACCACGCGAAAAATATCCGATTGTCGCGTTTTTTTTAGGTGGATAGCATAAGCTAATCGGTCCAATTTATTTTTTACAAATCGGAGCACCGATGAAAAATAGAAAATTATTTTTTTTAAATATCTTTATTTATTGCTTAACATTGTTTTTATTGGCGGAAAATTGCTTAGAAAAAAAATGTTGTCCCATGACGGCAAGGAATGCGGCCCCAAATTTTATCCGAAACAAAAATTTAAAAAAGATGATTAATCTGTAGGAAAACGGCTATCGCCCTATGGAGGATTTTTTTTTTAAAGACAAATTTGAAAAAATAGCGGCTGTTTGAACGAAAAAGTATCAAATTTAGCATTTTTTCGACAGTTTTTCGTAAAAAAAAATAGGAAGATTTGTCATTTAAAAAAAAAGCTTCCATACCGTCCTAGGAATGACGTGAAGAATGTCCTGTACAAATTTCGAACGTGATCGCTTGAAAACTCTTCCTTTGAGGGAGGCCGCCGTTTTGAAAAATACAATTCCGAGAAAAACACGTTTAAAATGTCCGCGCTAGGTCTCACGCTCCAATAAAATTTTTCCAAGAACGCCTGTAGCGGCCGAAGTAATTCGAATTTACCTTTATAACCGTGTATACTATCAGAGAATGCAAAAAATCAATTTTTCAAAAATTTGACGCTGCGATGATTCCTTAACTGAACTTAGAGGAAAAACAAAAAAAATATTTTTTACCAAAATTCAAACATTTTTATTTTTGAAACAAAAACACACCATCCTGAAAATTTCAGGATTTTTTGAGATCAGTACAAGAAATTATGTAAGAAAAAATTAAACCAAAAAGTTAATGTTTATCGTGGATTTGCACAGTTTTCAAAAATTGAAAAATTTATATTTTTAAACAAAAAATAACACCTCTCTTACAATTTCAGGATCTTTCAAGATCAGTACAAGATATTATTTTCAAAAAAATGGAACAAAAAATAAAATATGAAACTTGGAATTTCACGATTTTTGAAAATTAAAAATTCTTCAAATTCTTCATTTGAAAATAAAAATTTCGGAATATTTTTTTTTTTCGTAGCCCCAAGTATACTCCTCGAAATGAATTCTGGCCGATTTTTCGTAACTATAATAGTTTTCGAGATATTTGAAAAATATACTTGAAAGATTTGAAATATTGTGAAATTTTAAATCTTGAATAACTGTTGAAAAAAATTTTTTTAATTTTTTTCCTTTCATAGAACTCCGTTTTATTGAAAACGAAAACTTCTGACCAAATTTCATGGAAATTAAAAGAGGTCGTTTCCAACTCATGGTCGATTTGGCATGGAATGACCCATTTATTGATTTTTGATCATTTTTGTTCAATTTAATTTCATATTTTTTAAATTTGTTGGGACGAATATTTAAATTGTTCGATTGAAACATGTTAAAAAATGTTTTAACGTTCGTTAATTATGAAAATTTTGTCTTAATTCATCTAAATAATAATTGATTATTGAAAATTTCTGACACGTTTCAATCAAAAATTGAAAATATTTTTGTCACCCAAATTCATAAAATATTGATATCAATGACAAAATGATGATCAATAATTACCAAAAGAATTCCAATTTTATCGCCAAAAATTCACGCTAATTATAAATTCGCGCATTGCTTCCTCTTTTATTTCCATCGTTAATTAATCCTCCTTTATAGTCAGAACCTATTCAAAATGCCCGAGATTTTTCAGTAACTTTTCAAAAGCTCCTTGCCACATTTGATATTTGCCACATTCAATAGCGAACAACTTTGATCACTATTCCAGATATGTACAAGATTTCTGCAGTTAGAGTACGCTACTTTTCAAAAAATTGAAAATTTTATAACCATTTATTATTTTGATCAATTTTTGGCAAATTCAATATTAAACAACCTTAATAACTATACTAATTCTGTACAAAGTATCAGTGCGATATCTCGAAAATTGCGAAAGTCTAACTTCTGCAATTTTACGACATTTTTGCAAAAACGAAAAAAAGATGATAAAATGTGAACCCCCGTTAGAATTCAAACAAATTTTTTTAATAATGGAAAGCAAGTTGTGCGCAAAAAGTGTGCTCAATTGTCAGCTCGATCTATCGAAGAGTTCTCGAGTTACTAATTATTTACATCTGAAACTTACGATACACGCACGAACGAACGCACACATAACGCATATTTTATTACTTTTTATTTTTTACATTTTTTTCTTGATTTTGCAGGACAAATAGAACGAATAAAGTTGGACACAATGGTAAGTTTGTTGGTCTTCTAAAAACATTATGAAAATAGCAATGTTTATTGTTTTTTGTTATGCTTTATTGCTCCCCTAAGGATAATAAAGCTTCAATTTCCGCTTCTTACCTTTTCCTCTGCTTACTAATCCTCTTTACATATTTTTTACGCTATTCACATTTTCTTGTAACTACTTTACGCTCGCTTACTATATTTACATTTTCTTATCACTCATCGCGCTTGATTTAAACCTCTCTTTTGGCTCTTCATTCGCCTCACTCGCCTCGACCCTCTCTACACCTACCCTCATCTTTTTCGTACTTCTCTTTTATTTTAAGCTCGCTTATTATTTCCTAGTGACTCCAGTTTCCGTTTCTTTAATTACATTAATTTCTTCCACTATTCTCATCCTTCCTCATTTTTCCCCTCACCTCTTAACCTTTCTTCTTGTTTTCCTCTTCTCTGCTCCTCTGTGTCTTTCATCTATTGCTCACCTCCACCTTTATCCAATATTTATATTATTCAATCTCCAATTCTTTTTTATAATCCTCCTAATCCTCTGCACTTGTCTAACACGTTCTCCCACGACTCTATCTCCACAAAGCTTACACATTCCCTCCTCCTCTGCCGCCCCGTCCCTCATCTCATTTACCAACCTTGACCTCGCTATTCTCTTCCGCCTTTCTTCACCCCAGTCAGCTTTCAGGTATTAAGGTAGCTTCGTCGTTTTTATTTTTCTATACCATTTATTATACCTCGGTTCACTTTTTTTCTCCCTTCGTTCTTCTGCCTGTCTTCTCTTATTCTTCCCTTCGATCCTCTCATACCCTTCGTCCTCTCGTTTCTCTCCTTCTTGTCTCCTTGTTGCTCTCATCGCTTTCCTCCCCCTCTCTCACTTTCAAAGTCGATCTCCATCTTTTCCTTCTCTTTCCCTTATTTCTCCCAGACATACTCTTGGGACTTCACTTCCGTCCCCTCTCCTTAGTTTATCCTTTAAATTCCAGGTCTCTCGCCCTGGCCTCGTTCTCACCTTTTCCTCTTCGCCTCTTCTCTCGCCATGTTGCCTGGCGTCTTCCAATCTACTTCGAATGCCAGGCTCACGATTCTTCCTTGGACCTCCTTCATTATCGCTTTTTCTTTACACCCTCAAATTTCGGCCCCGTACACCATCACCGTCCTAACTAGCGTACCGAAGAGCCATGTTCTCCTACCTCACTATTTTCAAAATTTTCTCTTCTCTATTCCACACATCTACTTTATCATGACAATGACTTTCCTTACCTTGTTATTAACATGTGCTTTCTGCCCCCCCCCCCCCCATTGCTTTTGAAAACATACCCAGAGATATGTGAATTCGTTAACTTCACCTAATCTTGTCCCATTATACTTTTTTATTCTTTGCTCCGCCTTTTCTGAATCTTATAACCTTTGTTTTTTCTACATTGACCTATATTTTTTCCTTCCTGGAATATTTCATCAGCTGTTGCATCATACTTTTCATCTCTTCGTCTCTTTTCGCCATAACTACTATGTCGTCTGCGTACGCTAACAAGCATATTCTTCTTCCTTCTACCTTTGCTTCTTATTGCCTTCCCTTTCTATATTATTCTCCTTTATCAGCTATGAGGAAATAAAATAGCGCTACGCCAAGCGGACAGCCTTGCCTTACTCCTTACGCTGTCCAGAATCTCTCTTTCATCACTTCTCCCACCTTCACTCTATTTACCGTCTTCTTGTATAATTCCTCGATTCTTCCCTTTAGTCCTTTCCTCATACCTCTCTTTTCTATCGCCTTCCATAGTGTCTGCCTATCAACTGTGTCGAATGCTGCCCTTAGGTCTATGAACATCTCCACCAGCTTTTCATTTCTTTCTCCCCTCCTGTGCATTTGCTTCAAATGCAATTTAAAACATACTGTTGTCTATCGTCCCCACTCCCCTTCTAAGCCTCGTACAATTTAGAAAAATCATTTTTTCCTCTTCCACCTGTTCTTCCAACTGTTTCGCTAATATCGACGTGTATATTTCATACAGTGTCGACATGAACGTCATCACCTCAAGACTCATTTGGTATTTCGTCTTTCCATACCGCTTATCTGAGCTTTTCCATTTTTTTAGTTTTTAAATCGTTTTCATCACCTCTTCCTTGCTCATATTTTCTTTGTTTCCTTCTCTATTTCTCCTGTCACTCCCCGCCATGATTCAATTCTCTACCCCCCCCCCCTTAATAGTCATATTAAATACTCCTACCATTCCACTTTTCCTATTCTCTCATTTGTCTTCTTCTTATTTATTCTCTTTTTCTCTTTCCTTTCTCTTTCCCTTTCGCTTACCCTGCCTCATCAGTTCCCATTTTTGCGTTAGTCTTCTATTATGACCTTTCCTTTGTCGTTCTGTATTTCTGTCTATTTTTTGGCTGTATCAAACTTTTTTCTATATCTCCGTTTATAAACACTGCTACCACAGTCTACTGTCGGTCGCTTTTTTTTCTTCGTTACTTTTCCTTGCCTTCTTTCTACTTCGACTTTTGACCATCATTTCTTTCCTTCCTCTTACCATAATTTCGCCTGTTGCTCTTTCTTTATTGTTTTTCTTTTTTGCCCATTGCTTCGTTCATTGATGTCATATTGGCATTACAACTGTCAGCTTTTCGCACGCTTTTCCTTCTATCCATGTTTCTATCATTACCATCACTTTCCATTCTCTTACCCCCTCCCACAAATTTTTATTCTTGTTTTCCAATTCCCCAATGTTCCAAAATCCTATCACCCAATTATCATCTTAACTTTCTCTCCCATCCTTTTTCCCCTCTCTTGTTTCTCTTTTCTTACCTTTTTCCATACTTTCCGACTTTTCTCTATTACTTCTCTTAGAGAGCGGCCTACAGGGTGTCCCAAAGTTAAATGCACAAAATGAAAGGGGTAATAGAGGGGGTCGAGCTGAGTATTTTGACCCTAACAACATGTGGTCTATGAAGTCGCGCTCGCACGATACGGCCAGTGAAAAAATTTCACCGAGCGCCTGCATTTAGGCAACCAATTTCTTTGTTGCCTAAGGTAAACGGCCCAGTTTTCGACACTTTTGGAGCGGCAGTGTCGGATTTCTGCTATTTATTCATGCGTGATATAGCCAACCGAAAACTAAAGGTTTCAATATGTGCATAGAAGCCCCCTTAACGAGATTAACCTATTATAAAAGTGAAACAATCAAGATTTATTAATACAATCATTGTTTTAATATCGCTTCTCTGCTACCGGGTTTTATACACTGGAGCCGCGCCCGTATCGTATTAAAACTAATATTTTTTTCTATAATTTGTTTTTTCGCAACAAATTTGAATAAATAAGCAAAGCAAATTGTTCGACGCAACAGATGAAAAAATCGAGGCTCTAAAATAGGAACATAACCTCAATTTGGACCCAGTTCATAACACCGCGAATTGAAATAAATGCCTATCTAAAAGTTGAATTATTTCTTATCTCATCAATAGTCTGGTTCCTGCTGAAGATATTGACACCATTGTTATGTCGTTTTATACTTACATGACGAACAAAATTCACTATATGTCGCTTGTCACAGCTAGTGGGTTTCGTTGAGCACTGCCGCTGCGGAGCCACTGAGACGCGCGTCGCACGATTCACTGGTTTATTTATATTTTAAACATTTCATTTAAAAAGGTGTATCTCTCTAATAATTGAAAGTTCCAAATTCTCTTTAATTTGCCGGTAATTGAATTATCATTTGACAAAAATTGTATTTATGGCAATCAAAATTGTGCCATTGGTGTCTAAATCTGGAATAGTGTCTGTAACTGGGCCGTTTACCTTAAATGCAGGCAATTAACGATCAAACTTAATGATAACGATCGACTGTCGACACAGTTTACCATGAATGAATGATAACGAGCAATTTCCATCGCTGTTGTTTCATCCATCCTTGTTATTATGTTTGATGAACATTCAATGCCAAGAGTGTTGTTCAATCAACAGTACTGCTTATCGCTGCCTGACGTGTACTCAGTTGCTCAAATGCAGGTAATTAACGAAAATTTTTAACCGGCCGCATGTCGTGAACGCGACTTTGCAGACCCTATGTTCTCAAGGTCAATTCACTCAGCTTCACCCCCTCTATTACTCTTTTCACTTTGCGCGTTGAATTTGGGGACTCCCTTTATATAACTTCGCTCTGTTTTTCTCTCTTATCTTACGCTCTTGCGCTATCACTTTCTCGGTTATTTGTTCGGTTATCTCCTATCCATCTCTATCTTCCGCTTGACGCTCTTGCAATTCCTCTCTTATCTTTCCAATTTTCTTTCTCTACATCCCATACACTCCACCACACACCTACTTGACCGCTCCTTTCTTGTTCCGCCGCTATTTTGCCCAACTTCCATTGATCTCTTCGTCCCGTCCACGTTACATTGTTTTCTATTGCTACCGCTTTCCCTTTCAATTTGCTCTTGTTCTTCATCACCATTTTCTCTTCTTCAATGTTCTCTATTTCGACTATTACCAATCCCTTATTTCTCTTTCTTCCATCTTCCTACTGCTCTTGTGCTTTCCATCCTTACTTCCGCCCCTATTACTTCCGTTATTCTTTTAGCTACATAATTTCCTTGGAGATTCTTTCTCTATTTTTCGCCTTTTCATTACCACATACACTTGTGAAAAAAA
This sequence comes from Alloplasta piceator, assembly GCA_946863875.1. Taxonomy (NCBI): domain Eukaryota; kingdom Metazoa; phylum Arthropoda; class Insecta; order Hymenoptera; family Ichneumonidae; genus Alloplasta; species Alloplasta piceator. Next base: position 32,603,029 of record OX333077.1, on the reverse strand, counting down.
TTGAAGGATAACAAAATTTTCCCACATTTTTAGTGGCTTTTAGCAATGTTGTATTTCAGTGAAAAATCTACGGTCAAATTAAAAATATTGACAAAACGACTAATGTTGAGCATGACTTTTGCAGCTCAATATACCCACAAAATCCCTGTTACGTTTCAATTTCATCTATCGAACGGTTTTTTTGTTTCAAGCAATTAAATTTTTGGAAATAGATAAAGGATCATATTTCTGCCCCTAAATGTCATAATTATGATTAAAGTGGAAAACAATTTTTTTATTTGCTTTTTTTTTCACATTTTCATCGCAAACAGCGTTTCAATATACGGAAAAAAAAATTTCGAAGAATTTTCGAATTTTTTTGTTTTTTAATTTTGTCGATTTTTTTTTACATAAATTTAAACGCTGTTTGCGATAAAAATGTGAAAAAAGCTCGAACTTTTTTTTTCCTTTTAATAACGATTATGAAGTGTTTAGGGGGAATAAACATAATCGTTGAATTATTTTGAAAAAAAAATTTCAAAAAATGGAAAAAGGAAATTTTGAATTTTTTTTTGACTTGTTATGAATAATTGTTCCTTCTATGTTCTCTCTTTTTCGTCAAGCTACTCTCTCTTTCTTTTCCACATCTCATTCAAGTCGCTTATGTTTCCTACGATCAAACTTCTCTCTCTGAATATAATCTCTGCGTTTGTTCTTTGTGTTATATGTTTCGTCTGCTCTCCTGCATCTGCTAATTTTTCGTATTTTCTTAATGTTGTCACTCATCTTTCTTTTCCTTTCCGTTTCTTTACTTACTTTTATTTCATATTGTCAGCTTTCCCTTCTCTTCGTTCCGCTATACGATTCTTTATCCTTCCGACTATTCTTTTCTCCATATTTTACCATGCCATCCCTCTCGTGCCTTTCGTCAACGTCTCTACTTCTTTTCTTTTCCGTCCCCTTTCCCCTACCGCCACTTACACTCATAACCTTCTTTTGCTTCCTTCCCTGCTCTTTATTCTCTGTTTGGAACAACTCGTTCTCCATTTCTTATTTTCTCTCATTTCTCTATTCTTGTGCCTACTTTCCTCTCTGATTTATTTTTATTCAACGAGCGCCCAATAGTGCATGGGCACTATTTTGCACGCTTTTCTTTTCGCTACATTCTACAGGTCGGTATCATTCACACCGGAAACGGCAGTTCCCGTTACGTTTATTACGTTATAATACTTGAACAACTTTGCAGGACCTTCAAAAACGACGAAAACAAGAACAACAAGAGCAACAACAACAACAAGAGCAACAACAACAAGAGCAACAACAACAAGCTCAACAACAACAAGCTCAACAACAACAACAACAACATCAGCAGCAGCAGCAGCAGCAGCAGCAACAGCAGCAACAACAAAAACAAGAAGAGCAACAACAACAAGCTCAACAAAACCAACAAAAACAAAAACAACAAGAACAACAGGAGCAACAGCACCACCAACAACAACAACAACAACAACATCAAGAGCAACAAAAAAAAATAGAAATGGAAAAACAGCAACATCGACACCAACAACGAGAACGAGAAGAACAACTACAATATCAACAACAACGAAATCTACACGACCAACAAGAAGGAGAAGAGGAAGATCTGGCAAGTGTTATTGGAGAATCGAGCGAAGGACCGATTCTCCAGTTTCAGATACACCCATCGCCGGGTGAAGCCCCCGTGATGTCGTTGACTACAGCACAACGGGAGTCTTTATATATTAATACGTTGTACCGACAACAAATCGAGATTAGTAAGCTTTTAACCGCCAACGAGTCCATCCGAAACCAGTGTCGGGGTTATGAGTTCGCTCTTCAAGAACAAAAACAACAAATAACACAACAGCAACATCAGATACAACAACTGCACCAACAACTAAACGAGCGACAACACCAAATTTACCGACTACGGAAACAAAGAGAAAAAAGCAAAGAAGAAGCAGAATCAGAAAAAGAAAAAGAAGAACAGGAAGAAGAAGAAGAAGAAGAAGAAGAAGAGGAAAAAGAAGAAGAAGAAGAAGAAGAAGAAGGAGAAGAAGAAGAAGAAGAAGAAAAAGAAGAAGAGAAAGGAGGAAAACAACAACAGCTTCAACAACAGCAACAACAAAAATGCAAACAACACAAAAATAACACTCAACAGAAGCAGCAACAACAACACCAATACCAACAACAATCACAACAAGCACTGCAACAAAAACCGCTACGACAACCACTACAACAAAAACCGCTACGACAAATACTACGACAACAACAACAACAACCACCACCTATGCAACAAAAAACACTACAGGAACAACCACAACAGCAACAACGACAGCTACAAGAATACCCTCAACAACGAATGCAACAATCACATCAACAGCGACAGCTACAAGAACAACCACAATAGCGACAAGGAAATCCACAACAACAACTGCAACAATCACAACAACAACAACAACAACAACAACGACAAAACCAACAGCGACAGCTACCAGAACAACCACAACAGCAACAACAACAACAACAACAACCACAACAGCAACAAGGACATCCACAACAACAACAACCAATACAAGAATATCCACACCAACAACAACTGCAACAATCACAACAACAACAGCCACAACAACGACAATAACACCCACAACAACAACAACAAAAAAGACTTTCACAACGCCGTCGACAATACAAAAAGTTCAATACACAACAACAACAATTAATTCAACTACTACAGCAACAACTACAGCAACAACCAGAGCCACAGCGTCAACAGCTACATTCACAGCAACAACAGTGGCGGGGACAACCTACACGACAACAACAAGGCATGCCCTACGATGTGAGTATGGAAATTTGCGATTTTACACGTGACAACAAAATTAAATTATTAATTGATGAAATCAACTATCAATAACATTATGGCATGTTGCAGTTGCAGGAGGCGCTTCGATTGGTGCTGAGCGGAGCAGGACCGGCCGCGTCCTCACCGATGCAGCAGTTTGGCCGTCATAACTCGACATCGGCGCAAACGCAGCAACCGACCTACGGAGTACCGACCTTTGTCCCAATGTCGAGCTATGAATTGCAAGATGATCCGCCGAGACCAGCGCAATGGCCGCAATAACAAAAAAGAGCGAAGCATCAAAACATAATAACTAAAATATTATGAAAAAAATTTATAATTCTAAATAAAAATATTTCTTTTCGGATTTTGGGGTTCTACTTTATACGATTCAAGAGCACATAAAAAGCACTTAATTCCTATGCTCTTAGATTGTTTTAAAGTGATACTTATCGAAAGGTCGAACCCAAAAAATTCCAAAACTCGCATGAAAATATTTCCGTTGGAATTTTGGGGTTTTACTTGATACGGTTGAAAAGCACATAAAAAGTACTAAATTCCTATGCTCTTAGATTTCAAATGCATGTACTTTTTCAAATGTCAAAAAGTCTGAAAAATTTTCAGAATAGAAAAAACATAGTTTCAGTTGGATTTTTGAGTTTACTTGTGGATGGTTCGAGAGCAACTAAATAACACCTAATTCCTATAGCGTCATGTTTCGTATCTATGTATTTTTCCAAAAGTCTCAACATATTCCAAAATTGGGAAGGCATACTCCTGGTTGGATTTTTGATTATTTTTCAACGTTTGAAAGCACTCAAAATCACTCAATTCATATAGCATTAGATTTCGAAAAACCGAAAGCTGTTCAAAAGTCAACTAAAATCATTTCCGTTCGGATTTTGGGGTTTTATTTTATACGGTCCAAGAGCACATAAAAAGCTCTTAATTCTTATGGTCATAGATTTTTTTACAGTGTTGCCTATCGATGAGTCTGCTATAGCTTCCCGTGCGGGAAAATTCTAGGGAAGCCCTGACTAAAGTCGGGACCTTGTCGGGCTTGAACGTGGATGCCCTGTTAGGAATCGCCCTTACGACGCCAGGTTGGGCCCCGACAGGGCAATGCTAAGGTCGCCAGGTCTATTTACAATATGGCTGACCTAAGGCAACCCGTTGAGGACCTTGCCGGGCTTGAACGTGGATGCCCTGTCATGAATTGCCATAACACCGCCAGGTTGGGCCCCGACATGGCAGCGCCAGGGTTTCCAGACTTACGTCTGACTTAATATGGCTGACTTAAGGCAACCCATTGAGGACCTTGACGGGCTTAAATGTAGATGCCTTGTCATGAATTGCCATAATACCGCCAGGTTAGGCCGTGACAGGGCAATGCCAAGGTTGCCAGGCTTACTTACAAAATGGCTGACCTAAGACAATCCGTTGAGGACCTTGTCGGGCTTCTATCAGGCAACCCATATTTAAAGAAGTCGATATAATTACAACAGAACCGAATAGGGCCCAAATAGGGCGAGAGTATCGGAGCCCTAATTATTTCAAACATGGCACTGACGTGGCAACCCTTTGAGGGCCTAATCGGGCTTCACAGGGGGTGAGTTCCGAGACTCGCTCCGAGATGTCGCATACGGCGTACGCTCTCTCCCATACGGAATATGCATATAGTATGCTTATATAGCCGAAGTGAGAGCATGGGTTGTATTCGACACCGCAGAGTCGGGCCTGTCAGGAAGTCGTGCCTCGAAGGAAGTCATACCCGCAAGATTTCTACATAGAAATCCTCTGCTTTATATTATTTTTTTGTAAAAATTCTCTTGGAGAATTGATAATAATAATATATTGTTATTAATAACTATTAATAATAATATATTCTTATAATGTATAATAATAATAATAATAATAATAATAATAATAATAATAATAATAATAATAATAATAATGTATTCTTATAATGTATAATAATAATAATAATTATTATTATTATTATATATTATTAATAATAATATTATCATTATTAAAATAATTCACTTTAACAATCTACACGCCTAGCAATACTACGTACGTACTAGGGCTCTGATAGAGCTTGACCATGGGCTTGTCGTGGATTCGACATGGCGGACGTAAGGCGGTTGTAAAGGCCCTCATTTGGCAACCTTCCAAGGCCCTTGTCGAAAAAGCGTGACCGTCCATCCAGGGGCCCTGTTGGGCTTCCAGAAAAGGGCCCGAAGTAAGTTAGGGAAAACCGATCGGGGCCTGGTCGGGGCCTCAATCAAATTCACGCACGGGTTGTTGATAAGCTAGCAGAGCAGAAAACGAAAAAAAAATACTTCCGGGTGGGTTTCAGGTCTACTTTTGTACGGTTCAAGAGCACATAAATAGCACCTAATTTCTGTAGTATTAGTTTTTTAATTTATGTACTTTTTCAAATTTCGAAAAGTCTCAACATTTTCCAAGATTTCAAAAAAATACTTCTAGTTGGATTTTTGATTTTTTTTTGCAACGGTCACAAGCACTCGAAAATCACTTAATCATAATAGAATTAGATTTGAAATCGACCCATGTTTTCGAATTGCGAAAAACCGAAAAAATGTCACAAGTCGAATAAAATTATTTCTGTTCGGATTTTGGGGTTTTATTTTATACGGTCCAAAAATACATCACAAGCAATTAATTCCTATAATCTTAGATTTCAAATGCATGTACTTTTTCAAATTTCGAAAAGTCTAAAAATATTTAAAAATCGAAAAAACATACTTGCGGTTTAATTTTTGAGTTTTCTTGCACATGGTTCCAAAGCACCTAAATAGCACCTAATTCGTATAGCGTCATATTCCGAATCTATGTATTTTTTCAAAAATCGAAAAGTCTCAACATATTCCAAAATTGGCAATAAATACTTCCAGTTGGATTTTCGATTTTTTCGCAACGTTTGAACGCACTTGAAAAGCACTCAATTCATATATCATTAGATTTTGAATAAACCTATCTTTCTGAATTTCGAAAAACCGAAAAATTTTCAAAAGTCGAATAAAATCATTTTTGTTCAGATTTTGAGGTTTTATTTCAAACGGTCCAAAAGCACATAAAAAGCTCTTAACTTTGCATCTTCATATAGCCTGTTCTATGCACTTTGTGAAACAGATGTAAAAATAAATAAAAGTAATGAGGGTCCATGCGAAAATTGATGAAAACTGAAGCAACTTTCCATGTCACAACTCTCCTAGCACTGAGGTAAGTTGTGACAGCCACGTATTTGATGGTTATAACGAAAGAAACTCAATTAAACGCCACTATTGGTGAATAAAAATGACTTTTATATTGATAATACGTATTAATTAAATTTTATTGCATTATTCTGTAAAATTATGAAAATTCTGAAAAATTTTGCGAAATCTGAAAGAAATAAATAATAAATCGACATGTAAAATCGCACTACGAAACATTTTTGCAAGAAAAAATCAAAATAGGAGAGTTGTGACAGCTTGTCACAACTCTCCTATAGTGCTTTATTCCGAATAATAATTCTCAACCCTCAAATACGTAACAAAACAAAAAAAAACAAAAAACATGCCATGAAACTTGAACAGTCTATGCACATGAGACACAATATCGCAATAACTCTAACGTAATACCCATCGAGGAATAGGATATCGTAAAATTGGTACAAAACTTACCTTTGGCTATTTTTTTGACGCTACCGTCGTAAAAACACAACCGATTTCCGTGGACCAGTGGCGCGAGTTACATTTAGAGGGGGGTTGACAAATTAATAAATCTGCAAAGTTTCCAGTTTTTGACGGTCACAGGGGCTTGGAAATCGGCTTTGTCACAACTCTCCTCTGTCACAACCCTCCTCGGTCTCCTCTATCACTAATTATCATACTCCATGCGGAGTTAACTTGTTATACCGGGATCTTTGAACTTAACTCGTTATGCCGGGATATTTGGACTCAACTGGTTATGAAATTTGGCTGCAGCTCTTATCAAATCGAATAAACCTGCATAACGGATGTCTGAGAGAAAAGTAGACATAACAATAGACTGGATTCCGTTGTTAACTCAGTTTTCGAAAAAAAAAGACTTGACTCCTTCTGCCGGGAAGCCAGATATATGACAGTTGACAAAATCAATTGCATTTCTTATCGAATTTTTAGATTGTCTCCACTGAATTTTTTGATGTTTTATTTGAACCAATTTTAAACGAATTTTATCAAGCGAGAACTATAATCTGTTCGTTTTCGGCAAGAGTCTGACGGAAAGCTTGAAAACGTGCTTATTCGAGACATCGCCGAGACTCGCGCCAAGACTCTTGCCGAGACTTTTGCAAAAAATCTGGCAAATCGGGATCGTCCAACCCAATGATAGGGATAAGATCGAAATTTCTACAAATTTAATATTGTTGAATACACCGTATGAGACAAGATTTTCGAATTTCCGGTCCTGATTTCATCACTGTGTGCTCTGCAGAATTGTTCGATACAGGCTCGACCAAGAGTACATCCGGCTCGTTCACTGTCCAGTTGTGGGGATGAAATCGAAATTTCTACAAATTTTATATCGTTAAGCATGGCGTCTCAGAGAATATTTTCGAATTCCCGGTCCCGATTCCAGCACTGTGTGCTCTGGAAAATTGTTCGATACAGGCTCGACCAAGAGTACGTCCAGATCGTTCACGGTCCCCTTGTGGGAATAAAATCGAAATTTCTACAAATTTTATATGGTTGAGAACAACGTGTGAGACAATATATTCGAATTTCTGGTCCCGATTTCATCACTGTGTGCTCAGCAGGATTATTTGATACAGGATCGACCAAGAATACTTCCGGTTCGTTCACCGTCCCCTTGTGAGGATGAAATTGCAATTTCAACAAAGTTTATATCGTTTAACACACCGTGTGAGATAATATTTTCGAATTTCCTGTCCCAATTTCATCACTGTGTGCTCTGGAAAATAGTTCAATACAGGCTCGACCGAGACTACTTCCGGTTCGTTCACCGTCCCCTTGTGGGGATGAAATCGGAATTTCTATGAATTGTGGATCGTTGAGCACACCGTGTGAGACAATATTTTCAAATTTCCGGTCCCGATTTCATCATCGTGTGCTCAGCGAAATTATTCGATACAGGCTTGATCAAGACTACTTCCGGTTCGTTGACCGTCCACTTGTAGGGATGAAATCGAAAATACTACGAATTTTATATCGTTGAGCACACCGTGTGAGACTATATTTTCGAATTTCCGGTCCTGATTTCATCCCTGTGGGCTCTGAAAAATTGTTTGATACAGGCTCGGCCAAGACTACTTCCGGATCGTTCACCCTCCCGTTATGGGGATAAAATCGAAATTACTACGAATTTTGAATCGTTGAGCACACCGTGTGAGACAATGTTTTCGAATTTTCGGTCCCGATTTCATTACTGTGTGCTCTGAAAAATAGTTCGATACAGGCCCGACCAAAACTACTTCCGGTTCGTTCACCGTCCGCTTGTGAGGATAAAATCGAAATTTCTCCGAATTTTATATCGTTAAGCATACCGTGTGAGTAAATATTTTCGAACTTCCGGTCCTGATTTCATCACTGTGTGCTCAGCAGAATTATTCGATACAGGCTCAATTAAGACTTCTTCCGGTTCGTTGACAGTCCCCTTGTGGGAATGAAATCGAAATTTCTACGAATTTTGTATCGTTAAGCACACCGTGTGAGACAATATTTTCGAATTTCCGGTCCCGATTTCATCACTGTGTGCTCAGCAGAATTATTCGTTACAGGCTCGACCAAGACTATTTCCGGTTCGTTCGCCGTCCCCTCGTAGGGATGAATTCGAAATTCCTAAGAATTTTATATCGTTGAGCAGACCGTGTGAGACAATATTTTTGAATTTCTGGTACCGATTTTGCCACTGTGTGCTCTGAAAAATTGTGCGATACAAGCTCGACCAAGACTACCTCCGGTTCGTTAAACGTCCGCTTGTGGGGATGAAATCGAAACTTCTACGAATTTTATATCGTTAAGCATGGCGTCTCAGAGAATATTTTCAAATTCCCGGTCCCGATTCCAGCACTGTGTGCTCTGGAAAATTGTTCGATACAGGCTCGACCAAGAGTACGTCCGGATCGTTCACGGTCCCCTTGTGGGAATAAAATCGAAATTTCTACAAATTTTATATGGTTGAGAACAACGTGTGAGACAATATATTCGAATTTCTGGTCCCGATTTCATCACTGTGTGCTCAGCAGGATTATTTGATACAGGATCGACCAAGAATACTTCCGGTTCGTTCACCGTCCCCTTGTGCGGATGAAATTGCAATTTCAACATATTTTATATCGTTTAACACACCGTGTGAGATAATATTTTCGAATTTCCTGTCCCGATTTCATCACTGTGTGCTCTGGAAAATAGTTCAATACAGGCTCGACCGAGACTACTTCCGGTTCGTTCACCGTCCCCTTGTGGGGATGAAATCGGAATTTCTACGAATTGTGGATCGTTGAGCACACCGTGTGAGACAATATTTTCAAATTTCCGGTCCCGATTTCATCATCGTGTGCTCAGCGAAATTATTCGATACAGGCTTGATCAAGACTACTTCCGGTTCGTTGACCGTCCACTTGTAGAGATGAAATCGAAAATACTACGAATTTTATATCGTTGAGCACACCGTGTGAGACTATATTTTCGAATTTCCGGTCCTGATTTCATCCCTGTGGGCTCTGAAAAATTGTTTGATACAGGCTCGGCCAAGACTACTTCCGGATCGTTCACCCTCCCGTTATGGGGATGAAATCGAAATTTCTACGAATTTTAAATCGTTGAGCACACCGTGTGAGACAATGTTTTCGAATTTCCGGTCCCGATTTCATTACTGTGTGCTTAGCAGAATTATTCGATACAGGCTCGACCAAAACTACTTCCGGCTCGTTCACCATCCGCTTGTGGGGATAAAATCGGAATTACTACGAATTTTATATCGTTGAGCACACCGTGTAAGACAATATTTTCGAATTTCCGGTCCTGATTTAATTACTGTGTGCTCAGCAGAATTATTCGATACAGGCTCGACCAAAACTACTTCCGGTTCGTTCACCGTCCGCTTGTGAGGATAAAATCGAAATTTCTCCGAATTTTATATCGTTAAGCATACCGTGTGAGACAATATTTTCGAACTTCCGGTCCTGATTTCATCACTGTGTGCTCAGCAGAATTATTCGATACAGGCTCAATTAAGACTTCTTCCGGTTCGTTGACAGTCCCCTTGTGGGAATGAAATCGAAATTTCTACGAATTTTGTATCGTTGAGCACACCGTGTGAGACAATATTTTCGAATTTCCGGTCCCGATTTCATCACTGTGTGCTCAGCAGAATTATTCGTTACAGGCTCGACCAAGACTACTTCCGGTTCGATCGCCGTCCCCTCGTAGAGATGAATTCGAAATTCCTAAGAATTTTATATCGTTGAGCAGACCGTGTGAGACAATATTTTTGAATTTCTGGTACCGATTTTGCCACTGTGTGCTCTGAAAAATTGTGCGATACAAGCTCGACGAAGACTACTTCCGGATCGTTAAACGTCCGCTTGTGGGGATGAAATCGAAACTTCTACGAATTTTATATCGTTGAGCACACCTCGTGAGACAATATTTTCGAATTTCCATTCCCGATTTTATCTCTGTGTGCTCTGAAAAATTGTGCGATACAGGCTCGACCAAGACTACTTCCGGTTCGTTCACCGTCCCCTTATAGGGATTTTTCGAAATTACTACGAATTTTATATGGTTAAGCACACCGTGTGAGACAATATTTTCGAATTTCCTGTCCCGATTTCAAGAATGTGTGCTCTCCAGAATTGTTCGATACAGGCTCGACCAAGACTACTTCCGGTTCGTTCACCGTCCGCTTGTGAGGATAAAATCGAAGTTTCTACGAATTTTATATCGTTGAGCACACCGTGTAAGACAATATTTTCGAACTTCTGGTCCCGATTTCATCACTGTGTGCTCAGCAGAATTATTCGAAACAGGCTCGATCAAGACTACTTCTGGTTCGTTCACCGTCCCCTTGTACGGATGAAATTGAAATTTCTACGTATTTTATACCGTTGAGCACACCGTGTGAGACAATATTTACGAATTTCCGATCCCGATTTCATCACTGTGTGCTCTCCAGTATTGTTCGATACAGGCTCGACCAAGACCACTTCCGGTTCGTTCACCGTCTGCTTGTGGGGATGAAATAGGAACTTCTACGAATTTTATATCGTTGAGCACACGGTGTGAGACAATATTTTTGAATTTTCGGTCCCGATTTCATCACTGCGTGCTCTGAAAAATAGTTCGATACAGGCTCGACCAAGACTACTACCGGTTCGTTCACCGTCCCCTTGTGGGGTTGAAATCGAAATTTCTACGAATTTTATATCGTTGAGCACATCATGGGAGACAATGTTTTCGAATTTTCGGTCCCGATTTCATTACTGTGTGCTCAGTAGAATTATTCGAAAACTACTTCCGGCTCGTTCACCATCCGCTTGTGGGGATAAAATCGAAATTACTACGAATTTTATATCGTTAAGCACACCGTGTGAGACAATATTTTCGATTTCATCACTGCGTACTCTGAAAAATTGTTTGATACAGGCTCGGCCAAGACTACTCCCGGATCGTTCACCCTCCCGTTATGGGGATGAAATCGAAATTTCTACGAATTTTACATCGTTGAGCACACCGTGTGAGATAATGTTTTCGAATTTCCGGTCATAATTTCATTACTGTGTGCTCAGCAGAATTATTCGATACAGGCTCGACCAAAACTACTTCCAGTTCGTTCACCGTCCGCTTGTGGGAATAAAATCGAAATTTCTACGAATTTTATATCGTTGAGCACACCGTGTGAGCCAATATTTTTGAACTTCCGGTCTTGATTTCATCACTGTGTGCTCAGCAGAATTATTCGATACAGGCTCGCTCAAGACTACTTCTGGTTCGTTCAGCGTACCCTTGTGGGGATGAAATCGAAATTCCTACGAATTTTATATCGTTGAGCACACCGTGTGAGATAATTTTTCCGAATTTCGAGTCATGATTTCATCACTGTGTGCTCTGAAGAATAGTTTGATACAGGCTCGACCAAGACTACTCCCGGTTCGTTCACCGTCCCATTGTGGGGATAAAATCGAAATTTCTACGAATTTTATATCGTTGAGCACACCATGCGAGACAATATTTTCGAATTTCCGGTCCTGATTTCATCACCGTGTGCTCAGCAGAATTATTCGTTACGGGCTCAATCAAGACTACTTCCGGTTCGTTCACCGTCCCCTTGTAAGGATGGAATCAAAATGACTACGAATTTCATATCGTTGTGCACACCGCGTGAGACAATATTTTTAAATTTCCGGTACCGATTCCATCACTGTAAGCTCTGAAAAATTGTGCGATACAGGCTCGACCAAGACTACTTCCGTTTCGTTCACCGTCCCCTTGTGGGGATGAAATCGAAATTTCTTCGAGTTTTATATCGTTGAAAACACCGTGTGAGACAATATTTTCGAATTTCCGGTCTCGATTTCATCACTGTGCGCTCTCCAGAATTGTTCGATACCGGCTCGACCAAGACTATTTCCGGTTCGGTCACCGTCCGCTTGTGGGGATCAAATCGAAATTTCTACGAATTTTATATCGTTGAGCACACCATGTGAGACAATATTTTCGAATTTCCGGTCTCGATTTCATCACTGTGTGCTCAGCAGAATTATTCGATACACGCTCGATCAAGACTACTGCCGGTTCGTTCACCGTCCCGTTGTAGGGATGAAATCGAAATTACTACGAATTTTGTATTGTTAAAAACACCTCGTGAGACAATATTTTCGAATTTCCGGTATCGATTTCATCACTGTGCACTCTCCAGAATTGTTCGATACCGGCTCGACCAAGACTACTTCCGGTTAGGTCACTGTCCGCTTGTGGGGATAAAATCGAAATTTCTACGAATTTTATATCATTGAGCACACCGTGTGAGACAATATTTTCGAACTTCCGGTCCCGATTTCATCACTGTGTGCTTAGCAGAATTTTTCGATACGGGCTCGATCAAGACTACTTCCGGTTCGTTCACTGTCCCCTTGTGGGGATGAAATCGAAATTTCTACGGATTTTATATCGTTGAGCACACCGTGTGAGACAATATTTTTGAACTTCCGGTCCCGATTTCATCACTGTGTGCTTAGCAGAATTTTTCGATACGGGCTCGATCAAGACTACTTCCGGTTCGTTCACTGTCCCCTTGTGGGGATGAAATCGAAATTTCTACGAATTTTATATCGTTGAGCACATCGTGTGAGACAATATTTTCGAATTTCCGGTACCGATTTCATCACTGTGTGCTCTCTAGAATTGTTTGATACCGGCTCGACCAAGATTACTTCCGGATCGTTCACCCTCCCATTATAGGGATGAAATCGAAATTTCTACGAATCTTATATCGTTGAGCACACCGTATGAATCAATGTCTTCGCAGTTTTAATTCCGATTGCGTCACTGTTAACTCTGCTAAATTTTTTTTTACATGCCTCGCCAATACTACTTCTGGATCGTTCAGCCCCCTTATAGAGATGATATTGAAATTTCTACAAATTTTCTATCGTTGGACACACCGTTTGAGACAATATTCTTGAATTCTCGATCTCGATTTTATTCCAGAATTGTCCGATAGAATCTCGACCAAGACTACTTCCGGTTCGTTTACCGTCCGCTTGTGGGGATAAAATCGAAATTTTTCCGAATTTCATATCGTTAAGCACACCGTGTGAGACAATATTTTCGAACTTCCTGTCTCGATTTCATCACCGTGTGCTCTGAAAAATTGTTCGATACAGGCTCGACCAAGACTACTTCCGGTTCGTAAAACTGGAAGTAGTCTGAAAAATTGAAATATTAATGAGAAAAACAAACGTTCGTAAAACTTTTCAGAGATGAAAGCAACTACGCGAATAATATCAGTAATTTTTGAAAATTGTAAAAAACTATCTCATTCATCAACGGATGTTGATTTCATCCGTTGGAGTTAACATCATCGATGATCCGGCGTCGCAGGAAGCGAGACAGGAAAGTGGATGTTTGTGCAGCCTGGGGGCCGAAATCTACTACGAGAATGGTTTAACAAATTTTTCACTACTCTAAAAGGTGATCTTTATCAATCTCGGGTGTTGATTTCACCCGTTGGAGTTAGCACAATCGAAAATCCGTTGTTGCATTTAGCGAGAAAACGATGTCGACTTTCGTGCAACTATTTGGGAATAGAATTAACCCTGAAAATATTATGAAAATTCCGAAACGTTGTGGAAAATGATTTATTCCAATCACGCACTTTTATGTAATTCTTCCGAGTTAGCAGTATTGATGGTTCGTCGTCCCACCTAGCGTGATAAACATAAACGATCGTACAGCTATTCGGAGATGAAATCAACCACGTGAATAATATCGACAATTTTCAAAAATTGTGTAAAATGATCTCGTTTATCAACGGATGCTGATTGTATCCGTTGGATATAGCATCATCGATAATCCGTCGTCGTGCCTAGCGAGAAAAACGACATGAGTTTTCGTGAAACCAATTGAGCGCTGAAATTAGTCATGATAATGCTATAAAAAATATTTAAAAGTTTTAAAAAAATAATGATCTCGTGGAATCTTGGATGTTGATTTCATCCATTGGAGTTAGCACAATGGACGATCCGTCGTCGCGTTCGCCAGAAAACGACGTCGACTTTTGTGCAACGTGCTATTCGCGGAAAAAGTCAATCGCGGAATCGATATTAAAAATTTCTGAAAGTTGTGAAACATCATTTCGTATAATAACGGACGATGATTTGGTCTCTTCAAGTTAGCAGTATTTGTCGCCCGTCGTCGCGCCTCGCGAGAAAACTTGAAACGTTCCCACAATTTGTCGAAGCTAAAATCAACCACGTAAATGATTTTAAAAAATTTCAAAAGTTTTGAAAAAATTATTTCGTCGAATCAAGAATGTTTATTTCATCCGTTGAAATTAGCATTTCCGATGATCTATCGTCGCGCGTACGGAGAAGTAGACGAGGATTTTGGTGCAAACAATTGGAGGCTGACATCAATCACGAGAATGGTATACAAAATATTCAAAAATTCTACAAAATGATACCGTTTAATCACGGACGTTGATTTTATTTCTTCGAGTAGGACCGTTAGTAGTCCGTATTTGTTTCTAACGCGAAAACTACATGCACGTTAATACAACTATTCGGAAATGAAAACAACCATGTGAATGGGACTAAATATTCTCATAACTTTTCAAAAATAAAATCGTTCAATCTTGGAAGTTTATTTTGTCCGTTGGTGTTAGCCGATGGTATAACGTGAATGGTAACAGAACCACTAGAAAATTATAAAAAATGATGTCGTCCAATCTTGAACGTCGATTTCATCCCTCATAGTCAGCATGGTCGATGGTTCGTGTTTTCCCGTAGCGAAAAAACAAAGTAAACATTCGCACAATCATTTAAGATGAAATCAAGAACGAGGATAATATCAGAAATATTGGAGTTTTTATCGAAATATCTGAATTTCTTATTTAAATATTTGAATTTTGTGGAAAATGATATCGCCCAATCACGAACGTTGCTTTAACCCCTCCGAATAAGCAGTATTGCCGTTCCGTCGTTGCGCCTAGCGAAAAAACGTTATGACGATTTCTACATCAATTCAGGGATAAATAGCAGCTGCAAGAGGAATAAGCGAGAAACCGATATGCACATTCATATCATTATGTGGAGATGAACCATTCAACGTGAATGCTATTAAAATTTAAAAAAAAATTTGAATAATGATCTCATTCAGTCATCGACATCGATATCAATCAAGGGATGATTGCATCCTTTGGAGTTAGCTCGAACGATGGTTCGTCGTCACGTTTAACGAGAAAACG
Organism: Alloplasta piceator; assembly: GCA_946863875.1. Taxonomy (NCBI): domain Eukaryota; kingdom Metazoa; phylum Arthropoda; class Insecta; order Hymenoptera; family Ichneumonidae; genus Alloplasta; species Alloplasta piceator. The sequence goes on along the minus strand of OX333077.1, from coordinate 32,587,212 downwards.
ACTGGAACGTTCCTAAAAATATTCTGGGATGAAATCAAATACGAAAACGGTGTCGAAAGTCTTAGCAAATTTTGGAAAATGGTGTCATTTATTCTCATACGTTGATATAATCCCTCCGAGTAGGTACTATCGATGATCCATCATCGTGCCTAGAGAAAAAATAATGCAGATTTTCGTGCAATCAATTGGGGGGTGAAATCAACGACGAGAATGTTTTAACAGATATTTAAAAATTCTAAAAAAAATATCTCGTTCAATCTTGGGTGTTGATTTCATCCGTTGGCATTAGCACAATGGATGATTCACCGTCGCGCCTGAACATGAAATTGATATCAACTCAAGATCAAGAGGATATCAACTTGACATCAACTCGAAATCAACTTGGTCTCAACTTCAGTTCAGTTTTATATCAAGTAGATGTCAACTCGAAAGCAATTAGATATCAACTTGACGTCAACTCAAGCTGAATTACATATTAAGTCGAAATAATCTTCATCTTCTTATCATTTTTTTCGTGATCATTTTTTTTTGCATTTCCATTTCCGCTACTGTTAAGGGGGGTTGGAAGAAATTTTTTTTTCAAATTAATTAATACCGTGTTTATAAAGATTGTGACTTTTAAAAAGCGTTCCTTTTTTGCTACAATTTGTTTACAATTATAATTTTTGCATTGCGATTTTGGTAATCATTAAAGGATTATGCACAAATAGTACATTACAATACGAGTGCGATGAAACTTTTTCTGATAAGTGTGAGTTTGTAGCATGAGCCGAAGGCGAAAGTTGCAATCACACGAGTGCAGAAAAAGTTTCTCGTACGAGTTACGTATAAAATTTTATTGCACGAGTGCATAAAGTGCCCATTTTACTCACGCGCAGCGAAGCGAAGAGTGTGTAAAGTGAGCACTTCACGCACGGAGTCAAGTAAAGAAATTTATTGCACTCCGTACGTAAAAGGCCTACTTTACGCTCATTTCGTGTGCGTAAAGTGGGCATTTTACGCACTTGTGCAATAATAGTACATTACAATACGAGTGCGATGAAACTTTTTCTGACGAGTGTAAGTTTGCAGCATGAGCCGAAGGCCGAAGGCTCATGCTGAAATCACGCGACTTCGAGTTTTCAGTATTATTTCTTACTCATTATTTTTCAATGCTTGCATGTGGATCGCGTTAAAAAACTCGATCTCGAATTGCAATCGTTGAGTCGCCATCGTGAATTCTGAAAGCTTTTATGATAGTCTGCGAAAAATATTTTTTTTTTGGTGGGAGAAAACTGGGCGAAGAAAAGTCCCAAAACGAGTGGGAGAAAGCTCCTATCAAAGAAGGTGAGGAAAAACTCCCACCAGGCTGACGGCTATGATAATGGCGAAGGATCCGCCCCACCACCGTTCACGTGTTTCGATCTCTGCTATTCCCTTCTCCTACTCTTGCGTGTCTCTGTGATTCCCATCGATGTATGGGTATTCGCATGTTGTTTTCCCAACTTCTTATTACCCCTACCTACTATCACACCTCAGGGAAAACTCCCACCAGGCTGACGGCGATGATAATTGCGAAGGATCCGCCCCACCACCGTTCACTTGTTCCGATCTCGGCTATTCCCTTCTCCTACTCTTGCGTGTCCATGTGATCCTCATCGATGTGTGGGTGTTTACCGAGTTCTCGACCCGAGCTATTACCCCTACTACTATCATACTCGATAAATATTTCTCATGGAATGAGTCGCTCATTGGCCAACGTAAATTGACAATTACTCGGTCAATTTTTGTCGTATAAAAATTTTGCGAAGCGACGTCTGTTTTGATTTTTTGTGCTCTATTCGCCAGTACCAATGGTATGGGGAAGTTCGTACACAGGCTGTATATATTTCTCTTCTATTTACACTGGATTTTTCTAGGAAAACATTGTTTTTTACAATTTTTTTATCTTATTTCCACTGGTGTATCATGTATACGTACATTGATCACGCTATTGCCATGGCTGTGCCGCAAATTGTTTCTGGGATAACAGTCCTCAACTTTGCAGCGACAAAGATGGAACAATTAAGTAAACTGAATAAGCCGTACAATTGTACAGGGGAAAGGCTCCAGAACGAGTTCGGCAAAATTTATCATCTTTTGCACAGCATCACAATTGCCACGGACCGTATCAATTATAATCTGCCGGCGTTTCGCAGGATGATATCGAACCCTGTTGGTATCGAGGATATGAGGATACAGTGCGAAGAATCACGAACGGTTGTTAACCAACGGTTGATGATAATTGAAAATAGTCTGCATTTGTTGACGCAGTCATTGTGGTTTGTCGCAAAGAATTGCTGTCACTCTTTTCACAAAAGTATCGGTTACGTGAAAAAGTTTAGAATTATTTTATCGACAAGGTACCGGATACATTATGTTGATGGCGACTGCGGTTCGCTTCGTCGAGCAACGATAAAATATCTTTGAAATGTTTCTTTTATTTCTCGAAACATCATCAGCCCGGAATCAGTGTTTTGCGGTTTGGTATACTCCATTACCGTTGTGCATATATTCTCAACATGAAAATCATAACGCGGTAATGTTTTAACATCACTAAGGTCATAACCGAGAGCATTTTCCGACTCGACGATTGTTTCAGCGATTTCGTCGATGAAATCGGCCTCGTTGAAGTCAACTGTCGTGGCAGTTGACAAATTGTCATCAATTTCTTCGTTGTCAGAGTCAGCACGATGCTCGTCATCACCGTTGCTCTCCGGGGTGGGCTCCGATGAAATATTATCTTGTTCGTTGGTGAAGGTGACGGTGCAGGTTTCCGTCTCTTTCTCCGATGATGATGCCCCTTTCATTTCGTCGTTTTTAAGGTACCTGTCGTTTTCCATGACTTCTTTTTTGTTGGACGATGTCGATCGACACCGTAGTCCTTATTTCTTTTGGAGGTTATGAAATATTCCACCTGGAAAAAGTTTGAAGAAATGAAAGCATTATTATCATTTCGAATAATCAAAGAGAGAGCTGATAATATATATAATGCGCGCGATCAAAGCGAAGTAGATTTATAGTCTTAAAAAATGATATATAAAAATTAACTTACCCCTCGTTATATATATAACGATTATACGTTCAATATCCTTGTTGTCGCGGCGGTACCGAAATGACAATAAATCAACTTTTATGTTCGATCCAATAACAATTATAAAAGAAGCAGTCTCAGACTCGACGACGCGAAAGAACACGTTTTTTGTCGGCGCGCAACAGCGGCAGAATATAATATAATGTATACGTACTACGTATTAAGCGGTGCGCGAACAGCGCTGCGGCACCGCTTTCGTATATATGTATATATAATATATATATATATATATATATATATATATATATATACTAGGGGTTCGTGTGGCTCGGGCGCTACGCGCCCTCGCATCGTAAAGGTTCGCGTCCAACCCAAACCCCGACCCCCCGCCCGCCAGCTTCCCCAACCCCCTCCCCACCATCCCACGCCTCCCCCCTCCACACCCGGCAACCAACCGCTGAATTTAGCCATCCATGGCCAACTTCAGCGCGCTCGATTCTCGATTCCATGGCCAACTTCATCCCGCTTGATTCTCGATGCCATGGCCAACCTCACCATGCTCGATTCTCGAATCCATGGCCAACTTCACCGCGCTCGATTCTCGATTCCATGGCCAACTTTACCCCGCTCGATTCTCGTTTCCATGGCTAACTTCACCCTGCTTAGTCTGTGGCCAACTTCAGGCCGTCTCGATTCTTGTACACGGCGGCAGCGGCAGCGGCGGCGGCGGCGGCGGCGGCGGCGGCGGCGAAATATTTATATAATATAGAGAGATATATATATATATACTAGGGTCCATGCGGCTCGGGCGCTACGCGCCCTCGCGTCGTAGAGGTTCAATTCTAACCCAAACCTCGACTCCCGCCCACCGTCATCCCCCACCCCCACACTCCACCGTCCCATCCCCGCCGCCCCAACCCTCTGCTCGATTCTCGATTCCATGGCCAACTTCACCCCGCTCTATTCTCGATTCCATAGCCAACTTCACCCCGCTCGATTCTCGATTCCATGGCCAACTTCACCCCGCTCGATTCTCGATTCCATGGCCAACTTCGCCCTCGCATCGTAAAGGGTTTGGGTTCCGAGGTTTGGGTTCCAAACCCAAACCCCGACCCCCCGCCCACCAGCTTCCCCAACCCCCTCCCCACCATCCCACGCCTCCCCCCTCCACACCCGGCAACCAACCGCTGAATTTGGCCATCCATGGCCAACTTCAGCGCGCTCGATTCTCGATTCCATGACCAACTTCATCCCGCTTGATTCTCGATGCCATGGCCAACCTCACCATGCTCGATTCTCGAAACCATGGCCAACTTCACCGCGCTCGATTCTCGATTCCATGGCCAACTCTACCCCGCTCGATTCTCGATTCCATGGCCAACTTCACCCTGCTTAGTCTGTGGCCAACTTCAGGCCGTCTCGATTCTTGTACACGGCAGCGGCGGCGGCGGCGGCGAAATTTTTATATAATATAGAGAGATACTCGGGCGCTACGCGCCCTCGTATCGTAAAGGTTCGACTCTAACCCAAACCCCGACCTTCCGCCCACAAGCTTCTCCAACCCTCTCCCCGCCATCCCATGCCTTGCCCCCGCCTGACCCACCCAACCATCCGCTGAATTTGGCCATCCATGGCCAACTTGACCCCGCCCCACCCACCCAACCATCCGCTGAATTCGGCCATCCATGGCCAACTTGACCCCGCTCGATTCTCGATTCCATGGCCAACTTCACCCTGCTTAGTCTGTGGCCAACTTCAGGCCGTCTTGATTCTTGTACACGGTGGTAGCGGCGGCAGCGGCGGCGACGGCGGCGGCGGCGGCGGCGGCGGCGGCGGCAGCGAAATATTTATATCATATAGAGATATATATATATATATATATACTAGGGTCCGTGCGGCTCGGGCGCTACGCGCCCTCGCGTCGTAGAGGTTCAATTCTAACCGAAACCTCAACTCCCGCCCACCGCCTTTCCCCACCCCCACGCTCCCCCGTCCCATCCCCGCCGCCCCAACCCTCTGCTCGATTCTCGATTCCATGGCCAACTTCACCTCGCTCTATTTTCGATTCCATAGCCAACTTCACCCCGCTCGATTCTCGATTCCATGGCCAACTTCACCCCGCTCGATTCTCGAATCCATGGCCAACTTCGCCGTCGCATCGTAAAGGTTTGGGTTTGGGTTCCAAGGTTTGGGTTCTGGATTCTTGTACACGGCGGTGGCGGCGGCGGTGGCGGCGGCGGCGGCGGCGGCGGCGGCGAAATATTTATATAATATAGAGAGAAATATATATACGAAGCATTATCGGCAGCCTGCGCCGTTCACATGTCTGGACCGCGGGGTTTTATATTCTGCATCTTTTGCGCGTTCAGAAAAAACTTGTTCTCTCGCGTCGTACAGTCTGTGGTTTCTTAATACGAATCAACGATAGCATACTCGAGGAATGTACCGTACATGGAGGGTTCGTAAAGGCCCGGACACATAGACATAAAGTATGGACTGCGCATAGAGATCAGAATATGTCCGCCCGAGGGAAAGAGATAGCGACCGATGTTGGTCACGTCTTGTCTCTTTCTAATCCATACAACTGCATACAACATTGACCAACGCCTCGTTTCCTTCCTTATTCGCTATTTCATCATTGTGCGTTGACCAACGGTTCTGCCTTTACTGGATTCGGCCATGCCTTATTTCTTATTCCTTATTTCTTATTTCCTATTCCTATTCCTTATTCCTTTTCATTGTGTCCGGGCCTTGAAGACCCTCATATGCTACGATCCGATTGGTTGCTTTCGCTGTATTATGGCCGCGCAATAATATCCGTCCTCTCTATTCCATTCTATACACTTGTATACTCGGACCGCGCCGCGCCTTTTTACATTGATTAATTTCAATTTGGTACCGAACACAATAGAATCATCGATAAAAACAATCATGGACGTTATATCGAAGGATTTCAATCTCATGTAAGAATTCGTTAAAAACATTAACAATAATATTTCCAGCATGTTCATATAATATATATATATATATATATATATACACAGCTACGCGTATATCACCTGAGTCATAACCTCCTGATGAGAGTGCGCGGCTTTTTTCTTTATTCATGTTCGATCGCGTACGTCGTTTGAAGCATTTTGCTATTCTACAATTTTTTTTACGCGACCGATCGTTGCGGCTGTCATGTACATATATTAACCATCGTTATCTAATCATTTACAATTTCGATCATTTTTAGTCTCCGAGCACTTGAGCATGTCAGTGCTGATTCGAAACAAATTTCCGACTCGATATCCAATGTCTCTCGTGCGCTCAAAGAGACAGAAAAAAACATGAAGAGAGACAAAAAGGCGCACAAAGGTTCGATTGTTCGGTCTTCATCGATAAATAAAGAATCTCCGTCATTGTCAAAAACTGAATCAACGGTACCGGAGGATTCAATCATTTTGAAAGAGACGGCGACAACGTCGGCGACGACTGTCGATGATGAGAAAACCCAGGAAGTCAGCGGTTACCTGCCGTTCCATCCCGACGAGCCCATTGATTGGTTCCAGGAGTCGAAGAAGAATCCCAAGTACGCAGACAAGGACGATCATGAAGATGACGTCCTCGTTCCTGATGGCAACATTATGAACGTTATGATAAAGGTACGAAAGAAATGAAACGAATGCAAGTGAAACAACAGCGGTGTCGAGGAACCATTGATCCTGGAACATATTGCCGTTGACTCATCATCAAGCGCTGTTCAATTGCAAAGTTACCGTTCTTGTTGCAGAAGAAGTATTCCGTTTATCATTCGAGCTTCAGGGACGTGAGAGGTCCGCCAGATAAGTCATTATGGCGCCAAAATCAATCACCGATGGCCAAGGAACCTGTCCTCCCCTTCAAGATTGAAATAATGTGTTTCAATTGCGACAGTCGAGAACATTTGCGACGGGAGTGTCCGCTTCCTCTCAGTCAGCAGTTGCGCTGTTTTCGTTGTGGTATGGAAAACGTAACGCTTAAAACGTGTCTATATCATCGCGAATGATACATCGAAAGCAGTGGAAAATATAACGCTAAAACGAGAGATCCACTTTTTGATATCGAAGACTAATATCAATTTTTTATTTTTATTTCATTTTTCAACTGCTGAACGTAAAATGAAAAAGTTACAAAAAATTTATTATTTCAAATCCAGTGGTACCGTCTAGTGCGAGACAGTCAATCGTAATTTTCCTACAAAAACTTTTTTATTTCATTTACGTACTTTGCAAACTATTTTTACACATAACGAAATAGTAAAATATCTGCGGTACCGTTATAAAAAATAAAATCTTATTTTCATGAAACTGGTATTATAAACGTTGCATATTCGTACATTTTTCATAGCCGAATAAAAGGTTGAAAAGAAAATATTCTACTTTTTGTGATATTAATATTTAAAAAAAAAAATTCTTCCCACTCGTTTCATTCCAACGTTATTTTCATTACCTATAATAACGTACGATCGTTGTTGTGGGTCGAAAAAAATAACAACGACACTCATCGTAAATTAATGATGCTTCAATGTACCTTCCATGTATATATGTATATATATTAGACTGGTCGTTGAAAAATAAATTTTTCGCGGCGCCCCCTAAAAAGCTTCCATTTGATGAAAAAATTTTATTTTATTTTTAAATTAAAAATAACACATGCTGCAAGACGATCTAAGGTAATTTAATCTAAAAACAATTTTTTTTACAAACGGCTGAACCGATTTGAATGAAATTTGGATACGTTACAAAGGTATCTAAAGGCTATTTTGAGAAAAAATAACAGCTCATAATCATTATAATAACTAATGAAAACAGTTAATTTTTTTGTTAATTAATTTTTTTCTCCAGGATAACGTTCTGGCATAATTATGAAAATAACTTTTTTTTTTGTGTTTTACTATCCCATATAATATCTCCAAATTTTGAATTGATAGAAGAGGTACTTCATATTTAAATAAAATAAAAACCCATTTTTTAATGTAAAAATCGGTTTTTTCTATGTGTATACCTTGAAAATATCTAAAACAACATTTGTTCGATAAATTTGTAATTATTAGACTGATAATTAGGAATTAAATTTTTTCCGACGCCCCCTAAAAAGCTTCCTTTTGATGAAACAATCGCGAGGTAATTTTTTTTTTAAATTAAAAACAACACGTGCCGCAAGACGATTTAAATTCATTTTTTGATAGAATCATGTTTTTTTTAAATGTCTTATCACCTGTGGTTTTTTTCCTGAAATATAAATAATTTTGGAACTCCAATGATAAAAATTTCAACATTTTTCAAATTTGTTTAGAATCAACTAGTCTCGAATCAAAGCATAGGAACTGTGTTTATAAACGTTATTGAATATACGTTTTTTATAGAAAATATAGATGTATGAAACGTCGGTAATTTACTGTCAGAAAGATTTATCAGCGACTTCAAACTTGAAAAATATTAATGCTTATTATTGATTTTAAATTTTTTCATTTTATAATAATGAGAAAAAGTTGGTTCTGTTACTTTGCGATTATTAGCTATTAATATCTACAATTACAAATTTATCAAACAAATGTTGTTTTGCATCCTTCAAAGGTATACACATTGAAAAAAATCAATTTTTGCATTAAAAAATAAGTTTTTATTTGTTTTTCGGTCAATTTAAAATTTAGGGACATTATATGCGATAATAAAAAACAAAAAAAAGTCATTTTCATAATTGTGCCAGAACGTTATCATGGAGAAAAAAAAAATTCCGGAAAAATTAATTGTTTTCATTAGTAATTATACCGATGTTGAGCTGTCATTTTTTCTAAAAATAGCCTTTATGTACCTTGGTAACGTATTCAAATTTCATTCAAATCAGTCTAGCCGTTTGTGAAAAAAAATTATTTTTCGATGAAAATGAACTTAAATCGTCTTGCGGCACGGGTTATTTTTAATTGAAAAAAAAAAAAAAATGTACCTAGCGTTTTTTCATAAAACTGAAGCTTTTGAGGGGACGTCGCAAAAAATTTAATTTTTAACTACCAGTGTAATGGACACGGTACTACTGGACATCAGTGACGGTTCTACTGTTGAATAACTTCTGCAATAACGTGAATGCCTCTCGCAATTGCTGTATAACAAGTTACATTTGATCGGAATAATTGTTCTTGTTTAAGGGTAGGCTAAATACCGCGACATGATATGTAAAGCCAAACATGATCGACTTGAAATGACGAGTAGACGAACACTGCAAGAGGGACAACTGATCTGCGATGACGATGGAGGGTCATCGACATTTCGCGTTGGCAAGAAATATATTAAACATAATGCTGGTACGATAGAAAATTGTTTTTAAATTAATTCGTCCCATCGGAGTTAACGCATGCAGAGAATTATAGCTTTTGTTCGTTACAGGTACCGTATGCAAGCGAACATTATCGACTTGAAATCACGAGAAGACAAAAACTGCAAGAGGAAGAACTGCTGGGTGATGACGATGAACCCTCACCAACGTTTGAGGTATACAAGAAAGACATTCGACACAGCGTTGGTACGATAAACAATTGTTTTGAAATTAATTCCTGATATCGGAATGAACGCGAGCGCAGGTACTTATTGGTTTTTTTGTTACAGGTACCGTATGTAATAGACGAGAGAACGTATGTGGACACGATATTACTGGACATCAGTGACGAATGTGCTGTGGATATATGATACTCTGCAGGGAACGTATGGATGTTGCGACGATTCCTGCAATTGTCTACAGTGGAAGATGACTTTATTGTTGGTGAAAATGTGCTGAGAACGCCAACGACTATGTTATTTGCCAACTGGTTCAGTTGCTGTTAAATAATTTCATACTTTCATCAACATAATGGAATGACGCGCAGTGTCCCTTGAATTGATGTGTAACAAGTGGCGCATTTATTAGGAGTAATGATTCTTTTTTGAGGAGAATCAAAATACCGGCATAATATTTGAGAGGCAAAATTGTCGACTTGAAATCGCTATTGAAAGTTTATGTAAATGCGAGATGTAAATTAACGTTTTCTCTCATTGCTGCTGACATTGCTTGGAAAGTTTCAATAGAATGTGATGAAAAAAGAAACTTTTTTTTTCATTCAAATGCGCTTTATAGCATTTAATTTTACTTTATTTGGCAATTTTGTTTTTCGAGAACACACAGTATATTTATAAACATTAAGATCGTAGTTGGAATTCCAAACTTACGCGGCGATGTTTTATTGAAACAACATCGAAGAGTTGTTGATATTTATACTTTGGTGTTGGCCGTAGAGCCTCACTCTTCATTTCAGTCGAAATACAGCAGGAAAATGATAATTCAAAATTTTCAATTACATATTGTGCTTGGGATAAATTTTTCGTGGACCTCCATTTGTGCCATAATTCTCATTAGAATGTGGAAATGTTTTATTAATTTCCGTTGATTCGTGCAAGAGCAAGTTTGGAATCCACTTTCGAGTTGCTAATGTCGGTATTTCGAGTTCCCATTAAATGATACTGAGATTGATGCTGGTGGTAATTGAAAATTGGAAAGTACAATATCGTTAAAATAATTAGAAACATAATGTATTACTGGAAGAAGCAGTTGTTCTCTTTTAATGATGAAATAATGTTTGCGCTTGAGCATGCGATGCCAAGTTACTAATTTCATTGTGATTGCGACAAAAAATAGTAATTTTGTAATAATAAAAGAAAAACAATCTTCATGAACCCAATTGAAATTCCCAATGAAAATAACGAGCTTGTTCCGACGGTACGGAGCAAGCAACAGGATCCCGGCAAGGATTAGGCGCTTGATCCGACGGTACAGAGCAAGCGGCTGGATCCCGGCAGGGGTCCGGCGCTTGTTCCGACGGTACGGAGCCAGCGGCTGGATCCCGGCATCGATCCGGCGGCAGAAAGGTACTGGCAAAATCCGGCGTCGATCCGACGGTAGAAAGGTACCGTCAAAATCCGGCGGCGATCCGACGGTAGAAAAATACGAGCAAAATCCGGCGTCGATCCGACGGTAGAAAGGTACTGGCGAAATCCGGCGTTGATCTGACGGTACAAAGGTACCGGCGAAATCCGACGTCGATTCGACGGTAGAAGGTCCTGGCGAAATCCGACGTCGATCCGACGGTAGACAGGTACGAGCGAAATCCAGCGATACTCCGACGGTAGAAAGGTACTGGCGAAATCCGACGTTGATCCGACGCTAATCAGGTACAAGCGAAATCCGACGTCGATCCGACGATCCCTCGTACCTGATTTCGAAAACGGTACGGGGCGGCGAAAATGCGATCCGACGGTGTTCCGACGATAGTAATGCGTCCTTCACTCCGGCGGTGCTCCGACTCTGTTCCGGCGATAATCGTCGACCTTCAGTTCCGGCTTCGATCCGTCGCTAAATAATTTGGACTTCAGGTCCGACGTTCATCCGACTATACCGAACGGGGTAGTTAGTCCGACTCACGTCCGACGATACCGCTTAGGGGAAAGAGAATCCGACGCAGGTTCGACGCAGGTCCGGCGCTGAAAGTTCCGACGACGGAAATTAAGAGTTCCGACACGTCGGACCGTCTGGTAGGGAAGAGAAGAAAGTTCAACCAATCTGTTTGCTGCTTGTGCAAGAGGATTCCGTGGAGTCCGAATTTTCTTTTTGATTTTTCCAGCGGTATTTTCAAATGGAAATGCTGAAAATGATGTAATTGGGCAGCCCATTCGCTTCACATCATCTGCAACATGAATCAAATTGTGGAAATTGATTGTTTGGCTCAGCGCTCCATAATATGTTGGCAGTATAACGAAGAATTTCGTTAGCAAGTTCTTCACGTAATTGGTATATTTCGTTGCAAATTTTGGATTGGCTAACATTCGGCAACTCACAAAGTGCGCGAACATAACCTCTTAAACATATCGAGTGTATCGCATGGGATAATCGAGCCTGGCACAGCATTGGGCCGGCATCGTTATATCATTGTTGGCCCGACGCTCAGTTTCAGCGTTGGGCCGACGTTGGCTTCGTAGGTTGGCCAGATTTGGCTCGAGGTTACAAACCAGCATCGGCACACTGCGTTGGGCCAATGCTGTGCCATGTGACAAGCTCTGGCCAATCCCACCTGGAACATAGTAATTTATTGGAAAGCAAAAGTTTTGAGGAACAGTGTCTCACGATTCACGCAAATTCGCCATTTAAACATAGCCAATGCATGACGTGCATCTCTGCAAGGATGGGACAAGAGCTAAAAATTTTACCATGTTCCAACATCTTTTTCAAATGGCATCGTAGTAATTTTACGGTGTGCGGACGCGTACTGATAATTGTACTATGTTGCTTCGTAGTTTTACGTGCTACAAAAGAGTAAATTTGGTATCTTACAAACGCCAATTTCACGGATAGATAATTTTCGATACAGTTCGATAATAAAATTACTATGTACATCTGAAAAATTCAGAAAGCCATGCCATATTTTTAAAATTTCAAGATTATTTTTCCTACTAATGACAATATGGTACCGCACTACTAAGCATACATAGCGATTTTCCGTATAAAAATCTCTCTGTGTAATGGTGTTACCCCTTAAACACAAAATAAAAAACAACAGTTTTTTTTCATATTGTTAAACCGACTCAAAAAAATTGAAAAAATTCTTGAGTATCAAGGAGTATAAAAGACGTTTTCTGTACAAATTTGGTGATTGCATGTTTTCACAAACGTAGTCAGAAAAATTATTTTAGTCTTAATTTTTTTAAATTGGCTTCAATTTTGAGAATTATATCAAAAATATTTTTGGATGTTTTTTACTCTCAAATATTTGTGAAAAAATCACCATTTTTTAATTGTTATTTCTACTATTGACAAAAAAATAGAAATGGAAAAACTAGTTTTTTTCAAAGAACTCGAATACTGCTTAAAATTAAGAGTTGAAATTTTTGGTGAATTATTTTTATTTTTTATCAAAATGATCCCGAAAGTGTCGATAGAATACGGCACGGGGGTAGATTTGGCATGCATATCATCCGGCTATGCCCCTTAACAACATTTGAAAAAGAAGAACTTTGCTAAATCTCCACCTCTGCTATTTCTGTCTCTGCTCCTTCTTTTACAACATTCTCTCCAGCTTCCACGTTCACTGCTTCTCCGGCTCCGTCATCCATTCCATTTCCGCTGCTGTCCATGTACTCTACACGCTCTTCCTCCCCAGTTCTTCGCAATTTCTCACTTGAACGAAAAAAAAGAAACATTTAATTGTGACGTCTTTTTTCAGTCCGAACAATGAAGAAAATTACAAGAACCAATGGCAAATGGACCTATCTGTCGAAGTCCCTTTAGCAAAACTTAATAGTTCCATTAAATTATGGGAGTATTTTCTATTGTCTATAGTTAAAATGATTGAGATTTTTTTTTAGAAGATACCATTTGAAAAATAGCACTTGTCGTATGCGTGAATGATTGACACTTTTGTACATGTACTGTGAAAATTTCAGCTCTGATGGTTACGACCTTTTATGATAATTTTTTTAATACTTCATGAATCAAAAAAAACTGTAAATATATAAAATTAAAATATATATTTGTATATTGTATACCTCGACTTCATATCTTCAAAACGTAATCGAGCCTCTCGTCCAATTTCTTTGAAAGTTTGGCTGCATAATAAAATGTTTAGAAAGTTTGATCACGCACAGAAACACACATGCGTGCGGACTCGCGAATACACATACGGATACATTATACAAGAGTCCATGACCAAAACCATGTATTCGTCATACGGCTAAAAGCATATAAAAGCAATTTTTTTTTCAATTTTCTTTCAGTCCTTTACTGTGTACTCACAGCACTGTTGACTTCTGAAAAAGATGTGTTTGATGTCTCAGGACTACGATTGAATTACATACACGAAACTAGACGTATCACGATGTATTTTGGCGACATTTTACAATTTTCGAAAAGTGCACTCAGGTGAGACGCAGGAGAATACACTTATGATATTAACATTTTTTTGGTTTTGTTTTACATAAAAACAATAGCTTTTATAAATTTTGGCGATATCTCGATGACACAAAAATGTTGGTCGCTACGGTACTAATACGGACATTTTGAATAAATGTAATTTCTCTGCATTTTATGATATTTTAAACATACTGGCATTAAAATGTAAATGAAAAATATTCACAAAAACAAAGCTTCCTCTATGCGGAAGCAAAGGCTTAAGGATGTATGGCAGCTCTGTACAGTCGTTACACAACTGATAAAAAATCGCATTTAACGATGAAATAAGATAATTGTAGGAGCTGAAGAGAAAATTTATTCATTGGAGCTGAAGAGAAAATTTATTACAGCTCAGAGTAAAAAATACGGTACAGAAATAATAATTATCGATTTTTAATAGCAGATTTAATTGCTCATTTGATGCATATTTCCCTGAGGAAAACCTCAAAGAGTCCAGACGGATGCAGCCAAAATAGCGACGCTGATACGCGGTAACACACCGAGAGGTTACGTTGCAAACAAGGCAAATCTAGTTTACATCATATTAATCGAAAATCTTATGTATGAGTTTGTACTGTATTTATTTTATATTAATTGTCGAATATTGTTTCATCAATATTATGCCACACAATAATTAGACATGAAGAACAAAAAGATTTCCGCTTGCGGACGTTTGAATCGCGCACCTCATATAAGCTATGTAACGTTATCAGCGATGCTGTCAAATTTGCGACATATGAGCCAATAAAATGCGAAAACGGTCCTATTTAACTCATAATATCTCTCAAAATATGTGGGCATATATCGATTCTTTATTTTTTACGTGTTATGTATATTACAGTGATACCGTACAAAAGTTTTTTTTTCATAAAAGAACTCTGCGAGTACCTTTTTTTACCAGTATAAATGGAATTTTGAACATGCCGTCCTATGTTCTCCATGTTAAACATGACTCAACTTTGAATACACGTATCTCACTAATTAAGGGGGTCGAGTCAGCGTCAAAACGGTGATTTTTAATTATAATTTATAATTTTTGTAGAATGCCTACAAATGTGATGTATCGTCTACCATTTGATGTACCAAATGAACAATTTTTTGGGACTAGTTAAAATTCTTGAGGTGCACCGGTGGCCTGAAAAACCTAGTTTTTAGTTTTTACACTCTGGGCATGATTCAGAAAGAACTGCTAGACAGATTTTGTTCTACGACGTCTCATTTCCTTCGTAACGCTTTTTCCCATGGGATGAACGCGGCACACTTTGATTAGAGTCAAAATTGTGACCAGGACACTGCCTGGAAAGTTCAAAATAGGCTACCAATTTCAAAACTGGTCTGCAACTCTGAAATGAAGGGCAAAAAACAAAATGTGCCACGTTCATTCCATGGAAAAAAGCGTTACGAAAGGAATGAGACTTCGTAGAACAAAATCCATCCAGCGGTTTATTCTGAATCATGCACTGAGAAAAAAAATCGTTGAAACAACTAAATCGGTTTAGTTGATATATAAGTCGATTGATTTAACTAAAATTTGGTTACACTAGAAGAGGATTAGTCCGTTCATGGAAATATTGATATTTTTTTTATTTGAATCAACTAAGTCAGTACAATCAAATTTTTTGTTCAACGGACTGGAAATGTTTGTTTGTTTCTACTTGATTCAAATATATTTTCATCATGTATTGGTTTGAATTTGAGTTACCAAAGTATCTAAACAATTTTGTTGTAAATAACAAATATTTTTTGTATCCAATCGGATTGAAATATTTAAGAAAAGAAAATTTTTGTTGCAATGAATGTATATACTTTAGTCAACATTATTTTTTAAAGAAACTAATAATTTGTATGGATGGATTCTTTTGTTATGTGATTCAACTAAACTGCATCAATCGCGTACTATGGATCAATTGGTGATATCAATGCCTAATGAAATCAATGCCTAATAAAATCAATTTGATTTGGTCGGTACAACTATTATGATTTTGTTATCCATAAGGCCAAAATCGGTTGCTTCTCACACTACATTTAGAAACTAATAATTTGCAAAGTAAATAGTCAAATCAAATAAATAAATTCAGTTGACACCGAATTGGTTGACTCCGTTATTCAACCCTGGTATAGTTCGACTAACGGAATATTTATTAGAGTTGACAAAATAAGTGATTCGGTATACTAATATAAACAGTTGACTTCATACAGTTGATTCAAGTTGTCTGATTTATTATTGAAACAACTAAAGTTGATATGTGGTGATAACTGAATGACATTTTTTGTTACAATCCAATTCTGCATCGCTTCAATCCACGTAAAGAGTTCAGATTACTGAAAATCTATTGGATAGCCTATACAATGGGTTTGTTTTTCTTAAGTTGATTTAACTAAACCATTGTTAGATGAACGATAAATGTGCATCAACCTAACTCTCATATTTAGTCCATCAAATCATCGGTTACATTCAAGTTTCTCAATAATCGTAACAAATTCATCCGTTGAATTCGATAAAGTTTATATTGTACGGATAACATCAGAGGTTAAGCAAACGAGGGAAATTATATTCGTTCAAATTAAAACACAGGTTTGACACTGAGAAAAAAAATGTTTGCACGAACTACATTGGCGGTCAAATACGTTCAAATGAATGTTTAGTTGGTACAGTTCAACATTTTTCGCCTGAAAAATCTTTTGGTCAACCTTAGCGCAGAATTATTCGAGAAACTAATTATTCAGTTAGACCAAATAAATGTTTAGCTGAACGTATTTGACCGCCGATTTAGTCCATTCAAACATTTTTTTCTCAGTGCGCCTTTAGTACCAGATTATTGATCAGAATCATTTCCATTAGACTATTTCTGATATAACATAGAACTTTCGAATACTTAAGGCCGAGATGCTGTGGCGTCTCTTGAAATGTCACATATCAGTTATACACCGAGAAAACATTTTTTTGAATGAACTAAATCGTTAGTCGCATACGCACAACCAAATATTTATTTGGTTCTAATTAAATAATTAGTTTCTTGAATAATTCTGCGCTTCGGTTGACCAAAATATTATTCAGACAAAAAAATGTTGAATTGTACAACTAAATATTTAGTCGTGCGTATGCAACTAACGATTTAGTTCATTCAAAATTTTTTTTTCTCTGTGTATGTTTTATTCCTCCCGAGTATTTATTAACAAACATTAAACATCGTAAAATTGCGTGCACTGGGGCATTCCAAGATTTTATCTTATGTATTTTTTTGTATGTACGACTGGAATTAGCGATCAGAGTGTTCGCATGAAAAAAGGTATTCATAACCAAAATAAATTTTCCCTTGCCGGAAAAAATTCAAAACTTCATAACGCCTAACTTTGTTCAAGTGCATAGAAGTAGTCGATAGCGTAATAGGTAGCGTGTCAGGTAGTTAGGTACGATATCTAGGATGGTAGGTAGGGTCGAGGGTTCGATTCCCGGTCGGGCAGAGAACTTAGATCGGAGAATTGGCGCGAATTTTCCTTTTTTTTCTATTTATCTCTTTTTAGGGCCGGTAAACTAGGCATATTAAGTTATTTTGCAAGGACTAGATATTTTTTATAACATATTTAGCAACAATTAATTAACACGCATTTTATTGAGTCAATCATTTATTCCGTTGATTGGACTAATTACCGGTTAGATACGACTCTATTCTAGTTGATGCAAAATAGCATTCTATTGAACCCAAAAAAGCATATAATATATAGCAAAAAGGCATAGGTGAAACTTGGTTGACATAAACTATTTGTGTATCAAACATATATTTTGTCGTTTATACCTTATCTTTACTGAAATACTACAGATCTTTGGTTAACAAAGACAAAATGTTGGTCAAGAATCGTTTTTGTTACGGATATGTTAACAGTGACGTACTCGATACAACTCAATTTTTATTCGTTAGGATACACGGGTTCTCGTTTATTTTTTTAATTTTTTGTTCGAATAGTATATTATTTCGTGAATTTGATTTTAGGTGTCGTGCTATAACAAATTACATATTAATTGAAGATATAATGATTTTTAGACTGACAAAATATTACGTTCAAAGTTTTCCAATATGTTTATGCAACACTCAATTTTGTTGATCTAAATTACGATTTAGTTCTGTAATTAACTAAACATTTTGTTGACTGTAAAAATATTTAGTCGTGCGTATTCAACTAAATAATTTGGTAACCTCAAACAAATTTCGAGCTTTTCAACTAAATTTTTTTCTCAGTGTGCGCGAAGTGTAAAAACTCAAAACTAGGTTTTTCAGGACACCGGTTTAGCTTGAGGGTTCTAACTAGTCCCAAAAAATTATTCATTTGGTACCTCAAATGGTGGGCGATACATCATACACTAGTTGAAACAATTAAAGGAACAAAAAATTTCCTCAATTTTTAATCGTTTTTAACAATTCTGTATCGCAGTTAAAAATAATTGTATCGAGGTCTTAAAAAAAGCATTTTGAAGCTAGAAGTTTTTAGTTTTCAGATCTTTCAGCAACATTTTCTTTAAAGCTACAGGTTTAACGCCATCGTAAGAAACAGTGACCGGATAGCTTGTTTATGTAGCTTCAATTTGCTTTTTTTGAGACCTCGATGCGACCATTTTTCGCTGAGATATCGGACTTGTAATGAAAAAGGATACTTTTGTGTTTGACCATTGATATCTTAGCTACCAATGATCGCACAGAAAACAAAAGGGGCGTTTCACAAACTTAAATCAATGCTCTACAAGGATTGACGATGGTTTTTTGGAACAAAATTTTTTTTCCATCCTTGCCATGAATTTGAAAAAACAGGAGAAATCAACGGTCAAATTGAATCAACGGCCAAATTGAAAATATTGACAAAACGACTAATGTTGAGCGTGACTGTTACAGCTCAATATACCCACAAATTCCTGTAAAGTTTCGATTTTATCTATCGAATGATTTTTTTGTTTCAAGCAATCAAATTTATCAAAAAAAATGAGAGGACCATGCTTATTGTCCTTTAACCCTTCATAATAATTATTAAAATGAAAAAAAGAAATTTGTTTTCGAGCAGTTTCCCAATCTCTATCACAAACAGCGCTTAAATTTATGTAAAAAAAAAATTAGATTTTTTTTTAAATTTTTTGAATTTTTTTTTTCGGAAAAATTCAAGGATTATGTTTATTGCCCCTAAACACTTCATAATCATTATTGAAAAGAAAAAAAATGTTTGAGCCTTTTCCACATTTTTATATCAAGCAGCGTTCAAGTTTATGGAAAAAAAAAATCGACAAAATTTTCAAAAAAAAAAAAAAATCGAAAATTCTTTGAATGTTTTTTTTCCATACATTTAAACGCTGTTTGCGATAGAAATTTCAAAAAAGCAAAAAAAAATTCCACCCAAATAATAATGATTATGACGTTTAAGGGCAGAAACATGATCCTTTATTTTTTTTCAAAAATTTGATTGCTTGAAACAAAGAAACTGTTCGATAGACCAAATTGAAACTTAACAGGGTTTTTGTGGGTAAATTGAGCTGTAAAAGTCAAGCTCAACATTAGTCGTTTGTTTGTTCCAAAAAACCATCATCAATCCTTGTAGAGCATTAATTCAAGTTTGTGAAACGCCTCTTCTGTTTTCTGTGCGATCATTGGTTGCTGAGATGTCGATGGTCAAACACAGAAGTATCCTTTTTCATTAAAAGTCTGATATCTCAGCGAAAAATGGTCATATCGGAATCTCAAAAAAAGCAAATTGTAGCTGTCACGGTATCATACATTCCTTTCTCACGCCATCCATCCATCCACACTTCACTTTCCTTATCAATCCTCTCTCACGCTCAAACCTCAGCCTCAGCGAAATCCTAATCTCCCTTCTTAGGATTTTCTCCAACTGTCCTTGGTCCCACGGGCTCCGTTACGACGGCTCGTGGCCTCCCTCCACTCGCCTGGACCCCTATTTCACCCTACTTCCAACCTTACACATTCACTCTCTCCTAATCCCAAATTAGTTCATCTCCAACGTCCACCTAATTAAGACGTGCACTCTCTCTGAACTCAACCATTCACACATTCAATGAACTTTCACTTAATATATACAACTTCAACATTATAATCATTTATTCAACCCGCTCGTCCATCACAAATTGGCGTCAGAAGCGCGATCCTGAAAAGCCCAAATTAGTGGCGGAAAACGCGTGTAAAACTATTTCATCAAGTTACAAAGTGACAAAACAACAAGAAAACAAAAACGTGAAAAGCAGTTGAACAAAAAAACGAAAAGTGAAAGTGACAATAAAAATCAAGAGAGTGAAAAAAACCAATCAACAACGACTGAATAACCTTTTAAAACATCGATAAAACAACACCAAATTTTTTTTATAACAACAATAAAAAGTGAAAGAAGCAAGCAAATATTTTGAAAACATTGAAAACGACACAAACTTTAAAAAAAAACCACGATCAAAAGTTATAGAAAAAAGCAAACAAATATCATAAAAACATCGAAAAACGACAAATTTTTGTCTCAACGAAAAACGAGAAAATCGAAAAGTCATACACACAAGTGACAAACGAAAAAGGCAAATAACGTGAATAGTGAAAGGAGGAAAAAAACGAAAACGTGCAACGACAAAGAGAAGGAACGCCGGAAACGGACTTAGTGAAATTTACAACAATGAAAACACGACTCAAAATAAAAACACAAAAATATCAGAACGGAAAATCAAAACAATATTCATAAAAACGAAGTTTAGACGCTTACAAAGTCACATTAAAAGACAAAAAAACACGTGCAATTCATTCGGGAGTGCCAACTACGCAGATTCACAAAATATGACATTCAAAATTATGAAAAACGTAACATTTATTCGAAAAAGACGAAACACGTTTAATTAACGAAAAGTAACATTCGAAAGAAAATAAAC
Source organism: Alloplasta piceator (assembly GCA_946863875.1). NCBI lineage: Eukaryota > Metazoa > Arthropoda > Insecta > Hymenoptera > Ichneumonidae > Alloplasta > Alloplasta piceator. Next base: position 32,566,264 of record OX333077.1, on the reverse strand, counting down.
ATAAACCTCAATCGAAGCAGTGCAACGTGAGCAAAAATGCAGAAACATACATTTTACGAAAGTGAACTACACCAAATTTACAAACACGAAAAATACTTATCGTTAAAATCTAACCAAGTCAACCACGCGTATATACACAACAGACAATATAAGTAAGAAGGAAGGAAGGAAGAAAACGAAATACGAATAAAAAAGGAATAAAACCAGTTATGTATGTACAAATTATCTCCTTGGATCGATAGGTAAGTACCTTTCAAACTTGAAACTTTTTTCTCTAACATTTAAAATTTTTACACATCTCCGAGTACATTTGAAAATGTTCGTTACCATTACCTTTCGCAAGAACCATTGCGACACATGAGCAGATACATTAGCTGACTCTTAAATAACGCGAATAAATGCGATAAACCGAAACATACTATAATAATAGCAACCTCGAATACATATATTTTTCTTTTTTCTCCCTTTCCTGTTAAAAAAAAAATTACTCTCATCACCACCTCATCATCGTACACTTATAATATGCACACAGAATGCAAATAAACGACATAAATTCGGACTATGTAGAACCATTATAGTTTGGAAATTTTTTTCTTTTTCTCTTTCTTCGACTCCGATTTACATTTTGAACTATCCTTTCTTGATTTATACTTTCAAAAGCAACTGACATAAATTTAAATACCATTAGAATTAAAATATAGAATCAAGACAAGTAAAATCAAATTTTCCTCACAAAAAAAAACCGTAAAAATTTAAGCCAAAAGACTGCTTCAGTTTAAAAGTACTCGCAAAAATTTAACCCCGCATTTTCCAATTCGGAAACAAAAGTAAATACAAATACGATTGAAATGGCATACATTAGTGTAACTTTCCACGATATATATAACGTAATCCCAACGTTTGACGGCAAAAATATGCCTGTCGAAGACTTTATCCGAGCTTGCAAACGAGCAACTGTATTAATACCAGAAAACGAACACGCACGATTCCTCGTCATGATACAATACAAATTATCCGGTATTGCCCGCAATATAACAGATACAAAAACATACACAACACTCAACGAATTATTTCTCGATCTAAAAAATTATTTCTGTCCCCTAATCGAACTTTTGGACCTCGAATTAAAATTAAAATCGATTACTCAATATTGTAACGAGCCCGTGTCGGAATATGTGATCCGAACACGAGTCATTTTGAAACGTCTTTTCGAATCACTCGAAGAACTCTCCGCGAACGAAACCGAACGACCGTATCTTAAAAACCGAATAGAGGAGGTAGAAAAATCAGCCATTACAGCTTTTATTCGAGGCCTTCTTGATGAAATTGGACATCTTCTAATGAAAAAAAAAATTGAAAATTTGGATACCGCCATAAAAGAAGCATTCAACATTGAACATGAACTACAAAAACGCCAAATTGTTAATCAATATCGCACACATAACGAACCTATTTATACAACGCAAACTATGGCCGCAAAAATTCAGCTTGCCAAAACACAAAACATAACGCCTCAAAGATTTTGCGAATATCATCAATCCCACACCCATTTTACCTCAGTGTGCACAGCCATAAGAAAATCAAGAGAACGAAGTCGCAGACTTAAATATAAAAAATTCCGTAATAATTCAGTAAATAATCCATACAAGTGGTATCGGAGCAATTCGCGCTACCAGCAACAAAACAACCCGTCATCCCAAAATATAAACAATTCAAGAAGCAGCAACCTCAATGACAGCCGATTTCGATATACTCGCAACAACGAGCAATCTGGTAGCTCGTGGAATAAATTATGTAAAAGTTCCTATGACCGACAAACTAACGAAAACGAACAAGAATTACGAAGGCTTAATCAACAGATTCGCGACCTCACAAAAATAATAACAAATTTACAAGAGAAACTCGTCCACGACTTCGTGAGGAAGCACAAAACAAATCAAAATGAACCCACTTGGGAGTACAAACATAAACGTGAAAACAAACATTAGTACGGAATTTATCCCAAACCAGAAAATTTATCATCATCGGAGACGTACTATCCCGACATCTCATCAATATTCTCTCCATCAAAATTATCCAACTTCGCTAATGACGAGTGGTCTCACCAGGGAAAGGAACGTCCAGTCTACAATTTCAGAAAAATTCTGTGGCAATACAACCCCCAAGAACGTAAAACTTTTATCACAAGAAAAGACGTATTACAAAGCATCGATATGAAAACGGAACAAGAATCATACAATACAAACATCGAACAATACAATTACGGGAGTGCACACCCAAGAATAAACAAATCAATTAACAACGACAATTATCGACTCATCAAACACTGAAGAAGAGATTGAACTCACGGGAACCGACACGGCAACAAACTTCAAAGGATAACTCTCTGGATAATAATGAACCTCAATGGCAACAACCAAGGAAAATATATGGACGATTCCACATGAAAAAAAAAATTATTATACAACCGAAAAACCAGCCTAAAGCGTGCCTGATCAACACGTAACGGGATAGAAAGGCAAACGAATTAAGCAAAACACACGGCAAATGAAACGGAAAACGAACTATATTTATCTACACAAATTTTACAAATAAAAAATCCGTCACCCGAAATTGGGGACGAACAAACCGCATACACGCGACTAGAAGTAAGCAACCCGTCACTCGACACTGGGGACGAACAAAAAAACAATTACAAATTAGAAATCCATCGCTCGCAACCGGGGACGAATTAAAAAAGTAAAACAAAAAAAAAGAGAATCAATCGGCCCATGTCGGCTAGTAAACAAAAAAAAAGAATCAATCGGCCCATGTCGGCTAGTAAACGAGATAAAAAAAAAAGAATCAATCGGCCCATGTCGACTAGTAAACGAGATAAAAAAAAACAAAGAATCAATCGGCTCATGTCGGCTAATAAACGAGGAAAAAAAGAATCAATCGGCCCATATCGGCTAGTAAAGATAAGAAAAAATGCAATGATAATATTATAATAACTACAACTCTCACGGAGAACCCGGAGACTTCAACAATAATAAAAATACGACAACAAGGCAAACGAAGCAGGAAATGAGTATACAATCAATATACAACACAAAATGGCAAACAACAGGGAAATATAATCGACCGAAAAGGAACACCAACAATCAAACGTGGACTCGAAGGATTACAAGAAAATCATCTATTACACTTGACACACAAAAACCGCGCGTACATTATATCATCATCATAATCATTAGACAAATAAGATAGCAATAAACTTTCTCAAATATTCAAGAACAATTAAAACATGATCAACAAAAAAATTCACATGCAACAAAAGAAGTAGAGCGATTGGAGTACCCAAGTTTTCTCCTCCATTTGCTTCGACCAAATGACAAGAGACGAACATGCTCTTAAACGCAGTTCTACACATTTGTAATACTTGTTTTCTCAATTATATCATACAAAAAAATAATACACATGTACACACAAAACAAATAATGGACTAATAGTAAAAGCATATAGATGTAAGAACATACACAGCTGAAATTTAACAATCAGTTACTTAAATAGACGATTAGTTTTAGAACGCTACGATAATTAATTAAGGAAAAAGACCCGTGACACGACACGAATTTGGATCACAGAAACTTAAATCGATCTACAATCAATACAATCAATACAATCAACAGGAAATATACATTCATACCATACATACCAAACACGATATACAAACATACCAATCGACCAATACTAACGAAAAACAATCCGTTTTTTCGTATACCTTTAATAATAATAATAATAATAATAATAATAATAATAATAATAATAATATACTAATCATTACACTAATTTTACTTAGTATTACCGTATTATAACTTAGTATTTTCATAGTACTATAAGTAATTATACTTAGCGTTACATTACCTTACTTTTATAATCAAGCGTATAAACATTCAAAGGAAGAGAAAAGGAAAATAGCCAAAACAGTTATATACTTTTGCACATCTTAACGTACATATTATATAACGTACATATATCTTAACGTACATAACGTACACCACATATCTCATCCTAGATCTCATAATCACATAAAAATCATGAAACTTTGATCAAAAGATAATAATATTCAATTGAAAGAAAATCGCGAGAGTATCGCTCAGTCGTCACACCGGTCAAACGAGAACCAATCCTACCAGATCCCGGCTAACACACCTTTTCCCACTAACAAAGTGCTAACCAGAATTTAGACTGTTTCCGTAAATCTAGAAATTAAGGAATGGATTAAGAACAAAAAACATGGAAACAATATGGAACAAATAACCCAACAATGTAAACAATCTGTACAACACTTTGGGACAATAATTGACAGAAAACCAATAAGGAAAAGACTAAAAAAAAAGATGAAGAAACCAATAACAGGAACAATATTGCAAAAGAAAACCAACGACAATCGAAATTTAACAGGAAAAATACGAATCATATTACTTTATACTAAATTCAAGCATCCTTTAACCCCCCCATATCCAAAATAACAAATCAACCCCACTAGCACAAACACTAATCCAGGCATTCAGTTTCAGTTTTCACAACAGCTTCAGGATTTATAATTGAAACGTATTGAACAAATCAGAAGGAAGACTAATAGAGTTTGAAGGATGACTACCCAACAACTAAACAATAACAACCATCCAGCCACAATATTTTTTCGACCAAGGAAACGACAAATATAACGAATGAAAATTACAACATTACACACCTTTTCTTTCAATAAAAAAAACACGATTTCATTGTATCGAGCCACACATAATAAACAAAACCAAATGTAGAAAACATTTTTATTATATAGCATCAATCCAAATTTGAACCAAATTAATGTAACCTGCGATGGGGACCATCGTTTTTTTAAGAGGGGAGTGTCACGGTATCATACATTCCTTTTTCACGCCATCCATCCATTCATACTTTACTTTCCTTATCAATCCTCTCTCACGCTCAAACCTCAGCCTCAGCGAAATCCTAATCTCCCTTCTTAGGATTTTCTCCAACTGTCCTTAGTCCCACGGGCTCCGTTACGACGGCTCGTGGCCTCCCTCCACTCGCCTGGACCCCTACTTCACCCTACTTCCAACCTTACACTTTCACTCTCTCCTAATCCCAAATTAGTTCATCTCCAACATGCACCTAATTAAGACGTGCACTCTCTCTGAACTCAACCATTCACACATTCAATAAACTTTCACTTAATATATACAACTTCAACATTATCATCATTTATTCAACCCGCTCGTCCATCACATAGCTAAATAAATAAACTATCCGGTCCATACAATAATTCAGCTTGAAAATTTTTATTCAATCAATTACAGCAAAAACAAAAATACAAAAACTTTGCCAAATTTTTTTTCCTCACTATTTCTTACGATGTCGTTAAACCTGTAGCTTTGAAATTTTTTTGCTGAAAGATCTGAAAACTAGAAACTTCAAGCTTCAAAATGAAATTTTTTAGACCTCGATACGACGATCAAAAAATAGTCGATTCTTTCTTTACAACATACGTTAGTTTCAGCTCGAACAATAGTAAATGACCTACTTGCCATACATCCTTAATGCCTCGTAATACTTACAATTGATGATTCTTGAAAGTCTGCCGCTTGATGTTATTTTCCTTTATGAACTTTTCAAAAAATTGTCGATGTCGATAGATAAAATTTTTCATATAAACCTCCCTTGCCTTTCCTTGGCGGGACATATAAATATATCGACAAATTTGATCAACTTGACCCATGGTGGGACACTTAATATTGGGGTATAAATTTTCATCAACCAAAGCTACAATCAATCGTCCAAATAATTCCGGCAGAAGCGTGATGTTTTTTTCGTATTTATAAATTTGTTTTTTGCGGTATGGATAGTACAAAGGTTCATTCATTTTAACTTTCTCGAGAAAAAAAAATAATCCTCGAAATTTATAATATGAAGCTAAACACAGCCTTCTACGTATGACAGTTTGTCAGCAGAAGAGCAAGCCGTGGCGGCAATAAAAAAAAAAATGCCAAACGAACCTATTCAATCCGCCAGAATATCATAGGTGCGATCGAAAATACATTTTTTATAGCCTTAGGTTATTTCTGAAGAATAAGCTAGTCCAATTTTTACAACAACATTTTTCAGAAAAAGATACAGAATTAAAACACATCTGTGACTTCTCGGCAGAACGAGTTAAGTCCATTTTTTTTAATAAAAATGCGTTAACAACGAAAATCAGTATATTGTTAGGTTAAGATTAATTTCAGACATTTGTCACCTAGGTTTATTTGATTTGATAAGAGATACAGCCATATTGCATAACCAGTTCAGCCCAAATATCCCGGCATAACGTGTTAATGATTAATGGTTATAGTTGGATTAATTGTTTGTAAAGTTGTTGTAAATAATTATTGATAAAAAATGCAAATAAATTATAAAATAGTTATTAGTGAATTTGATGTTTTCATCACAAGTGTCAGTTAAAATTGACTTAAGGGGACTGAGTCAGTTGAAATGACAAAAAAATCAATTTTTTTAAAATTCGATTTTCATGTTTTTTAATCATTTTTGCATCTATTTCTCAAGCGATAAGTCGAAATTTTCAAAAATGGCTAAGTTACGAGCCAAAATGTAATAAAGTGAGTAAAAAATTAATATAAGGGAATGTAATTTTGAAAAAAATCTGAAAAATCCGAATTATTATATGAAAATTTGTAAACTATCACTCGGAGTCGATCGATTTTTTTTCCACGTTTTTTTTAAAGCTTTCGTAAAATAAAATAAGAAAATTCATTCCTAATACCCCTTACATGAGTAAAAAAATAAAATAAAAATAAAAGATATCTTGGAAAATTTTTGATATTGTTACGTACCGAGTGGCACGTTACAAGGATAAATATATTTGTTATGAATTAAAATGCATTTTTGGAGATAGAGATTAAGCATTTCATTAGTAGATTTGGGCGCCTCTACACCGTCCCATACGGGCCCGGCCACTGCTGAAAAGGGTGAGGGTCTCGACAATAATATACGAGTTTTATAGGAATTTATCATATAGCGGAGAATTTATTATATCGAAAGAATATTTGAAATAAGAATGAAAGAGAAAGACGGCGCTTACAATACATGTGACGTCTCTCGAGTACAAAACTGCTGACTTACGTTTGTAGACGGCCGGAGCTCCGGGCTATCGCGCGCTGCGGTGTGTGTGTGCGTGTGTGTGTGTGTGTGTGTGTGTGTGTGTGTGTATGTCCCGTACAGACGGAGCGGGGATCTCAAGCCGCGCTCGGGACGTCGATCTTACCAATACACTTATGAGTCTATAATCACACTAGGGTCTCTATGCAGTGAGAGCGCGAAGATGCACAATACGCGCACTCGCTCACGATGGCCGGGAGATCCGCGAAGTTGAGGAAATAGATGTAGATATTTCGTTACGTAGAATTATTCGTTCATTCTTTGTTTTATGTTTCGGTTGTTATGTTATTTAAACGATCAATTATTGTTGTTGCAGTTTCCACCTCGGTAACGAGGGATTCTTATAGATGATGTTTCCTTGGTTTGACGATTAGCCATGATCGTGAGATCATGGGCGCGAAGGGTGATTTATTGGATGACTTTCAATTACTTATTTTACTATGACCTTAGGGTCATAGGCACGATCTTTTAGGACGGACAAAACATTAATATCGACCCGAGACTTACGCGTCTACGCGAGCACCCCTGTGTAACGTCCCAAGATGACATACGAACGGGCGTATGCATCTTATATGGCGACGCGGGAATTACGCCGCAGCGACTGGCTGAAGGCCGGAGTATTACTCCTTGATTCACCTGACGGTGGGTAGCAAGGTACTGACTCGACTTGACAACGTCCCTTGGAACGTTGGCGAGTCGAGCGAGGATTTCTGCAATTCAGATTTTCGGAAACGGCGCGTGCATGCCCTTGGTGGCCATGCACGAACTCGCCCCAAGGTGACCGAAAGGTGCCATTGTCCGAAAAGTTGCTGAATGCGATTTGCGACACATGGGGTGATCGCCACACACGAGTCTCGGGAATGCGCTGACGAGAGCGTCAGGACGGTAGTGCGAGTCAACGTCCGCTCTTGTGAAATAAAATTTAACGCGAAAAGAGGGACGTGACAATATTTTGCATCTTTTAAAAAATAAAGGAGAAAAATATTTTTTTTCAATAAAATTTTTTTCTCATTTATCTTAGAAAATATGCAGTTTTTTATTTTTTGCATTTTTTCATGTATTTGAAAAAAATATTATGATTTATCAAAATTAGAAGTTATGAAGAAAAAATTGTTTTTTATGTGAAAAAGTTTGTGACACATTTTTCGTTCCGCAGGGAAAATTCAGCAGATGCGGGAGAGTGAAGGAAAAAAAGTTGCCACACCGTCAACTTTGCGAGGCCTTCTCCGAAACCTGGTTCTTCGAAAAGTCTGCGCGTAATTCAGAAAAGGCCAGTGCACGGATTGAGGTCTAACTAGTCTCTTTTTGTTCGCAACGAATCCCCATCGGGGATGAGTGCGGGACATTTTTGTTTTAGGTTAATTGGAGTGTGAATTTTAAAGCTGACTTTCATCGGAGGAACAAAATTAACTGAATAATTGAAAAACTGCTCCAGCCCTTTGAAATGGAGGCCTTAAAAAAATGTGCCGCACTCATCCCCGATGGCAATTCCTTGCGAACAAAATGAGACTAGTTAGACCTTGATCCGTTGACCGGTCTTTTCTGAATCACGCGCAGACTGAAAAAACACAAAATGCTGTGCATCAGGGTGACGGTAGACCTTAAGGGTTAAGCTTGAGTTTCTCTTGAGCTGAAATAAAGCTTGAAGAGCGTAGAAGAATACAACCTATCGGTTATATTTCTACGCAGAGTTGGAAAAAAGATATTGCAGTTTCGCAGCTGCAATTTCTCAACTGACTCAGTCCCCTTAAAAAGATTTATAGAAATATTCAAACGACCCTAAATGAAAAATATTGAACAAGGACAGCAATAAACAATTTTTGAATAGAAAAATATTAAAATTAGTTGATGAAAAAGTTCAGAAACATTGAAAATGTGAAAGAAACGAGAAGTTTAAATTATTATAGATAAATATTCGATTATTATAAACAATTCATACATCGTTTACGATAGAATTCGTAACTTCATGGTTAGATATTTTCGAATCCTGAAGCATTTCTGCTGTATGAACGTTGCGTTGGAAATCAAATATGTATTGCAAGATAGGAACAGCAATTTCTTGGAATTATCGTTTGTGAACGTAACCCGTTCCACTGGCAAGCTACACATATGTTTTATGCGCCGGAATAATAATATTTTGAAGAATACATTAATTGACAGCGCAAGTCTTGTGCATAGAATGAAATTATAGCCTCACAATACATAAGATCAGATTAATTGTCTACAACGAGGAACCATAAAGAGTGCTAACTTCGAGGGATAAAACTCATGTCCATGTTAGCGACTGAACTAAATAGTTTTCCGGAATTTCTAAAAATTTATAGAACCGATCTCGTGGTTGATATCCTTCTCGAAGATTTGTACACACGTCATTGCCGTTCTTTCGTCAGAAGCAACGACAACATATTGATAATGCTAACTCAGAAGATGAAATCCTTGTTTTCGATTGATAGTAAACACTTTTTTCAGTTTTTGAAAATTTTCGAAACTGCCCTCGATGTTGATTTCCTCTTTGAAGATCAGAACGAAGACCTAAACCGTTTCCTCACTAGGCGCAACGACGGACTTTTGAGGATGCTAAATTAGAGTGATCAAATCCGTGTTTGCGATTGATCGTGAACTTGCTTTGCAATGCTTAGAAAATTTTGATACTGCTCACTTGGTTGATTTTATCTCTGAAGACTAGAATGAGGGCCCCGTTCATTTTTATGCTAGACACAATAACGGACATGAGATGGTGCTAAATCTGAGGGGAGAAATTAATGTTTGCAGCTGCATGAAATCGTTCCTCATTTGTTTAGAAAATTTATAAAACCGAATTTCTGGTTGGTTTACGCCCCCAAAATTTGCACAAACGTCAATGTCTAACTTACAATAACTAACTTAGAGTGATCAAATCCGCATGAGCGATTGATCGTAAACTTGCTTTGCAATGCTTGGAAAATTTTGACACCGTCCCAGGGGTTGATTTCATCTTTGAAGATCAGAAAAGAAGCCTATGTGATTTTCTCGCTAAGCTCAACGACAGATTTTTGAGGCTGCTAACTTGGAGTGATAAAATCTATGTTCGCAATTGTACGTAAACTGGCTTTGCAATGCTTGGAAATGTTGAATACCGCCCTCATGGTACATTTTATCCCCTAAGATTTGTACTAACGTCAATATCGTTTCTTCACTAGACGATACGACGAACTATCGATGATGCTAACTTCGAGCGATGTAATCCTTGTTTACGATTGATCGTAATATTTTTTCGTTGTTTTGTGGACATTTTTGAGACTGCCCTCGAGGTTGATTTCATCTTTGACGATCAGATCAAAGGCTTAAATCGTTTTTTCACTTGGCGCCACGACGGACTTTTGAGGATGCTTACTTAGAGTGATCAAATCCGTGTTCACGATTGATCGTAAACTTGCTTTGCAATGGTTAGCAAATTTCGATACTGCTTCTGTGGTTGATTTCATCCTTGAAGACTAGAATGATGGCTTCCTTCATTTTTATGCTAGACACAATAACGGACATAAGATAGTGCTAAATCTCAGGGGAGAAATCAATGCTTGCTACTGTACGAAATCGTTCCTTATTTGTTTCGAAAATTTATAAAACCGAATTTGGGGTTGATTTCGGCCCCCAAGATTTGCACAAACGTCTATGTCGTTTATTTGCCAAACGCGACGACGAACTATCGATGATGTTAACTCCGAGAGATAATATTCTTGTTTTCGATTGATCGTAAACACTTTTTTCATTCTTCGAAAATTTTTAAAACCGCGCTCGTGGTTGATTTCATCTCCGAAGATTAGAAGGATGGTCTATGTTGTTTTTCAGTTAGGCAAAGTAATAGACAAAAAAAGATAGTGCTTACTCTCAGGGGTGAAATCCATTTTCGCGGTTGAACGTAATAATTCTTCACCATTTTTATATCTTCATTCCACCGTTCTCGTGGTAGATTTCATTGCCAAAAAGTAAAGCGAACGCCCATGTTCTATTTTCACTGGACACAATAACGGACAAAAGATAGTTCTAATTTCGAGGGTTGAAATCAATCTCCGCGATTGAACGAAATTGTTTTCCTCAATTTTTAAAAGTTTATGGAACCGTTTTTGTGGTTGATTTTATCCCCTAATATTTGTACAAACGTAGATGTCCTTTATTTTTATTCGAATATGGTAGTCAAGTACACCGTTGGCAGCCAACCAAAAATGAGTGTAACGAGAAATTTTGTATTTTGATTGTAGCTTAGGTGAAGAAATTGTCCGTCTCATCATACTCCTATACTCACTCACTCCACGCTTGTCAGTACATCTTGTAAGAAAATATGCTTTGTCAGATTCAACAGATAATCATTTAGACACTCAAGACTTTCCAGCAGTCATCCTGGACATTGAAAACTGTGTATCAGTTGACCGTGACACTAAAAACTATGAAGCGGTTGACCTGGATTTCAAAAAATAACCCTATTGATGATACGCCGTCGCACCTAGCAAGCTAACGACATATGAGGGAGATTCTCTGTCAATTCAGCCACTTTTTTTTCGACCATCTCAGATGTGCCCCATAATTGGTTATATCAAAGTGCTACCAAAAGGCATTCTATGTGAATTTCTTCAGATTTTTCAATTCGAAATTTTAGAAATCGCCGTTTTTTTCCAAATAAATGTATCTCGGAAACTTGAAGTACCTGAAAAAAAATGTCTACACATAAAAGTTGTAGTTTTGTGTTAGCATTCCAGAGAAATATTTGAAATACTTTTTACGTTCCGGTAACGCTGGTTTTTTACAAAAAAAAAAGGGATAATTATTTTTTTATCCGAAAAAGGCCATTTTTATTTCGCTGAAAAAATTACAGAGTCTTCCAGTATATCTGACGATATCGCTAAAAAATCGCCAGAGTGGCACGGATCGAGGTTCTAGGGTAAAAAAATGAAACCACACAAATGAATTTTTTTTCTACCGAAACCTCATTAACATATCTCAGAAACTTAAAGTTACTGAAAAAAATACGTTCACATAAAAGTTGTAGTTTGGTGTTAGCTTTCGAGCGGAATATTTGAAATAATTTTTACGTTCCGGTAACGCTGATTTTTCATCAAAAAACGGGGAAATTATTTTTTTATTTAAAAACAGCCCTTTTCATTCGGCTGAAAAAATTATAAAGTCTTTTAGTATATCTGACGATATCACAAAAAAATCGCCAGAGTGGCACGGATCGAGGTTACGGTAGAAAAAATAGTAATTTGTGTGGTTCAATTTTTTTTATCCTAGAACCTTGATCCGTGCCACTGGCGATTTTTATGCAATATCGACTTGATATCAACTCGATATCAAATTCATATTAACAAAATCTCCATCCTGAAATTCATCTTTTCCATACTTTTCTCATATGCTACTGTACCGATATTCGGTTGATAAAGTTGATCACGAGTTGAACTCCAATAATTGATATGAAGTAGATCTCGAGTTGATATCAAGTTCATCTCGAGTTGATATCAAGTTGATATCAAGTGTTCTCGATTTGATATTAAGTTGATATCAACTTAATATTAAACTCTTATTCTCACGTAATCGCATTCGGCTTTTCATTGATTGAAAGGCAAGCGCCTTTCATTCACATTGCCTTTCACTCACATCGAAAACTCTGAAGCCATTCACCTGGTCACCGAAAACTATGAAGCGGTTGACCACGACACCAAAACCTACGAGGCAATTCACCTGAACATCGAAAACAATGAAGTGGAGTACGTTGCCCTCAAAACCTGTGAAACAGTTTACTTGGCTATCGAAAACTACGTTGCAATCGACCTGGATATCAAAAACTATGAAGCAGTTGACCTAGACACCGAAAATTACGAGGGAATTCACCTGGTCGCCTAAAACTATGAAGTGGTCGACCTGGCCACCAAAAACTATGAATCGATTGATCTGGACACAAAAAGCTATTAATCGCTTGATTTGTATCTCGAAAGATGTGAAACAGTCGACCTGTATAATGCAAACTATCGAGCAGCCGACATGGACTCCGGAAACTACGTTGCAGTCGACCTGAACATCAAAAACTATGAAGCGGTTGACCTGGGTACTAAAAACTATGAAGTGGTTAACTTGTATCTCGAACGCTGTGAAACAATCCACCTGGATACCACAAACTATCGAGCAGTCGAACTGAAGTGGTTAGTATTCAGAAAATTTTAATTTTAATTTTCTAAAAATAAGAAAACATCAAATTTTTGTTTCAAAATGTTCATGTTTTTAACACAAAATCTGAGTTTCCTACAGAAGCACCGTATTTTTTTTTCTTCAAAGAGAGTAAAAAAAATCATGCGAATCACGCTTTTTACGAGAAGTCCTCAAGAACTTATATGCATCTTCGATTAACAACGAGGACGTTAACTTGCTGGCTAACTGAGTATACGCACACGCACATACGTGAGTCCGAATAACCGCAAATAGCAACGAGAAGTACATAGAGATTCGAGAAGAAGCTAGGATCGTTCGTAGACAACTCTTGACCAGTTCTGGCTCATCACGTCTACTCGAGCTCTTATAAGCATGAGCTAGTGCCTTATTTTCCTCGCTGTATGCAGAACCGTGTGTTCGCCACAACAGTGCCGATGCACACCCCGTCTGTGTGACTGCACGCGTCGCGCGAATCCCGTCATGGATATAGATTTCTTTATCGAAAATGGCGCAAGTTTCTCGTTCCTACACCAAGAAAAATGTATGATAATAGAAGTGACAACGATATATTATGGTCCTTGCGACATTCGTGTACGGTTAAGCAAATAATAATTTTGCAATTTTTATATTATTATTAGTCACCTAAACACTTTGTAACTATGTTCTCGATGTTATATAATATTATATTCCCCATTCAACTATACACATTGTAGAAACTTCTTCTCAGTGCACTCTTTTTCCCCCTCTATTTTAATGCTTTTTCATTCTTTCATGTTACCGAATCTGGATTTATGTTCATCGATTTGACGGATCCCAGACGGCCAAGTACAAGCAGGTTTAGTGATATTAGCGAGCACGTAAATATTTTGTCTCGATCCACGGTAAAATTGAAAAAAAGCAAATTCCTGCAGCCTGCTTGAAACCTAAGCCAAGAATTTTAGTTAATTAGAGCTAAATGTATGAAAACCGGGGTCCGAGGCTTCTTCAATTGAAATTTATAAAAAAAAATGTCAAGGTAAGATTGACGCTTTTTATCCTACTATAAATAATAGTTGAAATTGCGAATTTCAATATTCTGCTGTCACAGTAAGAGATATGCATCAATAATGCAATATTTGACTCCTGATCGAAGTAAAAAATAATTTGATTATTTCCTATAACTTGAGCTTTGTAAAATTTTGCATATAATTTAAGAAAGTTTAATTATGGTCCCTGTAGCAGACAGAAATGATTCCTAACTTAATATCAGTTTATTCGTTGCATTTTATTCTTATAATGAAAGTCAGAATTTATTACAATATTTTATTTTTGAAGTGCAGATAATACACAGGGACCGCCATTTAACGCCAGGCTCAGGGGAGCTGTCGTTTAATAGAGTTTATATATTAAGACGAAACTCGAGCGCTGGTAAACAAGGAAATAATGGCACCCCCGTCCATACCACTCTGTGTGTCCTTTGGCGGCATACTGGTTTCTCTCTTACTCTCACGCTCGGTTGTCTTCGTATTATATATACTTGAATGAGCACACTGTCGTAGATCACATAATCAGATGAATGTGGCGTTAAATCGGGCCCCTTAAGGTTGTACCTCCGCGACAACCTTAACCAAAAGTTTCACAGCATGTCCATGTATACAGGGTCCTCTCTCCCGGCTACCACTGCTTGACTCCACCCCTCAACTTTTCGCCATTACTGTCCCGGCTCTGCCCCAATACATAAAAGAGCTTCTATATGTAGACGACGCATTATTCTGTTGGTGAGTGAGCATGAGAATCGTGGCAACGTCGCGCGGCAGCTGTGACCAACGGATGTTTACACATTTGAGTCGAAAGAGACGACAAAATTTATTCTGAATGACGAAAAAGTGAATTAATGAAGTATTAAGAAAATGTCAGATCAACTTCGACACAAAGGGAAATTTGGAAAGAAAATTTGGAGGTTATCTAGTGCGATGGGAGACGTATCGTCGAGGTGAAAGAACTTGCCAAGAATCTGCGATGCTGCAAATGCCAAAAAGTTCTATCATTGGAACGAATTGTGTAAGAAAAACGTCTTGGGCTCAATTCTTGTTTCATTGTGTCCTGTGAAACTTGTTGCGTAAATACAAGTGTTCGTACTGGAAAATTCACACGGCAAAAGACAACGCCAAATTGTCAGACATCAACACGAAAGCTGTTCTCGGTAAATCGTCTAATTTGATAAATGAATGCAACACTTTTTTTCTAATCCAAATCTGCAATTACAACTTTTTTATTGTGTTCAATAGGGGCTATTCACGCAGGCATCGGACCGACTGCGGTGAACAAACTTCTAGCCTGTCTGAACATACCGCCATTAACGGAAAATTTGTTCAAGCACTATGAACGAGAAATTGGTCCAGCGATTGAGGAATGTGCCAGAAAGTTGCAGAAGAGCTGCAGAGGAAGAGCGCAGATTAGTTATCGAGAATGTCGAAAAATTATGTCAAGAAATGTGAGTATTCAGAGTCAACAGCCAGGAATTTATGCATAGTTTTTATTTCGCATTATAATATCAGATTCCTTGTGGAGCAAGATTTTTCATAAAGCGATATAAGAATTTGTATTTCAAGCTGAACGGCACTGAAGATGTCCATTAATGTTGTAAATTTTCACTTCCTTAAATTTAATTTTTATTTCTTTGAATTTATTTTGTAAATTCTGCTGCGCTGCAGTTGGCAATGGAAAATTTCCATAAAAGGCTCTAGCGCAGAGAAGACTTTTTGACTTAGTGCTGTCGACTTGGTGTTAAGATGCAATCTGCAGGCTGCGTCAACAAAAAAGAGGAAAATTTTTTACTTTGATAAATTTAGTAACAGGGTGATTTTTCATTGATCTCATAGTTATCTTTTTGCTGTTTTAAAAATTGAACTGAAAAAAAATATTTAATTGAAGAAATTAAAATTCAAAATATGACCATATAATATTGAATTTCACCCTGATTTTATTAACAAGTTTCCGGTACGCAATCAGTTTAAGAATGCATAAATTGATTAACTGTTCATATTTAAAATAATCATTGGATACATTGATAATCCTGAATTTTCTCAAGGGCCATTTTACAGCCATAGGAATTTATACATCATGAATTTTATATTTATCATTATCATTTTGAATAACAATAAAAATTGTTAATAATAAGGACTACACCCCGATAGAAAATAATTAAATACTAAGCTGCGAAATCACACTGTATACAATTTATTTTAAATGCATTTTGAGGATCATTTTTTAATCATGAAAAATCGTATCGTTTGAAAATAAACTATTATTTTTTATTAATAACAAGTAAATAAAGGTTCAATTTTCTTAAACATGAAATGATTTTAATTTTTTCACCTTTATGACTGTTTCTTTCTATTAGGCCGACTGAAATAGTCAGGGCTATTTATCCGCATCTGCGAGACCTTGATATGTCAGAAAAATTCGACGCCGCACTAGGAAACATCGTGAACATCATCGTTTCTTACAACATGCGGTGGAGCAAACGCGGAAACGGAAGGAGTTACGACAGTCTCAACGGTCACGGCGCTATAATAGGGTTTTTCAGCGGCAAGATTCTCGATTTTGCTACCCGGAATCGAAAATGTAAGTCCTGCGATGCAGGTCGATCTAAAGAAGATCACGATTGTCGGAGGAACTTTCAAGGAAGCGCTAAAGCGATGGAGCTGGATGTTGGAGCTGATGTCATAAATCGAAGCACTATCCTAAAAGAAGCAGGACTCAATGTTCGCGTTTTAATTGGCGACGAGGATAGTTCCACTATCGCAGCCGTACGTCGAGGAAGTTCGGAGAAAATTTTTAAGTTAGCTGATACGAATCACCTTCGAAAATATTTCGTTAGTGAATTGTATGAGCTACAAAAAAATTATAAATAGATGAAAGGAAAGAAGCGATCCCTCATCTCAAGAAATGCTTTGCATATGCAGTTGCTCAAAATAAAGGGAAATCCGTTGAACTTGCGAAATGCCTTCGTTGTATACCTGATCATTTTTTTGACCGACACGAAAACTGTGGAAACTGGTGCCTCCCCCACGATAATAATTCAAGCGCTCAAAAAGTTGTTTTTAAGGATCCAGAGTTGTACACGAAACTTCACGAAATATTCACGAAATACGCCAATAACGCCTCCAAATTTGCAGTCATTGCTTCCAGTGAAGCTAACGGAAGCCTCAACAATATAATGGCACACAAGGCTCCGAAAAATCGATGCTACAGTCTAAGCGAATCGGCCGATTTCCGTTTCTCGAGCGCTGTGTGCAGTAAAAATGATCGTGAGGCTTACTTACTAACTATTCAGCAAAAAGTCGACGTTTCATCTGGGAAGAATACCGAAGCATTCATAGCGAAAAATCAATTGAGGCATTCACGACGGGCGCTAAAGGCAAAGTTGCCTAGCACGAAAACTCGGAGGAATATACTGGCTGATCAAAGGCAGGTTTTGAGAAAAAAACCGAACATTCAATATAAACCTAATTGTGGCCTCGATGTAGATATCGATGACCTGCAAAGTAACGGTGTTGAAAGCGATGTTAACAACAATATGCCGAGTACTTCTTCATTACCCGATGCTTCAAATTTCATATTTTTCGACTTGGAAACTTCAGGCCTTTCGAAATCAGCCGATATTCTGCAGATTGCTGCTAAGTGCGGCGAATATACATTTTGCGAATATGCGAATCCGTCTCACGAGAGAAGTTAGCTGGTGCCCCATCATGTTGTTAAATTAGTCTATCAAGCACGCGATCGGGTAGGTAACTTATGAGGTCAGGAATTTCATGAATTAAAAAATCCAAGTATGTCTCCCCATTGAGACGATCAGGCAGAACGTGAGGACCAATCTAAAAACAACAATACATATGGAAATCATTAAGAAAAGGATTTTTTTCAATTGTGTTATCTGTCGGATGTTGAGTTTCATGTAGTAATTATGGAAGTTTTACAAGAAATTTAAGAAGATTTTCAATCTTTACAACTAGGTATGTCGAGATAAAAATTAATAAAAAGTGTATTATTAAGGAATTCAAGAATGTACATATAAAACAATCATTTGGTGTATATTCCTAAATTTGATGTTAAGCGTATAAGATCAAGCTGGATGTTAACCCTATATTAACAAACTTATTTTTTTGGGACATACTTGCCATACTGGGATTTGTGGGACTCCATTCGGGTTTTCAATCATAACTTCCAGTAAAATAGTCGTATTTCGAGAAGTTTTTTTTTAAGTGAAGTGAAACCCAAATAATTTGTCACGTCAGCGAATTACATACAAGTATTCCCTTTTTATATCTATAGCTAATTAGTCCTGAAATCTGTCTATGCATTGACTTAATTGTCAAAGTTAAGAACTTCTGAGATATATTCGTTTCAATAATATGTTTCGTTGAGAAAAGTGAAAAAATTTTGATTTACATTGTTCTTTTCTAAAATTCATATCTTCTTTCCTAATCGACCGAATTCAAAAATTCTTTGAAATTCTGAAAGAGCAAATTCGAAATCATGAGGAAAAAATTTGGTGATAAAATATTCGAAAGTTATGAACAAAACTGCAAGGTCTAAAATGACGAATTTCCAAATATTCATCGCTCTTGTGTTTTGATTGAACGAGAACTGATGCGCATTTGCGCTGCTACTGGTAAAAGGGACCCAAAAGCTTTTTCACGCACAGATTGCATCCCCCTCCGCCCCAAAATCTACCTATGCCAGAGTGGGAAATTCATTGCGTGCTCGCAACCTCAAAACTGCGAGACCGATGTAAAGCCCATTTTTACAGCCCCCTGCCGCTACGTCTCCCGAGCACACAATTGTTTACGGATCGCGTCAATTCTGGTCCCAATCGAAAGATAATAAAATTTCTGGATTTGTCGGAATTAATACACGTATTACACCGGCAAATAAATAAAAAAAATCTATTTGCAATTACTCTGCTCCAGTTTAAATCAACTGGAGCTTTTTCCTGGGTGTATTGTTAAGTCTATTTTGTTTTCGCTTCTTATCATATAAAATAATTTAACCACCCAATTTTGATTACATACCAACTCATCTCCGACCATGCCAGCCCACAACGTAATCGAAAATCGATTCTGAAACATTTTCGGCTTGGTTACGTGCGGATTTTGATGGTCCCAGTGATGGCTATTATGTTGGTTAAAAAACCCGTCGCGTGTAAAGATGGACTCGTCTGTCCATAAAATTGACCTCGTGAAATCACGACCTGCCTCTGCTGCTGCGAGAAATCGCTCGCAGAATTGAACCTATTGGTTGTAATGGAAACGAGAATATTGTTTGTCAAATATAAGACTCTATGTTGCTCTCTTAGAACTCTATATATTCAAATAACTTCACCCTCCGTTCGATTTTAACTGGGCTGAGTCTATTGATAAATAAAAATTGTAAAACTGCAGGATTTGCTTGCAGCTTCACATATAAATATAGCCATTTGGTTATATTCTTATACGCTTTTCAAGCTTTCTTCCTACTCAAAGAAGAACCATTAATATCTACTAATACTCTCATGGGGAAAGTTTCGAGGTTTTTAATCTGCGCGTGATATTGAAAGGAGCGCTCGATTAATTGGACTCTAAGTAGTCTCATTTTCTTTGCAGCAAATTTCCATCCGGGATGAACTCAGCACATATTTGTAAAGCCACCATATCAGAGAGGCGGACCAGTTTAATAGTTATTCAGACAAATTTGCTCCAAAGATCAAAATCAACCTTCAATTCTGAACTTTAATTCGACTAAAATAAAAATATACTGCGCTCATCACCAATGGGAATTCGTTAAGAATAAAATGTCTCATTTTCGCTGTCTGTCTCGTGTCCGCTCCATTCAGCGGGCTTTTGTTAATTTCGTGCAGACTGTTTGAAGAACCAGATTTTGAGGAAGGACTCTAAAGATGCTGATGCAGCAACATTTTTTTTTATATTTTCTGTCGTTGCTAATTTTTTTTTGCATCACGTGAAATGTTTAATGAAAATTTCAAATTAGAAAAAAAATTGTTGTTAAACATTTCCAAAATATTTAAATGCGTGAAATTTTTTTAAAGAATTAAGAAATGTTACAATCACCAATAAGTTTTTAAAATTGTAGCTCTTCGGAAAACATCGCATGAAAACGAAAACCCATTTTCACAGCTATCCGAGCGTAATGACAAAAAATTTATTTTCGTTAATCGAATATGCCCAGCAAACACAGTTCCGAAATAGTTACGAAAATGTTACGTAACGTGTGTTACATTGGACATAACATTTATGTCACAAACTCCGTGAATGGAGCAGAGTTTGTTCTCAAATATGTCATCCTATAAACAACCCTAGCGGGTTCGGCGATCCAAAAATTTGACTGGTTACAGAAAGTGGTAAGGTTAGACGTTATGATTCACGTTTTTGAGTGGTAATAAATGCTTTCATCGCCGTCTTCGAGCGATTGTGGTGCTACATTCGCAAGTCACTACCAGTCATATTTTGGATGGTAACGATTTTCTGCAGGTCTACTAATTTGTCGCAACCAGTTTTATTTTGGATGGTTACTGGGTTCTCCTGGCCTCGCTCGATTTTCGCAACCATTTTAATTTTGGATGGTTATTCAGTTCTAGCGGCCCCACTCGATTTTCGCTACCACTTTTATTTTGTGTGGTTTTTAGATTCTCGCGGCCCCGCTTGATTCTCGTTACCAGTATTATTTTAGATGGTTTTTAGATTCTCGCGGCCCCGCTCAATTCTCGTTACCAGTATTATTTTAGATGGTTATCCGGTTCTCGTTACCAGTTTTATTTTGGATGGTTTTTCGATTCTCGCAGCCCCGCTCCATTCTCGTTACCAGTATTATTTCAGATGGTTATCCGATTCTCGTTACCAGTATTATCTTGGATGGTTATTCGATTCTCGCTACCAGTTTCATTTGGGATGGTTATGCGGTTCTAGCGGCCTCGCGCGATTTTCGCTACCGCTTTTATTTTCGATGGTTTTTAGATTCTCGCGGCCCCGCTGGATTCTCGTCACCAGTATTATTTTAGATGGTTATTCTATTCTCGCTACCAGTTTTGTTTTGTATGGTTATTAGATTCTCGCAGCCCGCTCGATTATCGTTACTAGTTTCATTTTGGATGGTTATTTGGTTCTCGTGACCAGTTTTATTTTGTATGGTTATTAGATTCTCGCGGCTCCGCTCGATTATCGCAACCAGTTTTATTTTGGATGGTTATTCGGCACTCGCGGGCCCGTTTTATTCTTGCTACCAGTTGAATTTTAACCCGTATTTTTATTATCGCTTCGTTGAATTTTTACTATTATTTTCATTATCGCGGCCCCGCTCGGTGTTTGCGATAATCGAGTTGCTCCGGTCGTCATTATTTTCATTTATTTCAAATATCTGAGAAATGATTAAAAAAAAATGGGTATTAAACTGAATACACGGAAGGGATTTTGGGATCTTTAGGGAAATGGTATCAGGTTGTATTTCGTTCTTTCTGTCATAATTTTTCTTTTTAAATACACACAGACAGTTTTTTCTATTGCATTTCCGGCTTACAGCCCATTCACATGTTCCCACTCTCTTCTGTTCATGGCACATCACCCGATACTGTTATTTAATATTAGTGCAACAATGTCTTATTATTTCGCGTATGCTTGTTAATAATTACATTATCACACAACTGCTATTATCGCGATTAGTTTCTTATGAATACCGGGCTTCCTGTATTTCCTGTATTTTCTTAATTTATGCTATCCATCACATATTTCTTAACTAAAACAATTAACAAGTATCAAGTATGTACGGATAACGACTTAATCAATACTTACAATACAGCATTATCATCGAACGTTGGTATAGTAATAATTTCATATTATCAGCCTTTTCTATAGGAACATGCACATACATTTTTTTTCGGTTTCATTCAGTCGGATTTAAAAAAAACAACATCACATTTTCCACTAACTACTGTGATATTGAAAGAAATATACTTATCTAAGTTTCAGTAGTACAGTATTACAGATAAAATATCAATCAGTTTTCGATTCAAAACACAAAGAACTTAGTGCGGATGACAATAATAAAACATGAAGAACGCATTTCTTATAAACAAAAATATTAATTTTTTAATCCAACAATAACAGTTTATATCATGCAAATAACGTTTTCATCGGCTATAAATAACGCATATCTCACAAGACCAGCTGTTGAGTTGTCGTGATGAAGAACGTACAACTTTAATATTACGTCTTTCAGATCCGAAATTGAAATTAAATTTAAATTCAACGAAACTGAAAGAACTCACACAGCCGAATTACTGTTAACAAAAATAGCTACATCATTTATGAGTTACACTCACTTTTTTAAAAAAATAATATGATCGTACAAATGATAAATGGGTCTTGTGTTTTGTCACCTAATTGTGAGCGTAGACGATTAATAAAGTACCCCGATGAAGATAATGCTCTCTCCGACTATAGCGGTAGGCCGTACTCGACACTATCCTCACAGATTCGGGAGTACCCGTGACAATTTATATTAAAAATTCAAAAATCTTATAGAAATAATGTCTGAAGATATTTGCGATATTTTTTTTATCAGAAGTACGTTTGATAACAAAATTTTTTCAAAAATATTATCCGACTTGGCCCTTTCGTCGCTGAGTTCTGGACCTTTAAACAAAAAAGTAAAAAAATATGCAAAATCGATATATTAAAAACGGTTAGACAAAAAGAATGGAAAAGGATCATGAAGATCTCTTTCAACCAATACTGATACATAAAAAATATTGAAAAAAATCGGAGATGCAGAAGGTAAATTGTGCCCGGCTTGGTGTGGAACGCCTCATATGTATCAAACGCTATTTTTAATTATTCTTTGGTGTTCTCCTTCTGTACGCTGGCATTTTGAACCTTCGGCTGTATTCCTGTGCAACGATACGGCTCTTGTAATTCCTTGACAATGTTATTATTTTGTAGGCAATTGAATAGCGTTTTAAAGTAGATCATAATACCGTTTTCTTCCGCCCTCACTGAGGTTTTCGTTTTTCGCTTCAGATCCGAGGAATGTTTCAAAACTTTTTCCAAAACTTCTACTCTCCACTACTACTATACTTTACACACAATTAAGATGTAGGAAAAAATATTTTCATTCTGAACCCAGCCACTCGGCAGGCATTGGAGAATAATCATTTCGGTCTTCAGCGATCGACGATAACCGCATCGGGTCAATTACGTATATGTTTAGCGATGAAGTTACGAATAATGAAAAAGAAAGCAATAAATTCTCGTCACTAGTTACCGTGCGTAAAGTAGGAAGTCCATAGGAAAATATATTAAAATAGTTTAATTTCAATGGTATAAAATTGTACATCTTAAAAAACCATTTCTTCGCAAACGTGTTACTGCATTTGTTTTACGTAATTCTTGGTATTTCGATTCCAATTTTGTGAGGAGCGTCTATTAAAATAAATATTACCCATTTATCGTCTTCTGTTTTTACGGAAATGTTGTTTCGCACGGTTTGCAACGGTTTTATTTTTATTTCCTGAGCATTTCGAATTATAAAAACATCCGTGTGGACACTCATTCACGATTGTGGAGGATGCCTCAATGTAAGTTAACATTTTGCATACATACACAGCTTCGTTTCTTTTTGGTTATGTTCTTTTCATACATTTCGATAATACACATTTTACCGGTACACTTATACTTCAACAACTTTTCCATCGCGGGGATTTTAGCTTCTGATGATGTCGTTCCCGCAATCATCTGATCCTTCTTCTTCTTCTTATTCTTTTACTTCTGCATCGCCATCGTTGTCGTCGTCGTCGTCGTCGTCGCTCTCATCTGCGTATTCCTCGTACACCTCTTCACGGTCATCTTTCACGTTTCTTCCCTTATTGCTGACGTGAACGGCGGCATTCTCGTTCTCGTCATCGCTGCCATTGACGCCATAATATCGATTGCGTTTATTTCGTTGCAATGCTGCTTCCTTTGTACGAGTCGGTCCGTATATTATCCTCTTTTTGTACCGCGCTGCGTTGTACCGTCCATAAGATAATTTTTTTCCAATTGCTTGCATCGTATTATTCACATTTAGAATATCGTTTGTCGGTAAAGATCGGTATTTTTGGCTGATGCATACATCTGTAAACGTAAAATTCGATATAAACTTAAGGTGATGTGAAACGTTCTCCCACTCCTTTATCCCCACTCCGTCATACCGCAGTCAGTGGCTCGTGGGTAACTTCAATTTTTTCATGGGTGCATTGACTTTTCGAAAATACGTAAATTCTTAGTAAGTGGGTATTCGCATTATGCATCTAGTAAGGTTTGGTGTTTTCCGAAAAACCTATAACACCCATGAAAAAACAGGTACCCGCCGTTTGGTACTCAGAGGGTACCTGTTTTTTCATGAGTTTTTTGGTTTTTTCGGAAAACACCAAATCTTACTAGATGCGTAATTCGAATACTCACTTCCTAAGAATTTGTGTTTTTTCGATAAGTCAATGCACCCTTCAAAAAGTATTGAATTTACCCGCGAGTTGCCGACTGCGGTAAGATGGAGTGGGGGGACGTTTCACATCACCTTAATACATTCATATAGTAACGAAATGGTATTTCATTACTTGTTAAGGGGGTCCTGTCAGCGTGAAATCGGAAAAAAAATCGTATTTTTCTTTTTTTTTTACGTTTTACAAACTCTTTTGCACTTCTTTACCAAGTCATAGAGCCGAATGTTGAAAAATGGCAAAGTTACAAGTGAATCTGTAAAAAAAGAATTTTGAAAATTGAGAAATCCATTTTCAAAATTTAGCATTTTTTTCCAAATATTCTGGATCATAAATAAGTAATTTATATCATGATTAGAAAGTGGAATGCGGCTGCCTTATATTTTTTTAAAATATTTTTTTGTTTGTTACTAAAATAAAAATAAAAAATTGTAATATTATTTATAAAAATAAATAAAAAAAATAGATAAAAATAAAACATATCTTGGAAAATTTCGATATTTTGCATATTTTCCAAAGGAAGCGAGAAAAATCTTTCATTGAAAAAAAATATTCCCATTTATTTCGAAAAATATGCAAAATATCAACATTTTTCAAGATAGGTTTTAATTTAATTTTATTTTTTACTTCTATGAGGAATATTAGGAATTAATTATTTTATTTTATTTTTGAAACTCAAAATAAAAAAATTATTTTAAAAAATATGAGGCAGCCGCATCCCACTTTCTAATCATGATAGATATTACTTATTTGCAACTCAAAATCTGTGGAAAAAATTGCAGAATTTTAAAAATAGTTTTTTTCCAGTTATTCCTTTTTTACACACAAACGATCGTCGCGCCACTTAAAGGAGTGATGAAATAATTCTGTCAAAAAATTAGGCTGTTTTTGAAGTGGAATCAATACGAAAAAGGATCTGATTAACTGAGGGTATGACTCCTCGATTTCACTTGAAATGCCCCATGTAAATATACAATTAATTATTTATTCAGATTCCTGTAGAGTTGGTAAAAAAATAATTATTCTACTGTTGAATCGAAATTTGAATATCGCGCGATTGCGCCCTTACAACTCTGCGGACCAATCAAAACGCTTGAAAGAAGTGACTACGGGCCAATCAAAAAAATTGTCGCAAGTGATCAGAAAGTGTAACAGAAATGAACAGAAAACAAACGTTCGCGCGTGGTTTATCATTTTTTTTTGTATTCACTTATTTTTATCAAGTGTTTACTTATTTGTTTAAAATCAATATAAAATATCTAAGCCGATCAAGAAATGATGTGAAAGTGCTTTTTCGATCTCGATAAACGACACGAGCAGTTTCACAGTGGTAGTGATACGTCAGTTCATATATATGTTTATTATATTCAATTATTTGTAAAGACAATGATAATCGTCGTCTTTAATGAACAATCGAATTGATTTTCATATTTATTTACACTTTTTCCAGTAAGTGAATTCAATTCCGTGTCTTATATGTACAATATAACCTCCAAACTGTCAACGGATTGGGGGTTATATTATAATAATTTTATAGTATTTTTTGTGTAAAAATATTTGTAAATATTAAAAATAATTACAAAAATAAATATTAACAAACCGTGAAAAGCGTGTTAAAAAAAAAAAATGTCCGCATGCAATAACCATTACAAATATTGTTTGTTATGCAGGTGCAGTAATCGGTGGAGCAAAGGAC
This sequence comes from Alloplasta piceator, assembly GCA_946863875.1. NCBI lineage: Eukaryota > Metazoa > Arthropoda > Insecta > Hymenoptera > Ichneumonidae > Alloplasta > Alloplasta piceator. Next base: position 32,539,676 of record OX333077.1, on the reverse strand, counting down.
TGAGGAAACGTTTTTCCACAGCTTCAACTTTGGAGGCTGTCTCCCGAAACCTGGATCTTCAAAAACTCTGCGCGCAATCCTGACCAAACCACTTCATGGATTTTATCCTACGGCGTCTCATTTTCTTTGTAATACTTTTACGGACCGCTTGAGCGCGGCACATTTTTGTTATAATCAATATTCTTCTGTGTGCAGTGCTCTAAAAACCAAAAATGGGTCAACGATTCAAAAAGTGGCCTGTAATTCCAAATTAAGGATCTACAAAAAAATGTGCCGTGCTCAAGCGGTCCGCAAAAGTTTTACGGAGAAAATGAGACGTCGTAGGATAAGATCCGTTAAGCGGTTTGGTCAGAACTGCGCGCAGCATGTGAAAATCAAAAATTGATTTATTAGAAAACCGCTGCACCATTAGGGCTCTAACTAGCGTCAAAAGTTGCTACATTCAATACATCAAATAGGAGACTATCTGTAAAATTTCCACAAATGCCATGAACATTTATATTGATGTTCAAAAATCGGCATTTTGACGCTGTAAGTCTCCCCTTGAATGTTATCCTTCCGATATATGCTTGTTGCACGTACACGCTTCAATTCCACTGTAACACTTACCCCTTATTGATGTTGCTTCCTTCAATGACACTCGTCTTCCTCCAGCTTTCCCTTTGCCATCTTTTGTCGTAGTCAATATCTTCCTTGTATTATCGTCCCACAAGCATCTCATGAGGACGCCGATACGATAACTCATCGAGCTGCATAGTGCCGCTTTCAACGCAGTTTTTCTATCTACCTTCCAATTTTCACTAATTGCGATTTCATCTTTGTCTTCGTCCTCTATGTTCATTATTTCGAAGTGCGACTCGTCGCTGTTTTCTCCTTCGCATAATTTTGATAACTTCGTGGCACATTTGTTCATTTTCTTGGCCAACATTTTGAATTCTGCATTCTGTTAATATGAAAACAGTTTCAGAAAATGTCTATTCTACCGTCACATGCTCCTATCATCATCGTTGTTTCTTTGCTGTCATTACCATACATGTAATACTTCTTTATTGCTAGCGGCCTATGCTTCCCCACAAGTGTTGGGGACACCGATAAAGCGAGACAGAGCGGAACAGATTTGATCGTTCTGCGCACGCGCGAACCACTACGTTAACATAATTGTATATAAATGTTATTAGCTGGTGCACTCCCGCTTTCATTCGCGCTTGCGCATTACACGCCATTCTTGTGAGCCACGAGGGAGATAACGATATTGTCTGCACCGTACTGTTTTCGACACGTATCGGCCAGCGCTAGCAATATAGGAGTATTACATATATGGTCATTACCAATTCCCGTGCCGCGTCCATGCGCCATTGAGAAGATGCGATACCGGTAGCAGTTTCTTCGATATCTTCATCATTTCCACTGTCATTTGCGCTTCCGTCAACTGTTGGCCTACTTTTATTGCCCCTTTCTTCTTTTTTCGACTATAAATAAATTTCAATTATATTGTTCATATCATTCAACTTGCAATTCGGAGTTTATGACAGAATACAACACGCTCCCCAGCACTTAAATAATTTTTTACTTATTTATTATAAGTTGCAAATACTAACTGTTACCAGTGTCTTTCCTCCATCTGATTTTCTCATCTTTTCTTGAGGAATGTTTCTTCTTTTCGTTTTTCCTTGGACCGGTAACGATTTATTCTTTTCATTCGACGTCCGCTTCAATGTATCTTCATCACAGTCGATGAAATCGAACGGATCCTCTCTTCTCCTCTTCCGTTCCTTCACAGGTGTTGTTCTCTTTCCGATGTCCTGGAATCAGAATGATTCATTTGGGCTACAGTGCGAATTCATAAACACCACAACATATTTGGTCATGAAATAAAGTATTCTTCAGACCTGCATGGATGATGTTCTCGCTTTGTTCAATGGCGGCATTACTTTGTTCGTCACCATCTTCATTCCTTTGCTGATAACCTGCAGTAAGTAGCAATTAATGACATCGTTCGGTTTTCGAAATAAATCGTCACATTACTTGTTAATGAATTATTTGTACCGGTAACATTGATTTCAATGGTTCAGGTGCAGGAACATGGCACGTTTTTTTCGGTTTCTTCACGTACCCCTCTTCCGTTGCGGAATTGGTATTTGTTCTTCGACGCTTGGTGACTTTTTCCTTTTCATAAAATTCGTTTTTTACAGTTTCCGCGCTTTCATTGCCGCTGCACCTGTTATTACGCCGATGTCCTTCCTTCACCAACCTCTTCACTTTTCCTTCTCTGTCTTTAATTTTCCCTGGCGATGAATAGGTCATTGTCAAATGGCTGTTAGTGTATGGCTTACCTTCGGCAAGCGGAGTTTTTGCAAGCGGAGTTTCTTGCAACTGCTAAACGAATACGTCAAAAATAACTATGAACGTTCATGGCCTTCAATTCGTCTTTCGCCAACCCTTTCCATTCACGAACGAAGAGCGTCAGTCCAGGCCGAGGCACATACCGTTTCAAGTATATAACAAAGCCCCCTTACCACTGCAGTGTTCGCTCCTTTTCTTTGTTCCGCGATATTTGCTACTCTTATTGCATCATTCTTCGTACTTATTCCGGCGTATGACTCCACTTTCATTACCGTTATTTTCGTATTCGCATTTGGCAACTTCTTGGAGTTCTGGAAATTTTTTCAAAATTACAATAAACATTACCATTCTTTCCTTACGGCTTACAGTATCCATAATTTTGTAAGCACAGTATTGAAATTCGCACGCCCGCTGCGACGGGTTTCGTTGACAGAAGTCAAGACGCCTTGGACTTACCATGTTTGCTAAGCTACTTTCGCCAACCACTTTGCCCGATAAAGTTTTCGCCCTCGACGGGGTTTCAAATTTCTCATAACCATCTTCGTCCCGAAAGTTTTGCTCTTTTCGCGGTGAGGCCTCATTACCGGTAATTTCAAATTTGTTTGCTGATGTCGTGTCCATTTTCGGCCTTTTCATTCTCGAACTTTCCTGGGTGTCGGCAGTTACTTCACCATTATCGCTACACGCAACACTCAAATCATCATCACTTTCCCTTCTTTCTCTGTTCTCTCCATTGTCGTGAGTCAGTGCGTAGGTCGACAAGAAGTTCTCCTCCGAACATTCACCCGTTGTGTCAACAGCAGTTTCAGTTTCCTCACTAACGGAATTACTGTTCTCCTCATGCGTCCCGGGAATACCAACCAACCCATATTTTTCAGTGGAGCGAGTAGCATCTCCAAAAACTTTCTACATTTCAAACACAAATTATCATTTCATTAACACAGCTTGGAATAGTCGGAAAGTTAACCGTAATAATTGCGATTACTTACGTCATATGATTCCTTCATGTATCTTGAGTCCTCGTTTTCCTCCGTGACCGAACCATCCGGGTTATCCGCGGCGACGCCGCTTTCTTCATGTAGATAACTTTCATTCTTGTCGCGAGCTTCGGATGGATAGTTCTTCGGTCCGTTCGTCGTCAATTCTTTTGGCGGCAATATCTTTCGACCGGTACCTATTTCCTCACACCCTGCCATGGTACTGTCAATGTGTATTGCGTGGTTCATTTCGTCAACCTGCTTCAATATATTAGCGAGAATTTTTTAATAAATGTTGGACACGCAATGCTCACACCGGCTGCGATCTTCTCCATACCTGCTCGTTCAAATTTTCATTCATTTCGCGACGCGATTCCGCGTTCCGTGCTTCCGTCTTTCCATCCCTCTCCGTTACACCACGCAAGCCACTGTTTAGCGACTGGAGTTCTTCTACTTTTCCATCATCATTATCGTTGTATACCTTTCATTATAGTAACAGCATGTACATTAGGGTGTACAGAAGAATATCGATATTTTTGTTCGATTGTATCCATCAAAAAAACCATGGATCCTTTTACAATATCAACAATACTCGAAGGAGAGTCCAACAAAAAGAAACATTTCGAATGGGGCATTCAATTTCAACATTTTCCATACCAATTACGAATGTAGGAAATAAAGTCCCCGGAAAATTGGTCCAGGTTCATCTATGGGGTGCGTGCGTCCATGGGGTGTGTGCGTCCATGGGATATGTCGATTTGTGGGTTGGGCTAGAAGCATCGGGCGTGGTGGGTGCGTTCATGGGGTGCGTGCGTCGATGGGGTACGTGCGTCCGGCGGATAGATCAATCTTTCCATCACGTCACACATTACGTGATCCATCGTATGCGCAATACGCTATGCGCTTATTACGTGGTACTTTCTTTATACGCTGCTTCCACATGCCGCACTGTGGGCAGAATCACAGTAAAATCGGCAAAACCCAAAAATTGAGTGTTCTCATTTCGTATTTCTATGTATGTCATTTCAAAGACCAGGTATTTGTACGCCCTATTGTAAAAGGACCGGTCCCTACCCTTCGCGGTACTCGACTTACGACAGTCTGAACTCGACCGTTCGAGAGTGAAGAACGTAGCGATTTTGTACGCTGAAATTTTCGATTCGCGCAAAGTGAAATATATTTTGTTCTACGCTACCGATTTCAAATCGGTAAAATGGGAGATAATCTTGAAGGTATGTAGAATATTATCATGTCAAATAGTTTTTTGAAATTTGAAATATTGTATGTATAAAAGAGTGTTCAATGTATGCATTTTAAGCAAGCTTGTAAATTTATTTTTCCAAAAGAAGTATAAAAATAGTTGTGATCCCAGGAGACCCCAGACTTTTGGACATTGTAGCCTATTGATAATGTTATTAAGATTAGAATTTATAAAAAAAAATTCTGCAGATTGTTGCATATCTGGCTTTGGGAACCGGAATTCTCATGTCGCGCAACGCTTGGCTTCTTTGTTCAGGCTGGGCGCATAGTCCCCAGCAGGTAAACGTATACCTGCTGGGGACAATAGCCGGTCCTTGTGGAATATAAAATAATTTTCTACCCAGTGATCTATTCGTAAAGAGTCATGATTCATGTAACGGGTGTTCAAAATGTTACAATAATTTATTCTATCATTTACAATTAGATTAAAATTTTTCCCATGAACACATTCATTTTTAGTAAATGTTTATCATACTTGTTTTATTCTAGGTTCACGTGCCATGGATTACACGTGCACTTATCAGGATATTTTTGGAATGATTAAGGAGAAATTTAAATTGTGCCTGGATGAGCAACTTCAGATTTTTAAGGAAAAAATTACTCTTGAGTCATCCGAATCTTTCACGATTGACAACAATGAAAAGGATTCATTAAAAAAATTACTTTGTAATATCAAAAGTAGATGGCTCGAAGTGCACAGAAGCCACGATGCATTTTTTAAAAAAAATGAAAAATGGTTGCAAACTTCAATAACTATTTTGGTAATTAATTTTATTGATGTTTCGAAAACTCGAGTTATGGGTCAACATGTATAGTATAACGCTCGCGCTATTTTTTTCAGAATTGTACGAAACCAATTGGAGAGCCATCAACTTCAGGTGTATCTGGGCGACCTCGAAAATTGAGTTTCGAAGAGTCGAGTGAACGTACCAAGAAAAGAAGGGCTTTAGAAGTCAGTGAAAAGCATTGCGTGGAGGAATTAAGTTTGGCCACCAGGATGAGACTCAGTTCTGCAGGATTAAACGATGCTGCCACTATTTTAAAAAACATCACAACAAAATCTCCCTCAAGAGCTGCGAGATACCGAACGGCATATGAATCGTCGATAGATCCACGGCTAGTTGAGATGTCTGGAGATAAAGCACTGATAGATTTTGTAAATGCAAAACTAACAAAACAGCAATACATAGACATCAGGCGATCTTTGAGAAATAAAAAAGTTGCTATTTATCCATCGTACGCAAAAGTCGTTGCTGCTAAAAACCGTTGTTACCCTTCAGATATAACGGTAACTGAGACTTTAGCCGAAGTGAAATTACAGTCTTTGATTGATCACACTTTCGACAGAATTCTAAAGTTGCAAACTGACGTGATTAACTCTTTGCGCCCTGAAGAATCGAAGAATTTAAGACTAATTTGTAAATGGGGTTGTGATGGAAGCTCTGGGCACAGTGAATACAAACAAAAGTTTACGAATGCTGAGAGTTCTGATGCGAGTATATTTTTAACGTCTTTAGCTCCATTGCAAATTTTAGGATCGGATATCTCAAAAAAAGAATTCGTCCTTTGGAAAAATCCCAGGCCCTCATCTCCACGGTATTGTCACCCTATTAGAATTCAATTTTTAAAAGAAACTGTGTCGTCAACGATTCAGGAACGGCAACACGTTGATAATCAGATCGAGTCTCTCACCCCTTTTACGACATTTATTGACGGGAAGGAAGTTACTGTTAAATACGAGCTGTATTTCACTATGATTGACGGCAAAGCTTGCAACTCCGTGACAAATACAAAATCCGCAATGCGTTGCTATATATGCAATCTCACATCATCGCAATTTAATGACATAGAGCTGATGAAAACTGTAGACGTTGACAGAACTCGACTCGAACTTGGATTATCAACGTTGCATGCGTGGATCCGTTTTTTTTGAGTGCTTCTTGCACATCGGCTATAAAATCGGTGGTCACAAGTGGCAAACTCGAAAAGATGAAGAAAAAAAAGTAGTTGCTGAGCGAAAACGAGTTATTCAAGCCGCATTCAAGAAAGAGTTGCATCTTGATGTTGATAAACCGAAACAAGGGTTTGGTAGCAGTAACGACGGAAACACTGCGCGACGTTTTTTCGAAAATACTCAAATTTCATCAAGAATTTTGGGTTTGGACGAGAATATTATGAAAAGATTCCACATAATATTGCAAGTTCTTTCAAGTGGCTTTGCCGTAAATGTAACTGCTTTCAAACAATATAGTCTTGAAACCGCCGAAATGTTCGTAACTTTGTATTCTTGGTACTGCATGCCAACTACGGTTCACAAAGTTTTGATTCACGGTCCTTCGATAATTGAATGGTCCCCGCTTCCTATCGGGCAAATGTCAGAAGACGCACAGGAAGCCCGTAACAAGGATATTAAAAAATATCGCGAGTGTTTTGCTCGAAAACACTCGAGAACAGCGACCATGCAAGACGTTTTCAATCGACTCCTCTTAACTTCAGATCCGTACATATCGAGCATGAGCAAGCAGTATCCGAAAAAAGCAAAAAGTTTATCACCAGAAGCATTGCAACTTTTGCTCTGTACCGATAGTTCTCGCGATAAGTATGGTTTAGGTGAATTAATGGAATACACGAGTGACGAATCAGAATCCACCAATTCCTCTGACGACGGCGATCGCGATTCCGACGCTGACGATTATGATTAATATTGAAATCAGGAATAATTATTAATAATTAATAATATTATTATTATTATTATTAATTATTAATTATTCTATGTAACGCACGTATTATTTTCGGTAAAATTTAATTCGTTAAGTGTCGATTGCTGTTTCAAATGTATTTAGCAATAAAATTCGTCAAAAATGATTTATAACTAATTTTCCGAAATTATTTGAAAACTTTCCCTCACTTCCAGACAATCGTTTTGTTTTCCCCAAATCTCATTCAAAATTTATAAAAAACAACCTTCAAAACACAAATATTGATTTCTGATAGCAAAAGTTGCTTATGAGTAAGATAAAAATATATTTTCGGTTCGCCATTTTGTTTTTTTTCGAAATTTTGATTCAGGATTTTCAATAAGTGACTTTTAAACCGCAAATTTACCGATCCCTACACAAATCGGATGCTTTTTAGTAATGCAGATAGTCACTTCCGGTCCGCTATTTTGTTTTTTCGAAATTTTGATTGGAGATTTTCAATAAGTGATTTTTAAACCGCAAATTTACCGACCCCTACTCAAATCGAATTCTTTTTAGTAACGCAGATAGTCACTTCCGGTCCGCCATTTTGTTTTTTCGAAATTTTGATTCAAGATTTTCAATAAGTGACTTTTAAACCGCAAATTTACCGATCCCTACTCAAATCGGATGCTTTGTAGTAACGCAGATCGTCACTTCCGGTCTGCCATTTTGTTTTTTCAAAATTTGGATTTGAGATTTTTAATCAGTGACTTTTAAACCGCTAATTTACCGATCCCTACTCAAATCGGATTTTTTTTAGTAACGCAGATAGTCACTTCCGGTCCGCCATTTTGTTTTTTCGAAATTTTGATTCCAGATTTGAAATCAGCGAGGTTAAAAACTTAAGAATCACCATTGCATTTTCCAGTACGCACATCGGCCTAGTTTTGCCGATTTTTCTGTGAATCTACCCACAGTGCGCCTGCAAAATCACAACAACATATATTGAACGTTCAATTCAATTACGCTAAATCTAGCAGCCAGAGCTAGTAGCCGCGCCAGCCAGCGCACAGTAGGTTGGCTGGTGCGGCTTCCAGCTCAAACAAAAATTTACCCATAAAGACCCAGCAAATACATACATATAGACCGTTTACCAACATTGACGGGCAGCGGAGTGCTATTGCCAGTCAATTTTCGGATACGGCCATAGAATAAAAAAAATTGTTCGAAAAATAATCTGTGGTTCGACAAGTAACTACGGTTGATGTGAATAATTTTCTTACATGCAGCGTAGCCAACTATGCGAACTTTAATGAATGAATCCTCATCATTTTCCTTTCCGTTCTCATTACCGGTAATTTGATAACGAATTGTGCTGCGCGTGTTCAGATTTCTCACGTACTCTTCCAAAAAATTTTCCGTGCACACGACAATTTCATTCATTTTTTTGTGTCGATATATTAATTCATTCGGTTCAACGACTTTTTGTATCGTGGTGCCGCCATTTCCTTTCAACGTTATAACATATTTTTTCGCCATTGTTTCATATGCGTCTTTACGCGAGTACACGAAATTTTTGTCACGATCACGCTTCACTATATTTTCTTTAATTATATTATTTCGGAATGCGACAAAACGATTAACTATACTAAAGTAAATATAACTATCTCACAACTTTTTGAAATCAATTTATGACCTGTAAGAACGTTTTGTACTGTACACTATACCGACACGTTCCAGGACGCCTTCGCCTTTGTTCTATTATTCGCTTTGTCTTCCGACCATGCCCTTTTCCTATATTGCATTGACCATATATTACACGGAAGAGGCGCTTACGAAAGCATTTCGCACGGTGATGATCGCAGCCACCGCTAGCGCTGCCAGTACCGGTATACATAAGTAACATAGAACCAGTATACAAATTAAGATAGTTGACTCGCGATTCATACAATTTTATACTTTTATGGAAATTGGTCAATTAGTTATACAGTGGACGCTCCCATAATTTGATACGTCGGGACCGGAACGCTCCCATAATTTGATTTTCCCCTCATTCCCCTACTTTATATCTGTATAGCACATTTTACGAAAGTTTATTGTTTTTCGGAGTGTAAGAATTCCTTTTTCGTTGAGAAATATCCAATAATTGATTATAACATTTCATTCATCGTGTTTAATTGTGCGTAAAATTGGACAATTGAGGTTATGTTGCCCTCTCAGCATGGCAGCTGAGTTTGGAGTGGAGAGAAAGCGCGCAAGCAAGCTATTTTATAAGCAGCACTGCTGCTGCGTAAAATCACTAAACTTTCTAGTAACTTCCTAGTAAATTACTAAACTGCTGCTGCTGCTCACTTCCCAAGAAATATTACCTTTACGAAGGGAAATCCTGGACATCATGAAGTTTTCGTCAAAAATTTTCATTTCTCACAGCGTATTTTTAAGATTTTTTTCCGATTTTTAAACAACGGCTATCGAGGTTTCCGAAAAAAATGTTCAAAAAATCAGAACCTACATGTACTTTTTTTTTAAACCTGAAAGAAATGATGAATGCTATTTTCAGTTGGAAGAATCATATAAAAAATCGTAAATGAAATCAGCGAGATCGGGGGTCACGCTCAGGTCGACTTGGTATGGAATACCCCATACATAAAACGACACCATGACAATATTAATATTCTGCTACAACGTGCGTCTGGCATTTCTTATTTTCGGTTCAAAAATCGAACGGAAAGATTTGCACTGGCGCTGAGAACGCTGATTGGTCAATACAAGTGTATCAGCGTCTCCGTCTAAGATCATTGGTTGATAGAAATTTACGTATCAGCGTCTCCCTCCATACCGGTATCTCAGCAACCATTTTGCATAGCAGTTCATTACGAGCATCGAGCAATACGTTGCAATACGTGTTTTAAGCTGTTCGTCGAAACATTTTGTACGTGTTAATACCGTGTAATTATGTATTGACCGGGGGCTTAAGACAGAATTGAAAAAAACAGAATATAAGTAATTTCTTTTTTATACATTTCAAGGACGCGCAATATGCCATTCCACGTTGGACTCATCTGCGACTCGTGCGGTCAAGCCGTGCCAAATTCTGTTAACCTTGATTTTGGAACGAATCCGTATCATCACGTAAGTGCATTTGTGAATATAACAAAAATATGTGAACGAAATACGTTTCCATTAGTGATCGCCTTTGCGCTAAATAATGTTATGACTCATTCCAGGATTACATGAGAGTTAAACAAGTACCATGGGTGCCCCCTCCGAGAAGAATTCCACTATCCGACGACGACGTAATACCGGTAAGTTGTAAAAAAAAATCACACGTGCACAGTGTCAGTGCAATCCCTAATAAAATTAGCGACCGTCGTCCGGTCGCTATCTTCAACGTTGCGACTAGTTAGCGACCGGACGACGGTCGCTCACTAGTCGCTTACTGGTATCCCGTTTTGTTAGGGATATCTTAAAAATTATACTCGTTGGAGTGTTTATGCTCATTTTGAAAATAAATGAAAATTAAATAAAGTTTTTATCATTCGGTGGATTTTTTCCACATTCAATAGTGAACCGCCTTCATAGCTTAACCAGTTATGTTCAAAGTTTCAGTACAATATATTGAATGTATTCAATATATTGTACTCAAATTCAATACAAATAATCCTTAATACCTATACTAATTCTGTACAAACTTTCAGTGCAATATATTGAAAATAACAAAGGTTAGAGGGTAAACGCTATGTTTGCAAAAAGGAAAAAAATGTGTGAAATCAGAAGACCTATGAGACTAAAAACAAAAAATGAGTATTACGAACAGCAATTCGTGCTTGACCAGTGTGCCAATGTTCAACTCGATATCTTCAAGCGTATTGGAGTTATTAATGATTAACGTATGAAAGTTAGGATGTGCACGTGCACACACACACACACACACAAGTAAAAAAAAATTCGTGCACGAAAATTATCCGATTGCTTTTCGGTCGAAACATTTGTAGGTCCAACTGAAAGGACCGTTGGTGCCACTCGACGTCGAACCGAAACCGTTAGTGCCGCTCGATGCAGGTAGAGACCAACAAAGAAAAAGACTAACAACGGCCGTCATTTCGAATATGGATGAAAGTGAATGTCCGGTAAGTTAAAGAAATTCGCAAACGAATATAAAAATAAACATTCTGATATAATAAAAATAATAATAATAATGTACTGTACTTTACGAAAATTATACAAATGAATTTTTTTTTTATGCGCAAGTCCTACCGGTTCGGCCGAGCTTGCCATTGGCTGTGGGTAGGGGTCGAGGATGGAGAAGAGAGGGAGCTGCTGATCACTCTGCGAATTCGGCGAAAACTGCAAATGCGGTAAGTAAAAGTAATCCCAAAACCAACATTACAATGAATACTGCGATCTAATTGAAAGGAAAAAACCCTGCGAATTTGACATTTGGAAATTGCATCCTCATCTTCACCCATAGTTAACACAGCTTCCTTCATCGCAAATAATGGTGATCAAATTTGGCTTTTTCATGAAGGAAGTTTTGTTAACTATCGGAAAATATTAGCAATAAATGCGGGTATTGACGAAATTCTTTCAAATTTCCTTGTGGCCAAATTTGATTTCTGCCAAATTCCATAGCGAACCACCTTGATAACTATTTTCGATGTGTACAAAATTTCTCATATAATATCTCGTAAATAAGGAAACTATAAATTTAAACGATATATTTCAAAATAATAAATAATATTGAACAACGTCGATAGCTGTATTAGCTCTGTGCAAAGTTTCAGTATAATATCTTTCAAATTACACAATGTGGAGCGATTATTTGTCTACAAAGTTCCAGTGCAATGTATTGAAAAATTTTCAAGTAGAGCGTTAACGCCTTTTCTGTAAAAACGAAAAAAGTCGTTTAAATCTGGACACCTTTTTGACCTAAAATAAGTAAATTTTATTGCGAAGAGCTATTCGTGCTCGAGAAGTGCGCAAAATTTGAAGTCGTTATCTCGAAGCTTTTTCGGGTTATCTACACAGAAAAAAAGAAACTGCGAAATCAACTAAATCTGCGGTCACGGGTGGCAAAACGAATTTTTAGTTCATTCAACAAAATTTTAATTGATTCAACAGCCACTTGCATCAATGGAACAAGATGTGTTTGAAGTAACCAAATTTTTTTTTGTTCTAACTGAAAATTCGTTTCGCCACCCGTGACCGCAGATTTAGTTGATTTCGCCGTTTCTTTTTTTCGGTGTATTATTTTGATCGGAAACTGTTGATACACGCACACATGCACGCAATCAAGACACACACACACACACACACAAAACCACCACAAGGGATCACCATAAACGTGTGGTAAGCAACACAAATCCGCAAGCGAGCATGAAAATGAATCCTTCCATGTACTTGGAATTTATAATAGTAATATACCGTTTACATGTTTGTTTATAAAAATAAACAGTTTTTCGGACGCGTAAATTGGGTGAAACATGAGAGCTCCAACAAGTCCGTCGCCACAACGGAACCCAGTGATAGTGAAGTCACTGAAATCGTACCGATAATGAACCGCGAAAAAACGGAGGTTGAAAGATATTGCGACAGCCCCGATAACAACACTGTATGCAGCGGCGCAATGAACGACCAAGTGGACGAGTCTGTATCGGTAAGTGTGAAAATAATTTTTTTTTCTATGTCAAATTACCGAAATCATCATATTCTTTGCGTATTATAAGCGTTATGTTTCGAACCATTTCTAGCCACAAATAATGGACGTGGCGTCCGTTGAAGTTCAAGAGTGGGCTGTACAACATGGACAACCTCTGTGCATGTCATCAGATGCACCTATTATTGTTCGTAGCAATGAAAAATTGATTTTCCATTGTGACATGAATGATCCGGCACAAAAAGTTGAGAGGCCAAAGCCAGTGGGGAGTCCCATGAAATGTTGGAATTGTGGAGAGCTCGTTCACGAAAGAAGTACCTGTCGCAAACCGCGGAGCCTCACAAAATTTTGCTATAACTGCGGCGAACGCAATAAAACCATGATAACCTGCCCGAGATGTAGCGAATGGTATATCTTCAGTGGTGGTGGTGTGTCGGCCAACACACGTGACCGAAAGACAGTAATGTCTGTTATTCACGGTCTTAAGAAACGGTATGACAAAGAATAACGTATTATAATTTTTTGTTCCTTTCGAACTCGTACCAGTATTTTTCATTTTAATAATACAATTATAATTATTATTGTCATTACAAAACGAATGAAAGAAGTTTAAAAACTCTTCTTCTTAAAAAATCGGTTTTAATTTCAGATATATTAAAAAATTTTCTTCCGGTACGATAATATGTGACGATGAAATAGCAATTCATATTGAAAAACAAAAATGACTGGAGTATGTTAAAAGTTGCTATTACCAAATCAGTTTTCATTTGAATTTCCTTAAATAGCACGTACCGATACCATTGTGAGAGATGACTAAATTACAATATATTCTTTTTTTTTAATGAATGAAAGAACCCGAAACATTCTTGTCATTGCAATGTTGGTTTTTATTTTAATTTCATAAAGAAACATGGTAGCGGTACATTTCTGTATGATTATAATTTTGTTACTTCTTTTTTTCTAACCAAATAAATAAAAAGAAGATTGAACATACTTCTAGCTCCTTCTTTGTAGTACGCATTTAAATTCGATATAGCTATATTCGTAAATTATACCCTGATTATGGACAATTTTTTTTTTTTTAAACAGCGTTGAAATAATGCCGGGTAAGTGCTTATTGAGAATTCTATTGGATACACAAATACGAGATGATCGACAAATTTTAGATTTCTTCATCGAAATAAAAGAGAACCAATGACGATGGGTTTCAATATTTTTATTGTATTTTCTTTCAAAAACTACCTTAAGAAAAGAAAATTTTGAAAAAAGAACGTTCCGTCAAGTCGAATTTTGAAAAAGTTACAGATATTTGAAAAATAAAAAGACAATTGTTTCGATAAATTCATAAACTGTTTATCGGTTGTGAAAAACATTTTGAAAAAATTCTTAATAATGTTTTAAAAGGGTAGAAATAGATAAAAATGTTACAGCCAAATCGAAAGGGGTCGAGTTCCAAAGTGGTCGATTTGGCGTGGAATGCCCCATATATGCATGCATATAGAGGATAACTCTGGTGTGGTTCCGTCGTGTCGCATAACGACGCTGGCGGTCGACGCGTGTGGACGGCATATGTGCACGTCAATGAAGCCGTAAGTGATTCAAATGTCGCGCCGAAATCAAACGCCTACAGCTGCACCTCGAGAGAAAAAGATTAAATATTCCATATACGGGCCGTGTCGTTAGCCGTACAAATGAAATGGGTGACGTAATATCAGGGGCGTTCTTAAACGCAGTTGTCGAGCGGATCTGCTCACATACGCGTTCTTTTATCAGGGTGGCTCCCGACGGCGCGTACTTTGCGTATCGCGTAACTTGCGCTACCAATCTGCGAACCGTAATCCCGTTCTATTATCGACTGGAAAGCTTACGGCGACACATGATTGCCCAACGCAAGTTACGCGATACGCAAAGTACGCGTCGTCGGGAGCCACTCTTAGTATTTTCCAGCGTTCTTTTATTACCAATGTTTGATTGGTAATGTAAAATTGGGGGACACTGCAGCAGCAACTTTTTCTACATACATCTTCGATGTATCTGGATGCAGGAGATCTGCTTGACAACTGCGATTGAGAAAGCACCCATCGTCAGTATGGCTTGCAGTGGAAAAAGAATCACGGCTACGATATATATGTGCCTCCGCGCCAGCAGCCACCATTTTATCTTTGTCTCGAGTTCGAGAACTTTCCGATTGAGTTTTGTGCCGGTAAATCATTTATTCTTTATTCACGTACGTTTAATCACAAGTTTTATTAAAGATTTGAGAAATAAGAGGAAAAATGTAATTCATTGAAGGATAAAAATAATATTATCGTTTCGTACTATTACGCGGAACAGTTCGCAATTGCGCGAGCGGTTTTTTCACGAGACGAGGTTTCCATTTGCAGGTTACAAGAAGGTTCGGTCCCATAACATAAAAGACAATCGGTGGAATCGGTAGAATCGCGTATAAGTAACGCGATTCTAAAGCCGAAACAGATATTATACCGGTAACGGACGAATTTTTAATGAAATATTTCATAAATCCAAAAGATCTCGTATCGTTTCGTATCCGGAAGAACGATTGGAATGAGAAAGAGAATTACACACAAATTTGCGTTCTCGGTGGCATGGGTAAATATGTACAATTTAAGCAATAATGTATATGAGCAACGAAAAAGTATTTATTAACAGCAACACTATGATCATTAACTCGTATTGATACGACATGCACACTTTTTACGAAATGTTAAACGACAGAAACTGAAGAAGAATTGCAATCGATATTGGAGATTGTATAACGTCGTAAAACGTGGGAAAAGCGGTTGTTGATTAAAAAAATCTTCATCGATTACTGCAGGAAGTTCATCTCAGAGATAATTGCTGGCAATTACGAAAAGTGCAACAGAGAACGCCGCTGAGGAACGAGGTTAGCGCCAAATTCCCGTGAGTATTTTTTCAATTTACATGTTCCGATGAAATAATTATTGAATAGTACAATGCGAGAAAACTGCAGGAGTGCGGTATTGTTCGTTTTTCATTAGAATGTAAAAGGTGGTGAGTGGAATTATCAGTGCGATTAAATATTGTCACTCGCGAAACATCCTAAGATATATGGATTGAAAATTTTTCCACAAAAATCAATACCGGTATATTAGAAATGATTCATTTCTGTGCATCGTGTCAACAAATTTGGTGTAATTGCTGCACGTGTAAATGAACGATACGAAGTGAGTCGCTCAATATTGGGCATCAGCGACAAAAATTTTGTTACCAATTAGAACATTCCGATTGAATCATTATTGAATCGTACAATGCGAGAAAGCAGTAGTGTGCTATTGTTTGTTTTTAATTACAATATAAAAGACCATTTAGTGGAATTGCGTGACCGACAAAACGTCACTTTCAAATAATCCAAAGATATGGATTGCAAATTTTTCCAGACAATTCAACACCGGTTTAGCAGAAGTGATTTATTTCTGTGCGTCGTGTCAGCAATTTTTGTTGTTATTGCTGCATGTGTAAATTAACAATATTAAATGAGCAGCTCAATTTAGGCGACTGCCACAAAAATGTAGTCAATTCGAAAGTGGATTTGGCTGAGCCCCAGACAGTGACCTCAACGTATTAATAATAGGATTAGCTTACTCTCGTTACTAGAGACTATCCCACATCATTTTTCCAAATGTTATGACACTGTTAATTGATTCGTCACCGTATCAACTTCTGGTTCAAATTATGAAGGGAATCGTCAATGATTATGCGAACAACAATTCGTATAATTGCATTTAATGAATCAATTGACCCATTAACTCTCAGAGGACGCAATTCCGACAATTTGGTGCGCCCGGCCACACTCTTATATAGGGTGAAAGCACCAGTGGATGGACGACCCTCAGTAAATAGACGAAATCACCTTTATATTAAAAATTTACAGATACTATTAACCACCGATAAAAACAAAAAGTACTATAATTAGGTAAAAAAATCAGATGGTGTTAAAACCGATAGTTTAATTTAGTATCAATTTTTGACACCACACGGAATTTTTCTAGTTTTTGTTACCGGTATACCGCGCCAAATAGCGTCGAATAATTACAGAACGGCGTTGTGCAATCGGTGATCAGTGTTCGAAAACAATCGTTTTATTGATTTTAAAAGGTTAGTGATGCTTTCAATAGATTAAGATGGGAATCATCTTCAATTTTTTTGCAAAGTTTGATAATACATTCTTAAAAATATATTAGAAATTATCGAGTTTATTGACTGGTATAGTATTCTAACCTCTTTTCCAGTGAGTAAAAATACGCGCTCAGTTATTGTAATTGACAAAGCAGATTGGAAAATTAAATTAAAATATTCAATTCGATCTTAACTGTTGCAAATTTGAAGATTATTTATTGTCCAAAGTTGATGATAAAAATAAATAAATAAGGACATCATTTTTTTTCTTTATTTGTGAACTGAAAAATTTTATTGTAAACGAACGACATTAATCCATTGCAGATGTCAGTGTATACAAAAAAATCGAAAAACAACATTTATCAACAATTTCAATATGACGAAGAGGATTTGCCAAAAGCCCTTGCAGCGGTGCATAGTGGCATATCAATCAGTAAGACAGTGGCAGCCCAATAATATTCTTAAATTGTAATTGTATAATATGCCAAGAAGCTTGATATTTGTGTTCTATTGTTCGTTAATGATATTTATATGAATAATTTCAATGCTGTGATCGTACTATAATATTCAATCAACATTAATAATAAATTTTCCCTTCTTATAGCTTTCATTTACAATACACGTTCATTAACTAGAGCTCGAGGGTCCATTCACTGGTAACTTCGTCCATTAACTGGTGTTTTTGTGATGTGGTCATGTCTCAATTTATTTCTTGAATACTATTTGTTTTAATTACCCCGAATATTTTTTTCTCACTTCAGTGTGATGTCTCGTTTCAAAATGCAAAAAGATACTCAAAGCAATTTGAAAAATTATTATAATACATACTGAAATAGAATGAAAATTCTCGGTTTCGAATAACATTCTTATTTCCATGATACATTAATTACTCGTAAAGAGTCGATGCTGAATGTTACTCCGTAGCAGTTGAAAAAAAAATCGTTATAATGTCGATGTAACTTCAAAAACTTGAAGTACAATTCATTGCAAATGAGGAAAAGATAATTTTGTTCCGAAGAAATTACATACCCCCGCCATATTGCAATGCGGATGAATTCTCAACTCCGTGGTGATGGTCTCACAACGCACGGTCACACCGCCATAGCCACTTTCTGGAACGTACCGACGCCATGATGGTTGCCACGCCTCTATATGATACGTGTTGCAAATATCTCCGTAAAACTTGTCTGGCTCACATTTTTTTCTACAATTCGTAATCGCCGGCCAAATACCGAATGAAGAAGAAACGTTTAATAATGATTTGAATTAAAATGGAAACCAAAAGCCACATAGCTGACGAGCATGCGTGAGACGGGTACGCGCGATTAGATGATATTTTTAGAATTCGAAAGCGTTGAGAAAACTGATGCCACGTTTTTTTTTCAAATGAAACGGTTATACATTGATTATGAAAAATTGCAAAATCACGCTAGAATAAGGATTAAAAATTAGACACTGGACTATGAATGTGAGTAATCGATAAAAAATGGCGTCGTTGACGAGGCGCCAATACGACGCACGACTCAGAGCCGCTCAGTGGCTCCGTCAGCCAACCATACTCGATGGATACATGGTCATAACCATCGTCGAAAGAAATGCAGCAACAATGTTGCGAAATTAAAGAGGTATTCATGTACCTATAGCTTAACGTCGTCGAGAAATCAATATGTCGACGATACATCCGGTGGAACGTCGAAATATCAAATTTCATGAAAGATATTATCGTCTAAAGCCCGCCGCACACGGTGTCAGTTTTCTTCCAGGTTTCTCTAGTGGATTTCGCTCATTGGTTGGCTCCAAGGAGACCAATCTTGGTTGGCTCTATCTCGGCGCAACAGTTATCCGCACGCGAAAAATTACGTAAAGCAAATCAGGTACATGGGCTGCAACAAGTTTGTCCACTCATCATAATGAACATACTATGAAGGGCTTGTAAATGAATAGCAAGCAATGAATGTGGGTTTTGCAACTATGGCACAATGCGATACATAATACATATTTGTGGTGCAAGAAGAGAATTAAATGAATATACCAGAAATGAGTGCACGGTGTCGAGCTGTACCGAACTTTCAGAAATTCACAGTTATTATTTTGATAATGAAAAGGTACTTCCTTACAGATTGATACGAATGATATTCGTGTAAACGTAGCAGGGATAAAGTTATATAAAGCTATATAACCTTGCGATTTAAAAAACATTTTTAAAAAAATTTATATATTTTTTCTTTAAATCCATGTACATAATCCTCATCATTATTATTTAATGTTCATAATTAAGTAATCAATACAAAATATTAACATAAATTGCATTCGTGAGAAGTATATGCAATGCGCAAAAGATGGAAACGGGGAAAAAGTTTTCTATTGGAGTGTACAGGCAGAGACAGGGCTTCCTCGAGGGGAACGGTTTTCGCTATTAGCGTTTTCAACTGGTTATTTTCGTGCACACTCGGTGCACACTCGGGGCACGCTGACGTCGCGCACTGCGTTTTAAGCGTTCTATGATAGCGTTTTCAACTGGGACCACGAGTGTACACTCGGGCACACTCGGTTACACCCGATTAGACCACACTCGTTTTCGACTAAACTACCGTGCTAAAAAGCAGTGTGGAGGGAGTGTGAAAAAACGTCGTAAGCGTGCAGCATAGAGTATGTATCCATCGAGTCGGGTTGGGTCGGGGTTAGGGTGAGTGCGAGAGAGACATCCGAGCGGACCTCTCTCTCGCACTCATGCTGAACCCCGACCCAACCTGACTCGATGGAAACATACTCATATGCAGGGTTGCTAGGTTTGGCGACTTTACGCCAAATTGGCGACTTCGCATCACC
The DNA here is from genome assembly GCA_946863875.1 of Alloplasta piceator. Taxonomy (NCBI): domain Eukaryota; kingdom Metazoa; phylum Arthropoda; class Insecta; order Hymenoptera; family Ichneumonidae; genus Alloplasta; species Alloplasta piceator. Next base: position 32,519,772 of record OX333077.1, on the reverse strand, counting down.
ATTTGGCGCCCAAATATTGCAGTTGGCGCCATGACGAATTTTGGCGACACTGTAAGCAGACTTGGCGATATTTTGACGACTTTTTAATTCACATTTGCAGTTGGCAATTTTTCAGTTTGTATAGCCATTCCTATGGAATTTTATATTTTTATAGCTATTTCATGATGGAATTGTGTTGTATCCCTCAATCCGTTCCGTCGATAAATAAAGTATGGTTTTAGCTTTCTGTGAAATGAACGGTCTTTTGTCACCATCGCCATCTCACGCGTTATCAATTATCGACTCGCCGACTCGTCAGTCACGATGATATTTTTTAGTTCGCTACTTCTCTACAGTTGATACACATGACGTTGGTTCATGCGATATGCGCTGCGAAACGTGTGTGGTGTGTGAATATTACCTATTCTAGTCGCTATTTGCAAGTGAGCTGTGGTGCGATATCCTTTTTTAACTCGCAAATCGACGAGAAAGTTGAAGATAGCGAAAAACGCGATTTTCAAATTGTCAAGTTTATCAAAGCTAAAAAAAAATGGGCAAATACGAAAAAGATAAGCCGAAATACCGTAAAGAGTGGGAATACAGCGATTGCAGCAAAGGTACATATCGCCATTTTCTATTTTTTTTCACTGGTTACATATTGTTACCGTGAATTGGAGTTATATAAAACAAAACGTTAACCCTAGCGTTCTGCGTGACATGGGTTTTCGTTATTATGGCTTGATGTTTAATGGCGTAATAATTATTAATTGCGAGGATATAATTGTTATGGGATGGCTGCAGCATATCGATTTGAGAAAACATAAGAGCCCAAACGATCCGAACGAAGCTCATTGTAAAATCTTCGATCAGTCCCTCAGGAGTCACCTTGCAGATCTCCAAAAACATGCCAAATCGAAGAAGCACCTGGAAAAATCAGCCGTACTCGACAAAACGAAGTACAAAACCCTCATGGAGCATGGTACGTAGTATTAGAAGCTGAATTGATAGTGATGCTTCAATTTCTCCATGTACACATGGACTCGATGTGAAAAACACGCCGAGGGGCCCAAGGGGGGTTTCTTTTTTATTGTGAGAAGCATACATAGATATAGTGCTCTGAACGCAACACGTTTAGAATAGAGCTGTATGTAAAATTTCGCCGGTACAAATTATATAATTTAAACATCACACATATAAAATGTGTGTGTATAAAATAACACGCGTACGTACACTCTGTTCTTTGCTGCTGTTTTTTTATATCGTTGTATCGCTGTTTCTTTTTATATTGAGAGCCGAGTGTAATAATAAACGTATGAGTCTTACTGGGCAGTGGCCTCAAAGAAAAATCTTTCTAAATAATTATGAACGCTCTAGAAGCAATGTACAATTCCCAATCAGCGAGATTCTTAAAACTTTCACTAATTATGTTGCATTTATTCCGTTGTTTGTTTAACGGCGTTCATCTCAAATAATAAAATTCATCGATAACATTCAAAAAATTCTTTATTTTGGGTATGGTTATCTCCTTGTTGATAACGCACAAAATGTTAATATCTTCACGATCATAATCATCTCCAGCATCACTCGACAATTATAATGAAAAAATTTCTATTATTGTAATTATCTTTTCCGGCTTTGCTATTTTCTAAAAAAATGGAGTTTTTAGTTTTATTTTGTCAGGGATAGCTAAATAATAAGAGGCTTAAAATTTGTAATTGTGATTAAAAAATCTACGACAATTCTCAAGTAAACTTGACGGCTGAATTGATGGGCACTGGGAAACTTGTGCATTGAGAAAGTTCGAATAATAATATTTCTAGCTTATGTAAGCATTTATTTAGCAGAAGTATTGTGAATGTTTTTTCTGCCGTCGTATAATTATTCACATGAAATTTTTGACTGGATTGAGTAACTATTTGTTTCCATTCATCTGTGAATCTTTTCAATCGAACCTTTATATTGTTTGTTAGGAAAAAATATTTAGACCGATGTTGAAGATGTTTATGTGTATTTACATCTGCTTCTGCACTACACTGACACGAGGTTGGAAAAAAGTGTACACTTAATGTGATATTGTTACGTTTATGCTACCAGCAAAACATGGTGCTTCAAGAGTGTAACGAGAATCATAGAACGAGTAAAACACAGTGCACAACGTCAGTGTGCCCCGAGTGTGCACGAAACTAGCGATTTGAAAACGCTATGATTCTCGTTACACTCTGGAAGCACTATGTCTTGGTGGCAGTGTAAATGTAAAAATATCACACGAAATGGACACTTTTTTCGACCTCGTGTCAGTGTACTGCAGCAGCAGATGTAAATAGACATAAAGATCTTCAACATCGGTCTAATTATTTATTCATAACAAACAATAGCGGTTCGATTGAAATGATTTATAGATGAATGGAAACAAATAGTTACTGAATGCAATCAACAATTAATTTTATGTGAATAACCGTAGGACGGCAGAAAATACATTCACAATAATTCTGCTGAATAAATGCTTACATAACCTAGAAATATTTTTATTCAAATTTTCTCAATGCTCGAGTTTCTCAATGCCCAATTTCTATCGTATAATTTTATCAGTTCAGCCGTCTTTAATAAAGTTTACTTAGGAATTGTAGTAAATTTTTTAATCACACTTGCAAGTTTGAAGCCTCTTATTATTTATTAGCTATCCTCGACAAAATAGAACAAAATACTCCATTTTTGTAGAAAATGGCAAGGGCGGAGAAGATAATTACGATTGTGGAAATTTGTTAATCATGATTGTCCAGTGGTGAAGATGATAATGATGATGGTTCGTGATCATCTGAACTCTTGATGCGATATCAATAAGGAGAACCGTACCCGAAATAAAGAATTTTTTGAATATTATCGAAGAATTCTCTGATGGCGATGTATTTAACAATGATAAAAGTAATTCTGTCGAATAAACATAATTTACGCAGTTTCTGAGAATCGTTTAATATTTTTAATGAATTTTTTGCTCAGCAAGTTGTTGACCATAATCCACCATAATTGGTAAACCTGATAAAAAAATGGCCGATACATTTAAATGATTATAATGAAGCATAGCCGCACCCTTACGGCTTTTCTTTACACTCCCTCCACACCGCTTTTCAGCACGGTAGTTTAGTCGAAAACGAGTGTGGTCCAATTAGGTGTACCCCGGTGTGCCCGAGTGTACACCCGTGGTCCCACTTGAAAACGCTATATCTCTCTTGATACGGAGTGCTCAGAGGCAGGGAGTCCAAGCACAGATGGAGACGAGAGTGAGGCTCAAGTAACGCGGCTCATGTCTACTAGAGGCGCTAGGGTCGCTACCCATAAGCCATCGCGTCAACATTCTGTCTCGCTCGTACACACGTACCGTACTGAACGAAATTCCCCCTCCATCTTACATTAGATTTAAGTGCAGGGGGTCCAAGCACAGATGGAAAGAGTGAGGCTAAAGTAACGCAGTTCATGTCTAATAGAGGCGCTGGTGTCGCTACCCATGAGACATTGCGTCAACATTATGTCTCGCTCGTACACACGTACCGTACCGAACGAAATTACCCCTCCATCTTACATTAGATTGGTGTTGCGCCGTTGCGCGCATATATGTAATACTCCTATATTGCTAGCGCTGGCCGATACGTGTCGTAAACAGTACGTTGCCGACAATATCGTTCTCTCGCTTGTGGCTCACCAGAATGGCTTGTAATGCGGAAGCGCGAAGGAAAGCGGGAGTCCACCAGCCAATGACATTTATATATTATGTCTACGTAGTGGGTCGCGCGTGTGCACAATGATCAAATCTGTTCCGCTCTGTCTCGCTTCATCGGTGTCCCCACCAGGGGTATGACACTCCGGGCCAAAACGGGCTTCTTATTTGACCAAATCCTGAAGAGTATGCCAGGAGCTGCAACCTTAGAAAAAAATTACAATTTCGTTGGTGATGGTGGTAGCATTGCACGACAGTAGCGGTATCTGTCAGGCAGCGAGTAAATTTCACTTGAGAGAATGTGAAAGATCTGTTTTACGGACAAATATTCGAACAAGGCTTTCTCGTAAATGTTCGAAAGTTAAAAAAATACAAAGTGACGGCTTGATGGGGCAAAAAAAATAATAGGGCCACTTGTATACATTAATTACGCAAGCGGCCCCACTCTTCTTTTTTATTCCATCAAGCCATCTCTAAGAAAAATGTGTTCAAAAAGTGTTGAGGTTATGTTTACCTTCAGAATCCCAAGAGTTTGCATCTTGCTGTACATTACATTGCAAGTTGTATATTAACAGGCAATACAATAACTCTTAACTCTTTACGTCTCTATTCCTAAATAACTCTACTCGTTAATCTCTATTCTTAAATATCTCTACGCTTAAATATATCTATTCAAATATCTCTACTCTTATTAAAATCTCTCTACTCCTGAATAACTTTATACAATAAAGTTATTCAGAAGTAGATGCATTTTAAGAACAGATATTTAAGAGTAAATATATTTGCTATTCTTAAATGACCTCATTCGTAAATATATATTCCTAAAGAACTCTACTCTTAATATAAATATGTCTACTCTTAAATATTTCTATTCCTCTGCCTTTTTCTGACATTACTTATTATTAAATGTAACAAATTTGGTTATTCAGGAGTGACACGAGTGGACAGAAGAATAGTGATATTTGAGAGTAGAAATATTTCAGCGTAGAAATATTTTAATAGAGATATTTAAGAGTAGAGATACTTACGAATAGAGAAGTAAAAAGTAGAGTTATATTGTATTGCCGTCAATTCTATTTGCAAATATCTCTACTCTTATTAAAATGTCTCTGAATATCTGAATAACTTTATATAATAAAGTTATTCACAAGCACAGACATTTTAAGAATAGAGATATTTGAAGATAGATATTTACGAATGGAGTTATTTGATAATATAGATTAAAGAGTACAGTCATTGTATTCCCTATTAACAAATTATGTTAGCAATTATTATCCAATATCTTTTGCTCTTAATTAGGGGGGATCAATATTTAAAAAATTGCGATGAGCAACAAATTTGATACATATTTACTCTCTGTTCTATCTAAAATAGCATAGTTATTATAAAATATTAAACTGAGGAACAGTTTTACTTGGAATTAAAATTAATGGCATTTATTGACTATTACATTAAAATGTTCAAGTTTTATTTATTATTCTGTAATTTCTCACTGCACAAAGTTTTGTAGAAATAAATCTTCAATTTAAATTCCCATATAAAAACTATAAATACAGAATGTCTACAAATTTATGTTGTTCAGCTGCGTCTTATTTCATTGATCACGTTAGAAACTATGTTATTTCAAAATTATGAAATGAATAAAACCGGATTTAAAAAAACGGCAATATCTATTAATTATTCTCAGTGTAGTAAACTATTAATAACAACGAGGCAAGAATTTAAAAAAATCTCGCACTGAGTAGCGCTTATAAAAGGTCGATTATTGATAGGAAACTTCTTTACTTTGCCGGCCAAAATTCGGCAATGCTACCACCATTACCACCGCATGCCACAGTTCGAGTTTCACGTCCTGCAGTTGGCAACTGATGCATACCCCGTGGTAATATTGTGAAACTAACAAAATCCTTTCTACTTTTAGTTGGAAACAGCCATGCGAAGGAAGTGTTATGTCTCGGGGTGTTTGGTGTTTGGTCTCGGGGTGTTTTTTCTAATTTCCGAATGCAATAACTGATACTGATCGGATTTTAAAGTGGCTGGCTGCCCCCAGAATCGCGAGTTGCTGAAAATTTCACCAGCAAAAATGAGAAATCGATATTTGTGTTTGAGTCATTTTGAGCCAAAGTATGTGGTGGCGAAAAAAATCAGCACCACTGTACTTCCGACTCTGAATCTCCAAGGTAATTCTATAATCTGTATTTAATACTTTCAACTAATAAGTTGGATAGTTATTATTGATGTGCGAAACTTATATTCTAATTTGAAATTACTGCGCTGCAGCTGCAGAGTAAATTTTGAAAAACTTCTTGGCGTAATACAAAAACCCCTAAAGTAACTGTTGTTTCTGTGTTCAAAATTGAAATTTAAAATGCTCCGGTTAGAGCAATAATGTTATTTAACGAAAAAAAATTTATTTTTATTTTTAAAAAGACAGAAATTTTGCACAGCCAATTTCATTTCTGTGGATTGAAAGCCTCCAACAAGATAACACTCAAATGATATTTGCACCGATGAACTGATGAATCTTTTGACTGATAAACTATATTTTATTATTTTCCAGAAAAAATTGATGTCTACGTATATAGACATCATTTTGGAACATACAACCCCAGCCCAACATCTTAATGCTGGAACTCTGAAGGCAGAAAGAAAGCCGTTGCAAGGTACCTGCAATGAATTGTCGATCTACCTGAATTCGTTATCGATCAATTTTTATTCAGGTATATTCTTCGATAATATTCGTGTTGCTAATATTGACTCATCTTATCATCCATAATTTGTTACGCGAAAGAAGAAAGTAAGGAGAAGAAGAAAAAGATTGTTAAGACTCTTTTTTATATTAAAAATTGTTAAATATCTTAATGTAAAAACTGGCTATGCCGTTGACAAAGCCCAAAGTGATTACTAATTCAATTTATGCGCTATGCAAATAAAGAAAATGGTAAAGATTGTTTTTTATATTAAAAATGGTTAAATATCTTAATGTAAGAACTGGTTACGCCGTTGACAAAGACCAAAGTTATAACTGATTATATTTACACGTTACGTGACTCGCGAAAAAATTAAAAAGTTTCTTTATTATCTTAAATATTCATAAACATGTTACATTCCAAGTGTTCAAGTATTGTAAATATGTAAATATTGAAAATATACCAAATATTTGAAAAATATTGAAACGCAAATATACTGGCATTTTTATTATATTTTTTTATGATGCAACCTTTTTGAAGTGGAAAATGAATAATAATAATAATAATAATAATAATAATAATAATAATAATAATAATAATAATAATAATAATAATAATAATAAGCCTGTTCCGAGTCATGAAGAGGGGGTACATCTGTATGTATATCATATTAGTTCTTCACATGTCTCCTACAACTTTACGAGCGCCACCAGCATAAAACGATGGGTCACCATTTACTATGGTAGCTTGGACCGGCTTGGACCCCCTGCTAAGAGGCAGCGCGTCATCCAGAGTGCGTTCCGAATGACTCGCTAGGCGACTTTTTTCTGTTTTTCCCATCATAGGAGAGAAAGAGAGAAAAGTCGCTGGACGAGTCATTCGGAACACGCTCCCAGTATTATCAGGGTGTCTCCCCATACAGCGTAACTTTCGTACGGCGTAGCGTAACTTGCGTACGCGTAAAATACTCCGACCAATCCAAATGCCTGATTTAGGAATCTAGTGATTTTTACGCTTTTACGCTATGATGCTTACGTTGAAACCAATTTACTGCGTAAATGCGCCAGATGTATGTGTGTAGTGTAATCTTTTTCACCTGAGAAACACTATTTAGATGCGAAAGAAACATTATATATTTGCGATACAACACTGCTAAGTCAATCACAGGGACACAAAAATTTCATTCAATTATTCTAACGAGCAACGAAAACGTATTGGCAAAGGAATATTGTAATTCAGGAAATGATGGTATATGTAAAAATTTGAAAAGAATAAGTGAATAAATAAAAACCTGTTATTATTGTTCATAAACGGACTTAACGATTAAATACTAATTTTAAGAACCTTTTAACAAAAAAAGAGTGTCGAAATAAATTGCAAATATTGAAAAATATACTGTACAGTAACAAAAATTGGAACTCATAATAATTTCAAAAAATAAATATATGTATTTTCAAAAATCGGGAAAAAATAGTAGTCATCGAGATTCCACGATCGGACTAGTCTTGAAAATTGTTGAATAGATAGATGTTTAAAACAAAAAAATTAAATAAAAAATGACACTCACTTTCTGAAAAGGCCATAATACAAATAAAATGTAAAAAAAAAAAATTCCATTTGGACCATTATTAAAGAAGTTATGACCAAAATACAAAAAAACGGTATTTTTTGTTAATTTGATATCTTTTGAACGGGTAATAAATTACAAGATCGATATATGCAAGAATATTCCGTGCAGAGGAATAACAAACAATACAAGAATATTTTACTAGATATACCAATAAAAGAAAATTGGAAATATTTGAAAGAAAGGAAAAGAAATATGGCAGTCTGTATCGCTAGCCATTTCGAAACTTCAGAAGTAAATAAGCACAAGCAGCGTATCAAGAATTCCGTACATCACTGCTTGTATCTCTCTTTTCACGCGCTCCGTCCCATCGTCCCAAAGAATATGCTACGCATATACCTATCCCCTTCCCTCCGCCAACCCACGTCGGACCTTTCACAGCTAGTACGCGTATACCTCCCCCTCCCCCTAATCGCTCTAATCCAAGCAACGTCATAGTCTCGCTGCTTGTTTGTTGTTTCCCTATCCTGCAGATGCTACGCATATACCTATCTCCTCTCCCTCCGATGCCTACTCGCTACCATGTCTTTCACTGCTAGTGTAATCGTTGGAGGGGAAATGCTGGGATTCTCTTCTTGCACTACGCACCTAACTGTTCCCTTCATGCGGTCCCCGTTTTCGTCACGGCTCGAAAATTATTACCCCTCAGCAATGAAGTTTCACTTAAAAAGAACCTCAAAATTGTACAGAAAAGGTCTTTTGATGGGTACGATAAAATATTAAAACATTGAGGAAATTAAAAAAAAAAAATGTCTTTCAAAGTGTCCGACTTGGGGTGGAATGCCCCATAAATATTACTTCAGTTGATCTCGCGCAACTTAATTCCTTCTCCACGAACGAAAAAATCTTTATCGTAATTATGAAGCACGACTAAACTGAAACGGCTTATTCACGAGCCTCTCCATACGCGCGGCCATGTTGCCGCATTTCTCAAAACCGACTCCTCAATCGGTCGTTTCGACTCGTACATGTAGCGAGTTGTCGCGCTATTATAAACTTCTCGAACTCACGGTTTGTTGATGATGTCGTTATAAATGTAAGAGAAACGTTTCGTCACGCGTTCTTTCACTTGTTTCGTCTATTTTATTTCAACAGGTACCTATTTGTAAAATAGGACAAAATGTTGAACAGTGCAATGCAATATTGCAATCTTTTTGATGTTTATTCGGAAATTTAAATTTTTATACATTATTAGTAAAATTGTAATAATTATAAAAATGAAATGTTTCGCAATTTCACTAATAAAATCAAAATGGCCGTTTTGGAAGGAAGTCAAAGAATGTTGTAACATTTCATAACATTATTCATAACTTATTTCGATTAAAGGATGAACTTCGTACCAAAATGAATGAAAATAATTGTATGGAGTCCATTTCAATTATTGTAACATTTGGCATGTCATCACCCACGTACAGTACTCGATTTAATCTCCGAAATAACAAATTGAGCTTGTTACAGCTGCTGGCACAGAAAATTTCGTTTATACTCACGCCACGATCTCGCGCTCCTCGCACAAATAATTTCACTTGTATGATGTCTGGCAAATAATGTAGGAGCAACCACCGTTAATATTAACGGTGCATGTGTGATAATTTTATGCGAAAATGCGAAAATTTTCGTTGTTTCAGAGTATCAAAACTTCAAGTCGTAGACCGCGGTCTGAGGGGAAAGTAATATGAGGATTAGACCACGATCGGAAGAAGTAAGGAGAAGCTTTAATTAATTGTGTTCGGTAAGGTTCTGTGAGGTATGTTGTAACACGAGAAACGTTGTGATTGTTGATGGAAAAAAATGTACCAACGTTTGGAATATAGGGAAGAAACATTTGTTGCAGGAAGTTCAATTACCGGTAACTTATTGTCTGGTGATAAGATCGAAGGCTGCCGATTAGTTTCAAGGAAGGCAACATTGTAACGATGGAAGAACAATCACGGGGAAGAATTACCAAAAACGATAAATATTACTGGTGGAAAAAGAGGAAATGTTTACGTCAATTTATGTTGACGTTTAAGCGTTATCCCGGGCCGAAAGATTGCCATTTATTAATGATGGATCAACAGGTAATCGAATACGTCTAATAATGCGAATGACGAGGTATACGCAACGATCGAATGTGGGGGGTCGATTCTGTATCTAAAACGAGGTGAAGATATGAAAAAGTGATCATTAGATGAAAGTGTTCGCATGTTCACCTCATTTCGATTACATAATGGACCCGATATTCTATTTTGAAATGCGCCCTTAATGAAATTACCGGGGCCAAAATGTTGAAGTGGGAAGTGCTAATTGAAATTGATTTAAAGTATTGCAGACTTTCTTTTGAAAAGAAGAATGCAGCGTGTCTGATAAAATTCTATAGGTATGAAATGTATGTACCGTTATTTAATCGCATCGTGAAAAAGCACTTTTCACATGAATTCATCTTTGTAAGAACGAGTAGACGAAAAAACGTTTTCTCGTATCGTTAATGGGGAAGAGTAATAATTTTCAAATGCGCAAACATGATGTAACCTGGGTCCGTTACAAAGTGAAAAGTTTACATGATGTGCACTGTGCATTGTGAGGGCGCACGTCGTAAACGTTACTGAAAAGATTACTTTTTTTCAGTCACGTGGAGATTCCACGGAGAGTACTTGCAGAGCTGAAACGTCCGAATTACCGGTATCAAACGCGAAAGAAACTTGCTCCCTCCGAAATGAAGAAAAACGCGAGTGGCATCACATCTACGGTGAAGATGAACGAGACTTGGAAGCTGCTGTTGCTCCGTCTCATGATGATCATGGTAATAGTGATGACATGAATGTAGATATCGCAGATCTGTACGATGTCAGTGAAAGCCAAATGATCAGCAAAGACGACGATAACGACGACGACGACGACGACGACGATGACGACGACGACGACGACGACAACAACCACGACGTCAATGTCGAAGACTACATGAATCGCTGCAACGATGATGACAGTGACGCGGGTGGGTCGCGCGATGTTGATGAAAGCAGCAACGACACCGACGGTGATGGAGGTGGGGGCGGGGATGGTGGTGGTGGTGGTGAAGGCGCAAACAATGGCGAAGAAAGCAATGACGCCATCGATCAAGAAGATGATGGAGACACAAGTACTTTCTCCATTGAAGAAGGACCTATCATGAGCTTAAGACCTGATGTACGAGAAAACAATTTCCTGTGGATGATGATGGCAGAGGCTAGTCGACACAACTTGAGTATCGAAGCAACTGTCGGGATAATAAGGGCAGTCAAGAGTCTTTGTAACCCCAACACCCTACCGGCAACGAAAAGAACACTGTGGAAAAGAGTTGGGAGGGAAGAAGAGGTAATGCTGGAACGTTACATGTACTGTAAGTTGTGTAAAGGTAAAGTAGGAATAGGGAAGGTACCACAAGAGAACTGTCCGTGCGGAATGTCGGGGCCAAACAGAGACACTACTTTTGTATCGTTCTTTATAAAATTGGACGTAAAGAAGCAATTGCGACGGATTTTTAAGACACGAAATATAACTGAGCTCTTAAATTACCGCAATACACGGCGAAAAATAAATCCACAAGGAATAGAAGATATCTTCGATGGAGAATGCTACAAACAGTTACGAAAGGAAAGCCGTTTTTTGAACGCGAATTGGAATTTTTCATTAACTTTGAATACAGACGGATGCCAAGTAGGGAAGTCTTCAAAGCAGACAGCGTGGCCTGTACTACTAATGCTGAACGAACTTCCTGGCAATGCGCGAAAACATTTCATTATGATAGCGGGAATTTGGGTCGACGAGCATCAACCGACGTTCGAGATGTACATGGAACCGATAATTGCGGATCTCCGGGATTTGTATGTTACCGGTATTAAGTGGAGTCGTCATGAAAACGAGGAAATAACCAGTAAATTTGTGACCACGATTTGTACTCTCGATACATTAGCCAGAGCGAAGTTGCTAAATACTACTAGCTATAATGGCAGATATGGATGTAATTTTTGTTATGCGACCGGAACAGTAATGAATAATAGATCCAGGAAATATCCCATGGAGGAAATAGTAGATCGAACGGATCAAGAAATTCGCAGGGATATGGAGGAAGCACAACGTACCGGAATAAGACAGATGGGTTTGATAGGACAATCGGTGCTCAGATACTTACCGGAGTTTGATCTGAGACTCGGAATTGTGGTGGACTCCATGCATTGCGTTGACATTGGTGTTGTTAAGAAATTGACACAGATGATCGTCTTCGAGCCGCCGCCAGATGTAGGACATACAAGCGCAAGTATGCTACGAATGATCGACGAACTTTTGACGACTATTCGAACACCGAGCAGTATTTCCAGGAAACCAAAGTCTATAAAACTTTCGAAATTGTGGAAGGCCAGCGAATGGCGCAATTGGCTGTTGTATTATTGTACGTTATGCTTGCGCGGACTGCTCCCCGAGAAGTACTTGACTTTATTTACAATTCTATCGGACGCTATGCACACGCTGAACGGTGACACATTAACAAGTGAAGATCTGGAAATCGCTGCCGTATTGATAAATGACTTCGTTGCGAAATATGAAGAATTGTTTGGTATTGAGGCCATGACAACGAACATGCACCTCCTACGACATCTGCCACATTCCGTGAAATGTTGGGGGCCAGTATGGGCGCACAATTGTTACGCATTTGAAAGTTTCAACGGCCGCATATTGAAGTCACTGAACAGCAGTACCGGTAGACAAGTGCAAATAGCGAATCGATATTTAATGACGGATTTCGTTCGAAGTGTCAGCAGCCATCCAACAGCAAACGTTTCGACAAAAATGATGGTAAAAAAAATTACCGATTCCGTTAAAAAAATTCAATACCGCAATGACAACAACTACGAAGTTGATAATAATTTCACAGGCCACGGAGGAAGTATAATCCGAGACTTGTTTCGGTGGGAACGAAACATATTGGCCGAGGAAAGACTGCAGTGCTGTGGGGAAATAACTGTATGGGGAAAAGCCATTTTGAAAGGAAAAATGTACACGAGCAGAGATACAGATCAAGAATGTACGCGCTCTTGCGACAAGTTCATTTTTACGATGAAGGGCGAAATCGCTGAAATAATAAGGATTGTGACATTCGCGACAAACGAGGGAAATAAAATTAATGGATTCTTCGTATCGTTCTTTCAAAATACCGGTAATGAAACTCCGAGCAGAAACACGCACAGCTTACGCATTTCAAGAACGGGATTTGTAAAAGTGCAAGACGTACGAGTACAGGTGATAATAATCAAAAAGAATGCGGAGACATACGGGATAGAAATGGCTAATAGTTCGGAAACCGATTAAGACGGTGAAATAAATACCAAGGGGAAAAAATCGAGCGCGGGCAAAAAGTCGTTTTCCCTTCAGTGGTTGATGATGACTACAGATCGCATACAGGGATCGCGAATCCCAAAAATACCGGTGTATCCCGGACCGACAAGAAGCATTATAAATACCGGTATTTAATAAGACGAAGAACTTAAAATGCCCGCGTAATACTGTGCTACTTGCAACGCTATTGCGCGCATTCTCTCAGGATAGTTGCTGTGATTACGTAGTCACGGGGACTCCGAATCTGTGAGAATAGTGTCGAGTACGGCCTACCACTACAGTCGGAGAGAGCATTATCTTCATCGGGGTACTTTATTAATCGTCTACACTCAAAATTAGGTGACAAAACACAAGACACATTTATCATTTGTATGATCATATTATTTTTAAAAAAAGTGAGTGTAACTCATAAGTGATAAACCTATTTTTGTTAACAGTAATTTGGCTGTGTGAGTTCTTTCAGTTTCAATGAATTTAAATTTAATTTCAATTTCGGATCTGAAAGACGTAATATTAAAGTTGTACGTTCTCCATCACGACAACTCAACAGCTGGTCTTGTGAGATATGCGTTATTTATAGCCGATAAAAGCGTTATTTGCATGATATAAACTGTTATTGTTGGATTAAAAAATTAATAGTTTTGTTTATAAGAAATGCATTCTTCATGTTTTATTATTGTCATCCGCACTAAGTTCTTTGTGTTTTAAATCGAAAACTGATTGATATTTTATCTGTAATACTGTACTACTGAAACTTAGATAAGTATATTGTTTTCAATATCACAGTAGTTAGTGGAAAATGTGATGTTGTTTTTTTTAAATCCGACTGAATGAAACCAAAAAAAATGTATGTGCATGTTCCTATAGGAAAGGCTGATAATATTAAATTATTACTATGCCAACATTCGATGATAATGCTGTATTGTAACTATAGATTAAGTCGTTACCGGTACATACTTGATACTTGTTATTTGTTTTAGTTAACAAAATACAGGAAATATCGAAATCCCGGTATTCATGAGAAACTAATCGCGATAATACCAGTTCTGTAATAATGTAATTATTAACAAGTATACGCGAAATAATTGTACACTGTTGCACAAATATTGAATAACAGTATCGGGTGATGTGCCATGAACGGAAGGGAGTGGGAACATGTGAATGAGCTGTAAGCCAGAAATACGATTGAAAAAACTGTCTGTGTGTATTCGAAAAAAAAAATTATGACAGTAAGAACGAAATATAACCTTCTGATACCATTTCCCTAAAGATCCCAAAATCCCTTCCGTGTATTCAGTTTAATACCCATTTTTTTTTAATCATTTCTCAGATATTTGAAATAAATGAAAATAATGACGACCGGAGCAACTCGATTATCGCAAACACCGAGCGGGGCCGCGATAATGAAAATAATAGTAAAAATTCAACGAAGCGATAATAAAAATACGGGTTAAAATTCAACTGGTAGCAAGAATAAAACGGGCCCGCGAGTACCGAATAACCATCCGAAATAAACCTGGTTGCGTTAATCGAGCAGGGCCGCGATAATCGAATAACCATCGAAAATCAAACCGGTAGCGAGAATCTAATAACCATACAAAATAAAACTGGTAAAGAGAACCAAATAACCATCCAAAATGAAACTGGTAACGATAATCGAGCGGGCTGCGAGAATCTAATAACCATACAAAATAAAATTGGTAGCGAGAATCGAATAACCATCCAAAATAAAACTGGTAACGAGAACCGAATAACCATCCAAAATAATACTGGTAACGAGAATCGACCAGGGCCGCGGGAATCTAAAAACCATTCAAAATAATCTTGGTAACGAGAATCGGGCGGGGCCGCGGGAATCGAAAAACCATCCAAAATATAACTGGTAACGAGAACCGGATAACCATCCAAAATAATACTGGTAACGAGAATCGAGCGGGGATGCGAGAATCTAAAAACCATCTTAAGTAATACTGGTAACGAGAATCGAGCCGGGCCGCGAGAATCTGAAAACCATCTAAAATAATACTGGTAACGAGAATCGAGCCGGGCCGCGAGAATCTAAAAACCACCCAAAATAATACTGGTAACGAGAATCGAGCTGGGCCGCGAGAATCTGAAAACCATCCAAAATAAAAGTGGTAGCGAAAATCGAACGAGGCAGCGAGAGCCGAACAACCATCAAAAATTGTAACTTAGGAGTAGTGGTTTTGACGGTGGTTTTACGCGGTCGTTCGATATGCTAGGGACAGTCTGACATATTTGCTACGTACCCTATACTACGAGATTATAATATAACCAATGTTCTATAATTGCTACAGCATCGACTCGTAACAGTTTGACAAGTTTACAGTACAAGTAAATATCTCGTGTAAGAGTGACGAGATCTCGACGTATCAATGTTACGTATTTTTGATGTCTATAGTTTTTCGTAATTCCTACATCTTTCATTGACATCCTTACTACATATCGTCAGGACGTATTATATACATCTCGTTTACGTGCGTTATGAAAAAGTTACGAATTTGTGATGAACATTATATGACTTAATTATTACATTTAATTATACGTAAATGTTTCGTAAATCATCCAAGTGTGTTTGCTGGGATTGCGGCAGCGTTCGTCCTTTCCGGCTTTTCTCCATAGACTCAGGGGGTCCAAGCACAAATCGGGATGAGTGAGGCAGAGTTTTGCCATAACCGTCTACTAGGAGCGCTGGTGTCGCTACCCATAAGCCATTGCGTCGATTTTCCATCTCGCTCGCACGCACCATGGCACTCACCACGGTCGTACATACAGGTCTTGCAACGACGGTGGTGGGGGAACGTCGCCTTAGCGTCCACTTTTTACCTCGACTTCTCGCCGCAAGGGCCGCGCTACTAGCGGGGTCCTGTACTGGGCAAGCGCCCTGCGCATGAAATCCTAGCCTATTTTCTCATATGAAAATATGCATAAATCCTTCCAAACAAACAAAAGATAGGAATACAGCAATTAACATTAATAATTATTATTTCTTGTCACACAAAACCACAAAACTCACAAAAATCGAAAATATCATGCACGCAAGCCGTTCACCGTTGCCGCAGATTTAAGGTGTGAGGTTATGTTTCACATAAAATACCCCTACACCAGCGCCTCGCTGTGGCGTCACCACACACTAATTCGTGAACGCTAAGGCGACGTTCCCCCACCACCAAAATTTGGCTTCGTTGCAAGACCTGTATGTACGACCGTGGCACTCACCCATGGTATCCATGGCAACGAAATTTCCGCCATCTTGGTTTGTTGCGTGTTGCGCGTCTTCATAGTGCGCTCGGGTGTGTCTATGGGCTTTGGACTGTTTTTTGTTATCTTTTTGCAAATATATTGTGCAGTTTGCAGAAAAGTCGAGTTCATCGTATTGGGTGATTGTTTTAATAATCATTTTTTATCTTCACCGGAGCAAGGTAAATATATCTCGTTTTGTTATTAACCTAACCCCCTCTTGTATTTTGATCTCAAGTTGAATTCTCAACCGAATATTTGTTAATTTAAGCAAATATATAATATTGAAGGTGGACTGCACTATTTTTATAAGTATTATGAATCTAAAAAAATCCTTTCTACTTTTTGTTTGTAACAGCTATGTCGAGGAAGTGTTTGGTAGCGGGATGTTCGTTATAGGCTACATGCTTCTTCAAATTCCTAAATCCCATGACTGAGTGAGTCTGATCGGTTTTTGAAGTGGCTTGCTGCAAGTGGGAATCCTAAGCTGCTGAATGTTTCTCCGGTACATGTGACAAATCGACATTTGTGTTCGGTTCACTTCGAACAAAAATATATGTTAGCGAAATATATTAATATTGTTTTATATATAAAAGCTCGTTGAATATTTGATGTAAACGCTGGTTGTGCGGTTAAAACTTGGCAAAGTTATAGCTGATTAATTTGACGTGACACGCGAATAGAAAAAGATTTTATAAGTTTGTTTTACATATAAAAGCTCGTTAAATATTTAATGTAAACAGTGGTTATGCGGTTAAAGCTTTGGAAAGTTATAGCTGAATAATTTTATATTATACGCGAATAGAAAAACAATTTTTAAGTTTCTTTATAACATGAAAGCTTGTCAAATATGTGATGTAAAAACCGATTGTGCAGCTGAAACTTTGCAAAGTTCTGACTGATTAATTTTATGTGATACGCGAATAGAAGATTTTTCAAGTTTGTTTTACATATAAACGCTCGTCAAATATTTAATGCAAACACTGGTTGTGCGGTTAAAGCTTTGCAAAGTTATAGCTGAATAATTTTATGTGACGCGCGAACAGAAGATTTTCACGCGAACAATTTTCAAGTTTGTTTATAACATGAAAGCTTGTCAAATATGTAATGTAAAAACAGATTGTGCAGCTAAAACTTTGCAAAGTTATAACTGATTAATTTTATGTGATACGCGAATAGAAAAAGAATTTTTAAGCGTGTTTTTTATCTAAAAGCTTGTTAAATATTTCGATGTGTAAATATGAATGTTGTAAATATTCATATATTGAGATGAAGAATTATACAAAATATTTGAAATATATTAAAACACAAATGTACTGGCATTTTTATTATATTTTTGTATCCTGGGACATTTGAAATGAAATAATAATAATGATGAACCTGCTTCGGGGGCCGTGGAGAGGGGGTAAATCTGTATATATATGTCATACGCATATATATATGTCATAGGCATTAGTTCTCTAACCGTCTACTACGAGCGCCACCAGCGCAAACTTTGCCCCAACATTTACTATGGTGGCTTGTACCCGATGCATAGACTTTAAGAGATAGACTGAGCGCTCTTATGGGCCGCTTGAATGAACCATCTGAAGGACAGAGATATATTGGGAGCCGTCCTCTCTCTGTCTCGCAGGATTGGTGGTAGGGAATGAGGCGGTTGAGGAGAATGAGGAGAGATCACGCAGGTGCTTCCCCTTCCACTGCTCCGGTGTCTCCTACCATGACGCCGATTGAAGAGAGAGAGGACGACTCCCGATACATCTCTGTCCTTCAGATGGTTCATTCAGCGCCACTTATGGAAGCGCTCAGTCTATCTCTTTAAGTCTATGCTTTTCTCCGACATCATTGAGAATAATTGTTTATAGCTGCGTTAACTATACCGACAAATGCATGCGTTTACCGCCAATCACCATAACGATATTTCTGTACAACAGAATAGGAGTGTGACTCCGTAACTCGTTATCACTTGTAACGATAGTTGTCGGTATCGTTGAGCCAATCGCAAACTGGGCATTCTCCAAGATCTTTGTTGCCACTGGCCTAACCAACAGGCGTCGTTAAAGTAGTACCAAAGTAAACCCACTTGAAATAGAATTGTCTGAAATTTGAATAGAGTTTCAATCAAAATAGGATATAAATCCCTTCAAAATTTTAGAGCGATCGACTCATTAAATTCAGAGATAAATGACGTTAAAACTCGGTTGTTTTACATGCATCGCATATACGTTGTCGCTGTTACCGCCCCATTCTCACGATTAAACTGTCATATGCCGTGACAAATTTTCATGAAAAACGAATAAAATAATAAAACGAAATATTTACAATTTTTGTGGATAGGTTCCAGAACCATTAACTCATTAATTTCTGAAATATTAATGATCAAAGATCACAATTAATGATAAAATTCTACAAATATGCGATATCGTAGGGATAACCCGGCAACGCTGGAGACTCGACACACGGACATGTATGTATTAAGGGTGAATTCTGACACAGGCGCACTGCGCTTGAGCGCTGCATAATCTGGCGTGCCCATTGGTCAAAATGAATTTCGGGCGTGGCATTGTGGCGCGCGAAATTCAAATTGACCAATGGGTACGCCAGATTATGCAGCGCTCAAGCGCAGTGCGCCCGTGTCAGAACTCACCCGTAGCCACACGCTACGGTCTACCGGAGAGGTCTACCTGTGCAGTTATGCCTGCGCAGGTTCATCGTATATCGTATCGTGTATGGGACGGTCTGGTATACCGGAGAAGTCTTCAGTGATACCGTACGGTGTCACTAAAAAGAATTGATTTTCGATTTTGCGCCGGTCACCTGTGCAGGTTTGAAAAACTGCACAGGTCTATTCCAATACACGCTCCGGTTTACCTGTGCAGGTATAACTGCACAGGTAGACCTCTCCGGTAAACCGTAGCGTGTGTGGCCGGCTTTATTCCTATATAACCTTAGCTTGCAATGCGCAAGCGCGAATGAAAGCGCATGCGCAGAAACACTCGCGCGTGCGCAGAAAAGAGTATTACATACAAGCAGACGGACAGCTGGCTCGTTTTCAGTGTGTGAGTTCTGTGTGTGTGCGCGTCGCTGCGACTGCGGCGTTGACGCGATCTTCTATTCGTCCATATACAGAGGTGTACACGCATCTGTATATGGGGCATTCCATCCCAAATCGGACAGTTTGAAAAACTTTTTTTTTATTTCTTCAATTTTTTTATATTTTTGAGTACCCATCAAAAGACCCTTCCAGTTAAATTTTGAGATTTTTTTTATTACCCGTTCAAAAGATATTAAATTAACAAAAAAACCGCTCTTTTTTGGTATTCTGGTAATAACTTCTTTAATAATGGTCCAAATTGAAATTTTTGTTTTTTTTCAAAATTTTTGTTTTTTATGGGCTTTTCAGAAAAAAATACAACAAAAATATTCGACGTGTTTTTGAATGAGTTTTTTGAGTTTTAAACGTAAAATCACGTTTTTAAAAGTGAATGTGAGTTTTATTTTTCTTTTAAATTTTTTGTTTTAAACATCTATCTATTCAACAATTTTTAAGACTAGTCCGATCGTGGGATCTCGATGAATACTATTTTTTTTCGATTTTTGAAAATTAACAAAAAAAAATTCCATAAATTATTATGAATACCAATTTTTGTTACTTTATAGTATTTTTTTAATCATTTTGAATTAATTTGGATACTTTTTCATTGTTAACAGATTTTCAAAATTAATAATTAATCGATGAGCAAATAACAACGGTTCAAGAATTGTATGAGTGGGCATTGAACCTAGATAGTCTACCGAATATTGCTGTCAAATTTTCACATGAGAAATATTATTCAGATGCATGAGAAAAATTTCATTTGCGATAAAATACTGCGAAGTCAATCACAGGGGGACACAAAAATTTCATTCAATTATTCCAATGAGCAACGGAAATGTATTGGCAAAGGAATATTCTAATTCAGGAAATAATCGTATATGTAAGGTTTTCAAAAAAAATACGTGAATAAATAAAAACTGATGTTATTATTGTTCATAAACAGACTTAACGATTGATTATTAATTTTAAGAACGTATTAACAATAAAAAAGTGTCAAAATAAATTGTAAATACTGAAAAAAATACTATACAGTAACAAAAATTGGTATTCATAATAATTTATTTAAAAAAAAATTTTTTTTTAATTTTCAAAAATCGAAAAAAAATAGTAGTCATTGAGATCCCACGATCGGACTAGTCTTAAAAATTGTTCAACAGATAGATGTTTGGAACAAAAAAATTTAAAACAAAATCAAAAATGACATTCACTTTTAAAAACGCGATTTTACGTTTAAAACTCAAAAAACTCCTTTAAAGACACGTCGAACATTTTTGTTGTATTTTTTTCTGAAAAGCCCATAAAAAACAAAAATTTTGAAAAAAAAAAAAATTTCAATTTGGACCATTATTAAAGAAGTTATGACCAAAATACCAAAAAAAGCAGTTTTTTTGTTAATTTAATATCTTTTGAACGGGTAATCAAAAAAATCTCAAAATTTAACAGGAAGGGTCTTTTGATGGGTACTCAAAAATATAAAAAAATTGAGGAAATAAAAAAAAAAAGTTTTCCAAACTGTCCGATTTGGGATGGAATGCCCCATATATATTTCATTGTGCGGTCTGCCTGTACGCATCCAAAAATTTACGCTTATCGTAAATATTGAAACGACTGAAAATGCATCCAATACGCAATCAATTATTTTGCTATTGCCCTTAAAGCCCTACAGTGATATATATGTATATGTATATGCCTTGATATATACTGCGATATTAAAAACAACTCATTTTATTCCCTTTTAAATATAAGAAAATGCACCAACTTTTGCTGACTCCACAGCTTTGGTACTACCTCAAGAGAGCTATAATGCTGGATTCACATACGCGCGGAGCTCGGACGAGCGGTAGACCGGAGTTCGCTTGAATAATTCTTACATCGGTTCACATGGGAGCGAACGTGCGGTACGCGGAGCCGCGGAGTTAAGATAGCGCATTCAAAAAATAGCATATAACATAACCTAACTCGAATGAAAGTGTCAAAGTGCCACAGCTGAAATAGCTTCCAAAATATATAAACCTACGCGTCAATGATAAAATACTTCAATTTTCCAGCATTAAGGTGTAGTAGTCGCGCCAAACACTTTGCAACAGATTTTCTTTAAAATTAATGTAGAGCTCTATTAATATCACATAAAACCCTGTGCAAAATTTCAGAAAGGTTCATCGTCTTGAAACTGAAATATTTATTGTTAAAGTTGTGCTGTTATACACGCAGTCTTATGGAGGATCTGAATTCTATGCTTGATTAACCAAACGGCATGATGGATTTTTATAAAAATTGGCTAGACGATAGAATGGGTTTTTGTGAACATTTCGAGCGCAAAGTGAGTAAAATCGGTCGTTTCATTCGAAAGATATGGGCTTTTTAAGCGTAAAATTTGCTGTGAAATTGAACGCGTGCGAGATTTCGTGCAAAGCGCACTGACGATCGTGCAACGTTGTAGAGCACAGCGGTTGGGGGGATTTTGAACGGCCAGCTTGAACTCACGGCGCTCACCCCCACTTTGATGCCCCGATGCACGGAGCGAATAAGCGAGCACGGCGCAACGTTGCCACGATCGACTACGCTGGCGCGCGCGTAGTTGTGCGGTAGTTTTGTGTGTCGATATATACACTTCGGACGTGCGTCAGTGTGCGTCAGCTCACAGGCTGCCTGTACCCGCCCAAAAGTGTTCTCATGACGCGCATACTAGCGCATACATTCGTTCACCGGCGCAAGGCTACACGCGACACAAACTTTCCAATAGTACTGTCGCGCGACTACTCCCTTAAGGATGTATAAGCACTAGGCTTAGTATAAGATTAAACGCTGATTTTTTTACATGATATTGTCGAGGTTCAATATTCAGTACTCAAAAAATTTCAAGGCCCCTTAACAACTATTTAAGCAAGATATTATTAATTGAAAATGTGACACAGAGCTTACGGCAAGGTTGACTTTGCAACTCTTTGCTTTCTACAGTTCCACTGTTTGTATATATGATACCGTAGATGAAAAACATCGAGTATATGCATTGAATGTCAGGGATTATGATGATACATTCAAAAACAGGGGTCAACCAACATTCGAATTAGATATATCAAGCTTAACACGGCATTCTTCACTTTTGTTTGGAGGTTAAAGCTGGGGAGCATACGATACACCACCGGAGTCAGTCAGTTACTCGGAACGAAATAATTCTTAAAACGAAATTAATTTAATATTATATGCTCTCTGAAAATCATCTATGTACTTTTCACTAATATTTTGCTAGATATTACTACCTAATGTTCCCTTTCTACAAAATTTTAATGAGATCATGTGTATTGACTACCACGTAGCGCACATACATCCTTAAGGGACATACATTCATCGTTCATTTTTTTTTTCAATTGTCGTGGAGACGTCTTTTCGTCATCAATTTTCCGACGATGATGAGACGAAAACTCTTGAAATTCAGAGAAGGTTTATCAAAATTCCTTTTTTTCATATACTCGAGTGACCATAACTAATCCTAACATTTTTCTTTCACCCGTTATATATCCTCCGAATGATAAAAATTATATTTCGCGCGCCTCACGACTCCTACTCCAGCCAACTCTGCTGATCCGCCAGCTCCGCTCCGCAGAAAATATGAATAGAGTCTATATTCTGCGGAGCGAACGTCCAAACGCGCGGAGCGGATTTTAGGCTTGCTGATTGGTTACGCTCTACCGCGCCTCCGCGTGTATGTGCACCCAGCATAATTCCAGCTGTACACTCTCACCAAGGCTCTCGCACGAGACTATTCCCTACATCTAAATCAGTGTTTGAAATTTATATGAATAAATTGGCTTCGAAAAACATGAATAAATGAAAATTACTTTTTTCCCAAACCAATATATTAACTTCTACTTATCACTGTAGTGATCATTTTGTTAGACTATTGAAATATTATCAATAAAATATACAAACATTTTGTACGCATCATTTGTTTTTATTTGACTACACATTTTTTTCTACGTGCCAACCCAAAACTTGGTTTTATCGATCGAAATTAATAAATTTAAACGCTTGTCACATGCCTATGTAATCTCAGCCAGAATTATCGATAACTCAGATATAAATACTTTGTCATCGAAAGATCGATGCATGAATAAGTGGGTGGCTCCTAGATAAAAGCATTCATTAAATACTACGAACAGTATCCGGTTGTTGTAAATTTAAAAAAAATCCCTGGATAGTTGAACGATACGTCTATGTATAAGAGTATATTCGAACAATTGGAAGAACAATACGAATTAATGTTTCAAACAATGAAATCAGTAAGTATGAGATTTACTATATCCCTCGTTGTCGATATAGATTTCATAATTACTGACTTGATAAAATTATGCACCAACAGATGGCGGTCATCTGTATGAACCTGTTCACGAAATGGACCCTATTACAAACGAAAACACGAAAACGAAAGGAATTAATTACTGCCGTTTCATGAAGAGTTAATTAAAACCTATATAGGAATAGTTCAATCACGTAACTAATTGATATGCGAGAAAAACACACAAAACCCATATGTATTTTTTTTCCCATCTTCGAAGTACAATTGAATTCATCAAGATAGGTGCAAGTTTTTTTTTAATTATAATTATTTTGTGAATTTCAAGCCCTATAACTTGTTTCTTATGCAACCTCTCGATATGAAACCAGTTGCACTTTTCATCGTTTATCATCGAGGTAATTAGGGGGCGCCATTCATCACGTGAGGTAAGGGGGGAGGGGCGGGGGGGTAATGGAAAAATGACGCGAATGATGATGCTGGGAGGGAGGGGGGTATTTTAAGATATCACGTATACTCTTTTTTCGAAGATTATCAGACGTTGATACGTTTTTAATTTTTATGGCCAAGAATTTTGTACTAAAAGATTCGTATACGTTTCTTGAGGACTTGTTGATTCATACAAAGCTTTATTTTTTATGCTATTCGTAATAATTAATATGTTGATAATTGAAAATAATTTGACAAACGTAATAAAATTGTTTTACTCGAATTAAAGACCCACGCGACTGGGAAGTTTCTTTGTTCCTGAAGTTTCACTTGAATACTCTAACACTGAGTATAAGTCGGATAGTTTTCAATAAAACAATGAATTCCCATCATTTCTAAAATGCTCTTGATGTATTACGTGATATTGGGGGGAAGAGGGAGGGGGGGGGGGTCAAGCATAAAATCACTTGAAATCACGATGGTGAACATGCCCAAAAATAAATAACGCGATTAATGGATGCCCCCTTATTCATTTTGAGTGCATTACACTATCTCGAGTGGACGAATCCTGAAGGCCCCCTCAGAGGTCCCAATTTTATGGGGTTGTGTCACCCCCTAGAAACGTTTTTCCGCTTATTGAAGAAAAATAAAAAGTTACTGGTCTTTCAAATTTTGATGTAGAATGACATATCGAAATATAATCAAAATCCGGGAATGACACCGGAACGACTTTCCTTGTAAGAGCTACTCTCACCCGAAGTTCATACTTAAATCATGAAACACCTCTTAGATTGAAAACCCAGCGATCCTCTTTCGCTAAGTACCAACAGAAAAATTTCGGAATGCAGAAGTATCTTTATTATTTGATAATCATATAGATTGTAATTGGT
This sequence comes from Alloplasta piceator, assembly GCA_946863875.1. NCBI lineage: Eukaryota > Metazoa > Arthropoda > Insecta > Hymenoptera > Ichneumonidae > Alloplasta > Alloplasta piceator. The sequence continues at coordinate 32,494,441 of OX333077.1, read as the reverse complement.
AAATACAATTAAATATTTAAAACAATTTATTAACGAGACAAAAAAAAGTTGTAGCTGTCATCGTTGTTGAACTTTTATTGTTAGGTTAAATCAAAATCGGGATTGTGAGGTTCAATCTGAATCACTTTCTTCTGCGGCGCGTTTCTTGGCACGTGAACGCCTGAGATTTCCAATTTGTTGATTCAACACCCGTATATAAACCGGGTCCGATAATTTATGAAGTGCTTTTTTGTCGACATGATCTAAAACAGAAAAAGCAATATTAGGGAATCCATTTAATCAAAAATAGAATAGGGTTCATGAATGTATTTTTTTTATATTTCCAATTCACTGTTTGCATCGTCATAGCAAAGTGAAAAGATGCATACAAATAATTTCCCACAGGAAATGTTTCAATAAAATTAAAAAAAATATTCAAATTAAAAATAAATTAAAAACGTTTAATCACCGCCATTTTCACACGTCTCCAATGACATCAGAAGCTATGTCCAGCATATATGCTATTGTATAAATTGGTACTTATGTGATATTATTTTGTGCAAAAAAAGGACAGCTGACTTGACTAAAATGTAACAAGCTCGACTAACGTCGTACATAACATTACGTATTATTATTTATAAAGTAATAATTATATCTAATATGCATCTGTGTTTTACATTAAATGTTGAACTATTACACAGGCCCACAAAAAAAATGTGTGTTCTGGGTGTTTCACTATATTTTTCCTACGTATTTTGTCCCGCTGAACACGAATCTGAAGTTAGAATTAGGGGTCGATGAGGAAATGCTCGTCATGTTTACTGCTCTTAACTTGAAAGTGCATTTATGCATTAAAAAAACATACATAATGTATTATTATAAATCATGTGTCATAATAATTGCCTTACGGCTTTCACTTCTATGACCTCTGCGGATGTTAAATTTGGATTTGATGCGAAATAAGATGTCATTATGAATGCATCTATTATAAGCAGATTATTCGATTGTGCTATAACAAAACCACTTTGCCTTATCATCCGAGATGATTCTCAATCTCACTAAGATGCTAAATGTTCACTAGATAACCCCTACAGCACATAACATTACTGCAACGTTGCAGCAATGTTGTTATATTGCACGTGCAATAATATATTGCAGATATGTTGTGGCAACATTGCATACGCAACATTGCACTGAAACTTCTCAGCCATGTTTTAAAAATGTTCCTAGCAATATTTCTGGAATGTTCTGATGTAACGTTGCGAGTAAACTGCAGCAATATTGGGGAGATAGAACTTCAAATTTTATAATTACAAGCAGAATAAATATGAAAAAGATCAATTGAAAAAGATCTATTTTTCGATAAAAATTCAACATTGTAATCATGTTTGAATGGTACTACATACAATCTGACCTTTGATTCTCCGATTCTGCAAATTTTGTGTTTTATATCATTTATTCACTTAATTATTTGAATAATTGCATTTTTGTTGAATTTGACTGAACTTAGTTAACAATAATTTAAGAATATCTTAAGTTTATAATAACTTTACTAACTTTCGCCGTTCTTTGCGTATGAAGTTAGTGCGCACGAACGAAAATGCAATAATTTGAATGATAAAGTTTCCATTGCACGGAAAATATTACTGAAATATTGAATATCTGATATGGGTGATATTGATGGAATATTGCATATTGATTGGATGCAATATTTCTATAACATTACGGAATATTGTAGCAATAATTCACTCGTCGGACATAGCAACATTGCAGCACAATTGGCAAGGTGCAGAGTATATGGTGGGGACAACTAAATCGATCGCAGCGCTCACTGCGGACAAAATTTCGTTAAATCATGCTCACGTTCACGAGGATGTGAAAGTAAATCTGCTGTTACATGAGTGCGAGAGAGATAGCTGCATTTTTCGAACAGCTCTTTCTCAGAGATCAGCAACATTTGGGCCAAAATAAATATTTCATGCTCTGCATAAATATATTCCGCAGAGCTTAAAACTTTGTTTTTTTTTAATTATTAAACATTTACGAGAAAGACTTATTCGAAAAATTGTCGGTAAAACAGATCCTTCACATCCTCGTTACGGCGTTCCAGTATTACTATATTTCAGTGTTGTGAAACGAGTGAACGATCGAGTGAAAGGCCATAACCTCAATCTATTGGAAAACAATTCTATTTCACATTTTTTTAAACTTTTTATACTGAATTCCTTCGTCACCAAGGGTTCTATTCACTACTCTCTTTCAGAAATGATATTACACTTCTATTTTTAAGTTCCTACAAATTTTTAGTTTTTATTTATAAAAATCTTCCATCGTTTCTACCGTATTAGAGTATGATTCAATGTAATCGTCAGATGTCGTTGTTGTCGCGCATCTTGCCAATAGCTGCTATGTTACGTGCTGTAGGGGAAGTTACAGACTGCAAGAATCCTATTTTTCATTATAAAAAACTACAAATACCACACAAATATCAACAGATCGAGTCTGTTGGCAAAGGATCTAACGTCACATTTTGTTTCAACCAATGGCGTTGCGTTTCGAAATTTCGTTGCGTTGCGTTTCGCAATTTCGTTTTCCTCGCATAATATGCACTTATCATTACAAAAATTTATGCAATAAGAAAGACATTAAATAAGAAAATAATGGTTCAGATATAATGTCCGGTCGATGAAGATTGGAAAAAGAATTGTTTAAACGTAATTTAAACTACACGCATATTCCCTATTAGGAAACAAAATGAAAATTAGACATTAATGTCTGACTATATGCATATTTTTCTGTGCCAATTTAAACAGAGGAGTTATTTATAAAAACGTTTCACTTTGATATCATAAAACAAATTTGAGGCAAGGGTTCGTTCAACAACTCTCATGTCGATTAAACAACTCCTTCGGACTCTACGCAAATTAAATTATTTCCAATAATAGATTTTCGAGGATTATATTTTTTGGATATAGAATTCAGCTTATAATACCATTAATGCCAACCTTGCTACATAAAGACCTTGATGCCGCATTTACGTTCTATTATAATTATCAGAAGTACGTTATGAAGGCTTTGTTTTACAACGTTAAAACAAACAAACGGACTATCTTTGTAACGTTAGTTACCATTAATAGCTTAGACTCTTTAACCATATTCTAAACAAATTTATCCATTCCACAAAAAATAGGTGCACATTAAAGGTAAAGATCTACTCTGACGGATACCGTGAACCGACAAGGAAGCGAGAAGGAACCAACAAAAGCCGGTTCCTTTCGCGTTCGCTGTGAACCGAAAAGGAACCGAGAACAAATTCACAACTTCTACAGTCGGTAACATAAGTAACATGAAATGTGAAAATTATTCTGCAACACTACGTAAATTATTTATATTAACTGAAATGCTCAAATATAATTCGTAATCGGAGTCATTAAAATCAACATTCGAGAAATTATCATTGCTTACACAGGCCAAATGTGTTGGTATTCAATTCTACACATTACCGTCTGGTATCACTCTAGTTCATATTTACATTTTACGGCTTCCAATATTTGTGGAGGTATCCCTTTTTAGCCTTGTTTCCACCGATTTGGCACGGATTAGTTTTCTTGCCTCGCGCCGTCATTTTGCACAACTGTTCGGCTCCAACGGTGTACAGCAAAAGCCGGCGCATCATCTCATCTGGTTTGTGCGTCCATCGGTATATTAGCTGCAAGTCAGCTTGTTCTACGAAAACTCCCGAGCCCGGTTTTATTTCAATCTAAATATGCATAAACGTTGACATTTTTATAAAGCATGTACTCTATAATGAAGTGAATTTTTGCTGAGAAGTTATAAACAAATATTATTATTGATTATTATTATTATTCCACGATAAAATAAATGGTTCACCTGTATGTTTAAAAATAACATGTATAAACGAATAAAAGCGTTATTGATCAAGTGGTACACATTTGGAATAAATGGATAGATGAGGGTATGAAGATGCATATTTTCAGAACGAGAACGATGGAAGAAATAACGGCCAAGAGAAAAAGGTTGTGATAACGAACCGTTACACCATTACCAAAATGATTCCATGTTGTCCAGTAGACAAAAAAATCCCAGAGTTCTCCCGGTTTTCCAGAGCCAAAAAATGTTTTTTCTGTCACCAATTTGTGTCAAAAAATATTTTTGGAGGCTTGAAAATTTGAAAATTTTGAAAAAAAACTTCGTTTTCGCTGCGGACATTATTCGGCTTATATCTTGACGATATACTGACGACAATACCGTTTTATTTCTCTCTCTCCGACCTCTTATTTCCTTAGCCTAAGCCTCCAAATGCATAAAAACAGCATTTTCGCCTATATCTCGTGGAAATTTCATTTTTCGAATTACATATTCGTGATCATTGGAGGATTTTCAACCGATATAACGCTTTAAATTTTGATAAAGACGAATATAACAACAAAATATCATGACTTATGTACCACCATGAGACCAGTTCATTCGCATATCAAGTTTGGGTGATTCGTTACTCCGGCAGATTGTTAAATATTTTTTCCATTATTCAAAAGTTCATAGACAAAAAAAGTTCAGCTAAATTCAAAAAATTACTAATTTCTCTCAGACATTTCCAGACCAATGAAATCCTTTTACAATTACCGGTTTTCCAGTTTTCCCTGACCACTGGACAATCTGTATTCGTATGAGATAACCTAAATAATAGTATATTGTGCAATTAGTGCGGCAAGATGTCGATTGCCCACGAGTCGCACATACTATTTTTTATTGAGAATGCGGAATAAATCCAAATATAAAATTGCCCCGGTGGGGGGTTGGGGGGGGGCGAAGCCCCCCCACAGACAAAAAATAATAACTCAAAAGTTAAGAAATATACAGGAAACTTAGTTAAGGAACAATGAAAATAATTTTATTTTGAACAAGAACAAGAACCGCATGAGTAATAAAATTGTATACGATCTGTCACGTCAACCTCAATTCAGTTTTAATATTTCGGTTGCGTTTTTGTTTTTGTCGAATTTCACCAACGTTATTCTTTTATTTAATTTCGGCAGTGTTTTTTATCTGAATTTGCGTGCGCAAAGTAAACTTTGCGCACTCAATTAACCGTTCAATAAATGAAAAACCTACATCGCAATTATAAAATGGGCAAAAAGCTACTTTTCAACCGTAACAGCGGGTGTAAAGGTACCGCTTTTCCCGCATGAGTAATAAAAACTAATAAATGCAAGTATTCACTTCCAACAGACAATTATATTAGTGACTTTATTGCAGTCGAAATCGATGGGCGCACTTAATCATCATCAATAAATATTCTATCTGCTGCATTTTTCAATTTTACAAGAGCAGTAGTAAAATATATATTGGGCCCAGCAATCAATCATAAAATGAACGTAAAAATGCATGATTGTAAAACAGCCGGCATGGGCGATGAATAGTAAGAGTGTAAACGTATCATGATTTCCAGATGCATAAAAACGATGTATAATCCATTAAGACGATACTAATATTACATTGTGAGAAAAACAATAATTTTAAAATACAGTAACTGTGTTAACTCTCGTTGGTGTAGACCACCCCGCGTAGAAAAAAAGAATCTTTGAAAGAATCTTTAAAAGAATCTTTGAAAGAATCTTTGAAAGAATCTTTGAAAGAATCTTTGAAAGAATCTTTGAAAGAATCTTTGAAAGAATCTTTGAAAGAATCTTTGAAAGAATCTTTGAAAGAATCTTTGAAAGAATCTTAGAAAGAATATTGAAAAGAATCACGGATAGGATCCGGAGCAAGATTCTTTTGAAAATTCTTTCCAAAATTCTAAGAATCTTTTTAAAATTCTTTTAAAAATTCTTTCAAAGATTCTTTTGTCGCATTGGATAAGAATCTTCCGAAGAATCGTTGAACGAATCTTGAAAAGATTCTTTGAAACAATGAGGTTCTTTTGAAACCTCACGAAAAACTAAAAAACTGACCAATTCGAGTCAATTTTCGAAAAAGAAAAAATTTGAGAAAATCGCAAAACTTGATTTAGGAAAAAGATAAAAAATCAAAAATAAAAATCACCATCATGGCCAAATTCAGTTTTAACACGGCGTTAAATCGTGGAAAAATTTTTTCAAAGAATGTTGGAATGATTAATTGGAAAAATGTTAGAAAGATTCATTTAAAGAATCTTGGAAAAATTCATTCAAAGAATCTTGGAAAGATTAATTGGAAAAATCTTGGAAAGACTGATGTAAAGAATCTTGAGTAAGCTGATCGGTCGGGAAAATTATTTCCAACATTCTCCTGACCGATCAGCTTATACAAGATTCTTATCAGTAGTCTTTCCAAGATTCTTTTAATGAATTTTTCCAAGATTCTTTAAATGAATTTTTCCAAGATTCTTCAAATTTATCTTTCTAAGTTTCTTCCAATTAATACTTCCAAGATTCTTTGAATTAATTTTTCAAAGATTTAATGCCGCGTTAAAACGAAATTTGGCCATGATAGTCATCTTGATTTTAGATTTTCTATCTTTTACCTAAATAAAGTTTTTCGATTTGCTGAAATTTCTTCTTTTTCGAGAATTGACTCGAATTGGTCAGTTTTTAGTTTTTCGTGAGGTTTCGAAAAAACCACATTGTTTCAAAGAATCTTTTAAAGATTCTTAGAATTTTTAAAAGAATCTTGCTCCGGGTCCTATGCGGAGTTGTTTTCAAGATTCTTTCCAAGATTCTAATAATCTTTTCAAGATTCATTCAAATATTCATTCAAAGATTGTTTTTTTCTACGCGGGAAATAGTGTGCACACTATTTTCTATAGTCACTAATCACCTACACCCTGGGTCACCAGTGGCCCGAGATTTCTATCCTTTATGAAACTGATTCAGAGCATTGGTTATTTAAGTTTTATTAATGAAAAATAATCGTCTGAATGTCCAGAATAAGAATATGCAAGCATAAATGCGCTATCGACATTTTGTAAAAAGTTATTTAACAAACAATACAGAAATGCATGAAGTAACGTGGAAAATACAATTTTTTTGTAGCTTTTTACGATATTTCTTTTGTATTTCGGCTGACTGAAAAAAATCGGTGCGTTTCATAATCCGGATAGTTTGCTCTAGAGACTATGCACGTGAATTTCCTGATCAATTTAAGAAGTCTATCTATTTTACACAATGAACATGGACTTTGACGCAAATTTAAAAAGTTACATTCTCGGCTGCTATGTCTAACAGAACAATAATTGGAAGTTGTTTAAATCAACAAAAAAGCGAGAAAAATGGAAAATTTCTTTTTTGCAAAATTCATGTACACTTGTCAGAAAAAAATTACTAAAAAAATACACTAATAGCGCTGTCCGTATCTTTTATATTATTATTATTATTATTGTTAATATTAATTTTATTCATTATTATACTACAAGACAGTGCTCGGGGCATATCAGTACCCCACAAACCACGCGTGCTTTTGAAGTTTTCTTATCAGATTTTCTCTTGAAATAGAAGTTTTGCAATTCCGAATCCGTATCTTCTTATCGCTCGACAGCGTCCTCCTCTCCGGACGTAGCGTCATTATCGTACGATTCCTCTTCGTCTAACAGACGCAAAACTTCATTGAGATATCTGACGGCCATTCTTCGCATTGGAAACGTCGCAAAATTGTACAGAAACAGTTATCGTTCCGTAATATTCGATTATTCATCAGATTTAAAAATGTTTAAACGTGAGAGAATAGAGATATAGTGGCCTTACCTACTCCAACGCGTCGATTTTCCTCTATTCAATATAAATATTTTTTTTTCTCGCTACATCAGCGTAAAAGTAGAAAACTAACTATGATTTTTAAAAAAATCATATTTTTGACGATTCTCAACCGATTCTATATGACCGACACCCTTGGTCACAAAAGACCCGAAAAAGCATTTTTGTGTGCACTACTCGAAGGGAAAGCGTTTATTTTTCCACTAATTCCAAGCACAATAAAACCCCACTACGGGGATTTGCCGTCCCAGGATCGTAACTTTTGGGGTGCCTCCGGATCACTAATGACCAACGTGGAGACCAGAGTGTTAACTACAGTGAAAAGTTGAACTAGTGTAGAAGTATGGTTGGAGTAATCTAAAACAAAATGAAATTGATCAATCTTAAAATTTTAAACTATCTATCAGAGAACTTGGAGACTCTTCGATTTCTTAATCCTGACTCTATTGTGGCCTCGATCGCTCATAATCAGGTATCATAATGTTCTTCGGCATTTTTCTGAAATTACGTATCTTTATCAATCACACCATTTACGTGATTATATCTACCAGGTCTTCAAATTCTTCAACGATTAGTTATTACTATAAGGAGCGTGCGACACCATTGATCGAGGCATAATAAAATATATCAGAGCATAACACAATATATCACCACCAGTGATACCGTTCAATAAAAAAATTGCATTGTAAGAAATTCTAAGCATTCAAGTCCTATGAAAAATTAAAAAAACCGATAATGTTATTTGATAAACTTAACGCGATCAAGATACAAAAAAAGTTATTAATTTCATCGGAAAACTGAACGAACCATCATTTGATACTATTTCTTGAGAAACGCTTATGAAGATAAAATTATTTTAATAAATTTTATAAATACGGTTTATAACATTCAAGGTGTATTCTCGAAACCTCTGAGTCAAAATCGTTTTGAATATGCGCGCAAAGAGATTGGGGTTATAGCGAAAGGAAGAAGTATGTTAACCCAGAGTGAAAGTGTGAGAAAATACAAATATTTGAATATGCGTGGGTTGGGTCAATACAGGCAGTTGTGTCCTCTAATTGTTTTGTATCATCATTGCGCATTCCCTTCCTATATAAGCCTCGATGCTGTAAAAACATTCAACACGCTTTTTATACTATCATGAATTCATTTAATTCCCAAATGCTATTACTCAAAAAGCAAACGACGCTGATTAAAACCAACACGTACGAGCGATAAATCTCTTCAATATTCATATTTCGAATTTCAAGAGAATTTTGATTAGTGAGACGACTCACGACTATTGCCTTTCAATCGACTAAAGGACCCTTTTAGATTTTAGCCGGAGCACCCCTTCCGTGAGGTGCAATTTTAAACAAGAATATACCAAACAAAAATTGAAAATTGTAAGTTTGCACATCGCTTACTCATTATTTTTGCTCATGTACAAATCGTCTTCTATGATTAGCAAATAGCTTTCACAATTTTGACTTCTTCATGGAGATAGTCTTGAAAATACGAAAAAATACTCTGAAAGCGATGTGCAAATTTATAATTTGCAATGTTTTTTCCTATTTTTGCTTATTGCAGTAATAAAACCGTAGCTTCATATCGTAAAACTATTGATCAAGCTTTTTTTTTTGAAAATTTCAAAATCGCACAAAATTTACACAACTTAAGTGATTTTTATAAAATTGAATGCCAAGTAACTTCTGTAATTAAACTATAATTATAAAAAATTTGAGCCTCATATCGCCAAATATGTATAAGCTAGAGCGATCACGCGCTTTTTGGAAATAGTTGAAAGATTTTATAAACTCCCAACCACTTGAGTGATTTTTGCAAAATGTAATACTAACAATTTTTATCACTCAAACTATCGGTATAACTTTGTTTAAACTGGTATCGCAAAATTGGAAAACGCAAGAGCAACGGAGCACCTTTTTTGCAAATTGAACTGTCGCATAAAATTTGCACAACTCAAGCGATTTTTGCAAAAATGAATGCCCAGTCCATTTTTTCATTACACTAGATTGTAGAGTCAATTGTTCCCTTATACCATTTTCGAGTTTTTACGATTTCCTCAATTCCTCTCCCATGTGTACTGGCTGCAGCGGTCAACACCTAACTCTTCTGTCCTGCCTGTATCGCAATTCTGCCAAGGGCGAAAGGAAACTGCAAAAAACCTTCGCCGATACAGTCAGTAACTTATGCCTAATATCCTCCGGTAGCAATGCGAGCACGCTCAAGCACGACTATCGTCGGTCGGTTAGGCAGTTACCTCCCCACTTGTGACCGAGTGAGTCACCCACTGCACGGTTAAGTGGTTTCATCTACCGAGCGATGAGAACCGCCTCGGGAAGCCCCACCAGAACCATACAGCGGCCACCCACCTCTCACAATGAGGTATTGGGACTGATTTATTTAAGGTGGGGTCCAAATCCACCAGGATCGCAGCCGAAACACTTGAAAAAATCTTTTCAGCGGTGTCGCCTCGGGGATCGAACCCGGATCCGCGGGTTACGAGACCAGCGCTCTAGCTACTCGGCCCCTGCTCTCCTATTTTATTCAACTATTTTCATAGAAATTTTTAGCCAGATATGACAACCTATGTGCAAGGTAGAATGATCAAGCGCTTCTTGCTCGAAATTAAAAATTTTACAAATCGCGAACCGCTCAAGAGATTTTTGCGAAATTCAATACCAACAATCTTTTTCATTCAAACTATCGGTATAATTTTTGTCAACCTGTCACACAAAATTTGCGGATGCTAGAGCAACCACGCATTTGAAAAATAAGAAGTCGCATGAAATTCGCAAACGTCGATGAATTTTTGCAATATTCATAGCAAACAAAGAGGCCGTGGGATTCAGCTTGTGTGCAAAATTTTGGCTCGCTACTCAAACGTGGTCGTGAGATATAGCTTTTCGAAAGTTCGAATCTTCGAGGCAGGCACGCGCGCGCGCTTGCTCGAATAGACATCCAGATATAAAAAAAAATGGTTTCTCGATGTTTTAGGACATTTTATGTTTTCACGAAAACAAAGCTTCCTGTATAAGGAAGCAAAAAGGTGAACGATTCATCGCCATTATCAACAGATATACCGTATACAGATGTAAATGTTTACCTCGCCGGGTTTTGGTTGTGGCCCGAGTTCTTCTCTACGTGGAGATGGACGACGATGATGGTGACGATGCATCGGGATAACCGGAGAGGTTGATTCGGAAGAGACAGGTGACATTTGCTTCACCGAGGATACAGGAGAAGTTGGTGGAAAGGTTTCAGGTAGAGGCTCCTGACTTGTCGCTATCCATTAAACAATGAGTTATAATGAATTTTATACGTTATTTCTGAGCTATTAAATATTCCATTCATCAAATGAATAGAAGAAACCATATAGAAATGGATATTACTCATATCTATAATGAGCGATCAAATTGTAACAACTGTTGCATATTTGCACTTTTTAGTACGTATCATGTATGGAATTCGGATCTAGGAAAAATGGGACCCGGAAAATTGGCTGCCGGAAAATGGGTCCCACGGGAAAATTAACCACGGACATTTGGCCTCTATGATCGGTTACAACGTCGATTGAAATGGTCCATTACAATTTAAAAAAACTTTTTCCAATAGTCTAATTTGTGTAAGTGAGACTCAGTTTTTGAGGCTTCAAACAGCACAAAAACCCCCAAAATTCGCATAAAAGCGAATGCAAAAAATATTTTTATCCGAATGAAACAGTTCAATTAACGTTTTAACCGATAATAGAGGCCAAATTTTCGGAAGACCAATTTTCCGGGGGCCACTTTCCCGATTATAATAAAATTCAATGTATGGAGATGTAAAAAAAATATAGCGCTTTTTTAAATCGGCCTAATGTGCCTCTTGAATGATTTCCGTTTGATAGTGTTGGATGTAGTTTTGCTACAAATACTTTTGTTTTCAAATTAAGTCTGATAAACTAACTTGTGCAGCCCGCAATTTTTTCCATTGTTACGTCGAGATTTCTCGTACAATGCTTTTGTCTGACTTGCTTCTGGTTGCTCTTTGACATTCGGGAAGGCCCGGGGATTGGGTTTCTGTAGGGAGAATACATGCTGCCATCTTGGAGCTGCTCGTCTGTCTCTAGATCGGAAATCTCTTTTGAATCTCGTTCGAGAATTTCATTTTCCAAATCTTTTATTGAATCTCGACGCGCTTCTTTCTTGTTCTTCGCCATGGTGGTGTTTCTTTGTTTCACACTGTCGTTTGTGCTTTTTTTGCTTAAATGGTATTATTTCTCCTTCGGTCGACACACTGAGGGCCTCGAGAAACTTTTTATCCTCTGTAAGTAGGCATATGAAAATTCATATTAGGTCAGTATTCGTTTTTTAATTATGTACAGTCGAACCTCGCCAACTGAAATGTCAGGGCCGGAGCTAATTTCTTCGAGTAACAAAGGTTTCGTCTTAACCAAGTTTTCGAGTTTCAGAGAGTGACCAAAACAATATTTGACTTTATAGAGGCTCGTAGAAGTTCACTTAAATATTCTTTATTTTAGGACGTACATATAGGATTACCATCCATGAGGATTTGTTCGGACTTTTCGTCTTTTGTTCGGACTTTGTCCGACTTCTTAATTAGTCAGAATGTTTGATGAGAATCAAAATTTTTGAATGGATAATTAATTTTTACATTAAATTACTCAATAGTAAAACGAAGTTATTCAGTCAGTCTTCAATCTTTAGTCAACTACATACAACTAGTTCAACTAGTTAATCAGTCTCATCTCCAATTAAAACAATCAACTTCAAGTTCGAACACAGAATATTAATCTTCTTTTGAAAATAAGCATTACGAGTTCAAACATGAAAAAAATTAAACAAATAAAAAAGATTTCAATATACCACGTTTTTAAAACGGACTAAAAAGTATAAAATAATTTCTTTAAGCTTTATGCAGAATAAAACAACATAAATATTTCTAACCTCTTACAGATTATCCAAAAAATTTGTTATTGTACTGTAACGTTCGCGTTGATCCCTACCACGGTAACTATACCTCAGCCGCAGCGGCCGGAGTAGGGATAAAAAGAGAGAGGAATCAAGACGGGCTGCCGCATCACAGGCGCTCGCTTAACCGCGCTCGCCTGATCGATAAATGCGATCAATCGACATCTCTCACCGTTACAACATCCATACGCAAAGACGTCATGCATAAAATCACACACATGAACACCACATAGAAACCGGCCCAAGAACCGGACAAAACCAGATTTATCGATGAATCCCCACTACAGAAAGAGGCCTCCAAATGGGTATAAAAGGGCGATCGGAGCGACGAAAAATCACTCCTTACCAATATTCCATCCAGAACACTTCTTAACCTAGTAAGTATCAGCATTGCGCCTGATGCTTATCAACTAAGATTTCCTCGGTCATTACAGTGTAACGTGATCGTATTGCACGACTGCGGAGCACATTCCCTCCTGGTACTACAGTGGGATGTGGTCGTATTGCATGACTGCCGAGCACATCCCCTCCTGTAAGGTTAGAGTAGCCAAGCATTGGTACCTGCATTGCGTCAGGCGCCTGCGAAAGCTCTCCATCCTCTACCAGTAGACGTTGGATCCGCACCTGTAGCTGATTTATGAAATCCTGATTTTGTTTGTACTGTCGATCCTGAGCATGCCCGGCTCGCAAACCCGTTGAGACCAATTTGAACTAGTATTGGCATAGCATCCAATTGCTGGAGCAAATTGATTTTAACATAACCTAGCATAAGCAACGCCTCGAGTACGAAGACCCTCAGTCCTCGGATCTCGGCATTTTAACTAACACCTACGAATTAACGACCTTTATTGACGAAGACATAAACGAGACGATTTACACAGACCCGCTTTCCTTTCATTTTTGCTAAATTGAGTGTAGAGCTCCTCTCACCGAATTTTTGCCCTCAACAAAAAACGAAAAGTTACAGTACATTTTTAATCCTCTCATAAAAAAGAGTTGTCACGAAATCTCGAAGTGCGAGTTATTTCTGAAGCTAGACGTATTTTGTTTGGTTGTCGATGTGCGGTATTTCAGATCGTAGAAAAGAGGAGGAAACAATTGCAACCCATTCGATCGCGATCGTGTTAGATAAATTTATTTAGAGACGCGATCGTATCAAATTAAAAAAGTTATAAAACAATTAAAGACAAGCGCGCGCGGTGACACTAGTAGCTACTAAAATACTTGAGATTTGAAACGAAAAACGTGGGGCGCATGCAACAAATAATTTATGCATCAACAGTTCAGCTACTAATTGTATTGCACCGCAAATTATGTCAACTGATATAAATGAGTTCTTTTATTGATAGCTACTCTCTTCACTTCATGTAGTAATCTGTTGCATGCGCCCCACGTTTTTCGTTTCAAATATTACAAGTATTTTAATAGCTATTAAAAATGTGCAATGATAAGTTTTCAGGCTAATCTGTAAGAGGTTAGAAATATGTATGTTGTTTTATTGTGCATGATGCTTAGAGAAATTATTTTACATTTTTTAGTCCATTTTAAGGTAGTAGTCACGCGACAGTACTATTGGAAAGTTTGTATCCCGTGCAGCCTTGCGCCGCTGAACGAATGTATGCGCCAGTATGCGCGTCATGAGAACACTTTTGGGCGGGTACGGGCAGCCTGTGAGCTGACGCACACTGACGCACGTCCGAAGTGTATATATCGACACACAAAACTACCGCACAACTACGCGCGCGCCAGCGTAGTCGATCGTGGCAACGTTGCGCCGTGCTCGCTTATTCGCTCCGTGCATCGGGGCATCAAAGTGGGGGTGAGCGCTGTGAGTCCAAGCTGGCCGTTCAAAATCCCCCCAACCGCTGTGCTCTACAACGTTGCACGATCGTCAGTGCGCTTCGCACGAAATCTCGCACGCGTTCAATTTCACAGCAAATTTTACGCTTAAAAAGCCCATACCTTTCGAATGAAACGACCGATTTTACTCACTTTGCGCTCGAAATGTTCACAAAAACCCATTCTATCGTCTAGCCAATTTTTATAAAAATCCATCGTGCCGTTTGGTTAATCAAGCATAGAATTCAGATCCTCCATAAGACTGCGTGTATAACAGCACAACTTTAACAATAAATATTTCAGTTTCAAGACGATGAACCTTTCTGAAATTTTGCACAGGGTTTTATGTGATATTAATAGAGCTCTATATAAATTTTAAAGAAAATCTGTCGCAAAGTGTTTCGCGCGACTACTACCTTAAAAACGTGGTATTTAAAAAATATTTTTTTCATTTGTTCAATTCATTTTATGATTTTTAGTATTGTGTAAGTGAAATTCGGAAATTTATTTTGAATACTTTGATGAGTTTGAACCGATCTGCTTCCGATTCCTCTTGAAGCGTCACAAGCCGCTTTTGCCTTTTTTGCTAAGCGTCGCTTGGGTTGGGTGGTTGTCTCCTTTACCATAATAGTTATTACTTTACACTATAAAGACCAAAAGATACTTTACACTCGATTATTTAATGATTTCCTTACAGGGAATTGAAAAATTGGTTTATTTTGTTCATCTGGCAGCGAGATGTCAGTTACATTCAAGAAAATATAGCAAAAATAAAAACCCAAACCATTGCTATGGTAGCCGTTCCTTATACAATTTTTATTGAGAAAATTATAAAATTATTTTATGAAAATTATAATCACAATTACGACTTTTTTCATATTTTCTTGCATTGTCATCCAATTCTGAGCTACGTTCAAAATTTCAAGTTTCTAGCTAATCGGAAACTTAGTTTAAAATCAAATACAAAATTCCACCCGTACATACAAGAAAGCGAGTTAATAAAAGCGTTGTAAAATAATAATTTTCTTTTATCAATAAACTTGACTAGTTCAAGAAAAATAAACAAAATTTCTTATCAATCAACGTGACTAGTTTACGCTACGAGTTATAGAGGTCACGGTATTGGAACTCAGAGTTATAGAGGTAGCATTTAACTTATAGAGATCGGGTATCTTTTAACTCAAGTTACAGAGGCAAAATAAAGGTCTTTAAGACATTTGTAAAACTTTGAGATATTCTCTGTTTTTTTTCTTCGAATTACAGAAGTTTTAACAAGGGAACAGACTGAATCTCAGATATATTAAGGTTTTCGAGTTACAGAGGTTCTAGTTAGCGAGGTTCGACTGTATTAAATGCGATCAAATTTATACGAATTATACATCTTTGAAATTTATAAAATGTAATGCGTTCAGGTGTATCATATCTTATAAAATGACGAGAAATCTGATATGCCCGGCAATTGGCAATGGAGAGGTTACAGATGATGTTCGAAGAATCGGCTCAATTTAAACTTGTACACACATACTTTGTTTTATTGCTGTACAACAGTTTTATTGCTGTACAACTATTTTATACATGAGTCTGTTCGTTTTAACGGTTATTAAACTATAAAAAAATTATTGAATTTAATATAGAAAAGAATATGGAATTTCAAAAGTGATAATACAAAATTGAAATTAATAGACATTGAATTGAAAAGTTAACAATTTCAAAGTGCATTTAATATTAATATATTAAAATTAAATGATTGAACATTAAATATCAATATACAAAAGTACATAAAGTTTCTATAATAAATATACAAATTCCAAATTGATAAACATCGTATTGAAATATTAACAATTTTAACTGAAATTCAATATTTGTATATCAAAATTTAAGGAGTGAACGTTGAAAATTAATATTCCCGTGTATGAAAAAGATTTTTATATTTCTTTCGCAATTTTAAGACACGTTATTGGAAATTATCACACTTATTTATTAAAATTACAACTGATCACTGTAAAAAATGTCATTACATTTAATATACAAAAGATTATTAAATTTCAATATTCAGTACGCGAAACCAAAATTAATATACATCGCATTGGAAGATAATAAATTTATTGTTAAATCCAATATTTGTATTTTATAATTAAACGTCAACGATGAAAATTAATATCCCCGTGTATTAAAATATTTGAATTTGAACAGAACACCTGAGTACTAACAATAAGTCTCATTCGGATTAAGACGTTTAGCGCTCCGTCTATCCCTGGGGACTGACAGTGAACTTTCCCTGAACTGTCCCTGGGAGTCAGTATACTTAACTTTTCGTTAGGTCGACTCGCTGACGCCTGCGTGGAAAGTATACAAAAATCGGCGCCCCACTCTACGTGTTACACAAATTTTACATTCTGGGCCGCTACATTCACCTGTCTGTCATGTGGGATCCACCCTTTCAAAAGGTGTGAAATGACTTATTTTTTAATGAGATCCGAATTCGTGAAACCGAAAACCAACTTTCACGGATTATCGCACATTCAAAAGCATATCGTTATTTTTTGGTTATTCCAGCATTCATATATCACATAAGTATATGGACTTCATAAGTAGTCGATAGCATAATATATAGCATTATAGGTAGCCAGCTACGATAGATAGAAGGTCGATAGGGTCGTAGGTTCGAATCCAGGTCGGAGAGAGAAATTATATCTGACAATTCGTGCAGATTTCTTTTTTCTCTTTATCTCTTTTTGGGGCCGATAAACTATGCACATTCATTTTTTTTGCAATGGCTATATATTTTTAATAACATGTTCAATAACAATTAATTCTAGCTACGGTAACGTCATTTTCATATCATGAATATGAAAATTCATACATGTAATGTGATTTTAATATACTCGTATATATTAATTTCAACATTTCGCCTTCTCATTCATTTATGAAAAGGACACATTATTCTCGTGACCGACGTAAATCCAATTTTTAAAAAGTTGCAGCCTTTTGTACTCCTTATCCATTCGTACGTAAGCCTGGATCGCATGTTGTTAGTATTGAATAGAGAAAGGGCAGACGCAGCCTCCCATGCCTAAAACAGGTTGTTTAGGGAGGGGAAACTGGCGCCCAAGTTTTAAACTTGCAGTCCCTTCCAGGCAGTAATGGTGAGCATGCAAATTTCGAAAAAAACACGAGCGATCTTGGTTTACAGATAGCATGTTGTAAAGAGGTGAGAAAATTTAAAAAAAATTCCCGTTTTATCGTATTTTTTTTATAAGTAACCTTCGTATGTGTAAAAATAAATAAAAAACTCTGCAAATTGTACATTTGCATATTGCTTCCTCATCTTAATAACATAGCTTCCTTTACCCTTTACCACAAAGTATGGCAATCAAATTTGGTCTCCTCATAAAGGAAGCTTTGTTAACTATCGAAAAACATGAGTAATCAAAGTGCAAATTTGCCAAATTCTTTTAAATTTACTTCTAGCTATATTTGATTTTTGCCAATTTCGATAGCGAACCACCTTGATCTCTATTTTAAATGTGTACAAAATTTCAGTACAATATCTCGCAAATAGGCGAATTTAGTACGCTATTTTTTGAAAAAACTGAAATTTGATAAAATTTTAATCATTCGATCGATTTTCGCCAAATTTAAAAACGAACAACCTCGATAGTTATATTAGCTCTGTGTAAAGTTTCAGTGCAATATCGCAAAAATTACACAATTCAAACCACTTACGCTATATTTCGAAAATTAAAAATTTAATAAAATTTTAATCCCTCAATGGATTTTTGCCAAATTTAATAGCGAACAACCTCGATAGCTATATTAGCTCTGTGCAAAGTTTCAGTACAATATCTTCAAAATTACACAAGTTGGAGCGTTTACGCAATTATTCGAAAAATACGAAATTTTTAAAAATTGTAATCCCTCGATGAATTTTTGTTAAATTCTATACCAAACAACCTTAATAGCTATACTGATTCTGTACAAAGTTTGGGTGCAATATCTTGAAAATTGCAGAAGT